>JANAVB010016198.1:3458659-3603912 GCA_029216955.1 Iris pallida
AATTTTCGTCGACCTTTAGAATTCAAGGAAGGCGACCATGTTTCTTGAAGATATCCCCACTAGAGACACGATTCGATTCGAAGGACGTGGCAAGTTGAGTCCAAGATACATTGGTCCTTTTGATATCTTGGAGCGTGTGGGAGAAGTTGCTTATAGATTAGCCTTGCCACCGTCACTAGAGGGATTACATGACTATTCCACGTGTCTTAGCTGAGGAGGTACGTGGCAGACAACAATCATGTGCTTGATCACCTGAGATCATAGTTGGACCGAGTTTGTCGTCGAAGAGCACCGGTAGGTATCCTCGATCGCGCTGAAGAAGGTGTTGCGGAATCAATCTATACCGTTGGTTCGCATGGATGGAAGCATCACTTGCCAGGGGAGTCTACTTGGGAACGCGAGGACGACATTAGGAGTCGCTACCCGTATTTGTTTCGAAGACGAAGGTACGTCTTACATATTAAATTTTTGCATCGCATTTGATCCCCCTACCATAGTTTAATTCGAGGACAAAATTTTCTTAAGTTGGGTAGGATGTAAACCCCCATATTTTTTAATTATTTATATTATTTTAATAAGTTTTGTTATATTATTTTGATACTAAATAATTAATTAGTAATTAATGTATGTATAGTTTATGTTTAAACATGTAGCATGTAAATTACTAATATTGGTAGACTACAAATTGCTAGAAAAATTAGTGTAATTATATAATATTTACCTTGAAATTTTTATTATGTTTTATCACCTTTATTCTAAGAATAAAGGATCCTTGTATATATATATATATATATATATATCTATATATATTATATATATATATATATATAGATATAAAAAAAATATATATATATATATATATATATAATATATATATATATATATATATATATATATATTATTTAATATATAATATATATATATTATATATATATTATATAATATATTATATATAAAAATATAAATATATATATATATATGAGAAAAAAAACTTAAGGCCGGGTACTGTAGCAAAGCTATAGTATCGTCCCAAACCCAAGCAAAGGTTCAGCCGCTTATAGCCAAGAAAAATCCAAAAAGTGAATTTCGAAGTCAATTCAAATAAAAACCAAATTTCCTTAAAATCTTTTGTAACCTAATCTAAATTAAATTCTCCACCAATTTAAATCATAAGCTAATCCAAAACTCAGCTTAATTCGATCTCGGATCGAATTAAAACCTTTCACATATATATGCAAATCCCCAACTCGAGAGAACCTAAAAAACTTCGTTCACTTGAGATTTTCGATCCCGAGCCTTCCCTTCGTTACAGCGCACAGCCCCAACCACCTGGCGAACCACCCCGGCCGCTTGAGCACCACCGTCAACTGCGGAGTCGTCGGAAACCCCCTCCCGCCCGAGCGGAGAATAGAGCTCTGTTCGCGTACAGCCCTGTGCAGGTATTTTTCGGCCCCCATAACTTAGTCCCTATTTGATCATTTTGATTCTACGAAGTCTAGCATGAAGCCTATATAACCATCTTAAAACCCCTTCAGGTAGAATCCTGTAAAACCCTTGCGATTGCCCAAAAAATTGAGACAAAATTGCACAAAAACTGCTTAAAACAGAGCATGATTTGCTTCCCAGAACCCAACTTAGAAGGTTGTTAACAACTAACCCAGTACGTGTTTTCGAAAACCAAGTTAACCCTGTTAAAATCAATATAATCGAGATTGAAACGCAACCTTTAGATTTACATATCGAGTACTGTGTATGATTTTTTTACTAATAAACTTATGCAAAAACTGGTTTTAAAATAATAAATTTTAGAAAACTTCCCGATACGGCATGCGCCCCGACAAACTGGGCAACGTGGGCGTGCAATATACGCATCGAAAGGCATGACTTTGTCGACGCGTGGGAACTGACGGAACCCGATTTCGTTGCGTGTGTGCGACGAAATCAGTACGTGTCCGTCGAGATACCCCGTATCGGCGCTTTGCAAACTAACCCGTAACTTTTGTACGTTCGTCGAATCGAGATGAAACTTACGCCAACAGGTCCGAATCGAAATTCTAGTCCAGTGTGCCAAGTTTGGTCCGAATCTGAGAAGGTCGACCGGAACGCCAATTTGGCAGGCCGTAACCCGATCAAACGGGCGATTTTGTGCACACTCATCGAAATCCAAAATTGGACATACCGTTGGGTTCATCTCCTCAAACCGAATTTGTAGACATATAGTTTGACGACTTTAGAGACCGTAGACATTGGCACACGTTTCGGTGCAAAGCGGGTCCAACGGTGGATATTATTTTGACCCGAAATTACGATTTTGCCCCTCTTCTGAAATTTGACTTTTGGACAGGCATTTCCTAGAGATATCTTTTACACCAAAAACATTTTTGATGTTTGTTTCACCATCCAGAGTCATCTATGAATTGTGAGTTTTTGGTGCTGCCGCTTGCGACTGTTGGATTGCCTTTCTCAAACCGCAGGCAAGTATACCTTACCATAGATTCTGATTATGCTCATTTATTTTTAGTATATTTTATTATTACATATTTCTTTGTTTGTTATTTTGTTTATACTGTGCGTCCAAGTCACATTTGGGTGCAAGCGACTAGATTTAGTCGTTTTCGTTATTTTATATTTATTTTGCATGTCGAACTAGTGTTAGACAACCACCTTATGAGTGTGGGATATTTTCATATCTCTATGGCCTTGACACAGGTGTATCACGAGATGAGTGAGTTATATATACACGGACCTGCGTACTCGACTGGCTATCGATACGTATGGGTCGTGCGACGGATAGGAGGTGACTGCTACTAGTGTGTCGAGTTAAAAGCCGTAGCAGTTGCCAACTGGATAGGCTGTGGATACATCTTGGACATGAGCATCGAGGGGGAGGGGACAGCTACTAGTGTAGGGGCTATATTTACTTTTTACACACATTTGTGGCCGATAGTGACTCGTATGAGTGCTACTTTCTGCCCCTGACCGATAACGACTCGAAGCGCTGCTTACTGTCATTCTTCATTTACTATGTTGATCATACAGCCCCTGCGTAGAATGTTGTACTTAAAGTGCATCTCACATAGACGGTTAGGAGATCCTGTAGTATCATAGTTGCATATTTACACATTCAGTTATTTTGGCATATTTTTCTGTATCTTGTTACATCCCTCTGAGGACCTGGTGATCTCTCCCAGATTAGACAAGCAGGACTATCCCCAGGAGTACGAAGCAACTTTGGATCCTTCTTACGTTGATGATGAGGCATCTCCCACTGGTACTTAGTTTTCCTCTTTATTATCTGAGACTATGTAGTGGACATCTTTTTATCTTCATTTTTCTGTTTGAGGAGGTTGGACTACATTTAGTTTAGACTATTTTTCGTAGCTGTTTGGAGTGGGTATGTCCACCCGGCTATCTCTTGACTTTGTCACGACCCGCATCCGTTTTTTTTTAAACGGATACGAGACGTGTCCAAGCCAGCCTACGCGCAGTGTCGGCGGTAGAACGCTGTCACGGCCATGAAGATCAAAATCACAAATCATGCTCATTTACATAATTAATTTAACTTATATTGATCACAAGGTTTACATTTTGTAGAAAAATATAAACTTGTACAAATAAATGAATGACTACAACTCAACATCTAGCTAGTCTCTAGGCTTTTGTCAATATTTCGTCACTCCCCAAGCTAAGTGAATCCACGGCTAACATGAAAATGTTGGTTTCCAGTCAGGAATGGAACGAGCACAATTCACTGAATGCAATTTCAATAAAGAAAATGACTATAAACAAAGGTTAGACATCAATCATGAGTTTTGAAAATAAACAGTAAATACGGAAAACTAATAGCAATAAATAGGCACAAAACTTTCCCCAACTGTTAGAAGTACCTTTGAGTGATCGATCTCGGGACAATTATGCGACACGGTCTACACGGTCTAAAGTTACACGGTCTAAAGTTACACGGTCTACAGTTATACGGTCTACAGAAAATATTGCAATAAAGAAACACTGTCTACAAAATAATAATCACGATCTACACAGTTTAAATGCAGTAATAATCACGGTCTACACAGTCTACTTTGCAATAAATAAATCACTGTCTACACTGTCTAAAAGAAATAACTAAATCACTGTCTACAAGAATTAAATGCAACACGGTCTACACGGTCTAAGGTCAGATCACACATCCTTGGTACTTCTCATTCCCGACTCAACAATTTATAATAGAAAAATAATCACATAACCAATGGCCAACCAATGAAATATAGTAAAAATCAATATCAAAATACAGACAATAAACTGTACTCGCCTGTGGTCCTCTGCTAGTGAAACCGACAGTCTTAACTACTCAATGTGCCATAATAGTCAAAACTCTTACAACAGTCTCCGGAAGTTAAAATAAACATTACCAATATTTTCAGAATAGTCAAATTAGCTAGGATTGCCTGTCCTTAAGTCCAATTCTGGACACAGGGGCAAAACGATAATTTCGGGCCAAAACGGTGTCCGCCGTTGGACCCGCTTTGCACCAAAAAGCGTGCCAGAGTCAACGGTCTCTAAAGTCGTCAAACTATATGTCTACGGATCTAGTTTTTCGATACGAACCCAACCGTATGTCCAAAGTTGGATTCCGGCAGGCCGTGCACAAAATTACCCGTTGAGTCGGACCGTGGGACCCGCGATACGGCAATTTTATCAACTATCTCAGAATCGGACCAAGCTTGGCATACAGGACCAGAAAAATGATACGGTCCTGTTGGTGCAAGTTTTGTCTCGATCTGACGAGCATACACAAAGTAATTGAGAAATTTGCAAAGTGCACGATACGGTGAATTTTGACGGATACGCATCAAATTCGTCGCGCACACGCGACCAATTCAAATTCCGTCAAAGCCCACACGACCACGAAGCCGTTACGCAGCTTTCGAAGCCTTCGGTTCGCGACCATGTTGCCCGGTTTGGTGGGACGCACGTCGTGTGGATGAATTTTTCTAGTTTTTGAAAACTGTTTTCATAGGTTTTTCTCGATTTTTAGAGTCGAATAATTCTACACCCACTTAATGAAATTTGAATCTATAAAAAGGGATTTACTGCCGTATATGTTGCCTAAGCACCTGTTCTTTTAGATTCTCCATTCAGTCAATGGATTGGCAATGAATTGCCTTCCAAGTTCGGGTTTGAATATCTAAAATTGTCCTGTTTCGGACATTTTTTCGGGTAAGTTCGCATCGATCTTCTGGGCAATATATAGCGTATAAAATCAAATTTATAGAAGGTGTTGGAAGTAGTATAGTTGTGATCATACCTGCGAAGACGGATCGAAAATCGATTAATCACGCGTTGAGGAATCAATTGACGAAGATGGGTTGCCGGCTGCTCTGCTGCTGCCAAGGCTGTGCCCTGTCTCGCACGGCCGGCGACCCTGGCCACCGTCCGGCGGTCCTCCGGCGGTGCTCTGTCGTCGGGGTGACCGCCCATGAGATTGGGAGGGCGCGACGTTTTAGGGTTTTAGGGTTTGACCTCTCTCTCTCGATCACACCACATATATACGGCATATGCGGGCCGGTTCCCTGTGTTGGCCGAGCGAGGATGAACAATGGGGTTCCCTGGCCTCTCGGGTTGAGCCCGATCAACCCTGGTTCGGGTATGAGGGTTTCGGCCCACTGTATTGAGTTTGGTTATTTAAGGGCGGTTTGGGGCTTTGCTTAAGTGGGCTGGTCCACTGTAGCAATTTCTATAGTCCTCAGTGCCAATAATCTAATACATATATATACGTATAGTTCTTTGTATATATATAAATATATATATATGTATATATCTACATATACCTACCTATATTTATATATGCACCCATACACATATACACTGTATATATATATATATACACCTATACATAATTTATTTATATATACATATAAATATACACGTACATTATATGTATTTTATACACATATACTAATATATATTTATCTATAAACATGAATACACATAAATACTTATATAGTATATATTTACATACACCTACGCGTATATATATATAATTATTTACACAAATCTATATATGTCCCTATATTCCTCTTCATATATTTACACAAACATACACATATACTTAATATATATACATTGTATATACATGCACATATTATATATATATATAAATATATATATAATATATATATATATATAATATATATATATATATATATAATATATATCTATATATTATATCCAAAACTGCACATATATATATATATATATATATATATAATATATATATATATCCAAAATATATATATATATATATATATATATATATATATATCTATATTTTTTGGATATATAATATATAGATATATATATATTATATATATATATATATATATCCATCCAAAGCATCAATCTAATAAAAAGATATTTATCCAAGAATATCTATTTAGTAATAATAAAATTTATTAATCACCACAAAATAAAAATAATAACTAATTATTTAAAATATAATAAACACCATTTAAATCAATTAAATAAATAAATAAATATATATTATCAAAGTTCTGGAAGAGGGGCTACAAATCTACCACCTTAAAAATAATTTTGTCCTCGAAATTCGAATTCATAACTATTCCTTAAATTCAAAAAGAACTCTACCATTACCCTAATCTCCTCGAATTTTTAATTCCACAAAATAGTTCATATCCTTCTCATTGCCATTCTGTAACTACGAAACTCCAAGGACTTCTACCCACCTTTGGACATACTACTCCCTCAAAGCTATGGCACTAAAACTTATAATCTTCCAACTATTTGCAAAATATATATATCTATTGCTTTTGGCCTCTATAATCCTCTCATATCTATCATAAACCAAATCTAACAAGCAACAATTTACACCAGTAGCTAAGGAAATATGACCATTCACCGCTCTGGAATAGGAGGGTCATGAAGATAAGGGTAAAATCAAGAGTAGATATGAAATTTCAAGAGTGGTAGAGAATATCCAATAATGCCGATAGAAAGAAAATTTCGAACTATTGACCTATTTGCTAGATTGTGCTACTCTAGTCTAGTCGCTTGCTAAATCGAAAACTCTACGTTTCCTAGAGGGGCTTGCAATCCATGCAATACATAACTCCGTTCTCAAAATTTTATCTGAACGAGATTTCATAATGGAACAAATTTGAGGAATCAAGATGGATTCTTTTCCGTGGTTATTTAAACACGAGCAAGGGATATGACTGCAATACAAGATCGGATCACAATTTCCAGGTAGTTGCAAATAAGGGTTACAATGACTTCGTATTCTAAGAGATGGAGACTACATAATAGGTATGGGGACCTATTTCAAACCGTTTAGTTTTATAGACCAACTATGGGAGTTTGTCTGGAGGGATTTTACTGGGCCTTAATGGGTTTCCTATTTGGATATTACTCGTTAGTTGGATGAACCTTGGATCTCAACCTATATGGATTGAACAAGATTCCAAGATAAACTATTTCTACTAGGTTAGGGTCACCTAGAACAAGTTTCTACCCAAGGGGTTGAGCTAGTTGCCCGTCAAGTTGGTTAGCAAGGTCCATAAAGCCCAAAAATGCGTCTTTCGTGACTTTTGTGTTTAAGTAGCACGAGAAGACACAATTGAATGGCACACTAGTGACATGTGCGTAGTGGGCTTCGAGTAGATCACTACCATATATTGGGCCGAAAGGTTCAAGTCGAGGTTGCGACTCCAGTTGTAGTTGGAAGTATACGAGGATTATGGTAAAGGATATAACTAGTCCTTTTGACCTGAAAGTCGTACTACAAAATAGAGTACAAGGGGACGGGTTTGAGTGGGACATTGTATACCTAGATGAAGGTGGACTCATCTAGATCTTAATGTGAAATTTGTTCGGAGATAACAGTCGGTCTTGTGCTCTGAATATTAATGACACGGCCGGGAATACAAAATGATCTAAATGGAAAGTAGGAGTCCATGGGCACTATTCATCATTCTAGTGGGAGTAATTCTAATCAATCGGTAATCCTCGTGTATCCTAAAATTTGTAGTAGGCTTACGGTCTACCCACCTTAGAAGCTAGGACATAGTCTTAGGAATAATAAGGTCAGAAGAATTCCAAAATCCAGGTATTATACCTCGACTCTTGTTAATAAAGAATCAAGCACGACGGAATGGGGTACGATGGTTTAAGTCAAGTCAATGATCGTTGCTCAATAAATGGAACATGAGTGTGTACATTACACACGGTCGATAAAATAGAATGACCTACTCGTCCACCGTATACAAGAGTTATCGATGGGATAACCAACTCTAGGGCACATCATATGAAAAAGATTTCTAACACCAAGTCAAGTATTTCTATTTGTGTCGAGTCTGCGACCTATTGTCACACGGGTTCTAGTTGAAGCAAGCTTCAAAGGATGGTTAGAGGTTCACAACATTTGGTCTCTTGAGAATAGGTAGTCTCCTAGGTTGGCATTACGACTAAGGGTAAAATCCTAATCATTCTTAAATTCAGATGGCTAGAAAGTCCCGATAACAGTTTGGGGTCGAGAATAGAACGAGTAACTCAATCACAGGACTGGCCGTTGGTAGCTACTCTGTGCCTACCATTATTATAGACATGGGAATACTCGGTATCTCCCTACCATCACGAGCTTTCGTCTTTCCAAATCGGTGAAAGATAAAAACAATAAAGAATTCAAGGGAGATGTTACTGAATACAATTTCTGATTCAAGGGCGAACATATAATTCAAGAGGAATTGTCAATGCAGTCGTGGATGAGACCCTAGAGACATCTATATCTCAATCCACGTAGGATAATTAAATAAAGTGCGAACCAAATGCATCATGGTTGATCAGACCATAATACACTGATTCTAATTAGACAATAAGTTAGCAGGCGTCCCCACTAAACATATGCCTCGAATCAAGCTCGATAAAGAGTAAGCTTGTAAAACTAGGCTGTAATAGCAGCGATGGTCAAGATAGTCAAGATACAAGTACGTAAGGTTTTTGAAAAGAGGCACAAGTAGTTCGAGTTTAGAGAGAATCAAAACTTACCTGGTATCCTAGCTTATACAATATTTCTAAAATATTCCTGTCCATAAGGTCTTGGTCAACTAATGGGTTATGGAACTCTGGATTCTATATTCTTGGTAACTTATTAGTGTCGGTCAATTACCTCGTCAATAGATCACAAGGACCACATAATGCTAGGTCGGAGACATGCTGCTCAACTCATAGAACTTCCACTAATATTGGCTTTGGATCTTATGGGACATACATGGCATTGTCCTATCCTCCATAGTATCCTAACCCTGTAATCACATTTGAAGTTATTTCACCGAGTGTTACGCCTCGCCCTATACTCGGCTGTGGTAAACCCTTGGATTCGTGATTTCAGGGTGCTATGTTATTCGATACTCTACCTTATATTGACACAAGGGTTACGGTCAAAAGAGGACCTCTAGCCATAGTTTTAGAATATTCTATAACCTATATTTTCTTAGACTCTCAATTCAGGGGTCGTGTCTCGCCAGTGCGCTGCTGGCTACAGTGAATCTATGGTTTCTATAATTCAAATAAATGGCGACAGTGCGCTGCTGTCCTGCCATCATGAGTCAACTAATATTCTTTTAACTACATCCAAAAAACCCATGAGCTCCTAAGATTCAAACAAATCGCCTATGAAATAAAGCATAAACATTTGTCCTATCAGTCACAACCCTTAAGATAAAAGATTGCACAGGAGAAAATAACCGAGGACAAAGAAATCCAAACATTCTAACTCTTCCATGTGTATTCAAGCCTCTGAGGGTCAAACTTGAATCGAAACTAACTCGAGGTCCGTATATGGATAACAAATCAGAACTTTGTAAAATAATGATTCTTAGGGCAACTAGCAATTATATATAATTCGGCTAGGATATGGGGATGGTATCTAAGAGACAAAGAGAATGAATTGAATAATTCATCAAGGTTAGATCATTACTCTAGGAAACTCTACCTCACAAAGTGAATAATCTATCCATATTGGATCATATCGTCCTATCAAGAGGTAATATGTAACTATGGGGATCTGACACGGTATCAAAATTAATGACTCTCATCCTAAATTGCATGGCCTAGGCTACCTATCGGTAAATTTGTATAAGGGACTCCTAGTCCTAGTCATTCACTTAAATTAAATTAATCTTAATTCGTGAATGAGCATTTCCTTGCCGCAAGCTCGCAATAGTACAACTAACTTAAGTACCATCACGAGTTCGCGTGATTTACGAAGACTGACCTGCATGGGCCACCACAAAAACTTGTCATGACCCGCATCCATTTTTTTTAAACGGATACGAGACATGTCCAAGCCAGCCTACACCGTAGTGTCGGCGGTAGAACGCTGTCACGGCCATGAAGATCAAATCACAAATCATGCTCATTCACATAATTAATTTAACTTATATTGATCACAAGGTTTACATTTTGTAGAAAAATAAACTTGTACAAATAAATAAATGACTACAACTCAACTATCTAGCTAGTCTCTAGGCTTTTGTCTGCAATATTTTCGTCACTCCCCAAGCTAAGTGAATCCACGGCTAACCTAAAATGTTGGTTTCCAATCAAGAATGGAATGAGCAAATTCATTGAATGCAATTTCAATAAAGAAAATGACTATAAATAAAGGTTAGACATCAATCATGAGTTTTGAAAATAACAGTAAATACGAAAACCAATAGCAATAAATAGACACAAAATACTTTTCCCAACTGTTAGAAGTACCTTTGATATGATCGGTCTCGGGACAATTATGCAATACGGTCTACATGGTCTAAAGTTACACGGTCTAAAGTTACACGTCTACAGTTACACGGTCTACAGAAAATATTGCAATAAGGAAACACTGTCTACAAAATAATAATCACGATCTACACAGTTTAAATGCAGTAATAATCACGGTCTACACAGTCTACTTTGCAATAAATAAATCACTGTCTACACTATCTACAAGAATTAAATGCAACACGGTCTACACGGTCTACACGGTCTAAGGTCAGATCACACATCCTTGGAACTTCTCATTCCCGACTCAACAATTTATAATAGAAAAATAATCACATAACCAATGGCCAGCCAATGAAATATAGTAAAAATCAATATCGAAATGCAGACAATAAACTGTACTCGCCTGTGGTCCTCTGCTGGTGAAACCGACAGTCTGAACTACTCAATGTGCCACAATAGTCAAAACTCGTACAACAGTCCCCGGAAGCTGAAATAAACATTACCAATGTTTTCAGAATAGTCAAATTAGCTAGGATTGCCTGTCCTTAAGTCCAATTCTGGACACAGGGGCAAAACGATAATTTCGGGCCAAACGGTCCGCCGTTGGACCCGCTTTGCCCGAAAAGCGTGCCAGAGTCAACGGTCTCTATAGTCTCAAACTATATGTCTACGGATCCAGTTTTTTGATACGAACCCAACCGTATGTCCAAAGTTGGATTCCGGCGGGCCGTGCACAAAATCACCCGATGAGTCGGACCGTGGGACCCGCGATACGGCAATTTTATCAACTGTCTCAGAATCGGACCAAACTTGGCATACATGACCAAAAAATGATACGATCCTGCTGGTGCAAGTTTTGTCTCGATCTGACGAGCATGCACAAAGTAATTGAGAAAATTGCAAAGTGCACGATACGGTAATTTCGACGGATACACATCAAATTCGTCGCGCACACCACACCAATTCGAATTCCGTCAAAGCCACACGACCACGAAGCCGTTACGCAGCTTTCGATGCCTTCGGTTCGCGACCACGTTGCCCGGTTTGGCGTAACGCACGTCGTGTGGATGAATTTTTCTAGTTTTTGAAAGCTGTTTTCATAGGTTTTTCTCGATTTTTAGAGTCGAATAATTCTACACCCACTTAATGAAATTAGAATCTATAAAAAGGGATTTACTGCCGTATATATTGCCTAAACACCTAATTTTTTAGATTCTTCATTCAGTCGATGGATTGCAATTAATTACCTTCCAAGTTCGGATTTGCATATCTAAAATTGTCCTGTTTCGGACAGTTTTTCGGGTTAGTTCGCATTGATCTTCTGGGCAATATATAGCGTATAAAATTGAATTTATAGAAGGTGTTGGAAGTGGTATAGGTTGTGATCATACCTGCGAAGACGGATCGAAAATCGATTAATCACGCGTTGAGGAATCAATTGACGAAGATGGTTACTGTTGCTCTGCGCTGCCAAGGCTGTGCCCTGTCTCGTGCGGCCGGCGACCCTGGCCACCATCCGGCGGTCCTCCGACGGTGCTCTATCGTCGGGGTGACCGCCCATGGATTGGGAGGCGCAGCGTGTTAGGGTTTTAGGGTTACGACCTCTCTCTCGATCACACCACATATATACGGCATATGCGGGCCGGTTCCCTGTTGGCCGAACAGGGATGAACAATGGGGTTCCCTGCCTCTCGGGTTGAGCCCGATCAACCCCTGGTTCGGGTATGAGGGTTTCGGCCCACTGTATTGAGTTTGGTTATTTAAGGGCAGTTTGGGCTTTGCTTAAGTGGGCTGGTCCACTGTAGCAATTTCTATAGTCCTCAGTGCCAATAATCTAATACAATATATACGTATATTTCTTTGTATATATATAAATCTATATATGTATATATACATATACCTACCTATATTTATATATATGCACCCATACACATATACACTGTATATAATATTATACACCTATACATAATTTATTTATATATCATATAAATATACACGTACATTGTATGTATTTATAACCATATATAATATATATTTATCTATAAATACATGAATACACATAAATACTTATATAGTATATATTTATATACACCTACCATATATAATATAAATTTACACAAATCTATATATGTCCCTATATTCCTCTTCATATTTATATTTACACAAACATACACATATACTTAATATACACATTGTATATATACATGCACACACACATATATATATATATATATATATATTTTTTTTTTATATATATTATATAATATATATATATATATCCAAAACTGCATCAATCTAATAATAAAGATATTTTATCCAATAGAATATCTATTTAGTAATAATAAAATTTATTAATCACCACAAAATAATAAAATAATAAACTAATTAATTATTTATAAAATCTAATAATCACCATTTAAATCAATTAAATAAATAAATAAATATATATTATCAAAGTTCTGGGAAGAGGGGCTACAACTTCTTTTATTATTGAGACTTATTATTCATTTTGTGTTGAGCTGTGGATGAGATATAGTTTTATATTATGGCTTATCATGTATTATTATTTACAACTTATGTACAAATACGTGGATACCACATATTGGTGTATTCTTTGTATATGTGCAGCTTGCATGCTGACTTACTTAGTCCTATGTATTATGGACTGGGGCGTTACAAAGATGCTTGCAAAATTGGGTCAGAACAAATCTACATTTACCGACTACTTTTCGATACAAGTTTTATGGGACTTCATAGATTTATCAATCGATACACAGATCCAATACCTCCTCTGATTCCGATTGATGACCATGGATTAATCCATACAACAAAATTGTGCCCATACGGCAAATACAGTTTGTCGTATAGTGATTCCTCATCCATACACGCATGTCGATTCCTCATCAATGTGGCATAGTCCTAGTATCCCCAGGACTACAAATTTTTGTGCATATCGATTGACAAAGCATGAACATGTTTAAAGCATGATCTAACCCTTCAATGGAGGAAATACGGGTTCACGAATTATACTTGAAGCGATGAGAAGTACATGGTAGTGAACTTCAGTCAACGACCTCAAGATCTTTTATAGTATTCCTTCCTCGGGTTGGACGTCATGTGGGCGACGATCTTCCAACCTTCTTTTCTACTTGGCTGACCTCTATTTCTCTCCTTACACGAAGAACAAATTTAGCGAAAGTTGATCTTTTTCTGATACATTGTGATGGTAGAGGGTATGTATAGGCTACAACAGGAACCATGAAGAGAAATTAGTATTAGGTCTCCTAACGGATCTATGTATCTCGTGTTCATCCCAAACACGCAACCCAAACCCAGGCCCGTTAACAATAGCTCGATCCACTAAAGGGATATTATTGCACTACCTTCCTTATCCCAAATTACTTTTATGTGCTCCTTAATATGCATGTTTGTGTCCCCATGTTAAGATATCGAATGTCTATCAATCAATTAAGTTACTAATAACTATATTGATCGACATCTTTTATTCTTAAGTAGTACCATTCAACTTTATTTGTCATATCAGATATAATCTACCTGCAGGATTTACATAACAATCCTTATGAGCTCCTTAAGGGGCATCATGAATCTGATATATCGGACATGGATTCCTTTTATAATCAATATCCCATCATACACATAATACTATTAACCAATTCATAAAGATTGTTGAGCTATAATGAATCTCACTCTTTTATGAGTCAAAGTAATACACACACTATATATTTATATATATATATATATATTAATATATATATATAATAATATATATATATATATATATATATATATATATATATTTATTATATCCGGATTAAGACCACTAGCGTCCATAATAACAGAGGTGTTTTTATCTTATATTGTCAGTACAAAGAGAACAGCCTCAAGTGGTCCTGTTCAATACATACAAAGTACACTAATGTAAAGCTATAGTCAAGATAGACTAATACCATATTATACTACAACCTTACCAATTGTTTTTCCAAATCCATCTAGGTTATGAACCATTTATATATCTACTAGGAACTGATAATATGATCTTCTCTGTGACACCACATACCATATTATCTACTGTAGATTATCAGACACTTGTATTAATATAATATACAAACATTTGCCCATATGATTCCATTCAAATAAATAAGAAAATATAATTAATACAAAAGTGATGCTTCTAATATATAACCCTAACATATACTTCACTATTTTTGTCTCTATGTTTGTATGATAGCTTCTCGTACGGGGGAGCTTTATTTTTTGATCAAATGACAAAGGGGAGAAGATAGACTGATGTTATGCTATCTTAACATACTACTTTGTAGGAGAGCTAATCAAATAATTTCTAAAAAAATGTATCAAGATTTGAATGTTGATGTATCAGTCTAGGTCAATTATCAAAATAGGGAGATTGTTGGCCCAATTGGTCATGGCCAACTTGATTTTGATAATTAACAAAATCTTGATTAGATATGTTGCATTATAATACAATTGAAGCTCAAACAAAATGGAATTCTCTGCTACTGTCTACAAGAAGTTCGCTACAAGTTGTGTCTGGTTTCATTAACTTTATTATGTATTTTTATATTTTATTTTAATCTAGGACCGTTGTAAGTTGAGTCACACTTGGCAAATAGTTGGCACTCAAGTCCACTCAAAATATCCTACCCAAAAACCATATCAAAGCAAACTCAAGCCAAACATTCTGGAAATTGGTATAGAGAACTTGGCCAAAGTTTTGTCCCATACAAAATTCGGACCGTGCTCCCATTTAACAGAAACCCTAAATTAACTCTTTTTTCCAGGAGACTAGGCGCCAATGTTCTGATTTCTTAACGTTATGGGGAAAAACTTGGCTAGAACTCTGTCCACAAAAATCCTATAAATATAGATGAAATCCATACCAATGTCACTCACTCAGTCCCACCTTCTTATATTCTATTGAGTACTACCAGTGCTTTAAACTTCATCATTCCCAAGATTATAGCCCCCAAGCCTTCTAAGTGCCAGTGTATTTTCGATATAGAAGTCGGTTCGAGTTGTAAAAAGCTTGGAAACAAGTTCTTATTTCATTCAAGTCTGAAGTCGTCGTATAATTCGAATGAAAGTGCGAGCTATCTGTATGAAGTTGCAAGCATTCAGATCAAAGCTTGTATTTTTACTTATAGTGGATTAACATCGAGCAAGAGTTCTCGAGATTGGATTAATCTTCCACGAGAAAAACCAGTAAAATTCCCGGTGTTTGCGTTTGCATCTCTAAACTATGTTTATATATATATATATATATATATATATATATATATATATATATATATATTTTTTTTTATATATATATATATATATATATATATATATATATATATATATATATATGGTTTACTTCTTACTTATTTAGTTGGGACACTGTCTTCGAAATTTATTAGGGGATTATTGACACACTGCACTCTATCCCCCCCTTTAGAGTTGCCTAGTGATCCTCATATTTAATATTCAAATTATATTTAAACTAGGGTGTGTACTTTTTTTACGTATAAGTGAATACCACTTATTATGTGCAAGGCCCACTTATAAGTGAGTTTCGTCCCAATAAGTGCGTTCGTTTATCGTACTTATAAAGTGATTTTCACTTATAAGTGGCTCCAAATTCATAAGTGAATATATTTTCACTTCTAGGATTGCTTAAGTACATATTGCATATGAAAAGTCTATTTATGTGCCTGTACAAACTTAAAAATTCCTTCACTTACCAAAATTCTAATAGAAATTGGTTTTTATAATATAAACCTAATCACCAATTCCACTTCCTTTTTCCTTCATAACAACCAAGAATTTCCTCTCTTTCTAGTCCAAAACAGCTCCAAAATATGTCCCAAAAATATTCTCATTTTTTCAGCATCACTTCGACCAACTAAGGAATATTGTCGAAAGGATATTTGGCGTGCTTAAAACTAGGTTCTATGTATTGAAAAATATGCGTCCTTATGATTTTCCTATACAAAAAAGAATAGTTATAACATGCATGACTCGGCATAACATCCTGCTTCGATATGCAATAGATGATGAATTATTCACACAGTTTCAGAAAGTGAATGATGAATTGGAAAACCCAAATGATGAACTGGAAGAAAGTGCGAATGAGAGTACTACTCAAAATCAAAAATATATGGTTGGATTACCAAACAAAATTATTGCTGTATTGAATAAAATGTCTCCAAATTGATATTATTTTAATTCTTTAAACTATAATTTTGTGTAAGACGAACTTCGAATTAGTGAACATATGATATATAGTTGTGTTGAAATAATCATTTGGTATTTGTAGTACAATATTTTGGTCTACATATTTTTGGATTGTCATCTATTATCCATGTTTTATATGATAGGAATAATGGTAAAATAACACTTATAGGTGCCAAAAAAAAGAACAATAAAATCACTTATAAGTTAAAAAAAGATCACTTACAAGTGAAAAAAATAATAATAGATTTTATATGTGCACTTATAAGTGAAGTGGAGTAAGTGACACTTATAAGTGACCCTCACTTATAAATGGAAAAAAAAAACACCCCCTAAGTACATGATATTATCTCACTAAACGCATATCTAAAATTCTAAAAACATATTTATAACAAATTCTAATTAAAATATAATCAAATTATATTTAAAATATTAAATATAATTTAAATTTTTACCTAAATTTTTTTATATAATATTATAGATTTTTTTTATGTAGAACACATGTGGACGTGACTAGTGATTACTAAAGAAGTCTAAACAATAATTTCTCCCTCTTTTCCATTTTTAAACAAGATTCTGCCATTTCTTTTGTTGTAAAATAAAATAAGTAATATTTTAGCAAATATCCCCGTTTTAAATGTTAAAACTAGAATATGCTCCCTTTTTTTTATTAAACTAGCAAATGACCCCATTATGTGCAAAATAATAAATATTTTAGTTAGGATAGTGGGGGCATATCTTTAATCTTTTTGTTCCATACAGAAAAATAGAGTCATTTGCTAATTTATTTAAAATGTGGAGGTATATAATAGTTTTCGTATTTAAAACGGAAATATTTGCTAAAATATGTTATTTGCGAAACAGATCTAGATGGAAGAACGATCAAAATTTAAAAGTCCTCTTGCAAATAAATATGCTCTCTATTCTGATATAGCAACTGTCAGAAGCAGAGACCTCTTGCAAATAAATTTGCTCTTTGTTCTGATTTTCTAGGATTTCAGAGACTTCTTGCAAACAAGTTTCCTCTCCTAATTTCCTTAAGAGACTCGGAGAAGAAGAAAAAGAAGAAAGAAGGAAGAGAGAAAGGCAACTTTGCTGGGGTGATGAAGATCACCATTGCTCAAAGCAAGATTCGCCCTAACCGTAATCTGCTCCCAGGAACCAGCAAGTTCTAAAGGAACTTCCGGATTACTCGCCATCACCTCCTTTACGAACTCGCCAAACTCCTCTGGACTTTGAAGGCAGCGGCCACACAACTCTCTTCCCCTCTCAATTTAGAACTAAGTTGTTAAAGGAGGCACGAAGAGAGTATTTACAGAGTTGGGTGGAAGCATTCACCCTAATCTTGGTCGCCAACTGATTGCTAAAAGATAGGAGCGAATAATGGAAGATATAACTGAATTAAATTCAAATCTCATAAAATATAGATTTGAATAATTGACTTAATCTTTCCATAAACGCTCAAATCTACAAATCAGCCTAATTAAGCGCCAACAACGCTCGTACGTGCAACAGCCCGTCAGCCCATGCGTATGCACGCACAACTGCCAACAGTACATACGCACACGATCATGCACAGCCCGTGCAAACCCCTATACATGCTCTCGTACAAGCACTCGTGCAGGCAGCCGCACATACGCCCGCCCAAGCACTTCGCCCATGTGCCTAGCGTAAACGACTCACACACGAGCACGACAATAGCGCACAAAGCGTCATGTGCCATTACTGACATGCTAAGTGCAATGCGCCAATAAAGTAACACTTTGTTTCCTTAAGCCGGAGTCCAAGTCCGAGCCCGAGTCCGAATCCGAGTCGCTAAGCTCCTTCAGGGCTTAGCTCCTAAGGGAATAATTCTATGAGCAGGAAAAAAAAAGCATAAATGCTTCATTAAGGAGTTAAACCTTTTTTCTACAAGAAAAACACTCCCATATGGCACTCATATGACCCACCATACCTCGTATGCACATCACAACACAAGTAAATCTTTATATATAGATACTCACTTTTTGGTGTGAGCAGTGTGGATCTATCTTTATAGTCGCTAAAGATAAAAACACCAACAATCTCCCATATATCTCTACATATATGGGTTGAGCGTTCCCCACAGTGACTGCCTATTATGCATTAGGATGTATGTCGCTACAACTTGAATCTTCTCGCATGGGTTAAATAACAGCATGATACAAGAATGAACTAAGCCTTGAATTCGGCACCATAACTGTAATTTTTCCCACTCACGTAATGACATCAACTGTGCTTTTGGTTGCACATTAAAGGCCATGTGCCAGCCTATTTTGGTATATTTATATTGGATGTCTACAATGTTTTTCTCAAGAGATAGCCTATATCTCTATCTATATACTCTAGATGAGTTCTTTAAAGAGTCTTGGCATAAAGCCTTTCGCTTTCTTAGGGTGCTACGCCGCTATGACATGGCCTAAAGTCGAGGCTACACCATATGTTATGTCATATCATTGTAACATAAGGTCCATCCTCTTTGTAGTGCCAAACTACCCAATATGAAGCCTTTTGCTTCCTTGCGGTGTTATACCGTCGTGATATGGCTCGCAAAGCTGAGACTTTACCCCTTTTAGGTGCCTCATGTGGTGTCACACCACTGTAACATGAGGCCCAGCTTCTTTGCAGTGTTTTCTACTACTCTATATTCTACAGCATTGACTCGAAGCCGAGGCTTTGTCCTCACTAGGTACCTCATGTGGTGTCATCCTACTGTAGCATAGAGTACTACGCTTCTTTGTAGTGTTGTGCTACCCGTGCTTCCTGTAAAGCAAGTCGGACATTCCAAATGTTAGAGAACTCATTAAGGCTTTCAAGCCATCCTCCCACAGGACTTTATTATTTACAAACAATAGACAAAAAGTGGTTCTGGATCCATAATCCTGTAATCTCCTAAAGGATTACCCATTGTTCCTCATATTCTTCCAGTCAATGGTCCTTCTTTGAACCAAAAGCTAGATGTATAGTAGATTTCTCTTTGAACTTAATAGCATAAAATTTTATGGTAGAATTACGAAGACACAATATCAGAATGTCTTCAAGCCTATTTTATATGATGTGCCTTCAACCAGCCAGCGCTTGAGACCTTTGGTGAACAGATCTGCCAAATTCTCCTGGATCCGAACATCAACCACGAAAATGACTTCTCTTTTAATAAGATCATTTACCGTCATGTGCCTTAACCGCATAGTCTTCTTCTTGCCATTGAAGATGTCATTCAATGCAACCGTTGCAGTCGTCTGGTTGTCGCAGTATATCGATACCACCAAAATTTTCGTACCAACCATTGGAAGATCATACATGATTGCCCGAAGCCATTATGTTTTATCTACTGCAACCGCCAGTACATAGAACTCAGATTCCATAGAAGAGTGTGAGAGCATAGTTTGCTTCTTTGACTACCACGATATAGTAGCTCCACACATGGAGCAGACATATCCTCATGTGGACCTTTCATTCTCTCCTTCTAAGCACCAGCTTGCATTACTGAAGCCTTCCACTATTGTTGGATATCCACAGTAGTATAGTGCATACTTCTGAGTCCGCATGACGTATCTTATTACCCTCTTCACATCTTTCCAGTACTCTACACCTAGATTTCTCGTGAACCGACTCAGCATCCCTACAGCAAAAGCTATGTCAGACCTTGTGGTAGTAGTCGCATATATCAAACTCTCGATGATGTTGAATACTCTAGCTGTCTGACGATTTTCTTTGGATTTGGGTTCAGCTTCTTGTCACACCTATACGGCATATCGATCCCTGGAACATCCTATACCTATAGCGTGTGAGCATCTTCTCAATATAATGAGACTGTGACAATGTCACTCTAGTCTCCGTCTTTATCCCTAGAATAACATCAGCTTTTTCTAAGTCCTCCATGCTGAACTTACACGAGAGAAATTTATTTATCTCTATGACACATGCTAAATTTGTACCCAAGATCACCATGTTGTCTACATACAGACAAACGACAGCTCCTCGCCCGTCAGCGAACTTTGTGTACACATATTTTTCTATCTCGCTAACCCTGTAGCCGTTTGATCTTATGACTTTATCAAACTTCTCATGCCATATTTTTTGGAGCTTACTTGAGACCATATAACGATTTTACCAACTTACAGACTTTATCTTCAAGATCCTTGATGACAAATCCTTCTTGTTGTTGCATGCAAATCTTTTCGGTCAACTCACCATTCAGAAATGCAGTTTTAACATCCATCTGGATAACCAACTTGTGAATTGTACTCAGATTAATCAACATCCTGATAGTCGTCATCCGTGCTACTAGAGCATATGTGTTAAAATAATTGATCCCCTACTTTTGAGAAAACCCCTTAGCTACCAGCCTTGCTTTAAACTTATCAACAGTTCTATTGGACTTCATCTTCTTCTTGAAGATCCATTTACATCCAGGCTTTGCTCCTTCAGGTAGATCAACCAACACCTACGTGTTGTTGTAGGTTATCGAGTCATACTCATCATTAATAGCCTCCTTCCAGAAGTCAACATCTCTGGTCTTCATCGCCTCATCATAGGTAAGCGAATCTGCTTCCACATGATAGGTGACAAAATCCTCTCCGAAGTCCTTCTGTCTCCTTACTCACTTAGACACAGGTTCTGCGAGTTATGGTTCAATGGTTATTTTTGCAACAACAATTTCTTCTAGGACTACATCTTTATTAGGAGTTTCAACCTCCTGTGCACCCATACTAATGTCCACAAGAATAATGTTCTTGTGTCTTGCAAACTTGTCTTCAAAGAATTTTGTATCGTAAGATTCAATGATATGATTTGTCTAAATATTAAGGAACCTTTGAACATCACTCTTCTCAGCATAACCCAGAAATATTGTCTTTGTAGTCCTCGTACCCAGCTTCTGAATCTTCAAATCCGAAAGCTTCACATACGACTGACACTCCCAAACTCGAATGACATTCAAGTTGGGTCTGAACTTGAACCAGAGTACATGAAGAGTAACATCGAAAGTTGCATGTGGCACTCTATTCAGAATGAAAGTAGCTGTAAGCACAGCTTCACCCCAGAAGCAATTTGGAAGACCCGTAGTCAACAACATAAATTCATCATCTACGTTAACGTTTTGTTCTTCCTTTCTGCAACATCATTTGATTGAGGGGAGTCACTTCGTTGATAATTACATGTTCTTTACAGAACGATGTGAATTCATGATACCTATACTCTCCACCTCGATCACTTCTGAGTCTCTTGAGTTGTTGTCTGATTTGACGCTTGGCTTTAGCCTTGAAGTCCTTAAATTTCTCAAATACTTCATCTTTAGACTTGAGCAAATAAACAAATTTGTATTTTAAGAAATTGTCGATGAAAGTAATAAAATACTTTATCCCTATTTGAAGTCACATATATATGAGTGCACCAAATCCAAAAGATATGTACTTTTGTTTACCCGCTTGGACGATTTTCTAGTGATCTTCGTCTGTGCACAGACCTTACATTTCTTCAACTCTTTACCCCCACATTTGCAGATAAGCCCTGGACTAGACATCTTGTTTATTCTTTTATATTGAACATGTTCTAGTCTATTATGCCACAATTCAAGAGAATAACCAGAAGAACAGACTGCATTTATTATCTCCATTGGAGTTACAAGTTGAAGTTTGAACATCTCCTCGGTAAAAAATCGTAAAACGCCTAAAAAATTTACTATAATTTTTTTATTAACTATTTTTGGTATTGATTTATTTTTTGTATTTGTACGTCGAGTGCGAATACATATATGCGAGGTATATTTTTATAAAAAGTTTTTCTTATAGATTTCCTTCGTATAGGAAATAAGTAATTTTTCAAAAATAGTATAAGGTAAATATTTTTGCGTTGCACGAGATCTGCCAAAACTTTATTTTTACTTTATTTAAAGACTATTTTATTTTTTGTTCAAATATAGGCGATAATTGAGAAGATTATGTTTTATGTAAATATTCTATTTGCATGCGAGGTACATAAAATATAATTTATGTATATATTTTAATTTTCAAAATATTATTTTTTATTATTATTTATAAAAAGATAATTTTGAATCTATTTTATTTAAATGCTTAATTGTCGTGGTGATTTAAATTAGGAATTGATTTTAATGATTTTTATTTTAAATAGTTTTAAATTGAAGATAAAAGTTTATCTTGACTTAAAGTTGGATTTGGAATTTATTGAATTATTTTAAATTGATTTAAAATTTATGTGTGATTTATCTAAAAGGGTTTTAAATATTTTCTACTCCTTATCTAAGTAGGAGTCTCCACCCCCCCCATTTAAGGAGAGGCTCCTTTGCTCTGTTCCCATAAAATCTTATAACCCAAATTGCTTCACCACAAATATGCATGCACCGTGTCTGTATCCACTTTTTGTGTCTGTTGTAACAGCTTGGGGTATAACCCCAGGTGTCTTTCTACTATATTATATATTTTTTACATATACATTTATCTTTCCCGTGTTTGACACACCTGGATTCGGTTTCACCGACGAATTCCCGCATCTCGCAGGACACGATTTCAGATACGACACAAAATTTTATAAACCTTAACTCTAATCCTATGTCCCGCGTCGCCCTGAGGTGCTGCCACTCCGACCATCCCTGTCGTAGATGCTTCTATCGTCGCTGCCCTCATCTCACCTCTTCTGCGGTAGCTTCTAATTCCCTTCCCTCCGCCACGGCCATCCCCGGCTGCAGCTACCAACCACCACCGCCACTCCGGTAATCGTCACCACCACTATCATCGTCACCTTCAATCCTGCCACCCACACGACTCCCCTCATCTTTCGTCATCGATGACCTCGCCTCCGTCGGACCACCAAAACAACCACCGCCACCACCACCAAACACAATAACCACCGCCACAACCAAACACAAACACCACACACACTAAAACAAAATAACCGAAAACCTTAACCTCCGTCAGTACCGAGTCCTAGTGTCGCGCTTGTCTCAACGAAGAGCCATCCTTCTTGACAAATGCAGTTCTTCGTCCAGATCTAGGACCTGCGATGCCGACTGCTCCAGTCTATGCGTCATGCGTCGAGGCCAGATACTCCAAGTTACCGACTTCTGCAGCCAGATCTGTGCCGCACCCCACGCCCAGCGTTACTATAGAGCTCTGCCGGCCACGATCGGTGAGGTGAAGCCACTCCCCTCTTCTTCATTTCTTCTTTCCTCCGCCACTCCCCTTTTCTTTCTTTCTTCGCCCTCTCCTCTCTCCTCTCTCACCCTCGATCGTCGTTCTCCCCTTTCTCTCAGTCCTCTCTTTTTTCTTTCTTTCCGGCTTCCTTTCCCTCTTATTTTGTGTGTTTGACTCTCTCTCTCTCTCTCTCTCTCTGGATAGAAGAATAAAACCACTACATACATTTTTTTATGTTTATTATTATTATTATTATTATTATTATTATTATTATTATTATTATTATCAGGTAAGCATATTTTAGGAAAACTGTATATATATATTGAGGTTAAATATTAGTATTAATATGATTATTGGTATTAAATTATGTTTCCATTGATGTTATTTATATGTTATATGCTTTTACAACTAAGTGAATGGATGAATATATATATAAAAAAAAATTATATATATATATATATATATATATATATATATATATATATATATATATATATATATATATATATATATATATATTGTTTTGCCCAGAAAAAATTATGTTTGACAACTCAGTAGTCCTAAAATATTTTTCCTAGATTTTTATATATTTATTTAAAATATTTTTGGACTAATAAAATTCAGTTTCTATCGAAAAATCCTATTTCGACAAGATTAGACTTTTTGCCTAAAAAATAATTTTTGATTTTATTATTTACCTAAAGTATTTTTTACTAATAAAAATATAGTTTCCAAATGATAAAAATGACTTTCTAATATTTGCAAGTATGTATCTAAGTTATTTTTTACTAACAAGATATAGTTTTTCTATCTATAAAATTTTATGTTGACAAACTTAGAGTTTAGCCAAAACGATTGTTGATTCTTCAAAGTATTTTTTTCCTAAAATTATTTTACTAATAAAATATATTTTCAAGTATTATAAATAATTTCAAAAAATATTATAAATACTTTTCTCCGCAAATTCTCAATGTCTGTAAATCTTGATCGTGACTGATCATATTCCTATTTTTTGCAGATTTGGACCCTTCCTCATCGAACATGGCTATTGGACAAACCAGGACTTGTCATATCATCGCGCACCACCATACAAGATACCTTGCCATATTTACTGCTTATATCATTTGCATCTTTATTGTTTAGTTACTGCATGTTTATTGTTCATTTACTTCTAGTTTCTCCTGGTGCATCACTATTACTGTTTATGGTTTTCTTTATTGTGCTTCCAGTTATACATGATAATGTAGACACTTACAAAAAAGAGAAGAATCACTATCTTTTTTTATTAGCACAAGGTACCACAAATCGAGTATACCTGAGAGATCCTGTACTGAGAATCTCCGAGTACAAAAAGAATTCTGGAAAATGGGACGATGGAGATCGAGCAGCAGTTGCTCCTTTACTTCGTAGACACACCGATTTACAAAAGTGGGAGAAAACCTAAGAAAATTACTAACTCTCAGCTCACTGGCAAGAAGGGCAGCAATTTGGCTCTGAAATGCTCTCTGTTCTGTCCATTTGAAGAGGCGTATGTCCTATATTTATAGTCGTTTTGCACTGAAATGACTGTTAAGCACACATAGGTGGAGAATACACTGATCTTCCTGTGGGCGCATAGTATTATTTTGGTGCATAGGTTGTAGGCGCATAAGAACTGGATGATCGTAGGTAGAACATGGGGTTGATGTGGCCGCATGCTTCGGTGCACAACTACTCGTGGAGACTGGCGTGGCCACATGCCTCGGCCCATAACTGATCGTGGATGTTGACCGAGTCGTAGAGCTGTTCTAACTTGGACGCATAGTGTAGGAAGACAACTATGCACCCACCTCTGGAAAAATCATATGGGCGCATAGAATTTACTTCATGTGGGCGCAGAGAATTGCTACATGTGGGTGCATAGTCACTTCATTATGTGGCGTATAGTATGGATATTTTCATGCTTCTACAAGACCCCCCTTCAAAGTTTTTGATACTCGAACGAGTTCGAAATACTTTGAAAGAAGCGTGGAAGACTGTCTTCTTATGGCTTTGTGGGCGCATAACAGACCATCTCTTTGGGTGCATAGATGTTACCAGGCTGTCAAAGATGATTGTTGAGATCTTCCTCAAAAATCTGAACTGACAGATTCATTGGAACGGAATTTGAAGGGGTTGTAAAACCCCTAAATTTTTACTATTTTTTTATTTAAATTTTGGTAATGATTTAATATTTTACTATTGTACGTCGCGTAGTCATATTGTACGTCGCGTACGAAATTTTATTTTTCGTAATTACTCGACGAGTGCGAATATGTGCGAGCGTACATATTATAGAAAAACGTTTTCTATTTTCGAAGTGATATATATAATAATTATTTTACCATTTTACCAAATTTCTAAGTTTGTTATTTTAAGCCTTTTCTTTCTAACATTTATTAATAATAAATTATATTTTATTGTATACTAGTAAAACATAATTTTGTATAAATAATTATGCATACATATCTCAAAATTAATTATTAGTTTATTTTTAATTAATAATGTAATTTTCGAAATTATTACTATTAGTATTTTTGGAAAACATATTTTAAATTTATTGTGGCAATTTAAATCCTAATTTGGACTTTGGATTTATTTAAAATAATATCTATAATTGGAAATTTGAATTATCTTATTTTTAAACTAAAAGAATTTAATTAGATTTCAATTGGATTTTGATTTGCATTTGGATTTATGGAATTAATTTGAATTAAATTACGAATCATCTATTTGGGTTTAAACCAATCTTAATCCTTATCTTAATAGGAATTCCCACATCCTATAAATAGGCAGGTACTCCTCCATGTTATTTGCTCCATAATTCATCTTCCATAAAATTCTCCACAACGTGTGTGCATCGTGTCCTTGTCCATCTTTTTTTCTTCCGCTATTTTCATTACAAATACATTTTCTCTCTTGTGTTCGACAACCCCGGACACGTCCACCCGATCATGTGTCTCGCAGGACACGCCTACCCTAACCCTAGTTCCCAAAATCCCATATAATTCCCAAATTCTTAACCCTAACCCTATCCCTAGCCGTCGTCCCTCCACCCGTTCCCCTTCACCTCTGCCATCCCCAAAATCTTCGCAACCACCCCAACCGCAACCAACGCCACCACTTTCACCTTCCCCCTGCCACCATACTCCCGACCACCTACCAGCACAGCCCGACACCCGCGGATCTCCGCCACCAACAGTCCAACCCAGCCGCCGACCACGTCCCGTCCACCCGAACTCCCGCGGCCACGCACCACCACCATCACCTACGCCCCTGCTACTACAGCCTACCCACGCCATCACCGGCGAAGCCGGCCATCACCGCCACCATCCCCAAAACACAACAAAAGAAAACAAATAAAACCCTAACCCTATGGCTCAACTCGCCGCCGACTGGAGCTCAGCCTCCAGCGCCGCGCCGCCCGAGCCTCCGCCTCTCTTCCCGACCTCATCCGCCGCCTTCCGCCGGAGCCCGGCGCAGCCCCGACCGATGAACCCGTCCGTAGCCGCTCACTTCCTCCGGTCCCGGCCGCCTCCGCCTCCACCGAGAGCCCAGCACTCGCTCCGGTACTGAAACCCTAGCCGCCGCGTCCTAGCCACCGCGCGCCGCCCCGATCTCGTCAGCGCCGGCGAGCGTGCGCACCCCCGACTGAAACCCTCCGCCGCCTCTTCCTCCGATTGCCGCCCCTCCGAACTCCCCGACTGCCGGACCACCGATCCGCCCCCTCTTCTCCCCGTACCCTCTTCTCCGACTCCACCACGAGCAGCCCTGGCCCTCCGCCCGCCGACGAGCCGGCCTCCGCCTTCCCACTCCCTCTCTCCCGATCGTTCCCATAGCTTCTCTCTTCCCCGATTTTTACTCCCACGCCCTCTGTTCTCTCTCTCCTCCGGATGTGTGAACTGCTGAGTTTAAGTGTGTTTTTTTTTATGTTAACTAATATATTATATATATTATTATTATTATTGATATTACTGTTATGTTATGTGATAATTATTATTTAATTATCATTATTATTATTACTATCAGTATTAATATTAGTATCATTATTATTATATTTATTATTAATATTATTATAATCATTATTAATATTATATTGTTATTATTATGTTTTTATTATTATTATTATTGTATTTTTCAAGTAGTATTTTTATATTAATTAACTAAACCTAAAAATTTTTCCGAAATTGGGTTAGCTCTAAAACGTTCTTTAGCCTTTATATATTTCTCAAATATACTTGGGTTAATCCAAATATAGTTCACTACTAACAAAAATTTACTTTTACAAACCTAAAGTTTTACCTAAAATAATAATTTTGTTTTATGATTTTCCCTAGAATAATTATCTACAAATATTTCAAGTAAATAAAAATATAGTTTCTACCAATTCTATTTATTTTTTTGTTTTTTGACGAATTTAGAGTTTTAGCCAAAAATAATTTTTGACTTTAGGTCTTTTCCCATAAATATTATTTAGTAATAAAATATAGATTTCAAATATTATAAGTATTTTCAAATATTTGTGTAGGTCCTATAAAATCAAGTTGCATCAATCAACAAAGTCAAGAAATCAAGAAACCCATCATTTGGATGAATTGCGCAGACAATAGATTGCGCAGCAATCCGATTGCGCATACTGCTTTGCGCACACTTCCAACTGTGCAGACTGACGTGGCAGAAGTCATCATTACCAAATCAAATCAAATCTTTTCTGACAACTGATAGCGCGGATAACAAAGAGTCTGTTCGTTTCCTGCGTCGCACAGTGCTCGAGGGCGGCTGACAGCTGGCAGCGCAAACCAATCCTGCGCAGTTTGAGTCTGCGCAAACCATGTATGCGCAATTCAACTCTGCGCACTCCATCAATATAACTGATAAGTTACACGTGGCATTCATGCCATCGATTGCTCATTATGTGGCAACTGTTTATGCACGATCATGCGCATTTCTATCAAATGATGCCATGTGTCCATGATAGTTGGCCCACGATCCTGTAATTGTCTGCGCAAATCAATGCTGCGCAAATCATCCTGCGCAGTCCAAAATAACTGAAAGTTAGTTATTTTCAGAACTCTATAAATAGAGTTTCAAGTCTTCATTTCAAGGGGATCAAGATCAGAGATCAGAAATCAGAGAGTTCAGGAGTTCTTGCCAAAGTGCTGCTGCATTCTTCCGAGACTTTTGTCTTCAACTTCAGAGGCTTTTGCCTTCAATTTCCAGAGTTGTTTTCTACTTCAAAGGCTTCGTCTTCACTGTTCACATCGTCCAAGGGATAAAGCAATCGTCATCAAGATTGGATTCCTATAGTTGTAATTTTCCCAGAATTCTTGTAATTTTTATTACAGTTTGTATCAATAAAGTTCTATACTTTTGTTTTTGCAAACAAAATGGCGACTCTGCTGGGGACAACTTTCTCCTCCGATGAGGAAGTAGCAACTCAATGTGACGTAGCGTCTATCGGGAAGACGCAGAAGACGCTGGTTGTTGAGGTCAACCAGACAGCCTACGAGGCGATGCTCAACTCCAAGACCACTCCCCGTACTGTAGCCACTTCTGCCAAGAGCAAAGTGTGCTCAGTTTGGGTCTCCAAGTCTGCACAATCTGGCATTTTTGCCACCAAGGATGCTGTACCAACTGTTGCACAATCTGCTAGTCAGACTGCTGCACAAACTGCTGTGCCAACTGTTGCACCGTCTGTCTCAGCAACTGCTGCACAATCTGTTGCAGTCAAGACTGCGCAATCTGTTGCAACTGTTGCGCAAGCTACTTCATATGCTGCCTTGTCAAAACAGAAGACTCCTATGACTCTGGCGCAATTGGCAGTGGCTTTTCCTGCGCAAACTAGCACTCCAGTAACCAAAGTGCATCCCAAGCACTCTAAGACAAGAACTCCTGATGCACTTCCTACCAAAGCTTCTAATGCACAAATGACTAGTGCACCTTCCACCCATGCGCAAACCAAGTCTGCGCAATCCAAGAAAGACAGCCTTTTGGCTAAATTTCCTTCTTCTCACAATAAAAGAAGAGATTCTACTCCTCTTCCCAAACACCCTATTGCCCCTGCGCAATCCATTGAGGGTAGTCCTTTGACTATTCCTCCTTCTCTTCAAAGCAAAGGAAAAGGTCCATTGGTCTTTTCTCAAACTTCCTTGTCTCATGACTTGGAAGATAACAGAGGGAAACGCTCTTTAGCTAACCCTTCATCTCAAAACAAAGGAAAAGGCCATTTGGTCTTTTCTCAGTCTTCTTCAGTCTTTACTGAAGAAGATCCATCTCAATGTGTCTCGGCTCCAATCAATTCAAGAACTCTGGCAAACAAGGATTCTTCTTTCCTTTATAACAAGAGTACTTGTACTAATCAAAGAGGTATTCTGCCTACTCCGATAGCAGAATTCCAGGACCTCCCGACTCTCCAAATTTGTCGTTCCAGATAGGGAAAACTGTTAGTGTCTCAAACAGAAACTCCTGGGGGTGAATTTGCTGACCTCAGAACTTATCTTAATCGACCCACTTCGGTAAAACGCAAACAGCCAATGCCGAAGGTTAAACATCATTAGAAACAAATCTCCAAAGTCAGAAATCCTGACACTTATGCCAATGAAGTGAGTAATTCCCTGTATACTCAAGGGACTAAACATTTGAAGAATCGAAATCATGTTCCAAATGTTATCAAAGAACAGATCCCTCGGAACTTTCCTCGTCCTGTTGTAGATCTTCGAGAACATCTAAGACAAAAACAGGATAATGTCTCAATATCTCCATCTCAACCATCTGATCATCACTGTAATCATAAAGTCATCATCCAATGCTGTTGTCAAACGACAAAACGATCTGTCTTCGATCGTTTAACTTTTGCTAAATCTGAACCTATGTCAGAAGAAGACGAAGTTTTGTATGCTTCTGTTAAACATGACTTCCCGAGACACTGGGGGTAAAAGATGCTCTAAGCATGGTAGACTCCGTAAGCCAAGCCAACGGTATTTGGAATTACTTCAAGAATCTTCTGAAGGAGTATTTCAACATACCCGCTCCCGAAGCCGAGATACAATCGGTCAAAGAAATCTTTCTCAAAATCCTTTAAGTCATCTCCCTGTTTCCCAGTCAGGAGATGATTCGTTTTCTGATTATGATGCATATAGTGAAAGTTCTGAACAAACAGTATCTTCCACTGTACCAAGAGAAGTGACGGCTTATGTTATCACCGATGATCCAGATGCTTCAACCTCCGCAAATCAAGAACAGCGAATTGCTGCACTCGAAGACAAATTAAAAACCATGGCTGAGATGGTTGCTAGCATGCATTCCATCATTGTAGCACAACATGTTACACCACCAACTGCACCTATTACTAGTCCAGAGATCATAGCATCTTCAATACCTGCCAATACTGGGCTGGAGGTAGTGCCTCCCCAAATGCCTCCTGTACAAGTGCAAGTACAAACTACGCCTAGCCATTCAGGAGCTGGGGGTAGTGCTTACAACGCTGTTCCTCCTCCTACCACTACAACTCAACCTGCTCCTTCTTCTTCATCAGAAGACGCCAATGAAGCTGTCAAACTCTTACGAACCCAGTTTGAAGCATTTAAAGAGAAAGACAATCTACAAAGGTTGGGGATTAAATAGCCCTATCCGGTTGAATAGAAGGACGTCCCGTTTCCCCCAAAGTACAAAATCCCTACAATCTCTCTGTTCGATGGCAGTACTTCCCCGAGTCAATTCATCAATCATTTTGAGGTAATGACTGTTCAACTTCAGCCAAATGACGCTCTTCTTACCAGAGTGTTCGTCGGTTGTTTAGCCGGCGTAGCATACGACTGGTACAGAAGTTTGCCCGATGGTTGCATTACTTCTTTTTCAGGTCTCAAACAAATCTTTCTGGAACGGTTCTATGAAGGATTTAATGATATGACGATGTCAGCTCTCAACAAAATCAAACAAAAACATAATGAAACTGCTGAGAGCTTTATTGAACGGTTCCGCCGTGAAGCTTTGAAAATGCCTCCAGAGACTCCAGCTGCTGTCACTATTGATACTTGTAAGGTAAATCTTTTACCTATTATCAGTATGTGGACGGGATCTACCCAATTCCAAGATTGGCCCTCATTCATCGTCAACGCCAAAGCCGCTGAAGTAAGTACCGACAAGTTTAAACAATTGGGGGTACAAATGTCTAACCCTGATCGCGATGAGCATCAGAATTCAGGTGGTGGCAATCGCCAGAACAATCGCAAAGCGAAAGAGACTTTAAACATTAACTTGAACAAAAATAAAGAATCTTTGGCTGTCAATGTGGCCCCACCTACATCTACTCCTACTCCTTCTGCACCTCCACCGAGGGAACCTCGTCCGAAGGTAGAATATTCCTTTGACGAAAATGACACGGCAAGTATCTTTGAGTGTTTACTCAAAAGCAACAAAATTCAACTCCCTGATCCAAAGAAACCTGATGAAGTCAATAAGACTGATCATCCCAAGTATTGTGTCTATCACCGATTCATTGGACATCCTACTCGAGCATGTTATGTGCTCAAAGGTAAGATTCAAGTGCTTGTTAATGCAGGTGTAGTCACTTTGCAACAAGATGAGAAGACTGTTACTGCAAATATGGTTTCAGTCCAATTTGGAGATTTCCCTCCGCAGATGATACAGCATGGTGTCATTCCAATTCCTAAAGCAACCCTTGAGATTGAGAATCTTCCGCTTCCATCCAATAAAGGTCTTATTCCCTTGTCTCTTGACAATGGTAAAATTATGTGGATCCATCCTAATCTTGCTCCAGAATTTGAGATATCTTCCAAGAAGAAAACTCGTCCTAAAGGCAAAACCAAAATCTGCAACATGGTATCTTTTGATCCCATTGTTGACGAAGAGATTCTGTTAGGCACAAGATCAGGAAAAGCTTATTTGAAAGATCATTCTGAAGGTCAAAGGGATCCTGCTTCTTCTTCCGAACCTACTCCGGCACAACCTGCATCTGCTGAAGAGGTCCCTTCTACATCTTCACCAGTTGTAGTATCAATTCCTCCTAAGCCAACAACGGCTGACAAAGGCAAGCAACAAGTTCGATTTGACAAACCTCTAAAGAAGTCATCTCCTACTGGGCTTGAGAAGCCTTACAATTTTGATATATTGGCTCAATTAGCCAATACACCAGCCAGGTTGTCAATCTTTGAACTCTTGCGTCTTTCCAAAGAGACACGAGAAACTCTAAGTGAAGCTCTGATGCAGGCTGAAACTTGCTTAACTCTTCTCAAGAAGCCAGAATCAGAATCAGTCTCTTGTCATCACAGTCATAGCGTCTTAGAACTGATCCCAAATATTACCTTCACTCAGGATGATATGCTAATGGAAGATAATAGACATGATCGTCCTCTTTATTATACAGGATATATAGATTCAATGAAGGTTGATCGTATCCTGATAGATCCAGGGTCTGCACTTAGTATTATGCCAAAGACAATGCTAGATGCATTGAAGATACCAGTGCATAGTCTTTCAACCACGATCACTACTATTCTGGGATTTAATCAAGGAAAGAGTGAACCTTTGGACAAGATTCGTCTAAAACTCCAAATAGGCAATCTTCGCACAAAGGTGACCTTTTATATCATTGACAATCATGGTTGTTCTTATAATGCTCTCCTGGGAAGGCCATTCCTCCATGAACACAATGTCGTTCCATCAACTCTTCATCAATGTTTTAAATATGTTGATGACAAAGGACAAGTTCATAAGGAAGTTGCGGACCTTTATCCTTTCAAGGGTGTTGAAGTTTATTGCAACGATGCTCGTATGTACAAGGATGAATTTATGAAGGTAGTATTGGCTATGGATACTGAAGAAGATCAAAAAGCAGTACCTCAAGACACTCTTATCATACCTGTTAAGGGGCGAGTTTTTCATCCTCAATCTTCCAAGCCACTGGTTATTCACTTACCAGTTCAAAAGAAATCAGTTGATGCTGATGAAAATCAAAGGGAGCTCACCTCTTCTGAGCCACTTGTTATCGACTTACGTCGTAACAAAGACAAAAAGCAGCTCATTCCTTCTGAGCCACTTGTTGTTGATCTAAATCGCAACAAGGAAAAAAGGGAGCTCACCTCTTCTGAGCCACTTGTTATCGACCTCCGTCGTAACAAGCCTCCTCCACGTTCTTCTTCTCCCCCTCTTGTAATCAATTTGACAAAATCTGCTAAGGTTAAAGGTCCTGTTGTAAATACTGATGTACAAATCAATGAAAAAGCACCTACTTTCCAGTATATTGATGTTATTTATTATACTAAAAGTTATTTGGATATGTTAGATAGCTTCCAATCAATTACACTGGGAGTCGTACAATCTCTTCAGACAGAAGTCTCGCTTGAAGATCCAGATGATTCTTACCGTATTCATCCTTCTTGAAAGAAAGGTGAAAGTTCAGCATTTTTATATAAAAGACCGGAAACAAAGATTAACTATTCGGATGATAGCAAAGTTAACGATACGGGACGTCTCCAGTTCCATCGTTATAGTCAACAATCAAAAGATATCCTCCAAAAGATGGGTTACGACTTTAAGAGCGGCCTTAACTATGGTAAAGGTAGACGAACTCCCATTCGTACAACAGTTCCAAACGGAAAATCACAAATGTATTATGACAGGACCAAGAAAGGTCTCAGATATACTTCTCCTCCATTTTTATCCCCAACAGCTTCTGAATCAGATAGTGAAGAATGTTCTAATTCTTCTGATTCCAGATCATGGGATTCTGATACCAGCATCGGTGAAGTCCATCGTATAATTGTATCTTCTAACATGGTCTCTGTTGAACTACCAGAAGGCTGTGATGAAGATGTTGAAGAAAGTCCGAAAACAGATCCTTGGGCTCAACATATGGATAACCAATGGGTACTTCAATTTGAACAACGTGAACCTCCTACTGAAGATCAACTACTTCAAATTGATGTAGGAGAAAGAGATTCACCTCGGCCAATTTTTATTAGCAAAAATCTTCCAGAAGCAGACAAACAAGAGTTGATTCTTCTTATTAAAGAATATATCGACGTCTTTGCCTGGAGTTATGAAGACATGCCAGGGTTAGATCCTAAGATTGCTACTCACAAACTGAACATTCTTCCTAATGCTAAACCAGTCAAACAGCAACAAAGGCGATTTAAGCCTGAAATGATGGACGCAATTGATGATGAAGTCAAGAAGCTCATTGCTTGTGGCTTTATTCGAGAAGAGCAGCATCCTGATTGGGTAGCCAATGTCGTCCTAGTTCTGAAGAAAACTGAAAAAGTTCGAGTCTGCATCGACTTCCGAGATCTCAATGAAGCATGTCCAAAAGATGAATTTCCTCTTCCTATCACAGACGTCATGATTGACAATACTTGTGGGTTCGAAAGGATATCTTTTATGGATGGATTTTTCGGGTATAATCAGATCAAAATGCATCCTGAAGATAAAAAGCATACATCTTTCCGCACTCCTCGTGGTGTTTATTGTTATACAGTGATGCCATTTGGTCTTAAAAACGCTGGTGCAACTTACCAACGTGCTATGAGTACTATTTTCAAAGATCATCTTCGCAAAACAGTCGAATATTACGTGGACGATATTGCTGTTAAAAGTCGTCTAAAAGAAGATCACATCCAAGATTTGAGAACAATATTTAATCTCATGCGTCAACATCAGCTCAAGATGAATCCCACCAAGTCATTCTTGGGTGTCTCTAGTGGCAAGTTTCTCGGCTTCGTCATTACCTCTAAGGGTATACACGTGGATCCCGAGAAGATCAAAGCCATCCAAGAGATGCGTCCTCCACGCAACCTAAAAGAGCTACGAGGATTCCAAGGCCGACTTGCGTACATCAGGCGATTCATTTCGAACTTGTCTGGACGCTGCAGACCATTCACTCAACTAATGAAGAAGGGTGTATCTTTTGTTTGGACTGAAGAATGTCAACGAGCATTCGACGATATCAAACAATATCTTATGAACCCACCAGTTTTGGTGCCACCTATCTCTGGCATTCTATTCTTGATGTATGTCCATGCTATGGACCATTCATTGGGTGCCTTACTTGCCCAAAAGAACAAAGAAGGCCATGAACAAGCTATCTACTATCTTAGCCGAACTATGATTGGTGTTGAACACCGTTATAGTTCTGTCGAGAAAGAATGCTTGGCTCTCATGTTTGCTGTGCAAAAGACGAGGCATTATATCATTGGTCAAACTATTCATGTTATATCTCGAGTTAACCCTCTCCGGGTACTCATGAAGAAACCAAGTACACTTAATTCTCGGTTGGCTACATGGGCAATCCTGCTAGCTCAATATGACATGGTGTATGTTCCACAAAAGTCTGTCAAAGGTCAAGCGCTGGCGGACTTCTTAGCAGCTCATCCTGTGCCTGAAACATCTAAACTCTATGACGAAATTCCTGACGAGACGTTAGAAGTCAACATGATCTCCGAAGAGTTTCCAACCTGGTATTTATTCTTTGATGGTGCATCAAGAATTGGACCAAATGGTGCTATAGTGGCAGGTGTTGGAGTTGTCCTCGTTTCTCCAGACGGATTAACTATCCAAAGAGCCTACTCTTTAGATGAACCTTGCTCCAACAATGTGGCAGAGTACAATGCCTTACTTGTCGGCCTTCAGCTAGCTAAACAACTGAATGTTGAATATCTGGAAGTCTATGGTGACTCTAAATTGGTTGTAAACTAGGTTAGAGGAACCTATGAAGTCCGTCATCAAGACCTGGTGCCTTATCATGAGGCGGCAATCAATATAGCTACATCATTCAAAGCCTTCTTCATTGACTATATTCGACGAGCTTACAATACTGAAGCCGATGCTTTGGCCAATCTTGCAGCTGTCTTAGCCATCCCTGTCAAAAGGCATCAGGTCGTGGTTATCTCCAACCGAGAACTGTTCTGCATTGAAAATAATCGTAATATTGAATTCAGTAATTTTGCTGAAGTCAATGTTATTGATGAAGATTGGAGAACTCCTTTCATTGACTTTGTGGTTCATGACATACTCCCTGAAGATCCTAAGGAGGCTACAAGCGTTCGACGTCGATCTCTCCGATTCTATTACAATCAAACTACCAAGACCCTCTATCGGCGAACTTATGATGGTCTTCTTCTACGCTGTTTAGCTGGTGATGAAGCCAAACAAGTGTTGCGTGAAGCTCATGATGGCGTTTGTGGAGCACATCAACCTGGTCCTAAATTACAGGATCGCATTAGACGTATGGGTTATTATTGGCCCTCTATGGTATCAGATGCCATTGAATATGCAAGGAAATGTCGTGCTTGTCAAATCCATGCAGACTTCATTCATCAACCCTCGAAATTCTTACACCCGACTGCTGCTTCATGGCCTTTTGAAGCTTGGGGTATGGACATCATAGGTCCTATTAATCCTCCTTCTTCTAGTGGACATCGGTTCATATTGGCGATAACCGATTACTTCTCCAAGTGGGCCGAAGCTATACCTCTGGCTGAAGTCAAGACTAGCAATGTCATCAATTTTGTTAAACACCATGTCATCTATAGATTCGGTGTACCTCGCAGAATCATTCATGACAATGGACCTCAATTCATTAGTCAGAAGTTCACTAGATTCTACGATGATCATCGGATTAACAATGTTGCTTCGACGGCGTACAATCCTGCCGCTAATGGTTTAGCTGAAGCCTTTAACAAAACCATTATTAAGCTCCTTAAGAAGTTTGTATCCACTAACAAACGGAATTAGAGCGAGAAACTTGGCGAATGTCTTTGGGCCTATCGAACTACAGTCCGCAATCCCACAGGCTTTACACCTTTCTCTTTGGTGTATGGCTGTGAAGCTGTCCTTCCTTTGGAGTTACAAATTCCTTCTTTAAGGATTGCTATTGCCAATGAGCTTACCACAGAAAATAATGACCTTCTTCGACTTCAAGAGTTGGAAGCATTGGATGAAAAGCGGTTAATGGCTCAACAGCATATTGAGTTATACCAAGCCCGCATCTCAGAGACATTTAATCGTAAAGTGAAGGTCAGAGCCTTTCAGCAAGGAGAACTTGTTCTAACGGTCAGACGTCCTATGACTATGACTCATATGAGCAAAGGGAAATTCGATGCAAAATGGGAAGGTCCCTATGTTGTGAGCAAAGTCTTCTCAAACGGAGCTTATCAACTTTCAGAACTTGATGGTCGAGTTGCTATGATGCCTATCAATGGCAAATTCTTAAAGAAGTATTATGTATAAATGTAAATATTTGTAAATTATCAGACAGAATCAAGTTCATAAATAAAATTCAAATTTTATTTTCATTATATGATAGTACATATCAAAGGTCACTATCATCCTCTTCTACATTTGGACGAGGGCCACTGCCGTCCTTCTCAAAAATACGGTCAGCAAAAGAGTCGAGAACCTCCTTGCTGGATCCCACAAGAAACTTGCAGGCGGCCATCCTCATGGCTTCTTCTTCTTTAGTCCTTCCAGGTTCAAGTAGGAAGTCCAGAATGTCTCGTGGTGGCTGAAGTGCAGACGGACCTTCGCCCGCTTTTGCCTCCTTCGGCTGGATTGGATCGGCAGGGCGTTCTTCAGTGCCCTTCTCAACCTTCGAGGCAATTTTGGCCTTCTTAGATGCTTCTCCGGACGACATTTTTATGTTGAAGAGCAGAAGTGTTTATTCCTGTCAGATTTCTGCTATATTTATAGACAGAAGTTCCTCAAATAATGAAACGATGGTTCATCCGTTCATTTATTACATTCATCAGACGGTTCATCCGTTCATTAACTTCCGACGGTTCATCCGTTCATTTATCATATTCATCCGACGGTTCATCCGTTCATTTATCACATTCACCTGACGGTTCATCCGTTCATTTATTTACACTCATCCGACGATTCGTCCGTTCGTTAATATCTGACGGTTCATCCGTTCATCTATTGTGACGGTTAACCCGTTCATTTATTATCATTTGACGGTTAATTCGTTCATTTCAACATCATTTGACGATTTACTCGTTCTTTCATTGTTATTTGATGGTATTCCCGTTCACTCATTTTTTATATACATTGACGATTCATCATCGTTCATCTTCTACATCAGCAACTTGTCGTTTTTGATTAAGTTGTCAATAAATATCTATCTATTATTTATATCTGAATAAGATATGCAATAAATAATGGAGCCACAACAAAATGTCTTTTATTTAATCAGAATATAAGACAGTACAAAAATGCTTCCACAGCAACAAAAACAAAGATACAAAAGAGTTTCAATCAAGAGGGAGGAACAATCAAATTGTTGATCTGTTGCTTCAAGGTCTGCAACTCTTCTTCGTGACTAGTTGTTACTCTCATTCTTGCTTCTTCCATTCCTTTTTCTTCATCAAAAACAGGCATATCTATTGTCCTGCGGGTAATTTCAGCACTATGAGTCTCTTCATACTCATTTTTCTCCTGAATTAGAGCATTGAGTTGTTCAATCATAAGTCGTTGATTGGCAGTTTCTTCTTCAAATTCCTTCTGAAGGCGAATAATTTCCGCTTTCAATCCAGTAAGCCTCTGTTCTTTGTTCTCAGCTGCCAAAGTAACTGATTCTATCTTTGAGTTGAATTCAGCTGACTTTGCAGAATGAGCTTCTAAAAGGTTCTGAAGGTTTATCCTTTCAATATCAGCTTCTTGGGCTAGTCGCTCATATTCGGCTTGCACCAGAGAGTCTATATTCTTCTTCTTGAGCTCTTTATATTTCTTTATGGATACTTCCAACTCATCCAATATATGTTCAAGAAGAATGGCTTGAGCCTCATCTCTTTGATCCCTTATGGCTCTTATTAAAAAAGAAGTTGGCTTCCTAACCATAATAAAGTCAGCTCCTTCCTTCTCTATCATCTTATGGGCAAGAGATCCCAACGATTCAAAAAAGCACTTGGTAAATGATTGTACAACTTGCTGATTGATGGCTATAGTTCCAGGAGTCGAAGCTACCCCTGTTGAGGATGGGGTAGTCGGTTGCTCAATCCTTTGCTGCTGAATGATGGGCTCTTTAAAAAAAGGAGCCAGAGTGGAACTAGCTGCTCCTCCTGTTTGTTCTTCTGCAAAAAGTAAAATTATTATTTTACTAATTTGCTAATAAACAAAAAGATCAAATTAAAAGCAGTCTTACCTTGATTGGATCTAACAACAACTGCATTTCCTGCTGGAATAGACTCCCGTTGAACGGAAGTAGCTTTAATTGCGACAGCTTGGCTGCTGCCCGCTTCAGAGCTGCAAGATAAGTGATGGCTACTACTAACAACTACCGTTGGAATAGGCACCATAGCCAGGTCCATCGGAGGTGTTGGTAGAGTATCAAGATCTACAAGAACTACAAATGAAGATATTAGATATCAATCTATTTTAAAGAAAGAAGATTGTTAAATCTCGTTTTATACCTTGGGGTTCGGTGGCGGGATTCTCTTGCTGAACATCTTCACCAGCCGCTTCTTCAGGAGATATTTCTATCTCGACGTCTTCATCAGGGTTAACAACCTTTTCTACGGACGCCTCTACTTCAATATCCTTTTTAGGATCTGAAGCATCGTCGGCGGTATCAAGAGATATGTGATCTTCGTTGTCCCCTTCAGGATTCTGTATATACTTATCAACATTTCCAAACGAAGAGCTTTCTTCATCCTTATCTTCTTCTTCTTCTTGGGCTGCATTCCCACTGTCAGTTGCGGTTAGATCCTCCTGCAGGCTATAACAATCTTCTAAAGCTTCGATCATTTCACGCTCTTCTTCTTCACGAAGAGTCTTTGGAGTAGGAGGAAGCTGAGTCGTCTCCACGACAGGTGAAAGAGGTCGTGTAATATTTAGCTCCTCTTCAATGATGTTTTCTCTGAGTGTTTCAACTTCAGTTCTGGGGTCAAGATCTCCCCTCTGTTCAGTCTCTTCAAGGGTTTTACTCCCTGATTCAGAAATAGGTATGGGAGATGGCATTATAAATCCTGCTGCAGCATCTACTGAAGTCAGGAGTTGTTTGGAAGAAAAGGCTTCTAAATTTCTTCTGGTGACCAACTTCTTCTTCTTTCTGTGTAGAGGTCTGTCGGGACTCTCCACATTTATTGGTGCTGTTTGTTTCTGTACAGAAGTTGGTGTAGTAGCAACTTCCTGATTTGTCTCGGCTAGCTGCCGAGATTGGGATCTTGTAGTCACTTTATCAGAAGAATGCTCCAAGACCAATTTCTTCTTTGCTGCAGGAGCAGGAGGCTCCTCTCTTCTTCTTTTCTTGGCAGGAGACTTTCCCACTCTCAGAGAGATACGCATTGCTGTGTTTACCTCTTGTTGGAACATCATTTCTCTTGAAGTTTCTAGGGGTTTATCCGCCGGCTCGTTCGCCTCATCATTGGCAGGGATTGATAAAGCTATCCTCTCTTTCCTCAATCTTATCGCAGAAGCAAAACTATCGGCGAGATTAAAGTTCTCGACAAAAGTATTTGCAGATGTATAAAATACCGAGTATGTGAAGAGCATCCGAGGCCCTTGAGGAGTGCTCTTTGGTGGCATCGAGAAGGTAGCCTTTGTGTCACGGGCATTGTAATAGGCCCAAGCTCGGGCCCCGTCAATCAAGAAACCCTTGCCCTGAAGGCAGGTGATTGCATTCCCTATATGGAATTGGTCATATCCAAACTGCCGGGCAAACCGGCTAGGGAGGTATGGTTCCAAAAAGCATTCTTCCTCAAAGCGGTGTACTAAATGAGATGGTCGAATTGTCTTCAACCATTCAAAGGCCACACGGTTTAAGGGCTGCAGCTTTGAATCTACCATGTTGGGTGGCATCTGGTCATGACCGGCAAGGAGAGGGGCACAACAGAAGTTCCATCCTCTGTTTAAATTTAAAATAAATCTGCACTCACTCAGAGAGGTGTACTTCCATTTACCCTGAGAATATCTGCGCAAGAAGCTGCCATCTACTGGTCCCATACCAGGGTCCATTAAAGTTGGATAGTGGAGGAGTAACCATCCAAAGAGATAAGTGTACGGCAGTTCGAGACGGGGGAATTCTTTCTCTTCCTTTGCCTTCAGCATCGAGTCAACATACAAACGAAGACTCGTATTCAATCTGCAGGTCATTGCTGATAACAAGTCAACCTTATAACCGAAGACTAGCTTGACGACAGCAAAAAGTACACCGCGATGAAAATGGTCCACTGTACTAGATCCCGGGACCACGAATCGTCTGAGCCAGTGTGTCAGAAACCCTGCTAACTGGGCTTCTTTGGACATGGGTCTGTAACCCATTCTCAAAAAACTCTCCAAAATATCACCTTTCTTTAAAGGTGGACATTGATAATCATCCTTCATTTCCTTATCATAATGTTTACTTTCTTCCATCATCTTCATGACTTCCGTGTTACTTAAGGGTTTGAAAAAATGAGGGTAACATTTGTCATTTTCCTTGGTTTTCTTCTCTTCAATATGATATAAGAACAAGTATGGCAGCCACTTTGAAGAATAGCAAGTGTTGGCCGTAGCACTCTTATAGTACAAAGAGCAAATTTTGTAATGGCATAGCAGTTCCTCAAACACTGCTACCATTTTTGTATTTTCTTTTCTGAGTTTCTCCAACTCGTCATTTGTGGGAACAAACTCCTCATACGGAGCATCCGCCATGGGCAAGTATGAGATGTACTTCATCTCGTGGAGTGCAAACCCCATCTCTCCACCCGGGGTCATGAAGGTTCCTGTCCTGTAATTGTATCGCTCAGCCAAGGCCAAAAACATATGAGGGTTAGGAGCAAAGCCGTATACAGTGGCATGCACTGCTTGAAATAGGTTAATCTGTTGGAGTTTGTCTTGGAAGGCTGTCAGAACCCAATTTGCAATACAATTCCATCGCTTGTAATCTGGATTCACTAATCCAGTCATTCTGATATCCTGTTCAGGATATTTTCCTTCTTCCTTCGTAAATTCATTTGCGAATATAGGGGTTCTGACGGGCATCAGCATAGAGGAGTTCTCCGGTGGAATGCAGCCGGGTCTCAAACCTCTCAACATAACACTGTATCTGTCAGAAGAGCTGTAAAACATATCTTCCCCGTTAACCTTCTTTACAAAAATCTTCCCTGCACGAGCATCCTGGAGAAGGGTGATGTTCCACTCCATCTTCCTTGGGTAACTCGTATGAGCATACCGCGACAAAGGAAGGCAGCGAGAAATGTCAGGAATGTAGAATGATCTATCTTCCCGGTGGACTACCATTTCCTCCATCCTTGGCCTAGGCTGGGAGACTTTTTCAAAGGCGTCACCAAACAAGAATAAGGGTTTCTTGTGGATAACAGCATCTGCTGATTCCAGAGGCTGTCCATTCATCAGACACATTAAAGTTTCGTTGTCCTGGGAAATCAATATTGCCTGACGAGAAGCCGGCAGATCGTACTGAGGATAATGAACGTGAGACAGATCCTCTTTGTATTCAGACTCTGTGAGAGTTCCCACAAAATGTTCATAGTTTGGATCTTTATTGGTTTCAACTGCATCAAAAACAGATGAAGATCAGTACAAGTTAAAGACTCTATTTTTCAGACAAACAAAATAGTAGAGTACACAATCCTCAGATTGCGCTGACATAGATTGCGCAATATCAGTTTGTGCATCAGGTTGCGTAAACCAATCGATTGCGCTGACATCCAGCGCAAATCAATCGATTGCGCTGACTTTCTGTCAGCACAATTCGATAGATTGCGCAGGATTACAGCCTTCATAAAAATGAAGACTGACTGTTTATGCAACCAAAAACCCTAAAAAGGGTGGCGCAATTTGAACTCATCTCTAAAAAGAGATGAGTTTCGAAGATCGAAGGAAGTTGAAACACCCTAAAAAGGGGTTTTCGATCGGTTTAAACTACCTATCAGAGCGGGGTGCGCGGACTCATGTCGAGATGCTCGCCGTGCAACTCTGTCAGATGACTCGGCCGGAGCTTTTCCCTTCGCGGCGGCGGCGGCGGCGGCATTAGATCGTCGGAACGCCATGGCAAGTCGTTGGAGTTGGAAGACAGTAAGGGCTCACAGGAGATTTTTCGAGATTGCAAAGTAAAGAATTGAAAATGAAAGGATGGCTATTTATAGCCTTTGAAATACGAAACGGCTGCCTTGGATTGCGCCTAAAATTTGGGGGCACTTCACTTTGCGCAGACAGCTCATCATCATGCGCAACTTGATTCAAAATTCAAAAAATTCAAAGTATTTCGAAACTTTGAATCAAATCAACTTTCAAAAACTTTGAAGGGGGTCTTGTAGGTCCTAAAAAATCAAGTTGCATCAATCAACAAAGTCAAGAAATCAAGAAACCCATTATTTGGATGAATTGCGCAGACAATAGATTGTGCAGCAATCCGATTGCGCATACTGCTTTGCGCACACTTCCAACTGCGCAGACTGACGTGGCAGAAGTCATCATTACCAAATCAAATCAAATCTTTTCTGACAACTGACAGCACGGATAACAAGGAGTCTGTTCGTTTCCTGCGCCGCACAGTGCTCGAGGGCGGCTGACAGCTGGCAGCGCAAACCAATCCTGTGCAGTTTGAGTCTGCGCAAACCATGTATGCGCAATTCAACTCTGCGCACTCCATCAATATAACTGATAAGTTACACGTGGCATTCATGCCATCGATTGCTCATTATGTGGCAACTGTTTATGCACGATCATGCGCATTTCTATCAAATGATGCCATGTATCCATGATAGTTGGCCCACGATCCAGTAACTGTCTGCGCAAATCAATGCTGCACAAACCAATACTGCACAAATCATCCTGCGCAGTCCAAAATAACTGAAAGTTAGTTATTTTCAGAACTCTATAAATAGAGTTTCAAGTCTTCTTTTCAAGGGGATCAAGATCAGAGATCAGAAATCAGAGAGTTCAGGAGTTCTTGCCAAAGTGCTGCTGCATTCTTCCGAGACTTTTGTCTTCAACTTCAGAGGCTTTTGCCTTCAATTTCCAGAGTTGTTTTCTACTTCAAAGGCTTCGTCTTCACAGTTCACATCGTCCAAGGGATAAAGCAATCGTCATCAAGATTGGATTCCTATAGTTGTAATTTTCCCAGAATTCTTGTAATCTTTATTACAGTTTGTATCAATAAAGTTCTATACTTTTATTTTTGCAAACAAAATGGCGACTCTGCTGGGGACAACTTTTTCCTCCGATAAGGAAGTAGCAACTCAATTTGACGTAGCGTCTATCGGGAAGACGCAGAAGACGCTGGTTGTTAAGGTCAACCAGACAGCCTACGAGGCGATGCTCAACTCCAAGACCACTCCCCGTACTGTAGCCACTTCTGCCAAGAGCAAAGTGCGCTCAGTTTGGGTCTCCAAGTCTGTACAATCTGGCATTTTTGCCACCAAGGATGCTGTACCAACTGTTGCACAATCTGCTAGTCAGACTGCTGCACAAACTGCTGTGCCAACTGTTGCACCGTCTGTCTCAGCAACTGCTGCACAATCTGTTGCAGTCAAGACTGCGCAATCTGTTGCAACTGTTGCACAAGCTACTTCATATGCTGCCTTGTCAAAACAGAAGACTCCTATGACTCTGGCGCAATTGGCAGTGGCTTTTCCTGCGCAAACTAGCACTCCAGTAACCAAAGTGCATCCCAAGCACTCGGGAGCCCTTGTGTGGAACGTTGTCTTCAAAATGCATTTCACATAGAATGGTTAAGGACCTTTATTTCTATAGTCACATATACTTTTCTGTTGAGCTAACATTATTCAGTTTATTGGCATGATATTATGTGTCTTGTTACGTCCCTCTGAGGACCTGGTTATCTCGCCAGGTGTGTGCTATTGTCTTCGCAGGTGCTCTAGTTCTAGCCGTGACTATATCCATTTCTTTGAGGATGATTGCATTTGGATCGTCTTCGCTTCGCTCGCCAAACTCATTTCATTTTCTATGTACTTTTCCTTATTTTGTTGGTAGTGGATTTGTCTCCGCCCAACATACTGTATCAAGACAAATTCATTCTCATTATATGATATCTTTTAGTCATTTATTTTTTGTGGATGAGATAGTTATGGTTCTACTACATTATACAGCGTATGTATTCATACGAGGATTCCATATATTGGAGTGTACTTCGTATGAATACAGCTGGCATGTCTACGTACCTAGTCCTACGTATTTTTGGCACTGGGGCGTTACAGGGGTCCATCCTTTATGCGATGTCTATGCATAGTCCACATCAACAAAATAGTGGGCGCATAGTGTGCAAAGAACGAGTCTTTGCGTGGGCGCATAGAATTTTTTTAGCACTTAGCTCTTTTTTCTTTAGATTCTATGTCTGACTTTTCCTCTGTCTTTGCAGTTGACATGGTTGTCCCGGAACTCGATAGAATTCCTCTTAGCTTTGCTCGCTAAGCTCTTGGTTTAAGCCTCGTCAATACCATGATTAGGAATGTTCAGGTTAAGATCAACCAGAACCAGCCTTCAGTACGAATGATCGCTATGCTTGAATAGGATAAGATATTCATGAAGCAGATGATAAATGATGAAAAGTTTTTGCTCAGAGGGGCGTGGAGCTTTAAGAGACCGTACTTATTGTTTGGCGACAGCCTGGGGTTTGAGGACGGCGAGACGATACGCCTAAAAGACCCTCTGGTGGTCAGGTTGAACAACCTAAGGATATGGTTGCCTTCCATGGATCGCCAATATTCTCTGTCGGCATTCACCGATCTAGCTATACGGAGATAGATAAAATTGTACCTAACCCCTGAACTTCATGGGGTTGTCTTTGGAAAGATACACTTTAACTCCGATGATCGGAAGAAAGACAGTTTTAAGTGTGTCAAGGGCTTCACGTCCTATTCCACAAGGGGGCTGCACCCTGGTGCCATAATAAATGATATTCTGACCGACCTTCGTCCTTATGCTGCCGACACCCATTTCACAAGAATGAAGGCGGAGACTTTGTTGCAAACGCGGTGACACCCGATGGTAGAACAGACTTTGCCAGGACCGAATTCCCCTTTCATTACTTAATGGGATGGCTGGTGCTATACTGTCCCAAACTGATAAATGTATGGCTGGTGGCAGACTCTTTGGCAGGAGATGCCTTTCTTCGAAGATTCAGTAACGTAAACTAGGTCATCACTGGAATGCCTGCTTGTAGAAGGGCCTTGGGATTCCTACAAAACTACGAATTCTTCAGAATATCCCCTCTATCCGGCAGTAGCAACGCAGGGGATACATCAGTATATGAAGGAGCACACACTACTATCTTGACTACTGGGACATTCTGTTGGCTCCAGTCTATCAGGCCCTCTCATCTGGTGCTCAGGAATAGGAACCATACCTACCTGGGGCCTTATCTACCAAGTCATTTCGTACGGCTATTTGGATATAGCTAGCTTCTTTTGGACAACCCTAGCCCTCATCTGGAGTCGATAGGATGCTTGATCTATGGGGCACGTGTGTGGGGTTATTACAATGCCGGATGCACAGGGGCAATTTTTACTCTGCCCAAAGATAAGCCTCAGACCCATCTCCTCTTTGCTGCTGCAAAATTTTATACTCAGATCAATACCCTTCATCCTCGGTATAATCGTGAGCAGAGTGTAGTATTGGGGACTAGGCTTGCCCCCACTCCAGCCAATATGGACCGAGCCCGAATAATGTTGAAGGGCAGCAGAAGGGAAAGTACCGCTCCAGCCGTTGAGCCGGCCGCAGCACCACAACAGAGAGATTCTCTTGAGGATCCGACTGCTACAGCAACTCAGAGAGAAGATATCAAAGATGAATCTTCTCTCCCTGATCCTTCTCAAAAAAGAAAAGCTTCAACTGAACTGGCTCAATAGTCAACTTTTAAGAGAATGAAGAAAAGTATTGTCTCAAGAGGGACAAAGAAAGTCAAGGATGTGGGTATCGACTTGCCTCCTCCAAGAAGATCTTCTCGGAAGACTCGAAGAGGTGAAAAGGCATCATGGGGCATTACTATCCAGGAGGTGGATCCCTTTCTAGACTCCATAGCCGTTTTGGTCAAACCAGTACTCAAGCAGTCTTCGAATAACGCTTTCTCACCCTTACATTTGTCCTTTGCACAGGACCTCGAAGTTGCGACCAAGATAGGTGCTTCTTTGTCTGAAGAGGTGAACGTAACAACGGTATCCCCCACTCGTCCTAACTGACGGACGAAGGTTGGTCTTCCCCAGTCAAAGGGGCTGAGCAAAGGGATGATCAGGACGAAGGCCCGGACTATGATGGTGAACAGAAAGCCAGTCCCTCCTATGATATCTCTTTAGCAGATATGTCTGAGATTGGAGCTATGATAAAGGAGTTGGACGAGAATCAAGTCTAGTCAGCTTGCCCTCCCGTGGGTATGTTATTCTTGCACTTTACTTCGGATGAGATTTTCTGACTTCAATTTTGCGTACTCCTCGTGAGGCTGACTGCCATCGTATATGCCCTTGTAAACAAGGAGAGGGAGCAATGTACATAGGTTGCCCAAGACACTAGGGTAGGACAAGAAGTTGTCCCTGGTTCCACTGGGATCGCTGGTGCGGAGGAATTTTTCAGCAAGCCGGCATCGGCTGCGGAAGGAGAAGTTGAATAGCGCACTATGGCGGTTGTTACTAAATCTGCTCCAGGTCCAACTAGGGCCATGGAATATGTATAGCTTGATGTTTGAAATGCTCGGCACCTTGACATTGTCAATATTGAGCAACCTGGGCCTGCTCTTGGTTCCCTTGTAACTGGGGTTGATGACCTCGTTCAAGTTGAAGCTGAGCAAGCAGGAGGTATGAAATCACAACTCTTTCACCCTCTTTAGGTTTTTCTTTCCGTTACTGATTGTTTTATTTTCTGGTTTGGCTTTTCCTCAAGCATCTCTTCTTGGAGCAGAAGATTCCCATCAAGCTTCCTCTCCAACGACTTTCTCTGAGGATAACGAGATAGCCCAGGAATTCATAAAAGCCTTCTACTCCATTCTGAAAGTGAAGCTTTCTGGAGTTTTAAACCAGAATGCCGTCTTTGGGCTTGTAAAGGCTATTGTCGAATGCTTAGTAACGGTCCTTGAAAGCATTGCTGGCTATGAAGAGCGGGCCAATGCTCTGAGGAAAGTTCTAAATGACCTGGAGGACCGAGTAGCCAAATTTCGGGAAGCCAAGCAACGAAGCCCAACATCGCTATTTTTTGAAGAAGACGAGGTTTTGGTTGTGACACTTGCAGAAGAGGAAGCTACTTTCCAAGCAAGAAGGGATGCCCTTTCTAAAAAGATCAGTGAGTTGGGTGATCAATATGAACAATTCAACGCTGCGAGCGAGGCTCATATTGCTTCGAAGAATAAGCTGGCCGCCCAGATCACCAAAAAGTATAATCAAATTGCACAGATCCACAATAAGATTGCCCAACTAGAGGCTAGCTTAAGAACAGTTGTGTCTAAACAGGAAGACTATACGGCTCAGGCTGCTGCGACTGCCACAACTTCAGACCAATTGAAAGAACAGCTGGTGAAGTTGGAGGAGGATCATGTGAAACTAATTCCCTTCAAGGATGAAGCTGCTCGGCAGGAAGAAGCGCGTCGCCATGCCTCTGTCAAGTCTCAAAGTGAAATTACGACTTTAAGGGATAGCATCAATCAATTGTGTACCCGTTAGGTCTTTTCTTGTAATTGGCACATTTAGCTGTAAAAACTCTTGTATCTTTTTCCTTTCTCTGCTTCTTGAGAAAAGTTTAATAAAGAATCTTTTGACTTTCTGAACCCATGAATGTGCTTGTGAAATATCAGAACTAGAGGCAATGTGGATGTAGTAGGGATATTTCTGGTAGGTATTTTGCTGGAAAATTTGATGTGGACTTATTATCCGTTTTATATTCAAGATTCTTGAACATAGATAATAAGTTGAAAGAAACTGCTAATAGAGGTAGTATGGACACAATAGCAGAGGATGTTTTATATCTGACCAGAGGTAATATAGACGTGGACGGATATATAATATTAAGTAGGAGTCAGTAAATAATTCAGAGGTAAAATAGACGTGATTATCTTTGACGAGTGTTTTGCTCAGAGGTTATATAGACGTGGCAAAATATTTCTTAATTATCCCACTGGGGAATAATTATCAAAAAACAGTTTAGAGGTAATATGGATGTGACCATTTTCATAAGATCGAGTTTGGACAGAGTTCAAACGAAGATAATTCCACTGAGGAATCTTTTTAGAGGACCTATTATCCATGGCGTATTCAAGACTCTTGAAATACGGATAATAGTTAGATAATTTTTTGAATCGTATAAACATTGCACTATACATTTACATGATTAAAACAGAGTATCTGTGAACTCTGTATATGAAGGTTACACATAATATTTCTTCAGGAACTTGTCGTTGATCGGCATCATAAGTAAGTCACCATCAGGCTTGGTTAGTCGATACGCACCGTTAGAATACACCAATTCTATAACGAAAGGACCTTCCTATTTAGGCTAGAATTTTCTTTTTGTCTTGTGCGTCATGACCATTGGTCTTCTCACTGCTAAGACCAGATCACCAACTTGAAAGAATCTTTCCTTCACCTTCTTATTAAAGTCTCTAAAAATGCGTGCTTGGTATAGCTCAATACGCTATTGAGCTAATAAGTATTTTTCATCTAGCGCTTCCAACTCTTGTAGTCACAGACGGTAACTTTCTTCGGTAGTCAACTCACTAGCTAAGGCTACCCGAAGAGAGGAAATTTGGATTTCTAGGAGAAGAACTGCTTCACTTCCATAAACTAGAGAGAACGGCATACTGCCTGTTGGAGTCCGAACCGTTGTACGGTAGGCCCAGAGACATTCGCCGAGCTTCTCAATCCAATCGCGCTTGTTTGAAGACACAAACTTCCTGAGAAGTTTGATGATAGTCTTATTGAAAGCTTCCGATAATCCATTAGCTGATGGATTGTAAGCGGTAGAGACTACATTCTGAATTTGATTCTTATCGCAGAATCGATAGAATGCATGCCTTATAAATTATGAACCATTATCATGGATGATCCTGTGAGGTAGGCCGAAGCAGTAAATGACGTGATGTTTGACGAAACTAATCACGTTTGATGTCTTTACTTCGATGAGCGGTATAGCTTCTGCCCATTTGGAGAAGTAATCGGTTATAGCCAGGATAAACCGATGTCCTTTAGAGGATGGCGGGCTGATTGGACCGATGACGTCCATACTCCAGGCTTCAAAAGGCCAAGATACCGCCGTCGGGTATAGAAACTCTGAAGGTTGATGAATAAAATCAGCGTGGAATTGACAAATCCTACACTTCTTTGCATATTTAACAGCATCTACTATCATCGTGGGCCAATAATAACCCATTCGTCTGAGGTGATCCTATAATTTGGGGCCTGGTTGGTGTGCACCGCAAATTTTGTCATGAGCCTCACGTAGTACATGTTAGGCTTTTGTGTCTGATAAACATCGTAACAGTAATCCATCGTAAGAATATCGGTACAGCATTTTAGTAGCTATATAATAGTAAAATCTGAAAGATTGCCATTGGATAGACACTGCTTCCTTCGGGTCATCAGGAAGGATTGCGTAGATAGCTTGTACAAAGGGATCCCTAGAATTTAGAGTAAACTTCTAGGGATGATGCTGAGGGAGGAACCTGGATCGATATGCATCCAATCCACCTTAATTGCCCCGATATACCCTGTATAGTACAGAGGTCTATCATGACGATTATTTTTTAGCAGCATATCCTCTTGTGAAAAGGTGACATTGGGAACCACTTCCATAGTACTATGGCAGTGAGGACAAGAGATCGGATCTTCAGCAGAAACTTTGACTTCAGCGAGATAAGAGTCGACATGTAGTAATGCCTCACTTAAAGCTTTACGCGTCTCTTTGGAGAGCCGTAGTAGACCAAAAATGACAATCTAGCAGGTGTATTGGCTAGTTGTGCTAGTATGTCAAAGTTGTAAGGCCGATTCATGCCTTCAGGAGCTGGTGACTTCAGAGATTTGTCAAATCGTGTCTCATTCTGCTTAGCTTTGTCGGCAATTGAGGACTTGGACAGACCAGCTTCTGAATTTATGGGGGCAGCATGAGCTTGAGAAGGCATTACGTCTTCTTGTGCGGGGTCATAAGTCCGTAGGTAAGTCTTGTCGGATCGTGTCTCACCAGATAGGACTTCATAAATAGGAGAAGACACCATATGGCATGGCTTGTGTTTCTTACCCGTCTTTGCTTTGGAAGATACTACCCACTACTTTATTTTTTGTACAAGGTCAGGATGGACCCACATAATCTGACCACATTCCATCGAGAGTGGCACCAAAGTTGATGTTGAATCGCGAGTGGCGGCAGTTTGACGACTTCCATTATTGCCTTGGGAATTGGGACTACGCCGTCTGGAACTTTTGTGGAAGTAAAGTCACCAAATTGAAGAGAGATTATGTTAGAAGACACAACCTTGTCTTCAGCTTCGAGGTTGATAAATTGGTTGTCGATGATCTGTTGTATCTTTCTCTTCAATATGATGCAATCCTTGGTAGAATGGTGCACGTACTGATGATAGAAACAATACTTGAGGTCGCTGATTCGGCTTGCCTCCTCATGACGAAGTGGTGTAGGCAATACCAGTTTATCACCCTCCATCAACGTGTTAAAAATGGTAATAACATCATCATCGTCAAAGGAGAAAGTCTCCTTGGGTCTCTCAGGAGCACTCTAAGAATTGGGAGCTCCCTTAGAACTGTCAACCTTCAAGACTTCTTTTCCTTTACCCCTACGGATAAGGATAGTTTGGGGGTGCTTTCCTTTGTCTTCAGATTTGGGTGTCTTCAACCCCAGTAGTTCCAGATTAGGAACGTCATTTTTAGCAACATCAGCGGCCCCGATGAAAGTGGACCATGTATCATACTTATGTATACCCAGACAGAACTTTATTATAGGAAGGAAGTTATGCCGACAAGTATCCATAAGCTCTGAGTCTGGTATACCGAAGGGCATCTTCAAGGCTAGTCGCTGAAGCGTTCGATAAAAGCAATAACAGTATCACTCTTCCTCTGTTTGGTCTCGATGACGGTGGATATACTAACATGGATGCCACTCTCATAAAACCTATTGAGGAATAGCCTCTCCAAGTCTTTGAAGGAGTTAATACAACCGTCAGGCAGACTGCAGAACCATTCAAAAGCTACTTCCTACAAGGTGCTGATAAATAGTTTTGACAAAAATGCATCGTCTCTTGGTAACTGCAGCATTTGCGTGTTGAAGTATGTCATGTGTTGGCGAGGAGAAGTTATCCCGTCAAACGAATTTAGAGTCAATGGCTTATAATTAGGAGGACAAGTGGCATTCTTCCGTTCAGGAGGATAAGGTTGAGATATCCCCATCTTCTGAAGCTCGTCTTTGTATGAGATGGTATTGAGACAGGCAATAAGAGAATCAATTGCACCCTACTGATTAAGTAGGTATTGAGAAACGACTTTTGTACGATTGTCAAGTGCTGTCGACGAAGGACCACCCCCAGTATTTACTTGATTTGGAGGAGGTGCAACGGAATGGTACTCCCTTTGTAGTGAAGCAGGGTTGTTGCTATGAACCGGACTAGCATGTGCTGAGACATTTGGTTGAAGTAGGGGAACAACCCCAGCAGTTTAGATAGCCATGATGCTGGTAAGCATGTCAGTGATCTTGGCAGACGCCGTTTCAAGATTTTTCAGCCGCTTGTTTGTTTGATCACTGGCTTCTTCAGGTCTCTCTCCATCCGTCATGTACACAGATAGCATGCAAGGATAAATAGGGGAGACAGTACAACTGGTGTTGATGTTGTCTGTCTCTGAGTTGAAAAGGCCTTCGTCTTCAGGCAGGGGAGGTAGATAGTCACCGTCGGACTCGGAGAGATCATCGTCATCTGGAAGGCTACCTCTGGCGTAGAGGTCATCTTCTTCATATTTTGAGGGAGTACTACCCCCAGCTTAAGATTCTGAGGGAACACGACCCTCAGCTTGAGAGTCCTCGTCGTCTATAAGGGATCTTGTTCTTGACCGAGTACCCATATAGATACCTTCAAGTGAAACAGCTCGCTGGTTGTTTGCTGGCAGACTTCTTCTTCTCCTGTTTGTAGAATTAAAAAAAAAAGGTTGGATTAGTGGTCCACCTTCTTTGATTGGGGCTCCTGTAGGCCCCCATGAAGCCATGTTGGCTGAAACATATAATGGCTCTTCATCATCAGAACGTTGCAGTCGTCGAAACGTAGATTGCCTTGGAGGAACTTTCGTTGCTTTGGAGCAGCAATAGTTGATGATAATACTAGTACATAGACGCTCTTGTAGAGGCACCTCATGAGTCATAGTGATCTCTCTCTCGTCTTACGCTTATGATTTATTATATCGCGCAAATCGGTGGAATAGAGCTTTGCCTTAGAACCCATTTCACATGCATTGCCCTATTTTCCATATGGGTTTGTAAGGGAAATTGGCACATCCGGACTTAGTTCATGTGCAGGGGCAACCCCCACACCTAATTTTTGTGATAACCTTAAAGACATCCCCGTGCTATACGTGTTGGGGTCTGTCTTTTGCTGTGGGCGCATAGATCCTGGAGCATGCTCTTGGGCGCATGCTCTCCAAAATTCTAGCAGTATGCTTGGCCTTCCTGGCTGTGGGCATATAGAATGGATCATCAGAGCCTGGGCTCATAGTAGTAGACAACCTACTGAAGACAAAAGTCTTCTGACCAGAGTTATGCGCCCACACCATCCTTTAGGCGCATAGCCCTGGGTGCATGCTTTGGGAACAACACTTTTTTCTCCAGTTTTGCCCTCTTCGTTCGCAAGCTTCGCTGAGTTTGCCCAGAGTGTCGAACACTTCAATTTTTGGCATCGTAGTATTTTTCTTTGCCAAGTCTCGAGGGTTGAACACTCTGTTGTTGATTGAACAAGAGAGAAGTCGCTGGGATAGTAGAGCCCTGAACAGTATGCGCCTTCTTTGCATTGGGAGCTTCTGTGGAAGAGTTATGCGCCCACGTGACAGAGTTCCCCTTCGGTTGCACATAATCTACGACATTGGCAGGATATGCAGCACGAGCCTTCGGAAGCCAAGTCTTGCGAGACTTGTTTCGCTTCACTGATTTTGAGGGAGTAGAGCCATCGCTCGAGAGCATCTCTTCGAACGCTTGTTGATCGAACTTTATGATCAACATCTTCTGAGTCCTCTCCACTTTAGCGGTAACGGTTTGCGTCACAACCTTCTCGTCAGAGGAAAAGGTAGTCCCCAGCAGAGTCGCCATTTTTTTAGATACTTACAAAAAAGAGAAGAATCACTGTCTTTTCTTATTAGCGCAAGATGCCACAAATCGAGTACACTTGAGAGATCCTACACTGAGAATCTCTGAGTACAAAAAAATTCTTGAAAATGGGACAATGGGGATCGAGCGGCAGTTGCTCCTTTACTTTGTTGACACTCCGATTTACAAAAGTGGAAGAAAACCTAAGAAAATTGCTAACTCTCGGCTTACAGGTAAGAAGGACAGCAATTTGGCTCTGAAATGCTCTCTGTTCTGTCCATTTGAAGAGGCATATGTCCTCTATTTATAGTTATTTTGTACTGAAACAACTGTTATGTACACACAGCTGGAGAATATACTGATCTCCCTGTAGGCGCATAGTATTACTTTGGGCGCATAGGATGTAGGCGTATAAGAACTGGATGATCATGGGTAGATCGTGGGGTTGACGTGGTACCTCGGCCCATGACTGATCGTGGATGTTGACCGAGTCATAGAGCTATTCTTGTCAAGCCCCGACTCGCCGAATCGGTCACTATCGCCTTGACTCGATATAAATCGATCCCCACGGGTCGGGTTGTGATGCCGTGTAAGTCTTTATTGGACTTGCAGAAGGCAAGGATGTGCAATTGGAAATTCCTTTTGACTCGACACGTTAAAATTAAACAATGCAGAGAGTTGAAGACATAGCATAGGAAGAAATTTAGCTTTTCATTCATAAGCTTGTAAAGTATGTGCAAGGTCATTTTTATATTATATATGTCATTGCGGCTACATCTTGAAACACAAAAGAAAAACTTTCGATAAGCTTGCCCTGAAATAATCCTTGTCGTTCCATATATTCACGCCCCTTTATATATTTAAACAAAGCCTTCGATCTGAGTTGGGCTTCAAAATACTTCAAAATAGGAGAGCTTTGTGCCGTCTCCCGTTCTTCAGCTTCAGGTCTAGTCTCGAGCTCCCGCAGCATGCTCTTTACCTGGGGAGTTGGGGGTTAGCACACTTGCTAGTGGATGGAACGAACCCACTCGTCTAAACCGACACTGCTTATTAAGGATTCTAGCATACGAAGTGATCTTTCTATTTAGAACTATATGAATTGCAGTTCATATCGAAGGCACATTTTAAACGATAACACATAACCAATTTTTAAACATTCTTACCACGGCCGTGCTCCTTTCCTGCACAAAATATACATGATACTTGCCACCTGCACAAGACAATAGGTGAGCATGCAATCTATCCTATATGCGGTCATTGGTGATATCGACACCATGAAGGACAATTACGAGCCTTGCTACGCGCCCTCCAGTCCAGGTAGTGAGCCTAACTGGAGGTCTCGCAATGCCTCGCGCTGAAGCACGATTTCCATAATTTTCTCCTAGGCCGATTCGGTCCCAGGGCCCCGGGTACCGTCTCGAGGAAATCTCATCTTGTGCACAAGTCGTCCTTGACCATGCGAATGTATGAACAGTTTAATATGTATAAAGTAAATTGCATAGCATAACCATTATCAAATCACATAATTATTCCTACTCGTGCAAGGGTCCTTTTCCCCGAAATCGTGCGTTCTGATTTAGCATCCCGTAGGCACCAAATTCTCCGAGGCATGATGTACAGCAACAAAGGTTTTCATCGTTGTGTTTTGCATGGCATGAAATATATTATATCTCTTTCTTAGAACTTTATCTTTTCTCTACTTAGTGTGAACTTATAGATTCGGAGTTAACTTCTCTCGGTTGATATATTATCCCGAGCTCTTGATCTTAGTGGCAAGCATACATCCCGTTAGCATCATCGATTTAAATATTGAACTTTAAGAATTTAGTTGGCGGAAAGGAGTAGAAAAGAAGGGGCCGAAGAACCACCCACCTAAGGAGATTGCGTCGAGATTAGGAGAACGCTTCACGACGGTCAATCGTCAGTTACACGAACTCCTGTAATGGCACGAACATCGAACTAGAACCCTTCCTTCAATCCTTCCTTCGAAATTCCCAAAGACGCATTCATAAATCGACGCGAAAGCACACTATCAAACCACGCAACAATTCATTCAGAAAGCCAAGAAAACTAATAAAACCAACGGCAGACGGGTTGTATCGCTCTCTTTAGAGTTCCTTCGCCAAGATGCCATCTACCGCATCTAGGACTTATTCCAACAGTAGTCGATCCATTAGTTGGAACGGTACTCATATCACTCGTCCAAATCGATTTTATTGATGCCTTGGTTTTTTATACCAAATTCGTCACCGAATCAGACTAGCCATCTATGTTCCCGACCATGTCTGACTTGGCACGAGCCTATTACATAGTGCTTCGCCCCAACGGGAGCGGGACACTACATAATATACCACTAAGAAAAAGTTTCGTTCCGAAACTTAATAACAAGGGTCTGACCTTCGTCGGCAAAAAGTGAAGGGTATTCTCCTTCATCTCCGCCTCTAGTTCCCACGTCAACTCCTCAACGGAATGGTTGCGCCAGAGTACGCGAACCAAGGACATCGATCGGCTCTGCAGGATCTTTTCTTTACGGTCCAAGATTTGTACGGGCTCCTCCGGGTATGATAGATCGGCGCTCAGCTCCAACTGATCGAAACTAACCACGTGACTTGGGTCATGCACGTACTTCCGAAGTTGGGAGACATGGAAGACGTTGTACATTTCGGCCAGGGCAGGAGGTAGCGCGATCTGGTAAGCAACAGTCGCCACTCTTTCGAGGATCTCGAAGGGCCCTACGAATCTCGGACTCAGTTTGCCCTTTACTCCGAATTGCATGACGCCCCGCATCGACGTCACCTTCAGGAACACTATAGAAGCATGGAAAATACTAAAAAAAATGACTCATGCGGCCAGGAAAGGTCCATGCGGTTCAAAAAATGCATGCGGCTCAGGGAGTCATGCGGCATAGGAAGCTATGCGGCCCAGGGCATTACATGCGGCTCAGAAGACACGTGGCCTGATAGTGCTCCCCTCCACCCACGCTGCATTAATTGCTATGACGGCTGACCCCTCTGAAAAGTTGACAGCCCTGATACCAAAGGCAGGTAATTATGGCTCTGCCATAATGATGAATCTCTAGGGAAGAGGAAAGAAATCTCTGACACAAATCCCCCGAGAGCCATAAAAATGCCACGTGGCCTTGCCACGTGGGCGTTCGTATGCGGCTCGCTTCTCATGCGGCTCAGAATAAATCCTATGCGGCTCAGACCATAGGAGCCTCATGCGGCTCGAGCAAAGGACTTCCCATGCGGCTCAGAAGTGAATCCATCCTATGCGGCTCAGGCCATGAAAGCCTCATACGGCTCGAGCGAGGACTTCTCATGCGGTTCAAGAAGATCATATCCATGCGGCCCAGGCGGATATATACCTATGCGGCCCACAAGGATTACTCCTCTGTGGTTAGAGGACTCAAGTGAGGGCTATTGCCCACGCAGCCCTGACACGTGGGTTCACATTCATATGCGGCTCACTTTCATATGTGGCTCACATTCATATGCAGCTCACTAGTCATGCGACCCAGATTCCCCCCAGCAGCTTCTAGGACACGCGTCCTAAACCGATTAATTCCTCAAATTTACTGCCATTAAAGATTAAGTCAGATCCCAATAAATCTGGGACACATGGCAGAAGGATAGATCTGATTTATTCGCAGATATCAGAAGATTATTATAAGGAAGATTTATTCCAATCAGCATTAATTGCTCACGGGATTTGGTGTAATCTACACCTAATGGCCCAGATGCATCATAATCAAAACGAATGGCCTGGATTGACCAATCCCCAAGCCGCCGTCATCTCCAAGAGCTAATCATTGGCAACCCTAATGATGACATCCCACTATTATAAATAGCAGGGTGCCATTCTCTTGCGAGATATACAATATATACAACATCAGAGAGAAAAATACATAAATACAGAGAGACTTCCCCCCCATAGTCAAAGAGAGAATACACACAGAGAGAGAGAGAGAAGCCAGAGGAGCAACAGAGGAGCAAGAAGAGCATTTCTTCGTCAACGCCTACCATCTTTTCACAAGGAGCCAAGGCTGCATACCGATCGTCCAAGGAGTAAGGCAGGGCTGCCGTCGTCTTTCCGAGCCTCTATCGTCATCCCCCAGAATCTAAAATAAACAATTGTACTTAGACTGTTGTACCTAGGTTTTCGTCCCTAGGCTTTCTTTGTACAAGCGAGTTTATAACGTGAAGTAAAAGTCCGGTCCTCCAATAATTGTTCTGTTCTTTTATATTTCTTGGCAAACACGATGGCAACTCTGCTGGGGACTAACTTCTCCACGGATGAGGAGTTGGTGACGCAATCGGATGCAGCGAAGCTTAGCTCCACTCAACAAAAGATGGTCGCCCGGTTCGACCAACAGGCGTTCGAAGAGATGCTCTCCGACAAGAGCGCTGGCCCGGTCCAGAAGCGAGCCCATACAAAGAAGGCCCGTAAGGAGTGGAGACCCCGATCCTTCGTTCCTGCTGAAGCTCTTGCAGAGACACCCTCTGTTGTTCAAGACGGCGAGCAAGATTCCCCTGCGGCCCCACTTCAGATCGTAGACAACTCTGCTGTCCCCAAGTCCGACAGAAGAAAATACTATGATGCTAGACTTGCAGGGGCAAAGAGGAACTCTATGAGATCCAAGCCGCATAAGGTCATCAGCCGCAGGAAGAAAGCTCATGCGGCTACATCCTTCAGCCGCAGGGAGAAAGCTCATGCGGCTACATCCTCCAGCCGCATGAAGAAAACTCATGCGGCCATATCTGTCAGCCGCATAGCTTATGCGGCTACAGTTGCCAACCATACGAATAAAACTCATGCGGCTGTGGGAGTCAATCGCTTGCAGAAAACCCATGCGGTTACTATTGCCAACCGCATGCGGCCAGCCTGTACGGTCGTGACTCCTAGCCGCACAAAAACAATTCGTCCAACGGCAGAAGACAATCGCATGCAGACAGCCTGCACGGTACCCAACCCTAGCCGCATAGTATCCGTTTCACGCTTCTCTCGATCAGTCTTCGACCGTCTCTCATGCGGTCCTGACCCTGATGATTCTCTGGATGATAAGCCAGACTCTCTGTTATTCAACTTGGACTCCTATTATTAGGCACCCACAGGTGCTAAAAGGAGGAAGTCTAGGACAGTACGGACTCATCGGGTCCAGTCAGCTGTCCCAACCTCTGACTATCGGGGCGTCCCGTTGACTATCACACGGGCCTCGGATGGAAAGTTGTATGCAACCGCTCGAGTCCAGCCCCCGGCGGCAAATGGACAGAGTGGTTCCTCTAACCTGCGGGAGGCGATCCTCCACAAACGCAAGGAAAGAGAAGGAGTATCGGCGTGCAAAGAGTCCTCACTTGGACATCGCTGTACCCAAATCATCGTCAATTGCTGCTGCAACAACGCGGCAGTGACGGAAGATCGGCCGTCCGTCTTCCAAAGGCTACAGCACCCGAGCTCAGAAGATGAGGCACCTCCTGTTGTCTCCTGCAATTCCGCTCAAAAGGTCCCCACCGAAAGGAGGGGGAAAAAGACAAGCATCTCCAGTCCCAAGATATCAACCACTACAGCTACGAAACTGTCGTCTAAACGGTTGTCTTCCACCGGAGTATTCCAACACACCCGTTCAAAGACGAAATCTGCTACAGTAGAAAATTCATCATCCGCATCGCTGGGGGTTGGGGGTAGCACTCCTCCGAATATTCGCAACAATCCAATGTTTCAAGGAGCCGAGCCCGGGGAAACGACTCTCCCATCAGGTACGACAGGCACCGATGTCCCCGAGGACATCCATGATTCTCAAGACGAAGCAAGCTCTGAAGCTGGGAATACCGTTCCCTCCGAGTCCGAGCCCGAAGAGAACATTCCCACCTATCCCGATGACTTCTCGGTGCATGGGTACGACTCGGAAGGCACATCCTCCACCGTTCCTTCCATCCCTCCTCATGTAAGGACGGTTTTCATGACGGACAGCAATCAAGGAGATTCTAATAATCGCCAGCGTATCGATAATCTCGAAGCCACATTACTTGCTTTGGTTAAATCTGTAGACGAGATTAAGGCGGCCCTGCCCACTCTACAGGGAGGAACGCCTGGACAAACAAGCATGGGCCCCGCGGTCAATATAGATTCGAACTCAGCGGCACCAAACTCGGGCAATAATCCTCCCGAAATAATAGCCCCTATCGCGACAGATGAGACCCGAGAAGTAAGAAGAGAGGTCCAGGAGCTCCGAGCCATGTTCCATGCCCGAGAAAATGCTCAAGATCTCAGAATACGGCAACCATACCCTGCTGAATGGAGGGATGTTCCATTCCCACCAAGATATAAACCGTTCAATATCAACCCGTATGATGGCAAAACCTCAGCAAGTCGGTACATCACTTACTTCGAGGTTACCACCGACCATCTGCCCCATGATGATGCTATCCTCATACGGTTATTCATTAGGGCATTAGAAGGGGTCGCCTTCGATTGGTACCGCAATCTACCGTTCAACTGCATCCACTCCTTTGCCGGCTTCAGGCGCCTGTTCTTGGAGCGATTCTACGAAGTAGGACAGGACGTCACTATGTCCACTCTCATGGACGTCGTCCAAGGGGAGAAGGAGTTGACAAGGAACTACATCGAACGGTTCCGCCAGACCGCCATGAAGCTGCCCTCCGAAAATCCAGATTCCTCTTTGATTGAGATCTGCCAAAAGAGACTGCTTCCTACGATCAGTATCTGGATGGGCGAAAGTCAATTCAAAGATTAGAAGGCATTCATCATTAGCGCCACAAGCGCCGAAGAACGACTAAAGAAGGCTCGCCAACTGGGGTTACACATCTTGGAAGGAGAAAACAAGGGCAAGCGTCCCAACAGCGATAATGGGGGCAACCCCTCCAACAATCGGGACAGCAAGGGAAAGCAGGCTATGGTGGCTGACACGGCGCAAAAGCTCGAGTCACAACCAGCAGACAAACAATGGCCGCAAATCGATTACTCCTTCGAAGACAGCCACGTCAAGCCTATCTTGGACATGCTCATACAAGGAGGTAGAATTCAGCTTCCTCCACCAAGACGGGAGCCTCGGCCGGCTGATCTGGAGAACCCAAAGTTCTGCCATTATCACCGTTATGTACACCATGCTACACACGACTGCTACCAACTAAAAAGGTATATCCAAAGCCTTATCGATTCGAACGCTCTGGCCATCGACTTCGAAGAGGTAACCGTAGCAGCCAATATGGTGTCCGTACAATTCGGCAGCTTCCCTCCGACGGAGACTCAAGACGGGGTAATCCCCGTCCTTCTGGCAATGATGGAGATTACCAATCTTCCACCTCCTCGAGACCAGGCTGCCGGTCTAGTACCCCTCACTACATCACGAGGGGAGGTCATGTGGATCTATCCAGACTTGGTGTCAGAAGTAACTCGGCCCACACCATCTACCACCGACAAAAAGAAAAGTGGAAAAGTCAAGACCTGCCACACAATCTCCGTAGACAATGAGGAAGCTACAGCCGTCGTCACGCGGTCCGGAGCGCAATCCCAACCTGTGGTTGACAACCCAGCCAAAAATCATCAACCCACTACAACTGATGCTCTGGGACCGGCTCAGCCTTCGACGACCGACAAGCCTAGGCCGAAGGAGACTCTCTTCGACAAATCTCTCCGAAAGGACGCAGCCCAAGGGCTAGAGAGGCCCTACAACTTTGACATCTTAGCACAATTGGCTAACACTCCGGCCAAATTGTCACTGTACGAACTCCTAAGGCTCTCCAAGGACATTCGTATTGCATTGAGCGAAGCACTCCAAAATGTCGATACCTATCTGGCTCAATCCAACCTCACCGGGGAAGACTCACCTGTAGATCTCCAGGATAGTGCCTGTACGGGAGCAATGCCCAACATCGTCTTCACTTCGTAGGATATGCTCATCAAAACCAACCTACATGATCGTCCGCTATACTACACGGGATACATCGGCGACGTGAAGGTGGATCGGATGCACATTGATCCTGGCTCTTCCATAAGCATCATTCCGAAGGGTCTGCTACATCATCTCTGCATCCCAATGCATCGCCTAACACCTACAAGCACCGCCATCAGCGGTTTCAATTCGGGCAGGAGCTACCCTATCGGGAAGATTCGTCTGAAGTGTCAGATTGGCGATCTCCAGTCCGAAGTCACCTGCTACGTCATAGATGCAGATACTTCTTATAATATACTCTTGGAGCGCCCATGGATACATGATTACATGATCGAGCCTTCTACGCTACACCAGTGCTTCAAATATGTCGATAAATACGGCTTCGTGAAGACAGAATTTGCTGATATCGATCCCTTCAAGGGGGTCGAATCCTACTACTCAGACTCCTGCCTATACGAAAAGTCGAAGAGGCACCTTGATGAAGGAAATGAACAAGCTAGTACCGAAATGGCTACGGGATCCGAAGGACCCCTGACGATCCACCTCCAAGCTCGCAAACCGGGCAAGTCCGCACCCCTTACCACCACTCTGCGAAAGGACGCGATCAGCCTCTCGGCACAAGAGGAGCAGATGATAATCCGGCTGCCAAGGTCCGGCCAAGTGCCGAGACCCACAACGGGGCCACTGACAATTAGACTGCCAAGAGTAAGTCAACCCCAAACAGGGAAGCTCAATCCCTCCGACAAGCCGTTGACGATACGCCTTTCCAAGAAGGGTCGTCACCCCGACGCAAGGTCTGACACTTCTAGCGAACCGGCCACTCCTCGCTTCACCTCGAGTGCCAGACTGGGGGTCGCTAGTCTGCCAACAACTCCACGCTTTGCCCCGTCAACTGAACCACTGACGATCAAGCTTTCCAGGTCATCCTCTCAGTCTTCGTTCACACAGGGGGTAGCCGAAGAGGAACCGGAGCTAGCCAAGTATGTGGACGCCCACACTGATGTCCCCTCCGCTGATGATGTAATCCCCCTAGAAAAGATACCTTACTTCATCAATAAAGGGTTATCTTTGAACTATACCGAGCTCAATAAGCTATGTACAATATATGATATGGAACACGGTATAGGCGCTCACCTACACACACATGTGACAAATGTGTACACCGCGATCCAGCTTACTCCAGTAGAAGACGCTTACCGAATATTCGAGGGAGGAGATCATCCGATCATCTTCGACCGAACGAACAACCCGTATCCCCTCGCCATAGAAGAAGTCGACCTCGGGTCAGATGTCGGGAGACTGCCTCTGTATCTCTATAGCCCTCAATCCAAATATCTCATACAGAAACAGGGGTATGATCTAGAGACGACGCCAAGATTGAACTACGGCATTGGGCGGCGATTACCTTTGAAGTCGCCAGTCCCGGCGGGCAAACCACGGAACTACTATAACAAAACTCGATACGGGTTAGGGTATGTAACGCCTACTACGACCCCTGAAAGTTCAGATGAAGAATGCAATTGGCAGTCACATTCAACCGGATCACCAACTTCTGACTCAGATACCAGCATCGGAGATGTGTTCAGACAAGTCATGACAGTCAACATGGCATTCGTCGACGCTTACGAGGAAGACGAAGACATCCCCGAAATCCTCGAGCTAGAGCCATGGGCCCAGCAATCAGACGCACAATGGGAAAAGCGGTTCGAACTGAGAGAACCTCCTACTGAAGATGAGGTCATACAAGTGGATCTCGGTAGCGAATCTTCTCCAAAACTAATTTTCGTCAGTAAAATCCTAACAGACGAAGACCGGGAGTCGCTGCTAGAACTTGTCAGAGAATACAATGATGTGTTCGCCTGGAGCTATGAAGACATGCCAGGGTTAAATCCCGACATTGCTCTTCACAAACACAACATTCGGCCAGATGCGAAGCCAGTCAAGCAGCAACAGCGACGCTTCCGCCCAGGCATCATGGACGCAATCGAAGCCGAAGTCAATAAACTAATAGCCAGCGGCTTCATTCGTGAGGAGCAACATCCTGACTGGGTCGCCAACATAGTACCCGTCCTCAAGAAGAATGGAAAGATTCAAATCTGTATCGACTTCCGTAACCTGAACGAGACGTGCCCCAAAGATGAATTTCCCCTTCCTATCACAGACATCATGATCGACAATACTTGCGGCTTCGAACGCATGTCATTCATGGATGGCTTCTCGGGGTACAACCAAATCAAAATGTCTCCTGACGACGAAAAGCATACATCATTCCGAACACCGATTGGCACGTACTGCTACACAGTCATGCCTTTCGGTTTAAAGAACGCTGGCGCCATATATCAGAGAGCCATGAGCATCATTTTCAGAGAATACTTACGCAAGACGGTGGAATGCTACGTCGACGATATAGCCGTTAAGAGCCGTAGCAAGGGAGACCATTTGCACGATCTAAGGACGGTATTCGACCTAATGCGAACGTATAATTTGAAAATGAACCCTACGAAGTCCTTTCTGGGCGTATCCAGCAGGAAGTTCTTGGGCTTCATCATCACCGCACAGGGTATCCATGTAGATCCTGAGAAGACGAAAGCAATCATGGAGATGGGTCCTCCGAAAAATCTCTACGAACTCAGAGGCCTTCAAGGGAGGCTAGCTTATATCAGAAGGTTCATTTCCAACCTCTCCGGGCAATGCCGACCATTCACGCACCTCATGAAGAAAGGAGTCTCATTCTTATGGGACGAGGAATGCCAGCGTGCTTTCGACAGCATCAAAGAATATTTGTCAAATCCTCCAGTTCTGGTAGCCCCAGTTTCTGGAAAACCATTCCTGCTCTATGTACGAGCAATAGAACACTCCCTCGGGGCTCTGCTGGCACAAAACAACGACGCAGGCCACGAGCAAGCCATATATTACCTCAGCCGAATGATGATTGGGCCAGAGCACTGACACACCGCTGTGGAGAAGGAATGCCTCGCCCTGGTGTTCGCCATTCAGAAAATGCGGCACTATGTTACCGGACAAACGATACATGTGATCTCACGAGTCAACCCTCTCAGAGTCCTCATGACTAAACCAGGGGCACTTAGCTCTCGCCTCGCTACATGGGCAATATTGATGTCCCCCTTATCATATGATCTTTGTCCCCCAAAAGGCAGTCAAAGGTCAAGCCCTGGCGGACATTTTAGCAGCCCACCCAGGCTCGGAGTCCTCCAGGATATATGAAGAGATCCCAGATGAGGTCGCCGACTCGCATGCAACCTCTCACGAGAATATATGGCGAATGTTCTTCGACGGTGCTTCGAGGACCGGACCTAAAGGCAATATAGTCGTCGGAGTCGGGGTAGTGCTGGTCTCCCCTTCCGGATTGGTGATCAACCGCGCCTATTCCCTCACAGAACCCTGCTCCAACAATGTGGCCGAGTACAACGCTCTGGTCATTGGCCTCCAACTTGCAAGAGAGCTGGGGGTAGAATACCTCGAAGCATACGGCGATTCCCAACTAATCGTCAATCAGATCTGGGGTTCGTACGAAGTCCGTCATGAAGACATGATCCCCTATCACCAAATAGCGATCGATATCATCTCGTCATTTGAGGGGTTCTTTATCGAGCACGTCCCCAGACTCCGAAATATTGAAGCCGATGCCCTAGCTGGTCTTGTCGCTTCCCTAGCAGTTCCGAATTATGATCGCCGATCAGTGGATGTGATAGGCCACGAACTGGTCTGTCCCAAAAATAATGTGCAATTCGTGGCAAGTTATTCCGCACAGACGGTCAACGAAGCACCAGACTGGAGACAACCGTTCATCGACTTCGTCGTCTACGACATCCTGCCCGAGAACCCGAAGGAAGCCACTTCCATCAGAAGGCGTTCTCTCAGATTCTTCTACGATACAGGGACGAAAATGCTATATCGCCGCTCCTACGACGGATTACTGCTTCGGTGCCTGTCAAACGCAGAAGCCAAAGAAGCATTACGAGAAGCTCATGACGGTGTCTGCGGGGCCCACCAGCCCGGCCCAAAACTACAAGATCGCCTTCGCCGAATGGGCTACTATTGGCCCACGATGGTAGCAGATGCGATAGATTATGCTAGAAAATGCAAAGCTTGCCAAGTCCACGCGGACTTCATCTACCAACCATCAGAATTTCTATATCCGACAGTGGCATCCTGGCGATTCGAAGCATGGAGAATGGATATCATTGGTCCAATCACCCCACCTTCCTCCCGAGGACATCGCTTCATACTTGCGATCACTAATTACTTCTCCAAGTGGGCGAAAGCTGTCCCACTCGCAGAAGTCAAGACTTCGAACGTGATTAGCTTCCTTAAGCATCACGTCATCTACCGCTTTGGACTGCCACGAAGGATCATCCATGATAATGGTTCGCAGTTTGCAAGCCACGCATTCTATCAGTTTTGCGATAAATACTGTATTCAGAATATCGCTTTGACACCGTACAACCCGGCAGCAAACGGGTTAGCAGAGGCGCTCAACAAAACAATCATCAAAGTCCTCAAGAAGTTCGTCTCCTCCAACAACCGCGACTAGAACGAGAAGCTCGACGAGTGCTTATGGGCTTATCGCACCACAGTGCGGACCGCCACCGGGAATACACCATTCTCTCTAGTATACGGAAGTGAGGCAGTTCTCCCATTAGAGACTCAAATACCCTCACTCCGTATCGCCCTCACTTATTAATTGACAACGGATGATAACTACAGACATCGACTGCAAGAGTTGGAGGCATTAGATGAAAAGCGCCTCTTAGCTCAGCAACGAATTGAGCTATACCAAGCACGCATCTCTGGAGCCTTCAACAAGAAGGTCAAAATTAGAACATTCCAGGTAGGGATCTCGTATTGGCAGTCCGGAGGCCGATGATCATGAGTCACAAGACCGCCGGCAAGTTTTAACCAAAATGGGAGGGCCCATTTATCATAGAGGCAGTATTCTCCAACGGTGCTTACCGCCTCGCAAAACAAAACGGAGACTTGCTCATGTTGCCCGTCAACGGCAAGTTCCTGAAGAAATATTATGTCTAAATGACATTCCAGACTACCGAGTCATGTACCCGCTGGTACCGCTGAACTCACATCCACAACATTTCAGATTATTGAGTCACGTATCCGCTGGTACCACTGAACTCACCCCATAAATTTCTAGATTTTCGAGTCATGTATCCGATGATACCACTGAACTCACCCTCATAGTTTGTCAGATTTTCGAGTCATGTACCCGTCGGTGCCGCTGAACTCACACTCACCATTCTCCAGATTCCCGAGTCACGTACCCGCTGGTACCGCTGAACTCACACTTTCTCAAATATTCTAAATTACCGAGTCATGTACCCGCTGGTGCCTCTGAACTCACATTCCGGTCACTCTTTTGGATAGTAAGTCACGTATTATTATACCTCTGAACTTTCTTCCTGGAAGAGGTCCTCCCTCATGATCCACTACCCGCACTCCCAGTGCACAAAAAGGGTGAACGGGTCCACAAACTTTCAAGACGGCCATGTCCTCATTACCTCTGAGTCGTCCCACTTCCGCCAAAAAACAAATCACCCCCTACATAGAACTTCCATATCCTTATTACCTCTGAGTTGTTCTATGTGCCCTCCTTCATTGAGCCCACTCCTGTCATGTCCTCATTACCTCTGAATGGGAAGGCTCCGTCGAAGAAACCTTCATACTTGCCATGTCCTTATTACCTCTGAGTAAGTATGATGATCCCCTTTTGACCTGTTATCTGTACCCACAACCGGAGTACGCCAAGGGTAACATGTCCACAAATGTCCTCTGTTGACCATCAATATCCTCCGTCGAGTTCACTCCTACCATGTTCTCATTACCTCTGGGTAGGAAGACTCTACGTTTAAAAAACCTTCCTACTTGCCATGTCCTCGTCACCTCTGAGCAAGTATGTCGGTTCCCCTTCATCCTATTATCCGTGCCCTAAACCAGGGTACGCCAAGGATAATAGGCCCACAAATATCCTCAGCTAAATTTCTCAGCATAAATCTATCACCTTATCAAGCCCCAGGAGCCCAGCTGCTCTACGGTATTCCTTTTTTCTCAATACCAAGAGCACCCATGACCACTTCGCTATAGCTGCTTCAGGTACCCTGATCAAAACTTGTTACCTCTGCCTAAAACCAAGGTACGCCATGGGTAACAGGTCCACAAATATATCCCCTATACGGGGGTAAACATCACCACAATATTACAAGCGCAGCAAGCAATACAAATGAAGGGTAGAATTGAAAGTACTCTTTATTTAAAGGAAGAAAAAAGCATTACATGTTTCGGGATCATGTCCCCTACAGAAAGAAAGAAAACAGAAACAAAACAAGAAGAAAAAGCCGACTACATTTCAGCATCACTCAATTCTAGGAGGTGATTCCTTACTGAGGTGGTCCTCCGTTCAATCCGTTGCCGAACGCGACGCTCGGCCTCCTGGAATAAATGCTCCTCATTATCCAAGCCCAAGAACACTTGACAGTTATCTTCCAATTTCTTCAAGGCAGTCTCCAGGTCAGTCGAAGCTTGAGTAACCCTGTCAGCCTCCTGAACAATTAGTTCCCTGTCATTGCGGGTAGTCTCGAGTTCAGACTCTAGGAAAGCCAACTTCTTCTGAAGCGCAAGGATCTGCTCCCGTGTCTCAATAATCTCATGAGAGACAGACTCCTCCCGAGCCACGACGTTTTCAGTCGTATAACTCAATTGATCATACCGGTCAGCTAAGTCACTGAGATCCTTCAGCATGCCCGGTCTGGTCTTATCTCGAGCCGCTCTGGTCCTCTCTATAACGGCAATAAGGAAAATCCGCTCCTCATTTATAACAGTAGGCAGATCAGCCTGCCGTAATACCCGAAGCTCGGACACCAGCTGATCAGCCTCCAGCAATTTCGCCTCCAGAAGCGAAGCCATCCCTGCATCATCAGGAAGATCCCTAAGGATGTTTATTTGACCATGGGCACATTGTCGGGCCAAGGTAAAAGAGGTCCCTCTGTCTACAGCGGCCTCGATTCCCCTCTTCAAATGACGATGAAAACTGGCAACCACGTCTTGCAACGCGTTGTCCAAAACCTCAGCAGAAAAGGGTATCAGGGGAAGCCGGAGCGGCAACGTCGGAGGAGTAACGCTAGAGGTCGCCATCGAGGAAACAGATTCCAAGAAGAACGATGCATGAATAGCGGCCAACTCGTTTTCCGCCGCCCGGAGAGCTTGGATGCTCGGCAGGGAAGAAAGGTCGACTCTCGAAGCCATCGGAACAGAGGATGATGCAAGGACCATCATCCCCTGCCCCGACTGCTCCAAGAATTGGCCCGTGAAACTTGGGCCCCCAGAAGGCCCCTCAAGACGAGTCGGGCAGTAAGGAGGTACACCTCTTTCCACCGATGCCCCTTCGGTTGGGGTTGTCTCAGCAACGTCCATCCTCGGCACTGGAGGGACAGGACCTGAATGTCCAGAATAACAATCAATCGACGTAACCCGAAGGACATGATGATAGAGTAGATAGGCTTCTTCATGGGTTAAGATTCGGCTAATCTTACCAGGGGAGGGGCATAAAGGCCGCGGCTCATCCACAACTGGCATAGTCCCCTCACCCGCGATCCCCAAGTTAAACTCAGTCACATCCCCTGCCCCCGTCACTTTGAAGGAGGATACAGATTGATCCGCGTTCTCTTGAATAGGAGCAGGTTCATGGGAGTCCTCGTCATTCGGGGTCACCGCCTCGACATCTTGAAACTCTTCTTCTTCTCTCGACACCTAAAAGAGGGGACGGAGATAGTCAGGATTGAAACTCAAAGAGAAGGAGGGAGAAGGGATCGAGAGCAGTTTTGTTACCTCTAATGCAGGGTTGACTTCTTGGCCACCCTCTTTTATGGCTAACGGACGGTGCCTAGTCGCAACCAGCTTCCGGGATCGAGAAACACTACCTATAGGAGAAACTTGCCTGCTACGCTTCGGAATAGGACCAGGCGCAACAAGAGACTGATCCCTCAGCACCTCATCTGACAAAACATGCGACTGACCTACCTCTGCGCCTACCACTGGAAGGATAGAGTCATCTTCATCACACTGGTTGCCTTCGCCACCCTCAGCAGCGAAACCCAAATCTGGCACTTCGGCTCTAACCTTTCTTTTCTTGGCCCCTAGAGAGCCTTCCTCCAGACCGGTGCCAACAATAAAACTGGTACCCGGGTTAAAACCAATTGGGGGCTTGTACGCCATGACATGATACAGAGCTGCCATGTACAAGATCTCCACTGACTCCTTAATGGCAGGGACCGAGAAAATGGTGCGAGTGTGAAACGAATCATAATATTGCTAAGCTCTGATACCATCAAGAAGACTACCCTCATAACCCAGGCAAGGACTGGGGCTGTCCAGACAAAGTTGGCTGTATCCAAACTGCCAGGCAAACCTGCTAGGCAGATAAGGCTCCAGAAAAACAGCATTGCGATTACGGTACACTAGATGTGCGGGACGGATGTTACGCAACCATAAGAGCATCTGGCCATCCAGAAGCTGAGGGGGCACGATACCGTCAATATGTACAGCCTCTATGTCCCTGGCAGTAAAGCGAGGGACGGATACGAAGATATGATACTTATCTGCACTCGCCAATGCCATTTGGCAAGTCCGCATGGTTTCACACTCCCAAGGCTCGTCACGATAGCGGAAGATAAATGCGTCATCATCAGTCACACCGTCTCCAGAGCCCGGCCTCATCAAAGATGGGTAATGTATCAGCAGCTACCCCATCAAATAGTGATAGGGCAACTCAGTTCATTCAAAATCCTTGGTCACATCGCGAGCAATGATTTTGGATGTGAAAGTACGTAGGCCACGGTGTATGCTGCACACCATGGCCGGGAGGAGAGCTAGCCTGATTCGTAAAACTAACTTCACAGCCGGAAGGATAAAGTTACAACTAATTCTTTCAATGGAACCGGCTCCTCCCGAGACTACACAGTTTCGTAGCCAGATCATCAAAAATCCTGCCAGAAGCGCTTTCTCAGACAGCTCCTGAGTATCCTGGTAAAAGTAATCGAAAGTATCAGTCTGGTTCCCGAATCTGTCGCTGGTAGTGGCCACTCCCTTAGCCAACGACACCGAGTCCTCAACCGCTTTCCGAGGTCGAGGATGACGAGAGGTGACTCTACCTAAGGCATCTGTCGAGAAGAGATAGTGCACCCAATCTCTGGTGAAGGGAGCATTCCCTTCCAGGTTACTATCCTTTCGAGTCATCTGATAACATGTGTTATAATGGCACAATATCTCCTGGTAAAGGGCCACAAAGCCAGGATACCGTCGTTCCAAATCTTCGAGTTCCTCATTAGTGGGAGTATACACTTCAAACGCTTTGTCCCCCCAAGGAAGCTTGGAAACCGCATGCATCTCATGGAGCGCCAGTCCCATCTCCCCCACAGGTGTGTAAAAGGTCCCCGTACGGCAATTATACATTTCCAGTAGAGACATGAACAGCTTCTTGTTTATGGACAAGCCATGACTGGTACCTCGGATAGTGTGGTACAGGCCAATCTCGCACAAAAAAGCCTCATACTTCTGCAAGATCTAAGTAGACAAATTAATCCACAAAGGAACAGAGTGCACCCAACCAGGGAACGTCAACCGACCAACAGGATATGAGCCTTTCCGAGCAAGCTGATTTATAAAAGTGTCGGCGGTAGAGAATGAGAAATTAGGGCCCGCCACATTCAAGAAAGAACCTGGGACCAACCCCGTCACAGAACAACTAGTGTGCACTTTGCCGGCAATCACAGACTTTATATTGTTATTATAATGGATGTTCCCCACAAACATCCCACCTCTGGTAGGGGTTAAAGTCTCCCCCATCTTCCGATCTAACGGGAGCATATTAAACCAAGATAGCGGGAAGCGTCGCTCCATTTGAGGGATGCGAATCGCTATCCCGTTAGAAACAAAGTTCTAGTCCTCCAACACCTCCAGGACATGATCGTTCTCCACGGTCAAGGCGTCTCCAAAAAAGAACGCAGGCTTCAAATACTCCCCTTCAAATTTCCCGGAGTTCATCATAGCATTAAGGAAGTGAAAAGACTGATTCTTGATGGCATTCAATCTAACCGTAGGCTCATCGCTCGAAAACTGGTCAGCCATATACTGGACAATATGGTCATACCTATAGCCGAGAGCGGCTTGAGCGCTACCCACCAAGAGTTCTCCAGCGGCGTTAACCGACAGGTTCACTGAAGAACAAACAGAGAAAAGTAAGTTAAACGGAGGGATAAAACAAGAGAGAGCCGATTGGGTGTTCTCAAACCCCATGCGGCTCAAGAAGACATCCGTGTGGCCCCATAAAGCTCTCAGAAATCTCATGCAGCTCCGTACAATAAAAGGTCTATGCGGTTTAGCGTCACTTATGCGGCTTCGCCAGCAAGGTACGCATACAGACGCGGTAGTTCTCTTATGCGGCTCGCAGCTCAGCCATAGGGCAAACATGCGATTTACAAAGCCTCGTGCATAAAGTATGCAACGTAACCATGGTGGTTGGGGTTCTTTAACTCATGCATTGTCCTTACCAATAATGGGGGGTGAACGTCAGGATGAACATCAGGTATGGCGACGGGCGGAGTAGCAGCCGCAGCCGAGGTGGAAGTGGAGGTCGCCTTCTTGCCCTTTACTGCCACGGTCTTCTTGGGAGCCATTAACTATCAAAAGAGGAGAAGAGCGATCGAGATAGAAAAGGTCTGAGGAAGAAGAAGGAAAACAAAGAAGCCTTCTCTCTCTTCAAACTCTTCCTATTTATAGGAAGACGGGAGAAGGAGGACACGTGGGCCAATGACCGACTCATGAAGAGCGCAACCGACTCCTTGGGTTTCGTCTCCAAGATTCACCCAAGGCGTCAAATCCGAAAGATTTAATGAGCCGACTCTTGGGATTCCCTCCTACAAAGACGGCGCTGAAACAAATTTGAGGCAATTAAAGACCTGCACACGTGGCAAGCAGCTATGCGGCTGAACAGTCTCCTGCGGCTAAGTCACTTATGCGGCTGAATAATTCATGCGGCCGAGACTTCTATGCGGTCAGAATTCCATATGCGGCTAGAAGAACACGGCCATGCTTCTTATTCAAAGTATTTTAATTTTATAAATTGAAAACTTTGAAGGGGGTCCTGTAGAAGCATGGAAAATACTAAAGAAAATAACTCATGCGGCCAGGAAAGATCCATGCGGTTCAGAAAATGCATGCGGCTCAGGGATTCATGCGGCATAGGAAGCTATACGGCCCAGGACATTACATGCGGCTCGGAAGACACGTGGCCTGATAGTGCTCTCCTCCACCCACGCTGTATTAATTGCTCTGACGGCTGACCCCTCTGAAAAGTTGACAGCCCTGACACCAAAGGCAGGTAATTATGGCTCTTCCATAATGATGAATCTCTAGGGAAGAGGAAAGAAATCTCTGATACAAATCCCCCGAGAGCCATAAAAATGTCACGTGGCCTTGCCACGTGGGCGTTCGTATGCGGCTCGCTTCTCATACGGCTCAGAATAAATCCTATGTGGCTCAGACCATAGGAGCCTCATGCGGCTCGAGCAAAGGACTTCCCATGAGGCTCAGAAGTGAATCCATCCTATGCGGCTCAAGCCATGAAAGCCTCATGCGGCTCGAGAGAGGACTTCTCATGCAGTTCAAGAAGACCATATCCATGCGGCCCAGGCGAATATATACCTATGCGGCCCACAAGGATTACTCCTCTGTGGTTAGAGGACTCAAGTGAGGGCCACTGCCCACGCAGCCCTGACACGTGGGCTCACATTTATATGCGGCTCACATTCATATGCGGCTCACTAGTCATGCGGTCCAGATTTCCTCCAGCAGCTTCTAGGACACGCGTCCTAAACCGATTAATTCCTCAGATTTGCTGCTATTAAAGATTAGGTCAGATCCCAATAAATCTGGGACACATGGCAGAAGGATAGATCTGATTTATTCGCAGATATCAGAAGATTATTATAAGGAAGATTTATTCCAATCAGCATTAATTGCTCACGGGATTTGGTGTAATCTACACCTAATGGCCCAGATGCATCATAATCAAAACGAATGGCCTGGATTGACCAATCCCCAAGCCGCCGTCATCTCCAAGAGATAATCATTGGCAACCCTAATGATGACATCCCACTATTATAAATAGCAGGGTGCCATTCCCTTGCGAGATATACAATATATACAACATCAGAGAGAAAAATACATAAATACAGAGAGACTTCCCCCCATAGTCAAAGAGAGAATACACAGAGAGAGAGAGAGAGAGAAGCCAGAGGAGCAACAGAGGAGCAAGAAGAGCATTTCTTCGTCAACGCCTACCATCTTTTGACAAGGAGCCAAAGCTGCATACCGATCGTCCAAGGAGTAAGGCAGGGCTGCCGTCGCCTTCCCGAGCCTCTATCGTCACCCCCCAGAATCTAAAATAAACAATTGTACTTAGACTGCTGTACCTAGGTTTTTGTCTCTAGGCTTTCTTTGTACAAGCAAGTTTGTAACGTGAAGTAAAAGTTCGGTCCTCCGATAATTGTTCTGTTCTTTTATATTTTATGGCAAACAAATACATGGTCCCCAACCAAGAACTCTAATGGTCATCGACGAGTATCTGCATAACTCTTTTGTCGACTCTGAGCAATACGGAGCCTATCTCGAATCATGCGGACCTTCTCGACGGCTTGTTCGACTAGTTCTGGCCCGAGCACCTATTGCTTCCTGACATCATCCCAGCAAATCGGAGATCGGCACTTCCTCCCGTAAAGCACCTCATAGGGAGCCATTTGGATGCTCGATTGATAACTATTATTGTATGCGAACTCCGCGAGCGGCAAGTACGTGTCCCAACTAGTCTTCAAATCTATCGCACACAGACGTAACATATCCTCCAGGATCTGATTCACTCTTTCTGTCTGGCCATCGATTTGTGGATGGTACGCGGAGCTAAGGTTCAACTTAGTGCCCAGCGCCGCCTATAGACTCGTCCAGAAACGTGATAAGAATCGCCCGTCTCTGTCCGAAATAATTATAGCAGGTATCTCGTGTAGTCTGACGATCTTGTCGATAAATCTGAGCTAACCGATCGATGCTCCATGATGCTTTAATAGCGATAAAATGAGCAGATTTGGTCAAACGATTGACAATGACCCAAATCGCATCATTCCCCCGCAACGTCTTCGGAAGGCCCATAATAAAATCCATAGAGATGTCGTTCCACTTCTTTACTGGAATGTCGAGGTTCTGTAGCTTCCCGCCTGGTCTTTGATGCTCGGCCTTCACCCGTTGACAGGCCATGCACTGTGACACAAACGTTGCCATGTCTTTCTTTATGTCGTGCCACCAAAAGGTCGTGCGCAGGTCCTTATACATTTTGGTACTCCCGGGGTGCAACGAGTACTTCACATAATGGGCCTCCGTCAGAATCTCCTTTCTAAGTTCAGCATGGTCCGGCACGCATATCCTCCCTTTAATTCGCGTCATTCTGCCCTCGTCCACCACAAAGTCGGTCGTCTTTCCCGTCGAAATCAGTTCACGTATCTTCTTCAGGAATGGGTCATCCTCCTGTGCAATCTTTATCTTGTTGTGCAAGCTCGACTCAAGGTGCAATTGAGCCAATCGTGCTCCACGGTAACAGATTCGGAGTTTGATACCCATCTCTACCAAGTCTCGCTATATGTTACGATTAATAGACAAGCACCCAATGAACATTCTACTCAGAGCGTCCGCTACGACATTTCCCTTACATGGCGTGTATTCGATAGTCAGATCGTACTCTTTAATGAGTTCGAGCCAACGCCACTGCCGTAAGTTCAGGTCCAGTTGAGTGAAGATGTATTTGAGGCTCTTATGGTCCGTATAGATGCTGCAAGCTACACCATAAAGATAGTGCCGCCATAGCTTCAACGCGAACATAATGGCTGCTAACTCAAGATCATGCGTAGGATAATTTTTCTCGTGTTGCTTCAATTGTCTCGAAGCAAACAAAATCACCTTATCCCTTTGCATAAGCCCGCATCCCAAACTAGTCCGCGATGCATCGCTAAATATTTGAAACCCTTCTGGCCCGTCCGAAAGTGCAAGGATCGGCGCTGAGATGAGCCGTTTCTTCAACTCTTGACAGCTCGATTCGCAGGCATCGTTCCACTCGAATGCGACTCCCTTCTGGGTGAGGCGATTCAGAGGCGACGCAATTTTGGCAAAATCTTTCACAAATCTACGGTAGTAGCCTGCCAAGCCGAGGAAACTTCGGATGTCGTCTGCTGAGGTAGGCCGCTTCCATACGACTATTGCTTCAATCTTCTTTGGGTCCACCGTGACGCCTTCAGCTGAGACAACGTGCCCAAGGAACGTCACGCTGCTCATCGAGAACTCGTACTTGCTTAGCTTGGCATAAAGTTGGTGTTCATGCAGAGTCTGTAGTACCGTCTTCAAGTGTTCCACGTGCTCATCCTTGCTCTTCAAATATATAAGAATGTCATCGATGAATACGATGACAAATTTGTCTATAAACGGTCGGAACACCCGGTTCATTAGATCCATGAACGCGGCAGGAGCGTTGGTCAAGCCGAAGGGCATGACTAGAAATTCGTAGTGACCATATCGAGTTCGGAAGGCGGACTTCGGCACGTCCTCGGACTTGATCTTCAATTGATGGTAGCCTGCGCGAAGATAAATCTTGGAAAACACCGTCGCCCCTTGCAGCTGGTCAAATAAATCGTCTATCTTCGATAACGGGTACTTATTTCATACCGTGGCGTTGTTGAGTTCCCGATAATCGATGCACAGCCGCATCGACCCATCCTTCTTCTTTACAAACAACACTGGGGCACCCCACGGGGAGACACTAGGGCGAATATATCCGCGATCTAGCAACTATTGTAGTTGGACTTTCAGTTTCTTCAGATCTGCCGGCACCATTCGATAAGGTACTTTGGATATCGGTCGGGTGTTCGGGAAGGTGTCGATGCTGAATTCTATCTCTCGGTCTGACGGCATCCCTGACAACTCGTATGGAAACATATCAGAAAATTCTGCCACGACTATAGTCTGGGTCGTGCTTGCAATCTCCGTTCTCGTTTCTTAAACTGATACTAGGTACCCACTGCACCCGGAATGTAACATACGCCTTGCCGAAATCGCCGATATCATCATTGCTGCCTTTGATGCTTCTCCGTACGAATAGGAGAGCTCGGTTTTGCCCGAAAGACGGAACACAACTCTCTTCTCTGCACACTCGATCGTTGCATGGCATACACCCAACCAATCCATGCAGAGGATTATATCGTACTCCTTGACGTCGAGGACGATAACTTCCAAGGATCGATTCCTCCCTCCAATACAGATGTAACCATCCCTACAAATTTGAGTGGCAGACATATCTACTCCTGATGGAGTGCTAACGCTATGATTCATATCTAAAAGTTGCATAGGTAGTTCATTCTCTTTTATAAAGTCGACAGATATGAAACTATACGTAGGACCCGAATCGAACAATACTCTAGCAGACATATTTTTATAGAGTAGTATACCTGTCACGACAGTGTCGGACACAAAAGCTTCGTCCCGAGTCAGTGCGTAGACTCGGCCTTGCGCCCCTTGGCGATTTTGTGGCTTCACGGGCACCGCGTTTGTGCCATGGGCGGGACGCGCCCTGTTCTGGTTCTGACTTTGGATGTCCCATGGTGGATGTTGGTTCACCCTCCCCATGCGACAATCTACTGCCTTATGACCTAGCTGGCCACACTTGAAGCATCCCCCTCGGCAATCGACCGCCAGATGTCCCATCTTGCCGCAGCGATGGCACCGTACGCTTGGGTGAGGCTCCCGATACTCGGACATGTTCTGGCAATTTGGCGCACCAGATCCTTCCGCGTCGTGAGGACGCTTGTTGAAGTTGTTGCGGATGCTTGATCCGCCCTTCTATGAAGCTCGACCGAAGATCCGCTCACTATCAAGGGCGGCGTTGTATAATTCCCGGTAAGTCTGGCATCTCTGGTTCATGACTTCACGACGTAAATCATCATTCAGGCCTTGCTGGAAGCACTCGTACCACGCCTCCGTGTTCGGCAGAAAGGCCCCGGCAAACTTTGTAAGCTTCACGAACTTCGCATCGTAGTCTTCAACGGACAAGTTTTCTTGTTTCAAGGACATGAATTCCTCTTCCTTCTGTCGACGAAGGGCACTAGGAATGTATTACTCGAGGAAGGCCAGTTTGAACGTCTCCCACGAGATCTTGGCGTTGGGGTTGGCCTCTTGGAGTTTCTGTTTCTTCGCCTTCCACCAGTCGTAGGCCCTCAAGTTGAGCTGCAACGCTGTACACCAGACTCTCTTGGACCCTTTGATGCTGAAGAGATTGAACAAGCCCTCAATTTTTACTAGCCACCCCATAACTTCGTCAGGCTCTGCTCGACCGTTGAATTTAGGTGGGTTCATCTTCTTGAACTTGGTTATCTTGAGCAGGGAAGAGGAAGACATATGTTTTGTCTTTACAGGTTGTACTTCTTCCTCTGACATGACGGTCGTCGAGTTCTGTTGGGTCGCTATGGTGCTCACGATCTGGGTCAGGGCCTCCATTTGCTTTTGTTGGGCACTGATTTGGGCCTGGATCTGTTCTTGCAGCCGTCGTTGCTGCATCTCCGACTGGCGTTGTTGGAGTTCCATGAGGCATAGTAGTCGCTCCATGGCAGATTCGCTAGGCGTCGTGCCTTCGGTGCTATCCGTGCTAATCAATATGGCATTGACAGCAGGGACACCCAGTCTTTCCGATATTCCTATAAAATTGAGCAAACCCGTTAGTATTCTTAAAATATCTACGGGATTATATGTATGGAACGATTATTTCACGTCGCATATGTCGAAAAGCATAGTTTTTGAAAATTGCAACGGCATCATCTAAAAGAAAGTATTTTGAAAGGTTCGAGGTGTGAACCGTGCTCTGATACCAACTTGTCAAGCCCCGACTCGCCAAATCGGTCACCATCGCCTTGACTCGATATAAATCGATCCCCACGGGTCGGGACGTGATGCCGTGCAAGTCTTTATTAGACTTGTACAAGGCAAGGATGTGCAATTGGAAATTCCTTTTGACTCGACGCGTTAAAATTAAACAGTACAGAGAGTTGAAGACATAACATCGGAAGAAATTTAGCTTTTCATTCAAAAGCTTGCAAAGTATGTGCAAGGTCATTTTACATTACATATGCCGTTGCGGCTACATCTTGAAACACAAAAGAAAAACTCTCGACAAGCTTGCCCTAAAATAATCCTTGTCGATCCATACATTCATGGCCCTTTATACATTTAAACAAAGCCTTCGATCTGAGTTGGGCTTCAAAATACTTCAAAATAGGAGAGCTTCGTGCCGCCTCCCGTTCTTCAGCTTCAAGTCTAGTCTCGAGCTCCCGTAGCACGCTCGTTACCTGGGGAGTTGGGGGTTAACACATTTGCTAGTGGATGGGACGAACCCACTCGTCTAAACCGACACTGCTTATTAAGGATTCTAGCATACGAAGTGGTCTTTCTATTTAGAACTATATGAATTGCAGTTCATATCGAAGGCACATTTTAAACGATAACACATAACCAATTTTTAAGCATTCTTACCACGGCCGTGCTCCTTTCCTGCACAAAATATACATGATACTTACCACCTGCACAAGACAATTGTAGGTCCTAAAAAATCAAGTTGCACCCATCAACAAAGCCATAGAATCAAGAAATACAACTTTCAAATGAACTGCGCAGACATCAGATTGCGTATCACTCAGATTGCGCACACTAGACTGCGCACACTTTCAACTGCACAAGCTGACGTGGCCATATCATCATTACCTGAAATAATCAAATCTTCTGACAGCTGACAGCACAGAGAACAAGGAGACTGTTCGTTTATTGTACCGCACAACGCTCGAGGACAGCTGTACATGCAGCGCAATCCAATGCCTGTGCAATCCAGCTCAGCGCAATCTATCCTAGCGTAATCCAAAGTCAGCACAATTCATATGGCGTACTTCATCATGACAACTGACAAAAGTACATGTGGCATTCTTGCCATCAATTACTTGTTACGTGGCAACCGTCTACACATGATCATGCGCATTTCAATCAAATGATGCCATGTGTCCACGACAGTTGGCCCACGACCAGACAACTGTCTGTGCAGTCTGATGCTGTACAATCCAGTTCCTACGTAATCCAACTTGTGCCATCCAGAATAACTAAAAGTTAGTTATTTCCATAACTCTATAAATAGAGTTTCAAGTCTTCATTCAAAGGGATCAGACATAAAGTTCAGAAATATCAGAGAGTTCAGGAGTTCTTGCCCAAGTGCTGCTGCATTCTTCCGAGGCTTTTGCCTTCAACTTCAGAGGCTACCGTCCTCAAAGTTCACATCGTCCAAGGGATAAAGCAATCGTCTTCTAGATTGGATTTCTACAGTTGTGCTTTCCCAGAATTCTTGTAATCTTTACAAAGTTTGTATCAATAAAGTTTTATACTTTTGTTTTTGCAAACAAAATGGCGACTCTACTAGGGACGACTTTCTCCTCTGACGAGGAAGTGACAACTCAATGTGACGTTGCGTCTATCGGGAAGACGCAGAAGACTCTGGTTGTGAAGGTCAACCAGACGGCCTACGAAGCCAGGATCAACTCTAGGACCACCCCTCGCACTGCAACAACTTCTGCCATAAGCAAAGTGCGTCCAGTGTGGGTCCCTAAGAATGTTGCGCAGTTTATTCCTTCTGCTAGGAAGACTGCTGCGCATTCTGCTGATTCTGCCTCTAAGACAGCTGCACATTCTAATGTTTTTGTTGTTAAGGATGCTGTGCAATCTGCTGTTGCCAGTGCATAAGAGACTTCATATGCTGCCCTCTCAACGTGCAAGACTCCTTTGTCCCTGGCGCAGTTAGCTGCCAATCTTCCTGCACAAACCAACACTCCAGCAACTAGAGTGCATCCCAAACACTCCGTGGCCAGAACTCCTGATGCGCAAACCACAGTGTCTGTGGCCAGAACCAGAAAGTCATCTGCTAAAGACTCTCCTGTGCAATCTGCCAGTGCGCCATCCACCCATGCGCAAACCATGTCTGTGCCATCCAAAAAAGACAGCCCTTTGGCTAACCTTTCTTCATCTCACAAACAAGGGAAAGACTCAACTTCTCTCCCCAAGCATTCTGCTACTCCCGCACAATCCACTGGAGGTAGTCTTTTGGCTATTCCTCCTCCTCCTCAGAACAAAGAAAAAGGCCCTTTGGCCTTTTCTCAAACTTCCTCGTCTCTTGACTTGGAAGACAACAGAGGGAAACGCTCTTTAGCTAACCCTTCTTTACAAAATAAAGGAAAAGGTCCTTTGGTCTTTTCTCAGTCTTCTTCGATTTTTACCGTTGAAGATTAATCTGAATGTGCTCCGGCACCAGTCAGTACAAGGACCCTTTCTCACAAGGATTCTTCTTCTTTCCTTGCCAAAGGGAAGTGTACTGATTAGAGAGGTATTCTGCCTACGCTGGTAGCAGAGTTCCAAGATCTCCCAACCCTCAAGATCTCCCATTCAAGACAGGGAAAATTGCTGGTGTCTCAAACAGAAACCCCTGGGGGTGAGTTTGCTGATCTAAGAACTTATCTCAACAGGCCAACTTCGGTGAAACGTAAACAGCCGATGTCGAAGACCAACCATCATCAGAAGCAAACTTCCAAGGTCAAGAATCCGGACACCTATGCCAATGAAATGAGCACTTCCATGTACACTCAAGGGACAAAACATTTGAGGAACCGGAACCATGTTCCGAATGTTATCAAAGAACACATCCCTCGAACTTTTGCTCGTCCTGTTGCTGTTCCCGATCTTCGAGAACACCTCAAGCAAAAATGGGACAATATCTCAACATCCCCAGTACAACCACTTGGACACCATTGCAATCACAAAGTGGTCATCAAGTGTTGTTGCCAGACAACAAGACAATCTGTCTTCGATCGTCTGAACTTTCCTAACTCTGAACCTATGTCGGAAGATGAAGACGAGGTTTTGTACGCTTCCGTCAACATAACTTCTAGAGATACTGGGGTAGGAAGTGCTCCAAGCACAGAAAACCTCACAGGCCAAGCCAGCGGTATTTGGATCTACTCCAAGAATCTTCTGAAGGATCCAACATACCCGATCCCGAAGTCGAGACACAATCGGTCAAAGGAATCTTCAAGATCCTTCCGAACGTCTCCTTCTTTCTCACTCAGGAGATGATTCTTTCTCCGATTATGATGCTTATAGCGAAAGCTCAGAATAGACAGTGTCCTCCACTGTACCCAAGGAAGTGACAGCTTATGTTGTCAATGAAGATCCCGACGCTTCCAGTTCAGCCAGCCAAGAATAAAGAATAGCTGCACTAGAAGATAAGCAGAAGACCATGGCAGAAATGGTCGCAAGTATGCATTCCATCATTGTGGCCCAGCATACAGTCCCACTGATCGTGCCACCTACAAACCTGAAATCATAGCATCATCGGTGCCTGCCAATGCTGGACTGGGGGTAGTACCCACTCAAGTACCTCCTGTACAAGTCCAACCTACACCCAGTCAATCAGGTGCTGGGGGTAGTGCTTATCACGCTGTTCCTCCTCCTAACACCGTGGTTCATCCTGCTCCTTCTACATCAGTGGAGGATGCCAATGAAGCTGTTAGGCTCCTGCGAACTCAGTTCGAAGCTTTCAAGGAGAAAGACAACATGCAGAGATTGGGGATCAAGCAACTCTACCCAGTTGAATGGAAAGAAGTTTCATTTCCTCCGAAGTACAAGATCCCAACCATCTCGCTGTTTGATGGCAGCACTTCTCCCAGTCAGTTCATTAACCACTTTGAGGTTATGACTGTCCAACTTCAACCAAATGACGCTCTTCTTACCAGAGTATTCGTTGGCTGTTTAGCCGGCGTAGCATACGATTGGTATAGAAGCTTGTCCGATGGTTGTATCACCTCCTTCTCTGGCTTAAAGCAAATCTTCTTGGAACGATTTTACGAGGGGATCAATGACAAGACTATGTCAGCTCTCAATAAAATCAAACAAAGGTACAATAAAACTGCTGAAAGTTTCATTGAAAGGTTTCGCCGGGAAGCTTTGAAAATGCCTCCTAGAACTCCGGCTGCTGTCACCATAGATACCTGCAAGGCTAATCTGTTGTCTATCATCAGCATGTGGACGGGGTCTACTCAGTTCCAAGACTGGCCATCCTTCATTGTCAACGCTAAAGCAGCTAAAGTTAGCGCTGACAAATTCAAGCAGCTAGGAGTACAGATGTCTAAGCCCGACCGGGATGAACATCAAACATTAGGTGGTGGCAATTGCCAGAACAACCGCAAAGCAAAAGAAGCTTTGAACATCAATTTGAACAAGAACAAAGAATCTCTTACGGTCAACGTAGCTCCTCATACGTCCACTTTTACTTCCTCAGCACCTCCGCCGAGAGAACCTCGTCCTAAAGTAGAATATTCCTTTGACGAGAATGACACAGCGAGCATCCTTGATTGCTTAATCAAAAGCAATAAAATCCAACTTCCAGATCCAAAGAAGCCCGACGAAGTCGGTAAGACTGATCATCCCAAGTACTGTGTCTATCACAGGTTTATCGAATATCCCACCCGAGCATGTTATGTGCTCAAAGACAAAATTCAGGAGTTGGTCAACGCTGGCGTTGTTACTCTACAACAAGACGAGAAGAATGTTACTGCAAATATGGTATCAGTTCAGTTCGGTGACTTCCCGCCGCAGATGGTGCAGCATGGTGTCATTCCTATCCCCAAAGCTACTCTTGAGATCGAAAATCTTCCTCCTCCACGAAGTGAAGGTCTCGTCCCCTTGTCTCTTGACAATGGCGAGATTATGTGGATTCATCCGGATCTTGCTTCGGAGTTTGAACTTCCTTCTTCTTCCAAAAAGAAAGACCGCTCCAAAGGCAAGATAAAGATTTACAATATGGTGTATTTTGACCCCATAATTGATGAAGAAATCTTGTTGGGCACCAGATCTGGGAAAGCCTATCTAAAGGATTACCCCGAAGCTCAAGAGAATCATGCTTCTTCCTCTGAGACTGCTCCAGTGCAGCCTACTTCCACTGAGGATATTCCTACTGCATCCTCATCGGTTGTAGTGTTCATTCCTTCCAAGCCGACGGTCGCTGACAAAGGCAAACAGCAAGTCCGCTTTGACAAACCGTTGAAGAAGTCATCTCCCTCCGGACTTGAAAAGCCTTACAACTTTGATATCTTGGCTCAGTTGGCCAATACACCGGCCCGACTGTCAATCTTCGAGCTCTTACGCCTCTCTAAAGAGACTCGGAAAACTCAGAGCGAAGCTCTCATGCAAGCTGAAACCTGCTTAGCCCTTCTAAAGAAGCCAAAAGTAGAACCAGTCTCTTGCCTCCATTGTCATAGTGTGTTAGAGTTAATTCCAAACATAACTTTCACACAAGATGACATGTTGATGGAAGACAACTGTAGCTCCCCTTCCCGGATCTTTTAAAAATATTTTATTATTATTTATTTGATTTAAATGGTGATTTTAGAATGTTAGAAATAATTATTTATTTTATTACGGTAGAAGATTTTAGCCATGGTTGAGTTTTGGAAGTACAAGACGACTAGGAATCATGGCACGGATAGCGCAGTGGTGTGCTTTGACTAGTGTATTAGCCATGTCAAGGAAGGTCGAGCCATAGTGATGTCCTAACTAGGAAAACCAGGCTAAGTTGTGACATGACCGTTATAAATAGTTTAATGTTTTATATTTAATATTATTTGAATTTAGGAGACCCGGTTGTACCAAACCAGCCCGGACTAGACCGTACCAAGCCCAAGCCCATGTAGTCATGCGGGATATCCAATGACATTCGTGTTGATGTATTTTGGTATGGTTGTGTCGTATCCCATTTTAGTGATCTATTGAATATTTTAAGTATTCTTATTTAAATATTATAAAATATTCTTATTAGTTAAATATTCAAGGATATTGGTATAGAATAGGTCCTGGTATACTCTGGAGTATTGGACTGTACGCAAAGGCATGTACACCGTTATTAGTTATTAAATTTCATTATTATTATTATTATCATTATTATATTATTGGGGTGATTATTAAATATTATTATTATTTGATTATATGTGTGTGCATAAATATGTATATATAGTTCTCTTAGCTAAAGTGGTACTATATTATTATTTGATTATATGTGTGTGCATAAATATGTATTAGCCATGTCAAGTTTAGGATACAATGGAAGATAGGGAAATGCCCTGTGCGTTCCATAAGATCCGAAGCCAATAGTAGTGAAAGTTCTGTGAGATTGGGTAGCGTGTCTTCCGGTCTAGCATTCCGTGGTCCTTGTGACCTATTGACGAGGATATTAATTGGCGCTAATATGGTTAACCAGAATATAGAATTTAGAGACCCATAACCCATTAGTCGACCAAGGCTTTATGGATAGGAAGATAGTAGGGAGACCGTATAAGCAAGAACACCTGGTAAAGTTTTGATTCTCTCTAAACTCGAACTACTTGTGTCTCTTTTCAAAAATCTCGCGTACTTGTATCTTGACTATCTTGACCAACGCTGATATTACAGCCTAGTTTTGCAAGCTTACTCTTTTATCGAGCTTGATTCGAGGCATATATTTAGTGGAGACGCCTGCTAACTTATTGTCTAATCAGAATCAATATATTATGGTCTGATCAACCATGATGTATTTGGTTCGCTCTTCGTTTAATTACACTACGTGGATGGAGATATACAGGTACCTAGGATCTCACCCGCAACTGCTTGACAATTCCTCTTAAATTATATGTTCGCCCTTGAATCACGAAATTGTATTCAGTAACATCTCCCTTGAATTCTTATTGTTTTTATCTTTCACCGATTTGGAAGGATGAAAGCTCATGATGGTAGAGAGATACAGAGTATTTCCTTGGCTATGATAATGGTAGGCACAAGTGTAGCTACCATCGGCCAGTCATGAGATGGAGTTACTCGTTCTCCCATTGACCCTCAAACTGTTATCGGGACTTTCAAGCCATCTGAATTTAAGAATGATTAGGGTTTTACCCTTAGTCGTAATGCCAACCCAGGAGACTATTTATTCTCAAGAGACAGTTCATTGTGTCTCTAAATATTTTCTTCAATATTGCCTTTACTTTTAACCCTTATGCCTTGACTCAACCGTCCCTCGACCAAAGCCCACAGTTTAGATATGTGATGAATAGACAAGGCTAAGGACAATAATTTACCATGACTATAGTAGACAATCATCCCGAGATTGGTTTCCAACAAGTATTACCCTAGTCACGTAAATTTTATTATTAAAGCCTAACTAGTATGGGAACACCACAGTCACTAGTTTAGCCAATACCATAGCTTAAATACCCTGTCATATTAAGATCTACCAGTGGTCAACAGCAATGCATGATCACTATAATTCTTGTGACAATAGTCTGGCAGGCTTGACGCCAACAAAGATTCACGACTCAGTTGTTAGAAAGCTTTCCAGATGATGTGCTTTAGAGTTGGTAACCCCGTCGATAACTCTTGAATACCGAGGGCGAGTAGGTTATTCTACTTTATCGACCATGTGTCCTTGCATACGCACTCATTTTCCATTTATTGAGGAACGGTCTATGACTTGACTTATATCTCCGTATTCCGTCATGCCGTGCCTTATTCTCTATTAACAAGAGTCGAGGTACAGTATCCGGACTTTGGAATCCTTCTAACATCTTTATTCCTAAACCATATCCTAGATTCTAAGGTGGGTAGATTATAAACCCTAAAATTTTAGGATATGTGAAGATTTTCGATTGATCGGAATAATTCCATTAGAGTGATAATTAGTGCCCAGTAGACTCCCACTTTCTATTTAGATCATTGTGACCCCAGTCGTGTCAATTAATATTCGGAGCACGAGACCAGCCGTTACCTTTTAACAAACTTTATATGCAAGATCTAGACGAGTTCACCTTCATCTAGGTATATCATGTCTCGCTCAAACATGTCCCCTTGTACTCTATTTTGGGGTACGACTTTCAGGATAAAAGGACCAACTGTAACCCTTACCATAATACCGATATACTTTCCGACTTCCATTAGAGCCTCAACCTTGACTCAAATCCTTCGACCCAATATATGGTTGTGAACTACCCGAAGCCCACTACGCACCTTCCACTAGCATACCGTCCAATTGAGGCCTCATGTGCTACTTAAACACAAAAGTCACTAAAGGCGCGTTTTGGGTTTGTGGACCTATTTAACCAACCCGACTGTCCAACTAGTTCAACCACTTGGGTTGAAACCTACTCTAGGTTACCCTAACCTGGTAGAAGTAGTTTAGTATTGAAATCTTGTCCAGTCCATATAGATTGCAATCCAGGGTTCATCCGACCGACGATTGCTGTCCAATCAGGAAGTCCATTAAGATGTAGTAATACCTATCCATGCATACCACTATTGTTAGACTATAAAGCCGAACTATTTGAGATAGGTCCCTATACCGATCATGCAGCCTCCATCTCTTAGAATATGGTGTCATTCGTAACCATTATCCCGTCTACCTGGAAGTCGAGATACGATCTTGTATTGCATTTAAAATCCTTACTCGTGTGTTTAAATAACCACAGGAAAGATTACAATCTTGATTTCCAAATTCCGTTCCATTTTGGAATCTTGTTCGAATTAGAATTTTGAAAACGAGATTTCTGTATTGCATGGATTGCAAACCCCTCTAAGAGCGAAGGGTTCTTCGATGTAGCAAGTGACTGGACTATAGTAGCTCATCTAACAAATAAGGCAATGGTTCGTAAACTCTCTTTCTATCTGTACTATTGGACATTCTCTACCGTTCTTGAAACTTTATTTTGCTCTTAACTATTCTTTCTTATTTTCCTGCCCTTCCTATTTCGGTGTGACGAATGATTGTGTTATCTAGAATTCATCAGAGATTCTTAAGTTATATTAGAATATTGTTTGATTTTGAATACTTGGTTGTTTGATAGATATATGGGAATATAGATGTCATATGTCTTAGATATCTAGGGATAATGACTCTAGCAACTTGATGAAAGGTTATAAAGATTTAGGGACATACCATTGAGGGAGTAGTGTGACCAAGGGTGGGTAGAAGTCCTTGATGATTCGTAGTTACGAAATGGCTAGGAGGAAGATATAAATAGTTTTGAAAAATTAAAATTCGATGATATTGTGGTAATAGTGGGTTTATTTTTATTATTTTTTCATTTTTAATTTTTATGTTTGAATTTTTGCATGTTTACGAGTTAGAATTTCGAGGACGAAATTATTTTAAGGTGGGTAGATTTGTAGCTCCCCTTCCCGGATCTTTTAAAAATATTTTATTATTATTTATTTTATTTAAATGGTGATTTTAGAATGTTAGAAATAATTATTTATTTTATTACGGTAGAAGATTTTAGCCATGGTTGAGTTTTGGAAGTACAAGACGACTAGGAATTATGGCACGGATAGCGCAGTGGTGTGCTTTGACTAGTGTATTAGCCATGTCAAGGAAGGCCGAGCCATAGTGATGTTCTAACTAGAAAAACCAGGCTAAGTTGTGACATGACCGTTATAAATAGTTTAATGATTTATATTTAATATTATTTGAATTTAGGAGACCCGGTTGTACCAAACCAACCCGGGCTAGACCGTACCAAGCCCAAGCCCATGTAGTCATGCGGGATGTCCAATGACATTCGTGTTGATGTATTTTGGTATGGTTGCGTCGTATCCCATTTTAGTGATCTATTGAATATTTTAAGTATTCTTATTTAAATATTATAAAATATTCTCATTAGTTAAATATTCAAGGATATTGGTATAGAATAGGTCCTGGTATACTCTGGAGTATTGGACTATACGCAAAGGCATGTACACCATTATTAGTTATTAAATTTCATTATTATTATTATTATCATTATTATATTATTGGGGTGATTATTAAATATTATTATTATTTGATTATATGTGTGTGCATAAATTTGTATATATAGTTCTCTTAGCTAAAGTGGTACTAGACGATATAATTGGATGTCTAAAAACATGTACACCATTAGGGGTTTATTATATTTCGTTATTTTTATTATTATTATTATTTATTGAGATTGGTATTTTATTAAAAGTACTTAATTAGATTTTTGGAGAATTGTTATATATAAATATAAATAATATATATGTGTGTGTATATTTATATATAATTGTATGTATATACGTATATATATATATATATATATATATATATATATATATATATTCGTATATATATGGATATATTTATGTGTATATATATATATAAGGGATTATATATATAATGGATTATATATATACTTGTTGATTAATAAAGAGAATAAGATGTAGCAGTAGAAGCCCAGCAACAATAGCAGCTCGGCCCGGCCCACATTCCCTTAACCCAATACTATTAACTCCCCCACAGCCATAAGCTTCCCGAGCCCAACAGGCCCTTCCAACCAGGCATGGCCCAAGTAATCTCGAGCCCAGCCCGAGCTGTAGAGGAGCAACTCCTTGTTGTAACCCAACAACCGAGCAAACCCGAGCTTCAGAGAAGCTAAACCCGAGCCTTGTACATGTATAAATACCGAGAGCCCGATAGAGAACTCAGCAGCGTATTTCGACAGAAAGTCGAAACTGGAAACCCTAACCCCTCAAACTCGATGCCACCCCAGCCCGGACCTGCGCGCACGCCCCGGCCACCGCAGCGCCGCCGCGCGCGGCCGGAGCGGCCGGAGACCGCGCGCGCGCGTGCGTGCGGAACAGCGGACGACAGCAACAGCGAGCACCACTTCGCGTGGCATTTTCTCCGCGCACGCTCGACGGTTCTTCAAACCGATTATTCAGGTATGGACCCTATATATACCTCTTAATTTTCCTTTAGGTAGATTGGATTATTAAGCGCTAGGTTGCCCATAAAACAGATGCGAACATGACGAAAAACCATTCGAAAATCAGAACAGTTTTCTAGTCGAAACCCTCATGTTTCGAGATAGATTCTGATCAACCAGTTAGGAATTTTAGAAAAATAATTCAAGAGACTTTTAGACAACATGTAGGGCTTCACAACCCTTTTTGCGGAATTTGAAATCATCGACTGAGCGTCGAGAAATCGAATTCCAAAGTTTTCTAAAAATCTATTTTCAAAACTAGAAAATTATCCCACACGACGTGCGTCCCGCCATTCCGGGCGATGTGGTCACGAACCAGAAGTATCGAAAGCTGCGTAACAGCTTTGTGGTCGTGTGGGCTTTGGCGGAATTCAAATTGGTCGCGTGTGCGCGACGAATTTGATGTGTATCCGTCGAAATTTACCGTATCGTGTACCTTGCAAATTTCTCAATTACTTTGTGCACGCTCGTTAGATCGAGACGAAACTTACGCCAACAGAACCGTATCGTTTTTTTGGTCCTGTATGCCAAGTTTGGTCCGATTCTGAGACCGTTGATAAAATCGTCGTTTTGTGGGCCCCCCGGTCCCACACAACGAGCGATTTTGTGCACGGCCCGCCGGAATCCAACTCTGGACATACGGTTGGGTTCGTATCGGAAAACTGGATCCGTAGACATGTAATTTGATAACTTTAGAGACCATTAACTTTGGCATGCTTTTCGGTGCAAAGCGGGTCCAACGGCGGACATCATTTTTGCCCGAAATTATCGTTTTGCCCCTGTGTCCAGAATTAGACTTAAGGACAGGCAATCCTAGCTATTTTGACTATTCTGAGAACATTGGTAATGTTTATTTCAGCTTCCGGGGACTGTTGTATGGGTTTTGACTATTGTGGCATTCTGAGTGGTTCAGATTATCGATTTCACCAGCACAGGACCACAGGCGAGTACAGTTTATTGTCTGCATTTCGATATTGATTTTCACTATATTTCATTGATTGGCCATTGATTATGTGATTATTTTCTATTATAAAATTCTCGAGTCGGGATTGAGAAGTACCAAGGATGTGTGATCTGACCATAGCCCGTGTTAGACATTGTAGCCCGTGTTTACTTTCTGCAGTAGTGTAGCCCGTATTTATTTTCTGCAGTAGTGTAGCCCGTGTTTATTTTTTGTAGTTGTGTAGCCCGTGTTTATTTTCTACAAGTAGTGTAGACCGTGCTTACTTTTCTGCAAGTAGTGTAGACCGTGCTTACTTTTCTGCAAGTAGTGTAGACCGTGCTTACTTTTCTGCAAGTAGACCTCGTAGACCGTGCGGTGTAGTACCCCAGACCGATCACATATCAAAGATACTTCTAGCAGTTGGGGAAAGTCTGTTGTGTCTATTTATTTACTATTAGTTTTTTGTATTTCCTGTTTATTTTCAAACTCATAATTGATGTCTAACCTTTGTTTTATAGTCATCTTCTTTATTTGAAATTGCATTCAGTGAATTGTGCTCATTCCATTCCTGACTGGAAACCAACATTTTCAGGTTAGTCGTGGATTCACTTAGCTTGGAGAGTGACGGGAATACTTACGGACAAAGCCTAGAGACTAGCTAGATAGTTGAGTTGTAGTCATTCATTGAATTGTACAAGTTTATATTCTTCTACAAATGTAAAACTTGTGATCATTGTAAGTTAAATTAATTTCTGTGAATGAGCATTGGATTATTTGTGATCTTGATCTTCATGGCCGTGACAGCGTTCTACCGCCGACACTGCGGCGTAGGCTGGCTTGGACACGTCTCGTATCCGTTTAAAAAAAAAAACCGTGTGCGGGTCGTGACAACAACAGGCATGATCGTCCTCTCTACTATACAGGATATGTCGACTCGATGAAAGTCGATCGTATTCTGATAGATCCAGGGTCCGCTCTCAGCATTATACCGAAGACAATGTTTGATGCGCTGAAAATCCCAGTGCATAGTCTCTCCAGTACAATTACCACCATCCTTGGGTTCAATCAGGGAAGGAGTGAGTCTCTGGACAAGATTCGCCTAAAACTCCAAATAGGCAATCTTTGCACAAAGGTTACCTTCTATATCAATGACAATCATGGTTGTTCCTACAATACTCTGCTGGAAAGACCATTTCTGCACGAGCATAACATTGTCCCTTCGACTCTCCATCAATGTTTTAAATATGTTGATCACAATGGAAAGGTGCAAAAGGAGGTTGCTGATCTCTATCCTTTTAAAGGCATCGAAGCATACTGCAATGATGCACATATGTACAAGGACGAATTCATGAAGGTTGTCCTGTCTCTGGATACTGAAGAAGAGCAAGAAACGGTGCCTAATGACACCCTCATCATTCCTGTAAAAGGGCGTGTTTCTCGTCCTCAATCTTCCAAGCCACTGGCTATCCACTTGCCAGTCCAGAAGCAATCAATTGATGATCAAGATCAAAGGGAGCTCACCTCTTCTGAGCCACTTGTTATCGACTTACGTCGTAACAAGGATAAAAAATAGCTCATTTCTTCTGAGCCACTTGTTATCGATTTATCTCATAACAAGGACAAAATGGAGCTCACCTCTTCTGAGCTGCTTGTTATTGACCTCCATCGTAACAAAGCTAATCCTCCTCCACGTTCTTTTTCTTCCCCTCTTGTAATCAATCTGACCAAGCCTGCTAAGGCTGAAGGTCCTGCTGTAAATACAAATGTACAAATCAATGAAAAAGTATCTACTTTCCAGTATACTGATGTCATTTATCATGCTAAATGCTATTTGGATATGTTAGATAGCTTTCAGTCATTTACCATGGAAGTTGTGAAATCACTTCAAACTGAAGTCTCATTTGAACACCCAAAGGATTCATATCGTATTGTTCCCGCTCGTAAGAAAGGCGAGAGTCCAATACTTTTTAGTAAAGGACCAGAACAACAATTCAGCTATACGGATGATAGCAAAGTTAACGACACGGGGCATCTTCAACTCCGTCGTTACAGTCAAAAATCAAAAGACATCATCCGAAAGATGGGTTACGATTTCAAGAGCAGCCTCAACTACGGTAAAGGTAGAAAAACTTCTCTTCGTACGGCTATTCCAAAAGGAAAGTCAGAAATGTAATACAGCAGGACCAAAAGGGGTCTCGGATATGCTTTTCCTCCATTATTATCCCCAGCAAGCTCTGAATCCGATAGTGAGGAGCGTTCTAACTCTTCTGATTCCAGATCATGGGATTTTGACACCAGCATTGGTCAAGTCCATCGGCTGACTGTATCTTCTAACATGGTCTCCGTTGAACTTCCAGAAGGCTATGACGAGGATATTAAAGAAAGTTCTGAAACAGATCCTTGGGCTCAACGAATGGATATCCAATAGGAACACCGATTCGAACAAGGGGAACCGCCTACCGAAGATCAATCAGTTCAAGTTGATGTAGGAGAGAGCGGGTCACCTCGTCCAATATTCATCAGTCAAAACCTTCCAGAGACGGATAAATAAGAATTAATTCTTCTGATTAAAGAATACATTGATGTCTTTGCCTGGAGCTATGAAGACATCCCAGGTCTGGATCCTAAAGTTGCTACTCACAAACTGAACATCTTGCCGAATGCAAAATTGGTTAAACAGCAACAACGGCGTTTCAAGCCAGAAATGATGGATGCAATCGATGATGAAGTCAAGAAGCTCATCGCTTGTGGCTTTATTCGAGAAGGACAACATCCTAATTGGGTAGCCAATGTTGTCCCAATTCTAAAGAAAATCGGCAAAGTTCGAGTCTGTATCGACTTCCGAGATCTTAATGAAGCATGTCCAAAAGATGAATTTCCTCTCCCTATCACGAACGTCATGATTGACAACACTTGTGGGTTCGAAAGAATATCTTTCATGGATGGATTCTCCGGATACAATCAGATTCGGATGCATTCTGAAGATGAAAAGCATACTTCGTTCCGTACTCCTCGTGGAGTTTACTGCTATACTGTGATGTCGTTTGGTCTCAAGAACGCTGGTGCAACATACCAACGAGCAATGAGTACCATCTTTCGAGATCATCTGCGCAAGACTGTCGAATGCTACGTTGACAATATTGCTGTCAAAAGTCGACTAAAGGAAGATCACATCCAAGACTTGAGAACTATCTTCAACCTCATGCGCCAACATCAACTCAAAATGAATCCCACCAAGTCATTTTTGGGTGTCTCTAGTGGCAAATTTCTTGACTTCGTCATTACCTCTAAGGGTATACACGTGGATCCCGAGAAGATCAAAGCCATTTAAGAGATGCGTCCTCCACGCAACCTAAAAGAGCTACGAGGATTCCAAGGTCGACTTGAGTACATTAGGAGATTCATTTCGAACATGTCTGGACGTTGTAGACCATTTACTCAACTAATGAATAAGGGTGTATCTTTCGTTTGGACCGAAGAATGTCAACGAGCATTTGACGATATCAAGCGGTATCTCATGAATCTACTAGTCTTGGTGCCACCAATCTCTGGCATACCATTCTTAATGTATGTCCGTGCTATGGACCATTCATTGGGTGCTTTACTTGCCCAAAAGAACAAAGAAGGCCATGAACAAGCCATTTACTATCTTAGTCGTACTACGATTGGTGCTGAACACCGTTATATTTCGGTCGAGAAAGGATGTATAGCTCTTATGTTTGCTGTTCAGAAGACTCGGCATTATATCATTGCCAAACTATTCATGTCATATCCTGAGTTAATCCTCTTCGGGTACTGATGAAGAAGCCTAGCACACTCAACTCTCGGTTGGCTATATGGGCCATTCTGCTAGCCCAATATGACATAGTATATGTTCCACAAAAGTCTGTCAAAGGTCAAGCACTGACAGATTTCTTAGTAGCCCATCCTATTCCAGAGACATCTAGACTCTATGATGAAATTTCGGACGAGACATTGGAATCAAATATGGTCTCCGAAGAATTTTCTACTTGGCATCTATTCTTTGACGGAGCCTCTAGAATCGGACCCAGTGGTGCCATTGTAGCAGGAGTTGGAGTTGTTCTCGTCTCTCCAGACGGGTCAACTATCCAAAGAGCCTATTCTCTAGATGAGCCTTGCTCTAACAACGTGGCAGAGTACAATGCTTTACTCATCGGCCTCCAGCTAGCTAAACAACTAGACATCGAATATCTTGAAGTCTATGGTGACTTTAAGTTGGTTGTTAACCAAGTTAGAGGAACCTATGAAGTTCGCCATCAAGATCTAGTGCCTTATCATGAAGCAGCAATCAACATGGCTATATCATTCAAAGCCTTCTTCATTGAATATGTACGCCGAGCTTGCAATACTGAAGCAGATGCTTTGGCCAATCTTGCAGCAGTCCTAGCCATTCCTATCAAAAGACAACAGGTGGTGGTCATCTCTAATCGAGAATTATTCTGTGTCAAAAACAATCGTAATATTGAATTCAGTAATCTTACTGAAGCCAATGTTATCAGTGAAGATTGGAGAGCTCCTTTTATTGACTTTGTGGTCCATGACATACTCCCTAAAGATCCCAAGGAGGCTACGAGTATTCGTCGTTGGTCTCTCCGATTCTATTACAATCAAACCACCAAGACTCTTTATCGGCGGACTTATGACGGCCTACTATTGCGCTGTCTTGCTGGTGATGAAGCAAAAAAAGTACTGCATGAAGCTCACGACGGTGTCTGCGGAGCACATCAGCCCGGTCCTAAACTACAGGATCGCATCCGACGAATGGGTTATTATTGGCCCTCTATGGTATCTGATGCCATCGAATATGCAAGAAAATGTCAAGCTTGCCAAATCCACGCAGATTTTATTCATCAACCATCGAAATTTCTTCATCCGACAGCTGCTTCATGGCCTTTTGAAGCTTGGGGCATGGACATTATAGGTCCTATCAATCCTCCTTCTTCTAGAGGACATCGGTTCATATTGGCAATAACCGACTACTTCTCTAAATGGGCCGAAGCTATACCATTGGCTGAAGTCAAGACCAGCAGTGTCATCAATTTCTTCAAACACCATGTCATCTATCGATTTGGTGTACCTCGAAGAATCATTCACGACAATGGACCACAATTCATCAGCCAGAAGTTTACGAGATTCTGCGATGATCATCGGATTGACAATGTTGCTTCTACAGCCTATAATCCTGCTGCTAATGGCTTAGCTGAGGCTTTTAATAAAACATTTATCAAGCTCCTCAAGAAGTTTGTATCTACTAACAAACAAAATTGGAGTGAAAAGCTAGGTGAATATCTTTGGGCCTATCGAACTACAGTCCGCAATCCCATAGGTTTTACACCTTTCTCTTTGGTGTACGGTTGTGAAGCAGTTATTCCTCTGGAACTTCAAATTCCTTCTTTAAGGATTTCCATTGCTAATGAACTCACTACAGAGAACAACGATCTTCTTCGACTTCAAGAATTAGAAGCACTCGATGAAAAGCGGCTATTAGCTCAACAGCATATTGAGTTATATCAAGCCCGTATCTCGAAGACTTTCAACCGCAAAGTTAAAGTCAGAGCCTTTCAGCAAGGAGAACTTGTTCTAATAGTAAGATGTCCTATGACTATGACTCACTCGAGCAAAGGCAAGTTCGATGCGAAGTGGGAAAGGCCTTATATTGTCAGCAAAGTCTTTTCAAACGGAGCCTATCAACTTTCAGAATTAGACGGTCGAGTTGCAATGATGCCTATCAATGACAAATTCCTCAAGAAATACTATGTATAAATGTAACAGAGATTTTATGTAAATATGATCAGACAGTTTATAAATAAAGTTTGATTTTTATTTCATCATAAATGATGTTACATGATATCAAGGAAGGTCACTATCATCCTTTTTGACATTGGGACGTGGACCACTGCCGTCCTTATCAAAGACATAATCAGCAAAAGAACTCAGAACATCCTTGCTCGAGCCTACCAGGAACTTGCAAGCAGCCATCCTCATGGCTTCTTCTTCTTCAGTCGTTCCGGGTTCAAGAAAAAAATCCAGGATGTCCCGTGGTGGTTTGGGTACAGACGAACCTTCGCCTACTTCTGCCTGCTTTGGCTGGACTGGATCGGCAAGACGTTCTTCAGTGCCCACTTCAATCTACGGAACAATTTTAGCATTTTTGGATGCATCTCCGGACAACATCTTTATGTTGAAAAGTGGAAATGATCATTCCTTCCAGATTTCTATTCTATTTATAGGCGAAGATTCTCAAACGACATATTCATTTGACGGTGCACCCGTTCATTATCATCATCTGACGGTCCGTCCGTTCATCATTATCTGACGGTTCGCCCGTTCACCATTTGACGGTTCGTCCGTTCATTCAATCAATCTGACGGTTTATCCGTTCATCATCATCCGACGGTTCAACCGTTCATCCGTTCATTTTTGACAATTGACTTCGTTCACATATTTTGACGATTCATTTCGTTCGTTTATCTACACCAGCAACTTGTCATCTTCGACTAAGTTGTCTATTTGAAATAATAATATTCGACAAATTATATTTGCCACGTCCATATTACCTCTGAGCAAATATAATGAATATGATTATTTTCCAGAATCAAGAAATATATAATGTCCTGTACCTCTGAATATATTTTCTATCTCTATTATTTGTATCTGAACAAGATATACAATAAATAATAGAGCCACAACAAAATATCTTTTATTGATAAAAATTCAAGACATTACAAAGCTTCGTATTGCAAAAAAATAAGAAGATACAAAGAATCTTTCTATTACACTGGTGGTGTCATCAAGCCGGTAATATGTTGCTTCAGGGTCTGCAGACGCTCTTCGCGGGATTCCATTACTCTCTTCCTGGCCTCTTCCATCCCAGATGTCTTGTTGAAAATTGGCATAGTGACCATTCTGCGAGTGATTTCATCATTATGAGCTGCGACATATTCGTCTCTTTCTTGGGTTAGAGCACCTAGTTGTTGGATTGCAGTTTGATGCTCGGTAACCTCATTTTCCAGTTCTTCTTGGAGACGGGCAATCTCTGCTCTCAGTTCAGCAATTCTTCTCTCTTTTCTTTCTGCAGTAGATGATACCAATTCCACCTTGGAATTGTACTCAACAGATTTAGTAGCAAAAGCATCCAAGAGAATCTGGAAATTTACTCTCTCTACTGCAGCTTCCTGAGCCATCCGTTCAAATTCTGCTTGAACTAAGGGTTCTACCTCTCCCTTATTGAGCTCTTTATAGTTCTTTATTGAAATCTCTAGCTCATTTAAGATATGTTCAAGAAAAGTAGCTTGGGGCTCGTCACCTTGCTCGCGGATAGCATGAATTAAGAAAGAGGTTGGACCTCTAACTGTGTAAAAATCAGCATCCTCTTTTTCCATCAACCTTTTGATCAATGGTCCCAATGAGTCAAAAAAGAATTTGGTGAATGATTGGATGACAAATTGATTGGTCGCCAGAGCACCAGGAGTCGTAGCAACTCCTGTTGATGACGAGGCAGCAGGACGTTCAGTTTCTCGGACAGTAGGCTCTTTGAATAGAGGAGCTAAAGTGGAGCTGGTCGCTCCTCCTAGTTGTTCTTCTGCAAAATTAAATATTGTCATTTTGTCTATCATTTGCTATTGTCAAAGAGAATAAAAAATGAAAACAGTTTTACCATGATTCGATCCGGCAATTGGCCTATCATCTGTTAGGACAGATTCTAACTGAGCAGAAGTAGCTTCAGACACTATTGCCTGACTACTTCCTGCTTCAGAGCCACAGGATAAATGGCGACTACTACTAGCAATTGTCGTCGCCAGTACTATGTCCATGCATGCTGGAGGAGCGGGAGAAGATTCGAGTTCTATACGGATAAGGATAAAATGTTAGTTGTCAATCTATTAAAAGAAAACTGCTAATTTCATTCTATACCTTGGGGAGCAACAACTGGAGTTTCCTCCAAAGCCACTTCTTCATCTATAGTCTTCTCTGGAGATATCGGCAACTCAGCCTCCTTTTCAGGATTCAGAGTGTCATCAACAGCTCGAGGAGATATCCGGATCTCAACATCCTCTTCCGGATTTTATGTTTCATCAATAGCTTCTGATGAGGTGCTCTCCTTGCTCTCACTGTCCTCAGGAACCTCTTCGCTAGCAGCAGCGGTGGCATGATCAGTTTCTTCTTGATAATCGAAGTCACAGTCATATAAAGCCTCGATCATCAAACGATCCTCTTCCTCGCGGATTGCTCCTGGAGTAGCAGGAGGTTGAGTAGTATCTATCATCGGTAAAGGGGATGGCAAAGCGTCATGCTCTGTCTCAGCAACATTTTCTCTGGGCTCTATGACCTCATTTCTCTGCTCGATCTCTTCCTTCCGTTCTGGACTAGGAGTTTTATGCCCAGACTCAGAAACAGGGTAGGAGATGAAAGGGTGATTCCAGCCACAGTGTTCATCACTACCGAAGACAAAATTTGCCTTGGAGGAGAAACCGTTATCTTCTTTCTTTTGTGAGCTAACTTCTTTCTTCTATGTAGAGGCCTCTCAGGGCTCTCTATGTTTACTACATCGACTTGTTTCTGAACAGAGGTCGGTGTAGCGGCTTCATCTCGAGTGGACTCGATTAATTGTCTGGATTGCGATCTGGTGGTAACCTTTTCTGAAGAATGTTCCAAGATCAATTTCTTCTTCATAGCTGGGGAAGAAGGCTCTTCTCTCCTTCTCTTCTTCTCCTTGACCGGAGACTTAACAACCTTCAGAGAAATTCTTAAAGGTTGGTTAACTTCCTCTTAGAAATTGGCTTCTCTGGAAGCTTCCAATGGGTCGTCCACTGGCTCATGTTCTTCATTGTTATTGGGAGCTAATGTGTCAGTCGCTCTTCTCTTCAGACGATTTGCTGTTGCAAAACTATCAACGAGGCTATAGTTTTCAGCAAATGTATTTACAGCTGTATAAAACTATGAATAAGTATCCAGCATTCTTGGACCAGCATCGGTTCTGTTTGGCATCGAGAATACAGTCTTTGTGTCTCGAGCATTATAGTAAGCCCAGGCCCGGGCACCATCGATCAAATAACCTTTTTCTTGTAAGCACGTGATGGCGTTACCTACATGAAACTGGTCATATCCAAACTGACGAGCAAAACGGCTCGGCAGATATGGTTCAAGGAAGCATTCATCTTTAAATCTGTATACTAGATGGGATGGTCTGATTGTTTTCAGCCATTCAAAAGATACCCGACCTATTGGTTGCCTCCCCAGGTCAATCAAATTTGCTGCCATATGCTCATTACCAGTTGGAGGGGGAGTGGAAAGAAAATTATATCCTTTTTCGAGGTTCAGAGTTGGTCTGCAGTCTCTCAAACTAGTATATATCCATCTGCTCTGTGAGAATCTGCATAGAAAACTGCTACCAACTGCTCCCATGGCAGGGTTCATCAATGATGGATAATACAAGAGCAACCATCCGAATAAGTATGTGTAAGGTAACTCCAGTCTGGGGAAGTTCACCTTATCACCCTTGCAATTGATCATAGAATCAACATATAGACGAAGACCCGCGTTTATACTACAGGTCATCGCTGAAAGTAAGTCCATCCGACAGCCGAAGACTAACCGGACAGCAGCAAAAAGAACACCGCGATGGAAGCGTTCTACAGCACTTGCTCCAGGCACAACGAATCGACGTAGCCAGTATGTCAAGGATCCTGCTAGCTGGGCTTGTTTGGACATGGACCTGTAGCCCATTCTTATGAAGCTCTCCACAAATTCTCCAACCTTAAGAGGAGGATTTTGGTATTCATCATCAACTCTGATATCCATTCTCTTATTCTCCTCCATCAGTTTTATAACTTCACTGTTGCTGAGGGGATTAAAGAAATCAGGGTTACATAGGTCATGATCTTTTGTCATTTTCTCGATAATGCGGTTGAGAAAAAGATAAGTCAACCATTTGGATGAATAACATGTGCCAGAGGAGCCACTTTGGTAATACAAAGAGCATATGTTATAATGGCACAAAAGCTCGTCAAAGACTTCCACCATCTTTGAATTCTCTCGACGAAGTCTATCTAACTCGTCGTTGGTCGGGACATACTCCTCGTCAGGCAAATCACCCATTGGTAAATATGAGATATACTTCATCTCATGTAAAGCCAAGCCCATCTCCCCGCAGGGCGTCATAAACGTCCCTGTCCTGTAGTTGTACCTCTCTGCTAGAGCCAAAAACAGATGAGGATTTGGAAAGAAGTCGTATACAGTAGCATAAACCGCATTATACAGCTCAATTTCTCTGAGTTTATCTTCAAACTGGACAAGTATCCAGTTGGCAATACAGCTCCATCTTTTGATCTCTGGGTTTACCAGACCTGTCAACCGGATGTCTTGATCCGGATATTTACCCTCTGCTTTGGCATACTCGTTGGCGAAAATCGGTGTTCTTACCGGTAGCAATAAAGATGAGTTCTCGGGGGGAATACAACCTGGCTTCAACCCCCTCAATAAAGTGTTGTGTCGTTCGGAAGAACTGTAGAACATGTCCCTGTTGTTCGGACCTTTCTTAACATAGATTTTTCTGGTCCGTGCCTGCTGCAAGGGAGTAATGTCCCATTCCATCCTCCTAGGATGGCTCGCATGAGCATATCTTGCTAGTGGAAGGCATCTAGCTATGACTGGCAACTGAATCAATTTCTCCTTCCATTGGAAAGTTCTCAATTCAACTCTGGGTCTTGGTTGAGAACTTTTATCAATGGCATCTCCAAAGAGAAACATGGGCTTCTTATGAGTGACAGCGTCAGCAGATTGCAAGGGCTGTCCATTTATCAGTCGTAGCAGAGTCTCGTTATATTATGCTATCAAAATAGCCTGACGAGATGATGGAAGGGCATACTGTGGAAATAGTACATGAGATAAATCTTCTTTGAAATCTGGCTCAGATAAAGTTCCTACAAATGTTTCATATTCAGGATCTTCTCTGGTATCAATTGCATCCAACAGAAGAAAGCAGAATTTAGTACAAGTCAAAGTCAGAAATTCTGTCATCAGATTGCACAGATATTAGACTGCGCAAGCATTAGATTACGCAGATATCAGACTGCGCAAGCATCAGATTGCGCAGATATCAGACTGTGCGAGCATCAGATTGCACAGATATCAGATCGTGCAAACATCAGATTGCGCTGACAATCTCGCGCAAATCAGCCGATTGTGCTGACTTTTGCCAGCACAATTCAACCGATTGCTGTAGAAACATGGAAAATATCAGAATGATGGTCTATGTGGCTCGGAACAGGAGAACCCTATACGGCTCATATAGGGACAGTCCCATGCGGTTCAGAGAGACTCTCAGTGTCATGCGGCTCGGGGCAGGAAAGTCCATACGGCTTACATAGGGACAGTCCCATGCGGTTCAAAGAGTCCCCCAGCCGTATGCGGCTCAAAAGTACATACGGCTCATATACGACCAACAGAGATATGCGGTTCGATCAACACCACGTGTCCTCATGGGATCCCTTCACACAGCTGGCCATCGAGTAATGGCCTTATTTAATGCTCTGCCATGACTTGACAGCTGACGGCTCTGACAAGAAGTGTCATAATGGTCCTGTCATAATGACAGACTCTTCGAGAACGGAAGAAAATCTCTGATACGATCCGAGATTGCCACGTGGCTACTCCCATGCAGCTCAATTGAAGAACAGCTTCATGCGGCTGGCAAGAATCATCTTCCTGCGGCTCACCAAGAAGCCATCCCATGCGGCTCCTAAGTACTATACCTATGCAGCTCACTGAGACGCTGTCTCATGCGGTTCATGGATATCATGCGGCTCTGGCAGAGTCCACCATTAAGACACGTGGCAGAGATTCAATTGCCCCCATGACTTGACAGCTGGTAGCAAGGATGATTATGGGATGCAGATCAATCAGAGATTTACCAGATCCCAATGACCAAATTTAACGTTATTCTCATAATTAATGAGATCAGGTCATATCATTCATGATAAGCCAATGGGACACGTAGTGAGAGATCCAAGCTTGACACAACCAATCATGAAGATTTAAAGCAATCAGCATTATCATTCACAGGATTCAATACTATCCCCATTTATGGCCCAAATCCTTCATGTTTAAAACTAATGGTCCAGATTGATTAAACATCAGGCCGCCGCCACTTTGAGAATGGGTAATCATTGCAAACCCTAATGATGCCCCCCACTATTATAAATAGCAGGGTGTCATTCCTTTGCAAGAGATATACACTGTCAGAGAGAGATACGCATATACAGAGAGACTTCTCCAATAATCAGAGAGAAAATACAGAGAGAGAGAGAGAAGCCATAAGAGTAATAGAGGGAGAGCAAGAAGAGCATTTCTTCATCAACGCCAACCATCTCTTCACAGGAGCCAAGGCTGCATACCGATCGTCCAAGGAGTAAGGCAGGGCTGACGTCGCCTTCCCGAGCCTCTATCGTCACCCCTCCAGAATCTAAAATAAACAATTGTACTAAGACTGTTGTACCTAGGTTTTCGTCCCTAGGCTTTCTTTGTACAAGCGAGTTTGTAACGTGAAGTAAAAGTCCGGTCCTCCGATAATTGTTCTGTTCTTTTATATTTTATGGCAAACACGATGGCGACTCTGCTGGGGACAAATTTCTCCACGGCTGAGGAGTTGGTGACGCAATCGGATGCAGCCAAGCTTGGCTCCACGCAACAAAAGATGGTCGTCTGGTTCGACCAACAGGCGTTCAAAGAAATACTCTCCGACAAGAGCGCTGGCCCGGTCCAGAAGCGAGCCCGCACAAAAAAGGCCCGCAAGGAGTGGAGACCCTGATCCTTCGTTCCTACTGAAGCTCTTGCAGTGATACCCTTTGTTGTTCAAGACGGCAAGCAAGACTCTCCTGCGGCCCCACTTCAGACCGTAGATAACTCTGCTGTCCCCAAGTCCGGCAGAAGAAAACACTATGATGCTGGACTTGCAGGGGCAAAGAGGAACTCTATACGATCAGAGCCGCATAAGGGTATTAGCCGCAGGGAGAAAGCTCATGCGGCTACATCCACCAGCCGCATGAAGAAAACTCATGCGGCCATATATGTCAGCCGCATAGCTTATGCGGCTACAGTTGTCAACCACATGGATGAAACTCATGCGGCTATGGAAGTCAATCACTTGCAGAAAACCCATGCGGCCATAATTGCCAACCGCATGCGGCCAGCCTGCACGGTCGTGACTCCTAGCCGTACAAAAACAAGTCATCCGACAGCAGAAGACAACCGCATGCAGACAGCCTGCACGGTACTCAATTCTAGCCGTATAGCGTCCGTTCCACGCTCCTCTCGATCAGTCTTCGACCGTATCTCATACGGTCCTGACCCTGATAGTTCTCTGGATGATAAGCCAGACTCTGTGGTATTCAACTTAGACTCTTCTTATTACGCACCCGCAAGCACAAAAAAGAAGAAGTCTAGGACAGCACGGGCTCATTAAGCCCAGTCAGCTGTCCCAACCTCTGACTATCGGGGCGTCCCGTTGACTATCACACGGGCCTCTGATGGGAAGTTGTATAGAACCGCTCGAGTCCAGCCCCCGGCGGCGAACGGACAGAGTGGTTCCTCTGACCTGCGTGAGGCGATCCACCACAAGTGCAAGAAAAGAGAAGGAGCCTCGGCGTGCAAAGAGTCCTCACTTGGACATCACTGCACCCAAATCATCGTCAACTGCTGTTGTAAAGATCGGCCGTCAGTCTTCCAAAGACTACAGCATCCGAGCTCAGAGGACGAGGCACCTCCTGTTGTCTCCTGCAATTCCACTCAGAAAATCCCTGCCGAGGGGAGAAGGAAGAAGTTAAGCATCTCCAGCCCCAAAATATCAACCACTGCAACTAAAAGACTGTCGTCTAAACGGGTGTCCACCACCGGAGTTTTCCAAGGTACTCGCTCTAAGACGAAATCTGCTACGGTGGGAGGCCCATCGTCCGTAACGCAGGGGGTTGCTGGGGACGGGGGTAGCACCCCTCCGAGCCTCCACAGCAATCCAATATTCCAAGAAGACGAGCCAGGAGAGATAACTCTTCCATCAGATATAGCCGAGGCTAGCATCCCCAAGGACGTCCACGCTCTCAAGATGAAGCAAGCTCTGAAGCCGGGGATACCGTTCCCTCCGAGTCCGAGCCCGAAGAGAACATTCCCACCTACCCCGATGACTTCTCGGTGCATGGGTACGACTCGGAGGGCACATCCTCTACCGTTCCTTCCATCACTCCTCATGTAAGGACGGTGTTCATGACGGACAGCAATCAAGGTGGTTCCAGTGATCGCCAGCGCATCGACAATCTCGAAGCCATATTACTCGCTTTGGTCAAGTCTGTAGACGAGATTAAAGCGGCCCTTCCAACTCTGCAAAGAGGAACGCCTGGCCAAACAAGCGCGGGTCCCGCGTTCAATGCGAACTCGAATTCGGCGGCACCGAACCTGGGCAACAATCCTCCCGAAATAACAGCCCCTACCGCGACAGATGAGGCCCGAGAAGTAAGAAGAGAGGTTCAGGAGCTCCGAGCCATGTTCCATGTCCGAGAAAACGCTCAAGACCTCAGAATGCGGCAACCATACCCTGCTGAATGGAGGGATGTTCCATTCCCACCAAGATATAAGACATTCAATATCAACCCGTATGATGGCAAGACCTCAGCAAGTCAGTACATCACGTACTTCGAGGTTACTACCGACCATCTGCCCCATGATGATGCTATCCTCATACGATTATTCATTGGGACATTGGAAGGAGTCGTCTTTGACTGGTACCGCAACCTGCCAGACAACTACATCCACTCCTTCGCCGGCTTCAAGCGCATATTCTTGGAGAGATTCTATGAGGTAGGGCAGGACGTCACCATGTCCACCCTCATGGACGTCATCCAAGGGGAGAAGGAGCTGACAAGAAACTACATTGAGCGGTTCCGCCAGACCGCCATGAAGCTGCCCTCCGGAAATCCAGATTCCTCTTTAATTGAAATTTGCCAAAAGAGACTGCTTCCAACGATCAGTCTCTGGATGGGCGAAAGTCAAAAGATTGGAAGACGTTCATCATCAGCGCCACAAGCACCGAAGAACGACTGAAGAAGGCTCGCCAACTGGGATTGCACATCTCGGAAGGAGAAAACAAGGGCAAGCGTCCCAACAACAATAATGGGGGTAGCCCCTCCAACAATCGGGACAGCAAGGGAAAGCAGGCTATGGTGGCCGATACAGCACAAAAACCTGAGCCAAAGCTAGCAGACAAACAATGGCCGTAAATCACTTACTCCTTCGAAGATAGTCACGTCAAGCCCATCTTGGACATGCTCATACAAGGGGACAGAATTCATCTTCCTCCGCCAAGACGGGAACCGCGGCCGGCAGAGATAGAGAATCCAAAGTATTGCCATTATCATCGCTATGTCCATCATGCTACACACGATTGTTACCAGCTGAAACGGTACATCCAAAACCTCATCGATTCGAACGCTCTGGCCATCGATTTCGAAGAGGTAACCATGGCAGCCAATATGGTGTTCGTACAATTCGGCAGCTTCCCTCCGACGGAGACTCAAGACGGGGTGGTCCCCGTCCCTCTAGCGACAATAGAGATTACCAATCTTCCACCTCCCCGAGATCAGGTTGCCGGTCTAGTACCCCTCACCACATCACGAGGGGAGGTCATGTGGATCCATCCAGACTTGGTGTCAGAAGTGACTCGGCCCACACAATCTTCTACCGGCAAAAAGAAAAGTGAAAAAGTCAGGACCTGCCACATAATCTCGACAGACAACGAGGAAGCTACAGCCGTCGTCACGCGGTCCGGAGCACAATCCCAACCTGTGGTTGACAATCCAGCTGAGAATCATCAACCCACTACAACTGATGCTCCGGGACCGGCTCAGCCTTCGACGACCGACAAGCCTAGGCCGAGGGAGACTCGCTTCGACAAATCTCTCCGAAAAGAAGCAGCCCAAGGGCTAGAGAGGCCCTACAACTTTGACATCTTAGCACAATTGGCTAACACAACGGCCAAGTTGTCACTGTACGAACTCCTAAGGCTCTCCAAAGACGTTCGTATTGCATTGAGCGAAGCACTCCAAAATGACGATGCCTATCTGGCTCAATCCAACCTCACCGGGGAGGACTCACCCGTGGATCTCCAAGACAGTGCCTGTACGGGAGCAATGCCCAACATCGTCTTCACTCCGCAGGACATGCTCATCAAAACTAATCTGCACGATCGCCCATTATACTATACGGGATACATCGGCGACGTAAAGGTGGATCGGATGCACATTGATCCTGGCTCTTCCATAAGCATCATCCCGAAGGGTCTGCTACATCATCTCTGCATCCCAATGCATCGCCTGACACCTATAAGCACCGCCATCAGCGGTTTCAATTCAGGCAGGAGCTACCCTATTGGAAAGATTCGTCTGAAGTGTCAGATTGGCGACCTCCAATCCGAAGTCACCTGCTATGTCATAGATGCAGACACTTCTTACAACATCCTCTTGGGGCACCCATGGATACACGATTATATGATCGTGCCTTCCACGCTACACCAGTGCTTCAAATATGTCGACAAATACTCCTTCGTGAAGACGAAATTTTCTGACATCGATCCTTTCAAAGGGGTCGAATCTTACTACTTGGACTCCTGCCTATACGAAAAGTCGAAGAGGCACCTTGATGAAGGAAATGAACAAGCTGGTACCGAAACACCCACAGGATCAGAAGAACCTCTGACGATCCACCTCCAAGCTCGCAAACCGGGCAAGTCCGCACCCCTTACTGCCACTATGCGGAAGGACGCGATCAGCCTCTCGGCGCAGGAAGAGCAGATGATAATCCGGCTGCCAAGGTCCGGCCAAGTGCCGAGACCCACAACGGGGCCACTGACAATCAGACTACCGAGAGTCGGTCAACCCCAAACGGAGAAGCTCAATCCCTCCGATAGGCCACTGACGATACGTCTTCTCCAAAAGGGTCGTCACCCTGATGCAAGGTCTGTCACTTCTAGCGAACCGGCCACTCCTCGCTCCACATCAAATGCCAAATTTGGGGTCGCTAGTCTGCCAACGACTCTACGCTCTGCTCCATCAACTGAACCACTGACAATCAAGCTTCCCAGGTCGTCCTCTCAGTCTTCATTTACACAGGGGGTAGCCGAAGAGGAACCGGAGCTAGCCAAGTATGTGGCTGCCCACACTAATGTCTCCTCCGCTGATGATGTAATCCCTCTTGAAAAGATACCTTACTTCATCAATAAAGGGTTATCTTTGAACTACACCGAGCTCAATAAGCTATGTACAATACATGCTATGGAACAGGGTATAGGCACTCACCTACACACACAGGTGAGAAATGTGTATACCGCAATCCAGCTTACTCCAGCAGAAGATGCTTACCGAATAATCGAGGGAGGGGACCATCGAATCATCTTCGGCCGGAAGGATGACCCGCATCCCTTCACCATAGATGAAGTCGACCTCGGGTCAGATGCCGAAAGACTGCCTCTGTATCTTTATAGCCCCCAATCCAAATATCTCATGCAGAAATAGGGGTATGATCTGGAGACGACGCCAGGTTTGAACTACGGCACTGGGCGACGATTAGCTTTGAAGCCGCCAGTCCCGGCGGGCAAACCACGGGACTACTATAGCAAAACTCGATGCGGGTTAGGGTATGTAACGCCTACTACGACCCCTGAGAGTTCAGATGAAGAATGCGACTGGCAGTCACATTCAACCGGGTCACCAACTTCTGACTCGGATACTAGCATCGGAGACGTGTTCAGACAAGTCTTGTCAGTCAACATGGCATTCGTCGACGCTTACGAAGAAGACGAAGACATCCCCGAGATCCTCGAGCTAGAGCCGTGGGCCAAGCAATTGGACGCACAATGGGAAAAACGGTTCGAACTGAGAGAACCTCCTACTGAAGATGAAGTCATACAGGTTGATCTCGGCAGCGAATCTTCTCCAAAACCAATTTTCGTCAGTAAAAGCCTAGCAGACGAAGAACGGGAGTCGCTGCTAGAACTTGTCAGAGAATACATTGATGTGTTCGCCTGGATCTATGAAGACATGCCAGGGTTAAATCCCGACATTGCTCTTCACAAACTCAACATTCGGCCAGATGCGAAGCCAGTCAAGCAACAACAGCGACGCTTCCGTCCAGGCATCATGGACGCCATCGAAGCTGAAGTCAACAAACTGATAGCCAGCGACTTCATTTGTGAGGAGCAACATCCCGATTGGGTCGCTAATATAGTACCCGTCCTCAAGAAGAATGGGAAGATTCAAATCTGCATCGACTTCCGCAATCTGAACGAGGCGTGCCCAAAGATGAATTCTTCCTTCCTATTACAGACATCATGATCGACAATACCTGCAGCTTCGAACGTATGTCATTCATGGATGGCTTCTCGGGGTACAACCAAATCAAAATGTCTCCTGATGACGAAAAGCATACATTATTCCAAACGTCAATTGGCACATACTGCTACACAGTTATGCCTTTCGGTTTAAAGAATGCTGGCGCCACATATCCAAGAGCCATGAGCATCATCTTCAGAGACCACTTACGCAAGACAGTGGAGTACTATGTTGACGATATAGCCGTTAAGAGTCGCTGCAAGGGAGACCATCTGTAACGCCCCAGTCCCAAAATACATAGGACTATGATATGTATACATGCCAGCTACGCATCGAGAGGACTCCAGCCCAGCTCGAATACGTATAAGCTGTCTGGTTATTCTAGATTAACTATATCTCAATCCACATAATAAAGATAAATATGACGAATCAAGTGCAGTAAGGCTGATCAGGCCATGACACACTGATTCTAGAATAGATAAATATGTAAAAGTGGATCCCCAATAACACATTTATCATGAACAAGCTAGAGAAAAATAGAAGCTTGTACAAGACTAGGCTATAATGTAGCAAGAATCAAATATAGGACAAAATTGAAATACGGAAGATATGATAATAACACACTATGTATACCTGAAGTCTCGGTGTAGCAAACATCATCCATCAGTGTACCGTGCCATCAACTAATACCTGGAGAGATCACCAGGTCCTCAGAGGACTAGCAAGACACATAATATACATGCCTACCGTAACAGTTTTAACATGCAAGAAAGGATAGGAAATAGTATAAGAAATAAAGATTGCAGAGTAGTACAAGAATAAAATATAAGGAAGTGGCATGCCGTCAAGAATCGTGCTGATAAACATGACTAAGAATAAATCGGAGTAAACCGCAGCTCAGTGGGGACTCACGGTCCTATAGACCACAGCTCAGTGGGGGCTCACAACCTATAGTAAGTCTCTATCGTAGCTCAGTGGGGGCTCACAACAGAGAGTAGTCAAGTATAGTCATCGTCTATCACAAGGTCCTCGCCTAGAACTACGAGTCAAGTCAAGTCAAGTCAAGATGTCAACAAGTCAAGTCCATCTCAATTATGTCAAAGGAACATGACAGGAGCCAAGCAATACTATCACTAGACATGAACATGATAGAAAAATATGGCTAGTAACAAGAGAAAAAAAAGAGTAATAATCTACGTGCACGTAAAACTAGAAAGTATCCATGATATGAAGTGAAAGAGGAATATGTACCAAGTGAAACACAAAAGAATAGCAGTATAGAATCGCATGTAAGTACTGTAAAGTTTGACAAGGTGTACTTCCCTGGTGGTAGCAAAAGTCCTACAATTAAAGAGCCACAAAACCTGAACTCCTGCAAACCCCTCCGGATGGTGAAACAAATATTTCCAATAGTCCCAAAATGAGCAAAATAGCTAGAATAGCCTACCCATAAGTCCAATTCTGGATACAGGGGCAAAACGGTAATTTTGGGTCAAAACGGTGTCCGCCGTTGGACCCGCTTTGCACCGAAAAGCGTGCCAAAGTCAATGGTCTCTAAAGTCATCAAACTACATTTATTATTCTATATTAATATACCATATATAAATTATATGAGTATTTATGACTCCTAGTTGTCATAACGTTGCTACAATACTACATCTATTATATAAGTACATATGGGTACCAAATCCTTTCGCAAATACTTTACAATTATAACAAAATAATATATTTAAATTCTGAAATTTATCTATAAATATTTATATATTGCTATACTTATATTTTTCAAAAGGAAAATCCTTTCACAAGAGGTCTTATGTCAATGTTACATAAGACTTCCTCAAATCGACCCATTAATTTACTTCCGAAACAATGATAAAATAAAAATAATAAATTCTATAAAAATCCTAGAAATTAGTTAAAATAGTATTTATAATGCTAAACCTTGCACAACATAAAGTTTAATATGGATTCATGGAGTTTTGACACTTTTGGACACAAGGAAAACAGAATTTTTCGGAGTTCAATGATATGACAAATGTCATAAATTTTTAAAAATAGCAAACGGATGCAAAACCTAACTTTCAGATATGCGTCGGAAAGGTATCGATGTCTAGATTCTGAATAAAAATATAAAAAGGTTATAAACTGATCTTTGATAGGCAAAAAGTGGCCCGCAACAGAATTCGTCAGTTCTGGATACCCTGTCGTAGAATCAACGCCACGGACAAACCGCTTGAAAATAGGGGATCCGGCGATCTGAGGTTGGACTAGACACATAATGGTAACTCTCAGATTTGGTTTAAGGAGAAAAAGATGAGAAAAAGTGGGTGAAACATCATCTACAATTCGACTAACCTGCTGTGACGTTTCAGACTTCGATTCGACGGAGTTTCGGCCCAAGTAGCACGTCGTGCACCTCTCTAACGGCCGCAAGGTTGCTCCTATAGTTGCTAGGGTGTAAGAGGATGTTGAGAGAGATGTCCAAGTGGTGGTGGTTGGCGCAAAAAAATCGAAGAGAAATTATATTTTTGTGAAGAAAGGGGGTCGGCTAGGGTTTCGGGTTTGGAGTGGTGGCCGCTAGGTTTGGGGGGGGGAGATTTGTGGAGTAGTGGATGGTTATGAGAGAGGGGGATGGTTAGGGTTTGATAGGTATATATATATAGTGCATGGGCTTTGGTTTGATCTAATTTGGATAGAATTTGATTCTCCAAATCATACTATTATTAATAGGTTTCCTATTTTGGTTAGATGTTTGACCAAGTCAAAGATATAAGAGAATATTACATATGGCTGCAATTTAATTCTTACAATTCTTTTATATATATATATATATATATATATATATATATATATATATATATATATATATATATATATATATATATATATATATATATATACTTGGTTTTGGTACTCCTAATTAGGCTCTAACTAGTAGGGTTGACTAGGTTAGGGTCCGAGTAGCATTACTAGTCGAATTGGACCCGAAAAATTAATTTAATGAGTCTCATGTGCCATTTGCAAATAAGTAGCACATGAAAACTCGATTGGATGGTGCACCCTAGGCATATGAATTGTAGACTCAACATGGGTCAAAACCATATATTGGGTCATACGGTTTCGATCTATGTCAAGTCCCAAAAGCAAATTGGAAGTTGGCTTAAAATTACGTCAATGGCTCAAATTGGCCTAAGTTGGCCCAAAATTGCGCAAAGTCAAAGGAATGTTGAAAAGCAAAATTGGATGGGACATGATATAACAAACTCAAGGTCATCCTGTCTAGTACAAAACTCATAAAGGACGTTTTAAGAGATGGACATGTCATGTGCTCCAACAACCAAAGACACAAAAAGTACATATAAAATCCTAATTAAATATACAATATAACCTAATAATTAGAAATACTATAAAATAAAATAAAAAAATAATTCCTAAAAATCAGGGTCCTCACAATCTACCCACCTTAAAAGAATTTCGTCCTCGAAATTAAAATAAGGACCCTTAGTAACGAAAAACCGCGCTAGTGTAACTATGAATAGTTTAAGAGATACGCTAGGTCACTACGGTCTCTCCAAATAACGCAAGTAATAATCAATCCTAACCAATTTGATTTTGCAATATCTATATCGTAAAACTATAGGTGGTTATCTTTACTTGCTCTTCTTGGTTTTGGCGGTCTTGCAACGATTATGTTGAAGGCTTGTCCTCCTAACCATATTTTTACCACAACTATATAAGTCTCTTTACACCTGACCAAGCTATGTGATACTTACCTATCTGTCTCATTCTAAATTTACAAGTGATATGGCATAATGGTAATAGGTTAGGTTAGGCTATGCTTAGGTTCTTCTTTTAGAGGGTCAGTCTCTATACTAAAACTATCACTATATTCTTGATCTAGTGACTACCATAAGAGCATAACCTAGCATGATCATATATTTATTTCTATATTGAGGACGTCTACCCACCTTTGGTCAAACTACCTCATCAAACACATGATGCCCTATGACATATGGCATCTCTAATCCCCATTATATATCAAGCAATCACAATACAATAAGCCGACTATCTTACACTATAACCTAAGAATTTTTTTGATAAATCCTATATAGCACGATTATTCGTCACTCCAAAATTGGAAGGGACGAGAAGCAAAGATACGAGAAAGCAAGGGAAGAGTAATCGATAGCAAATCCGAAGTTCAAGGGCGATAGAAAATTTCTAAAAGAATTGTCAAGATAGTTGTGGATTGAGATTCCTAAGGGTTTAGTCATGTCCGCAGGCCCGCTCGGTACAGTAACGTAACCGAAACGGCTAACTCGACCTGCATGGGCCACCACAAAAACATGTAACGCCCAGTCCTAAAATACACAGGACTAGGATACGTATACATGCCAGCTACGCATCGAGAGGACTCCAGCCCAGCTCGAATACGTATAAGCTGTCTGGCTATTCTAGATTAACTATATCTCAATCCACATAATAAAGATAAATATGACGAATCAAGTGCAGTAAGGCTGATCAGGCCATGATACACTGATTCTAGAATAGATAAATATGTAAAAGTGGATCCCCAATAACACATTTATCATGAATAAGCTAGAGAAAAATAGAAGCTTGTACAAGACTAGGCTATAATGTAGCAAGAATAAAATATAGGACAAAATTAAAATACGAAAGATATGATAATAACACACTATGTATACCTGAAGTCTCGGTGTAGCAAACATCATCCATCAGTGTACCGTGCCATCAACTAATACCTGGAGAGATCACCAGGTCCTCAGAGGACTAGCAAGACACATAATATACATGCCTACCGTAACAGTTTTAACATGCAAGGAAGGATAGGAAATAGTACAAAAAATAAAGACTGTAGAGTAGTACAAGAATAAAATATAAGGAAGTGGCATGCCGTCAAGAATCGTGCTGATAAACATGACTAAGAATAAATCGGAGTAAACCGCAGCTCAGTGGGGACTCACGGTCCTATAGATCACAGCTCAGTGGGGGCTCACAACCTATAGTAAGTCTCTATCGTAGCTCAGTGGGGGCTCACAACAGAGAGTAGTCAAGTATAGTCATCGTCTATCACAAGGTCCTCGCCTAAAACTACGAGTCAGGTCAAGTCAAGTCAAGATGTCAACAAGTCAAGTCCATCTCAATTATGTCAAAGGGACACGACAGGGGCCAAGCAATACCATCACTAGACATGAACATGATAGAAAAATATGGCTAGTAACAAGAGAAAAGAAAGAGTAATGATCTACGTGCACGTAAAACTAGAAAGTATCCATGATATAAAGCGAAAGAGGAATATGTACCAAGTGAAACACAAAAGAATAGCAGTATAGAATCGAATGTAAGTACTGTAAAGTTTGGCAAGGTATACTTACCTGGTGGTAGCAAAAGTCCTGCAATTAAAGAGCCACAAAACCTGAACTCCCGCAAACCCCTCCGGATGCTGAAACAAATATTTCTAATAGTCCCAAAATGAGCAAAATAGCTAGAATAGCCTATCCATAAGTCCAATTCTGGACACAGGGGCAAAACGGTAATTTTGGGTCAAAACGGTGTCCGTCGTTGGACCTGCTTTGCACCGAAAAGCGTACCAAAGTCAATGGTCTCTAAAGTCGTCAAACTACATTTATTATTCTATATCAATATACCATATATAAATTATATGAGTATTTATGACTCCTAGTTGTCATAACGTTGCTACAATACTACATCTATTATATAAGTACATATGGGTACCAAATCCTTTCGTAAATACTTTACAATTATAACAAAATAATATATTTAAATTCTGAAATTTATCTATAAATATTTATATATAGCTATATTTATATTTTCAAAAGAAAAATCCTTTCACAAGAGGTCGTATGTCAATGTTACATAAGACTTCCTCAAATCGACCCATTAATTTACTTCCGAAACAATGATAAAATAAAAATAATAAATTCTATAAAAATCCCAAAAATTAGTTAAAATAGTATTTATAATGTTAAATATTGCACAACATAAAGTTTAATATGGATTCATGGAGTTTTGACACTTTTGGACACAAGGAAAATAGAATTTTTCGGAGTTCAATGATATGACAAATGTCATGAATTTTTAAAAATAGCAAACGGATGCAAAATCTAACTTTCAGATATGCGTCGGAAAGGTATCGATGTCTAAATTCGGAATAAAAATATAAAAAGGTTATCAGCTGAACTTAGGTAGGCAAAAAGTGGCCTGCAACAGAATTTGTCAGTTCTGGATACCCTGTCGTAGAATCAACGCCACGGACAAACCGCTTGGAACTAGGGGATTCGGCGATCAGAGGTTGGACTAGACACATAATGGTAACTCTCAGATTTGGTTTGAGGAGAAAAAGATGAGAAAAATTGGGTGAAACATCATCTACAATTCGACTAACCTGCTGTGACGTTTCAGACTTCGATTCGACGGAGTTTCGGCCCAAGTAGCGCGTCGTGCACCTCTCTAACGGCCGCAAGGTTGCTCCTATAGTTGCTAGGGTGGAAGAGGATGTTGAGAGAGATGTCCAAGTGGTGGTAGTTGGCACAAAAAAATTGAAGAGAAATTACATTTTTGTGAAGAAAGGGGGTCGGCTAGGGTTTCGGGTTTGGAGTGGTGGCCGCTAGGTTTGGGGGGGGGGATTTGTGGAGTAGTGGATGGTTATGAGAGAGGGGGATGGTTAGGGTTTGATAGGTATATATATATATAGTGCATGGGCTTTGGTTTGATCTAATTTGGATAGGATTTGATTCTCCAAATCAAACTATTATTAATAGGTTTCCTATTTTGGTTAGATGTTTGACCAAGTCAAAGATATAAGAGAATATTACACATGGCTGCAATTTAATTCTTAAAATTCTCTTATATATATATACTTGGTTTTGGTACTCCTAATTAGGCTTTAACTAGTAGGGTTGACTAGGTTAGGGTCCGAGTAGCATTACTAGTCGAATTGGACCCGAAAAATTAATTTAATGAGTCTCATGTGCCATTTACAAATAAGTAGCACATCAAAACTCGATTGGATGGTGCACCCTAGGCATATGAATTGTAGACTCAACATGGGTCAAAACCATATATTGGGTCATACAGTTTCGATCTATGTCAAGTCCCAAAAGCAAATTGGAAGTTGGCTTAAAATTACGTCAATGGCTCAAATTGGCCTAAGTTGGCCCAAAATTGCGCAAAGTCAAAGGAATGTTGAAAAGCAAAATTGGATGGGACATGATATAACAAACTCAAGGTCATCCTGTCTACTACAAAACTCATAAAGGACGTTTTAAGAGATGGGCATGTCATGTGCTCCAACAACCAAAGACACAAAAAGTACATATAAAATCCTAATTAAATATACAATATAACCTAATAATTAGAAATACTATAAAATAAAATAAAAAAATAATTCCTAAAAATCAGGGTCCTCACCCCATCTGCAGGATCTAAGGACGGTATTCGACCTAATGCGAGCGCACAATTTGAAAATGAACCCTACGAAGTCCTTTCTGGGGCGTATCCAGCGGGAAGTTCTTGGGCTTCATCATCACGGCACAAGGAATCCATGTAGACCCTGAGAAGACAAAAGCAATCATGGAGATGGGTCCCCCGAGAAACCTCCGCGAACTCAGAGGCCTTCAAGGGAGGCTAGCTTACATCAGGAGGTTCATTTCTAACCTCTCCGGACGATGTCGACCGTTCACGCATCTCATGAAGAAAAGAGTCCCATTCGTATGGGACGAGGAATGTCAGTGTGCTTTCGACAGCATCAAAGAATATTTGTCAAATCCTCCAGTTTTAGTGGCCCCGGTTCCTGGAAAAACATTCCTGCTCTATGTACGAGCAATGGAACATTCCTTCGGGGCTCTGCTCGCACAAAACAACGACGCAGGCCATGAGCAAGCCATATATTACCTCAGCCGAATGATGATTGGGCCAGAGCACCGATACACCGCTGTGGAGAAGGAATGCCTCGCCCTGGTGTTCGCCATTCAGAAAATGCGACACTATATCACCGGACAAACGATACATGTGATCTCACGAGTCAACCCTCTCAGGGTCCTCATGACTAAACCAGGGGCACTCAGCTCTCGACTCGCTACATGGGCAATATTGCTGTCCCCTTATCATATGATCTTCGTCCCAAAAAAGGCAGTCAAAGGTCAAGCCCTGGCAGACTTCTTAGCAGCCCACCCAGGCTCGGAGTCCTCCAGAATATATAAAGAGATCCCAGATGAGGTCGCCGACTCGCATGCAACCTCTCACGATAATATATGGCGAATGTTCTTCGACGGTGCTTCGAGGACCGGACCTAAAGGCAATATAGTCGTCGGAGTCGGGGTAGTGCTGATCTTCCCTTCTGGATTGGTGATTAATCGCGCTTATTCCCTCACCGAGCCCTGCTCTAACAATGTGGCCGAGTACAACGCTCTTGGTCATTGGCCTCCAACTCGCAAGAGAGCTGGGAGTAGAATACCTTGAAGCATACGGCGATTCCCAACTAATCGTCAATCAGATACGGGGCTCATATGAGGTCCGCCACGAAGACATGATCCCTTATCACCAAATAGCGATTGACATCATCTCGTCGTTCGAGGGGTTCTTCATCGAACATGTCCCCAGACTCCGAAATATCGAAGCTGATGCCATAGCTGGTCTTTCCGCTTCCCTAGAAGTTCCGAACTATAATCGCCAATCAGTGGATATGATAGGCCACAAACTGGTCTGTCCCAAGAACAACGTGCAATTCGTGGCGAGTTATTCCGTCTAGATGATCGATGATGCCCCAGACTGGAGACAACCATTCATCGACTTCGTCGTCTACGACATCCTGCCCGAGAACCCAAAGGAAGCCACTTCCATCAGACGGCATTCTCTCAGATTCTTTTACGATACAGAGACGAAAATGCTGTATCGCCGCTCCTACGACGGATTACTGCTTCGATGTCTGTCAAATGCAGAAGCCAAAGAAGCCGTACGAGAAGCTCATGACGGTGTCTGCGGGGCCCACCAGCCCGGCCCAAAACTGTAAGATTGCCTTCGCCGAATGGGCTACTATTGGCCCACAATGGTGGCAGATGCGATAGATTATGCTAGAAAATGCAAAGCCTGCCAAGTCCATGCGGACTTCATTCACCAACCATCCGAGTTTCTACATCCGACAGTGGCATCCTGGGCATTCGAAGCATGGGGAATGGATATCATTGGTCCAATCACCCCACCTTCCTCCCGAGGACATCGCTTCATACTTGCGATCACTGATTACTTCTCCAAATGGGCGAAAGCTGTCCCACTCGCAGAAGTTAAGACTTCAAATGTGATCAGCTTCCTTAAGCATCACGTTATCTACCGCTTTGGACTGCCCCGAAGGATCATCCATGATAATGGTCTGCAGTTTGCAAGCCACGCATTCTATCGGTTTTGCAATAAGCACCGTATTCAGAATGTCGCTTCGACACCGTACAACCCGGCAGCGAACGGGTTGGCGGAGGCATTCAACAAAACAATCATCAAACTCCTCAAGAAGTTTGTCTCCTCCAACAAACGCGACTGGAACGAGAAGCTCGACGAATGCTTATGGGCTTATTGCACCACAGTTCGAACAGCCACCGGAAATACTCCATTCTCCCTGGTGTACGGGAGTGAGGCGGTCCTCCCATTGGAGACTCAGATCCCCTCACTACGCGTCGCCCTCACACATCAATTGATGTCAGACGAAAACCACCATCGCTGGCTACAGGAATTGGAGGCACTAGATGAAAAGTGCCTCTTGGCTCAGCAACGAATTGAGCTATACCAAGCACGCATCTCCGGAGCCTTCAATAAGAAGGTCAAAATCAGAACATTCCAGTTGGGCGATCTCGTTCTGGCAGTCCGGAGGCCGATGGTCATGACTCACAAGATTGCTGGCAAATTCCAGCCAAAGTGGGAAGGCCCATTTATCATTGAGGCAGTATTCTCCAACGATGCTTACCGCCTCGTAAAATAAAATGGAGACTTGCTCATGTTGCCCGTCAACGGCAAGTTCCTGAAGAAATATTATGTCTAAACGACATTCTTTCCAGATTATCGAGTCATGTACCCTCTGGTACCGCTGAACTCACATCCACAATATTTCAGATTATCGATTCATGTACCGGCTGGTACCGCTGAACTCACCTCCACATTCCCTTCAGATTATCGAGTCATGTACCCGCTGGTGCTGCTGAACTCACACTTTCTCAATATTCTAAATTACCGAGTTATGTACCCGCTGGTGCCTCTAAACTCACATTTCGGTCACTCTTTCAGATAGTAAGTCACGTATGATTATACCTCTGAACTATCTTCCTGGAAGAGATCCTCCCTCATGATCCACTACCCGCATTCCCAGTGCACAAAAAGGGTAATCGATCCACAAATTTCCGAAACGGCCATGTCCTCATTACCTCTGAGTCATTTTCACTTCTACCAAAAACAAACCGCCTCCTCGCATAGAACTTCCACGTTCTCCTACCTCTGAGTCATTCTATGTACCCCCTCTTCATTGAGCCCACTCCTGCCATGTCCTCATTACCTCTGAGTGGGAAGGCTCCGTCGAAGAAACCTTCATGCTTGCCATGTTCCCATTACCTCTGAGTAAGTATGTCGGTCCCCTTTCAACCTATTATCTGTACCCACAACCGGAGTATGATAAGGATAATAGGTCCACAAATGTCCTCTGTTGACCACAAATGTCCTCTGTTGACAACAAATGTCCTCTGTTTACCACAAACGTCCTCTGTTGACCACAAATGTCCTCTGTTGACTACAAATGTCCTCTGTTGACCACAAATGTCCGCTGTTGACCACAAATATCTTCCGTAAAGTCTCCCCTGCCATGTCCTCATTACCTCTGAGCAGGAAGATTCCATGGTAAAACCCTCATGCTTGCTATGTCCTCATAACCTCTTAGCAAATATGTTGGTTTCCTTTCATCCCATTATCCGTATCCTGAACCAAGGTACGCCAAGGATAATAGGTCCACAAATATCCCTTGCTAAGCTTCTTAGCATAAATCCACCATCTCACCATACCCCGGGAGCCCAGCTGCTCTACGGTATTCTTTTTTCCAAATACCGAGAGCACCCATGACCACTTTGCCATGGCCGTTCCGGATATCCTGATCAAACTTGTTATTCGTACCTAAAACCGAGGTACGCCTAGGGTAACAGGTCCACAAATAATCCCCCAGCAAGTCCAGTTCCATGGACACCGCAAGTACAAGAAAGAGAAGATGAGTTGAAACATGCTCATTCATTCAAAATTCAAGGTGCTACATCATTTAGGATCGCATCCTTTACAAAATCAAAACAAAAAGACGAAAAAAGAAAACAACAGCAAAAGAAAAAACAGACAGCCACTCACTACTCCGGGGCACATAACACCCTGAGACGGTCCATCAGCAAGGCAATCGACCGCTCAAACCTCTGGGTAGCTCGACGCTCTGCCTCTTGGGTCAGCACCGCCTCGTCCTCCAGTTGAGCATGGGCTTGCCAGCTATCCTCGAATCTCTTAAAGGCCCGCTCCAGGTTGACAGAAGATCGGGAAACCCTCTCGGCCTCCCGGGCAATCGACTCCTGTTCCGTACGAGCAGCCTCCAGCTCTGACTCTAAGAAGGTCAACTCCCTCTGGAGTGCGAGAATCCGCTCCTTCGTGTCAACGATTCCACGAGAAGCAGACTCTTCCCGAGCCCGACAAGCCTGACTTCAATGACCCAGCCTGTCAAACGAAGCGGAGAACTTGTCAAGGTATCCCTGCACAACTGGCCCGGCAGTATCTCGAGCGAGTTTGATTCTATCTCGAGCAGCAATGAGGAAGCCCCGCTCCCGATCAATCACAGCAGGCAAGCCCGCCTACCGTATCGCCAGCAATTGGGTCACAAGTCGATCAGCCTCTGCCAACTTAGGCTCCAGGAGTGCAGCCAATCCCACCCCGCTAGGAAGAGACTTCAAAGTTACAACCTGGCCCCGAGCGCATCGCAGAGACAGAGTAAAAGGGGTCCCCCATTCTACAGCAACATCTACACCCCTCTTTAAGTGGCGATAGAAGCTGTCAACCACATCTTGCGTCACCTCGTCCAGAGCCTCCGAAGAAGCCGGTATCAACGGGAGTGTAGCCGGCAACGTTGAAGAAGACGCAACAGAATCTGTCGCTCCTGCCACAAGAGAAACAAACTCCGCACGAAAGGACGCATGAACAGCGGCCAACTCCTCTTCGGCAGCCCGCAGAACTTGAATACTCGGTAGGGTCGAGAGGTCAATCTCCGGAGCCGTATAATCAGCAGAGGATGAGGCGGAGACCATCGCCAGCTCCATTCCCATCTGCCCGGAGCTGGCGGAAGGCCCCTCGACATGAGACGGCGAAGGAGAGGAAACGCTCCTTTCGCCCAGACCGCGGCATGCCGAGCCTTCCCTAAGAACATCCACGGTGGAAGTAAAGGGTCAGGACCTATAGGGCCAAGACAACCATGAATCGATTTGACCCGGAGGATATGTTGATAGAGCAAATAAGCCCCCTCACTAGTCAATATTTGGCTTATCTTACTAGTGGAGGAGTGTGGAGGCTGAGGTTCGCCTTCAGCCACCGCAGCCTCTTCACCAGCAGTCTCCGAGTCAGGGATAATAGGCTCCTCCGCCCCTGTACTCTCGGGAGGGGATGCAACGAGATCGGCGTCATCTTGCTGAAGTCCGGCGATCTTGAAGACAGGCCCGAGGAAACCTTCGTCACCCCGGGCCGAGGCCTCAGCAACCTGGGAGCTCCCAGTCACCGCTGAAATAGCCACCGCGGAAAGGATCGTGGCACATATGTCGCTAATCAAAGCAGCAAGGGCCGGATCAACTCCAGGGGCAGCAGACGGTTCAGGAGAGCCTGGTTCGTCAGACGCCTACAAAGAAAAAATGGTCAGGTCATATCTCCAAGAAAACCACAACAAAGAGATGGCTCCGACTTGGTCTTACCTCCGGAACATCGTCTGCATCCTCACCCCTCTCCGTAATAAGTAGCCTACGAGGTCCGACAGCCGCTCTCTTCACAGAAAAGGCTACTCCTCCATCAGTAGACTCACGCCTGCCTTGCTTATGCGAGGGACCAGGCACGACAGGCGGTAGTTCTACCCGTACCACCTCCGGTACAGATGGCAACTGATCTACCGCCTCATCTAATACGACCGACGGTTGATTCGTCATCATCTCATCTGCCATGATGGGAGGCTGACCCGCCGTTGCCTCGCCACCAGAAGAGAGAGAGTCCTCGTCGTTCCGCTCGTTGTCTTCCTCAATTGTGTCGAAGGACTCGGAATCGGGCGTAGGAACTCTATTCGCCCCTTTCTTCTTTGCCCTCGACACCATAGCCTTCTCTGCCAGACGAGTGTCCACGATGAAGCTAGTCCTCGGGTCAAAATCGAAAGGAGGATGATTTGCCGTAACATGATATAAGGCCGCCATATGCAAGATTTCCCCTATCATGTTTGCTGCAGGAACCGAAAAGCTAGTTCGTGTATGACCAGTGTCATAGTAGCTCCATGCCCTAATACCATCGAGAATGCTACCCTCAAATCCCAGGTGGGAACTGGGATGCCCGAGGAATAGTTGACTGTACCCAAATTGACGGGCAAACCTACTGGGCAAGTAGGGCTCCAAGTACACAGTGTTGCGATTGCGGTAAACTAAATGCGCCGGGCGAATGTTACGCAGCCAGAAACGCATCTTCTCAAGTAAGAAATGAGGAGGTCCAACACCATCAACATGAACACTCCTCACTTTTTGGTCGGTAAAACGGAGAACGGACACGAAGAAATTATATCCGTCCACCCTCGCCAACATCCTCCGACACGCCGGCATGGTACTATATTCCCAAGGCTGATGGTGATACATGAAAAGAAAATCGTCGTCGTCCGTAACTCCATCTCCCGTCCCAGGCCTCATCAAAGACTGATAATGCAACAACAGCCATCCCAGCAAGTAATGATAAGGCAGCTCTATACGTTCAAAGTCCATTGCCACATCACGAGCGATGACCTTGGACGAAAACGCGCGAAGACCATGCTGAATACTGCATACCATAGCGGGAAGAAGAGCCAGCCTGACCCCAAAGGCTAACTTCACGGCGGAAAGAATGAAGTGACGGCCGATCCTCTCAATAGCACCTGCCCCTCCTGAGACCACACAATTGCGCAGCCATACCATTAAAAACCCTGCCAAGAGTGCCTTCTGTCACGACCCGCACCCGTTTTTTTTTAAACGGATACGAGACGTGTCCAAGCCAGCCTACACCGCAGTGTCGGCGGTAGAACGCTGTCACGGCCATGAAGATCAAAATCACAAACAATGCTCATTCACATAATTAATTTAACTTACAAAGATTACAAGTTTTATATTTGTAGAAGAATATAAACTTATACAAATAAAGGTATGACTACAACTCAACTATCTAGCTAGTCTCTAGGCTTTTGTCTGCAAGTATTTCCGTCACTCCCCAAGCTAAGTGAATCCACGGCTAACCTGAAAATGTTGGTTTCCAGTCAGGAATGGAACGAGCACAATTCACTGAATGCAATTTCAAATAAAGAAAATGACTATAAGACAAAGGTTAGGCATCAATCATGAGTTTTGAAAATAACAGTAAAGCCGTGAGAAAATCAATAGTAAAAATAGACCAATATACTTTCCACCGTTAGAAGTACCTTTGACATGTGATCGGTCTGGGGTACTACACCGCACGGTCTACGAGATCTACTGCATAAAGTAAACAAGGTCTACGAGATCTACTGCATAAATAAAACAAGGTCTACGAGATCTACTACATAAAGTAAACAAGGTCTACGAGATCTACTGCATAAAGTAAACAAGGTCTACGAGATCTACTGCATAAAGTAAACAAGGTCTACAAGATCTACTGCATGAAAGTAAACAAGGTCTACAAGATCTACTGCATGAAAGTAAACAAGGTCTACAAGATCTACTGCATGAAAGTAAACAAGGTCTACAAGATCTATAATGTCTACGAGATCTACAAGGTCTACGGTCTGATCACACATCCTTGGTACTTCTCATTCCCGACTCAATAATTTATAATAGAGTATAAAAATATCACATAACCAATGACTAATCAATGAAATATAGTAAAAATCAATATCGAAAATACAGACAATAAACTGTACTCGCCTGTGGTCCTCTACTGGTGAAACCGACAATCTGAACTACTCAATGTGCCACAATAGTCAAAACCCGTACAACAGTCCCCGGAAGTTGAAATAAACAATACCAATGATCTCAGAATAGTCTAACTAGCTAGGATTGCCTGTCCTTAAGTCCAATTCTGGACACAGGGGTAAAACGATAATTTCGGGTCAAAACGATGTCCGCCGTTGGACCCACTTTGTACCGAAAAGCGTGCCAGAGTCAACGGTCTCTAAAGTCGTCAAACTACATGTCTACGGATCCAGTTTTCCAATACGAACCCAACTGTATGTCCAAAATTGGATTCCGGCGGGCCGTGCACAAAATCGCCCGTTGAGTGGAACCGCGGGGCCCGCAAAACGACGTACAATTCAACTGTCTCAGAATTGGACCAAACTTGGCATACAGGCCCAGAAAAATGATACGGTCCTGCTGGCATAAGTTTCGTCTCGATCCGACAAGTGTGCATGAAGTAATTGGGAAATTTGCACAGAGGCCGATACGGTAAATTTCGACGGATACGCATCAAATTCGTCGCGCACACGCGACCAATTTGAATTCCGTCAAAGCCCACACGACCACGAAGCCGTTACGCAGCTTTCGATGCCTTCGGTGCGCGACCACGTCGTCCGGTCTGGCGGGACGCACGTCGTGTGGATCAATTTTAATGTTTTGAAAACAGATTTTTGGAAAACTTTGGGATTCGATTTCTCGACGCTCAGTCGATGATTTCAAATTCCGAAAGAAGGAATTCGAAGCCCTATATGTTGTCTAAAAGTCTCTTCAAAAGGTTTTTCTAATAAGTCGCTGGATTGATCGGGAACGATCCTCGAACATGGGGGTTTGGGCTGAACTAGGTTCTGTTTTTGGACAGAATTACGCCAGTTTTGGCGTCGATTTCCTGGTCGATCTACCATGTTTATATACATAGTAATTGAAGGGATGCGAAGACATGCATGTTGACTTCATACCTGAGGAGGAAGATCGCGAAACGATTAATCGATCGTTTCGAAATCGCGCTACGAAGTGGCATGCTCGACCCTTGCTACAGCTGCTGCGTTCTCATCTGTACATGTGCGCGCGCGCGGATTGCCCGGTCTGTGGCCGGGGGACGGCGGCCCAGGGCGGCGCGCTCCGGTGGCGGGAAGGTGCTCCAGGGAGCGAGGTCGACGGGGCGTATGTTTAGGGTTTGGGAATTTAATCGAGAGATCGATCTCTTCCTGTGTGTTTATACGAGTATTCGCTGAGCACAATTGCTCGGGTCTCCAGCCTGGGTTTTTCCTGGGCCAGGCCTGTGAGGCCATGGGCTCGACTCGGTTTGATGTGTATACTCAGCAGGGGCCTGCTCGACAAGGCTCTGCTTGCCGTGCTTGATGTATTTCTTTTCTTTTATTTTTATTATTTATCTATATCTATATATATATATATATATAACCTATCAATATTAATATACATATTTACCTATACTAATATACCAATATTCATACATATAATCATATCAATATTAATATATATACCATATCAATATATATTTCTATACATATATATGCACACGTTCGCACGTATATTTCTATATTTATATTTATATATTTATATATTTATATAAAAAATACACGTAACCACATATATGTTTATATTTAAATACGCATACACACCTATAATTATGTATATATATACACACATATACAATATTCATTCTTTTGATAAGGAATGAATTAATAATAACTAATAAAAATAAATAGTTTAATCTCAATAAACATAATAATAATATTATTAATAATAATAAATCCACTAGTAATTAAAATAATTTAATAGTAGCTCCTGGATGGGCATATCATATACTTCCATTACTGGACCCCAGAAATCATATAAATATTCTAAAACACTATTTAATATTAATAACCCCTATAATTTATATATAATAAATATTTAGAAAATAATTGCCAATTCCTAAAATATATACAAAATCTTTGTATTCACCAAACATGTCTACAAGGCCGTATTTGGTCCCACTACATGCCTACCAGGGCTTAGATTTGACTTGGGCCCAATCTGGACAGGTTCGGTACAACCGGGCTCCCTAAAACCCAATAATATAATTAATTAATAAATAAAACTTCGGTAAGGGTTAAGTCGCAACTTGGCCTGGTTTTCCTAGTTAGGACGTTACTATGGCTCGGCCTTTCCTGGCATGGCTAATACACTAGGCAAGGCACTCCACTGCACTATCCGTGCCATGATTCTTAGTCACTTTGTACTCCAAAACTCCATCATGGCTAAAATCATCCACCGTAATAATTAACTAAATAATTATTTATGGAAACTCTAAAAAATCACCATTTAATTCAATAAATAAAATATAATTCAAAATTTCGGGAAGAGGGGTTACAAATCTACCCACCTTAAATAATTTCGTCCTCGAAATTCTAATTTATAACTATTTCTTAAATTTCAAAATCTAGTACTCCCTTAATCTCATCAAATTTAATTCCTCAAAAACAGTTTATATCATCCTCCTAGCCATTTTGCAATTTCGAAACTCCGAGGACTTCTACCCACCTTTGGTCACGCTACTCCCTCAAGTCTCATGTCACTAAAACTTTATAATCATCCAACTACTTACTAAAATAGCTATCTACGGTATAGGGCATCTGAATTCCTCTCCTATCTATCAAGCAACTTCCAAAATTTAATGAATAACAACTTACACAAGTGGCTAAGAAATATTAGTAAACTCTAATAGGCATGATCCCTCGTTGCTCTGAAATAAAAGGACGAAAAAATAAGGAAGAATAATCAAGAGTAAAAATAAAGTTTCAAGAGCAGTCGCGGTATCCAATGATATAGCTAGAAGGAAAATTCATGAACCATTGCCTTATTGACTAGATTAGGCTACTCTAGTCCAGTCACTTGCTAACTCGAAGAACCCTTCGTCTCTTAGAGTGGCTTGCACTCCGTGCAATACAGAAATTCCGTTCTCGAAGTTTACCCAAATAAGGTTCCATCATAGAACGGAATTTGAGGAATCAAGATTGTGATCTTTCCGTGGTTATTTAAACACGTGGGCAAGGGATATAAATGTAATGCAAGATCGTATCGCAACTTCCAAGTAGATGGAATATGAGTGACGAACGACTTCACTTTCTAAGAAAGGGAGACAACAAAATGGCTATAGGGACCTATTTCAAACAGTTCGATCTTATAGACCAACTATGGGGGTTTGTCTGGAGGGGTTTTACTGGCCTTAATGGGTTTCCTATTTTCGATATCACTCGTTAGTTGGATGAACCTTAGGTCTCAATCTATTTGGACTGAACAAGATCCCAAGATAAACTATTTCTACTAGATTAGGATGGCCTGGAATAGGTTTCTGCCCGAGGAGTTGAGCTAGTTGCTCGTCAGGTTGGTTAGCTAGGTCCTTCAAGCCCAAGATTCGCCTTCAGTGACTTTTGTGTTTAAGTAGCACGAGAAGACACATTTACGTTGCACACTAGTGACATGTGCGTAGTGGGCTTTGAGTCGATCACAACCACATTTTGGGTCGAAGGAATTGGGTCAAGGTTGAGGCTCTAGTGGATGTCGGAAGGTATACCGGTATTATGGTAAGGGTTATACCTAGTCCTTTGTCCTGAAAGTCGTACCATGAAAATAGAGTACAAGGGGACCGGTTTGAGTGGGACATGATATACCTAGATGAAGATAGACTCGTCTAGATCTTGCATGTGAGGTTTGTTGGGAGGTAACAGCTAGTCTCGTGTTCCGACTACTAATGGCACGGCCGGGGACGCAAAAGGATCTGAATGAAAAGTGGGAGTCCAAGGGTACTAATTATCAACCCAATTGAAAGATTATCCTAATCAGTCGGTAATCTTCGTATACCCCAAAAATTTTAGAAGGCTTACAGTCTACCCACCTTAAAATAGGACATGGCCCTAGGAATATTGAGGTTAGAAGGATTTCAAAGTCAGGATATTGTACATCGACTCTTGTTAATACGGAATCAGACACGGCGTAACAGAATACGGTAGACATAAGTCAAGTCAAGGATCGTTCCTCAATAAATGGAATATGAGTGTGTACAATTACACACGGTCGATAAAATAGAATGACCTACTCGTCCAACGTATACAAGAGTTATCGATGGGGTAACCAACTCTAGGGCACATCATATGAAAAAGATTTCTAACAACCAAGCCATGTATTTCTATTTGTGTCGAGTCTGCCGGACTATTGTCACACGGGTTCTAGTTGAAGCAAGCTTCAAAGGATGGTTAGAGGTTCACAACATTTGGTCCTTTGAGAATAGGTAGTCTCCTAGGTTGGCATTACGACTAAGGGTAAAACCCTAATCATTTCTAAATTCAGATGGCTTAAAAGTCCCGATAACAATTTGGGGTCGAGAGGAGAATGAGTAACTCAATCACAGGACTGGCCGTTGGTAGCTACACTTGTGCCTACCATTATCATAGCCAAGGGAATACTCTGTATCTCACTACCATCACGAACTTTCGTCTTCCCAAATCGGTGAAAGATAAAAACAATAAAGAATTCAAGGGCGATGTTACTGAACTCAATTTCGTGATTCAAGGATGAACATATAATTCAAGAGGAATTGTCAATGCAGTCGTAGATGAGACCCTGGAGACATCTATATCTCAATCCACGTAGGGTAATTAAATAAAGTGCGAACCAAATGCATCATGGTTGATCAGACCATAATACACTGATTCTGATTAGACAATAAGTTAGTAGGCGTCCCCACTAAACATATGCCTCGAATCAAGCTCGATAAAAGAGTAAGCTTGCAAAAACTAGGATGTAATAGCAGTGTTGGTCAAGATAGTCAAGATACAAGTACGCGAGATTTTTGGAAAGAGGCACAAGTAGTTCGAGTTTAGAGAGAATCAAAACTTACCTGGTGTCCTTGCTTATACAATCTTTCTAAAATCTTCCTATCCATAAGGTCTTGGTCAACTAATGGGTTATGGAACTCTGGATTCTATATTCTTGGTGACTTATTAGTGTTAGTCAATTACCTCGTCAATAGATCACAAGGACCACATAATGCTAGGTCGGGAGACATGCTTCCCAATCTCACAGAACTTCCACTACTATTGGCTTCGGATCTTATAGAACATACAGGGCACTGTCCTATCTTCCATGGTATCCCAAACTTGTAATCCTGTCTGAAGTCATTTCACCGAGAGTTATGCCTCGTCCGTATACTCTGGCTATGGTAAACCCTTGGTTTCGTAACTCAAATATGATACAAAGTCAAACACTTCTTAACTCTAACCAATATTGACTCAAAGATAACTACGGTCAAAGAGGACCACTAGCCATAGTAATATTCTATAACCTATATTCTCTTAAACCAATTTCAACTCTAGGGGTCGTACCTTGCCAGTGCGCTGCTGGCTGTAATGGGCCCATAGTCTCCAGAATTTAAATAAATGGCGACAGTGCGCTGCTGTCCTGCCATTACGAGTTAACTAACATTCCTTTAACTATGTCTGTAAGAATTCCTGAGCTTCTAGACATTCAAACATGTTGACTATGAGATAGCGTAGGTATCTATCAGTCACAACCTTTAAAATAAAAGGTAAACAGGGAGGAAATAACTGAAGACAAAAAAATACAAACATTCTAACTATTCCCTGTGTATTCAAGCCTTTGAGAAAAAACTTGAATCGAAACTAACTCGAGGTTCGCATATGGATAACCCAATCAGAAATAATAATTCCTGGGGCAAAATAGGAACTAAATAGGCACTTTGGACTAATATGAGAATGATACCTAAAGAGGCAACGGGAAGGAATTGAATAATTCGTCTAGGTGTGATCATCAATTCCAGGAAGCTCTGCCTCTCCAAGTGAATCATATGGGACCATAACTTTCAATCAAGAGGTAAGAGTGTACCTATGGGGATTTGACAACTATCAAAATTAATAACATTCACCCTAAATTGTACGACCTAAACTACCCATCGGCAAATTTGTATAAGGGACTCCTAGTCCTAGTCATTCTCTTGAATTAAATTAATTTCTAATTCGTGAATGAGCATTTTCTAGTCGCAGGCTCGCAATAGTACAAATAACATAAGTACTATCACGAGTTCGCATAACTTGCGAAGACAGACCTGCATGGGCCACCACAAAAACTTGTCACGACCCGCACCCATTTTTTTTTTAAACGGATACGAGACGTGTCCAAGCCAGCCTACGCTGCAGTGTCGGCGGTAGAACGCTGTCACGGCCATAAAGATCAAAATCACAAACAATGCTCATTCACATAATTAATTTAACTTACAAAGATTACAAGTTTTACATTTGTAGAAGAATATAAACTTGTACAAATAAAGGTATGACTACAACTCAACTATCTAGCTAGTCTCTAGGCTTTTGTCTGCAAGTATTCCCGTCACTCCCCAAGCTAAGTGAATCCACGGCTAACCTGAAAATGTTGGTTTCCAGTCAGGAATGGAACGAGCACAATTCACTGAATGCAATTTCAAATAAAGAAAATGACTATAAGACAAAGGTTAGGCATCAATCATGAGTTTTGAAAATAACAGTAAAGTCGTGAGAAAATCAATAGTAAAAATAGACCAATATACTTTCCACCGTTAGAAGTACCTTTGACATGTGATCGGTCTGGGGTACTCACCGCACGGTCTACGAGATCTACTGCATAAAGTAAACAAGGTCTACGAGATCTACTGCATAAAGTAAACAAGGTCTACGAGATCTACTGCATAAAGTAAACAAGGTCTACGAGATCTACTACATAAAGTAAACAAGGTCTACAAGATCTACTGCATGAAAGTAAACAAGGTCTACAAGATCTACTGCATGAAAGTAAACAAGGTCTACAAGATCTACTGTATGGAAGTAAACAAGGTCTACAAGATCTACAATGTCTACGAGATCTACAAGGTCTACGGTCTAATCACACATCCTTGGTACTTCTCATTCCCGACTCAATAATTTATAATAGAGTATAAAAATATCACATAACCAATGACTAATCAATGAAATATAGTAAAGATCAATATCGAAAATGCAGACAATAAACTGTACTCGCCTGTGGTCCTCTGCTGGTGAAACCGACAATCTGAACTACTCAATGTGCCACAATAGTCAAAACCCGTACAACAGTCCCCGGAAGCTGAAATAAACAATACCAATGATCTCAGAATAGTCCAACTAGCTAGGATTGCCTGTCCTTAAGTCCAATTCTGGACACAGGGGTAAAACGGTAATTTTGGGTCAAAACGATATCCGTCGTTGGACCCGCTTTGTACCGAAAAGCGTGCCAGAGTCAACGATCTCTAAAGTCGTCAAACTACATGTCTACGGATCCAGTTTTCCGATACGAACCCAACTATATGTCCAAAATTGGATTCTGGCGGGCCGTGCACAAAATCGCCCGTTGAGTGGAACTGCGGGGCCCGCAAAACGACGTACAATTCAACTGTCTCAGAATTGGACCAAACTTGGCATACAGGACCAGAAAAATGATACGGTCCTGCTGGCGTAAGTTTCGTCTCGATTCGACGAGTATGCACGAAGTAATTGGGAAATTTGCACAGAGGCCGATACGGTGAATTTCGACGTATACGCATCAAATTCGTCGCGCACACGCGACCAATTTGAATTCCGTCAAAGCCCACACGACCACGAAGCCTTTACGCAGCTTTCGATGCCTTCGGTGTGCGACCACGTTGTCCGATTTGGTGGGACGCATGTCGTGTGGATCAATTTTAATGTTTTGAAAACAGATTTTTGGAAAACTTTGGGATTCGATTTCTCGACGCTCAGTCGATGATTTCTAATTCCGAAAGAAGGAATTCGAAGCCCTATATGTTGTCTAAAAGTCTCTTCAAAAGGTTTTTCTAATAAGTCGCTGGATTGATCGGGAACGATCCTCGAACATGGGGGTTTGGGCTGAACTAGGTTCTGTTTTTGGACAGAATTACGCCAGTTTTGGCGTCGATTTCCTGGTCGATCTACCGTGTTTATATACAAAGTAATTAAAGGGATGTGAAGACATACATGTTGACTTCATACCTGAGGAGAAAGATCGCGAAACGATCAATCGATCGTTTCGAAATGGCGCTGCAAAGTGGCTTGCTCGACCCTTGCTACAGCTGCTGCGTTCTCATCTGTACATGCGCGCGCGCGCGGATTGCCCGGTCTGTGGCCGGGCGACGGCGGCCCAGGGCGGCGCGCTCCGGTGGCGGGAAGGTGCTCCAGGGAGCGAGGTCGGCGGGGCGTATGTTTAGGGTTTGGGAATTTAATCGAGAGATCGATCTCTTCCTGTGTGTTTATACGAGTATTCGCTGAGCACAATTGCTCGGGTCTCCAGCCTGGGTTTTTCCTGGGCCAGGCCTGTGAGGCCATGGGCTCGACTCGGTTTGATGTGTATACTCAGCAGGGGCCTGCTCTACAAGGCTCTGCTTGCCGTGCTTGATGTATTTCTTTTCTTTTTTTTATTATTTATCTATATCTATATATATATATATATATAAATATATATATATATATATAACCTATCAATATTAATATACATATTTACCTATACTAATATACCAATATTCATACATATAATCATATCAATATTAATATATATACCATATCAATATATATTTCTATACATATATATGCACACGTTCGCACGTGTATTTCTATATTTATATTTATATATTTATATAAAAATACACGTAACCACATATATGTTTATATTTAAATACGCATACACACCTATAATTATGTATATATATACACACATATACAATATTCATTCTTTTGATAAGGAATGAATTAATAATAACTAATAAAAATAAATAGTTTAATCTCAATAAACATAATAATAATATTATTAATAATAATAAATCTACTAGTAATTAAAATAATTTAATAGTAGCTCCTGGATGGACATATCATATACTTCCATTACTGGACCCCAGAAATCATATAAATATTCTAAAACACTATTTAATATTAATAACCCCTATAATTTATATATAATAAATATTTAGAAAATAATTGCCAATTCCTAAAATATATACAAAATCTTTGCATTCACCAAACATGTCTACAAGGCCGTATTTGGTCCCACTACATGCCTACCAGGGCTTAGATTTGACTTGGGCCCAATCTGGACAGGTTCGGTACAACCGGGCTCCCTAAAACCCAATAATATAATTAATTAATAAATAAAACTTCGGTAAGGGTTATATCGCAACTTGGCCTGGTTTTTCTAGTTAGGACGTTACTATGGCTCGGCCTTTCCTGGCATGGCTAATACACTAGGCAAGGCACTCCACTGCACTATCCGTGCCATGATTCTTAGTCACTTTGTACTCCAAAACTCCATCATGGCTAAAATTATCCACCGTAATAATTAACTAAATAATTATTTATGGAAACTCCAAAAAATCACCATTTAATTCAATAAATAAAATATAATTCGAAATTCCGGGAAGAGGGGTTACACCTTCTCTGACAGCCGCCGAGTACTATAATAAAAATAGCTGAAGGAGTCAATCTGGCTCCCGAATTTGTCACCTTTAGACTTCGACCCCCTAGCAGTCGACACCAAGTCCTCTACTTCCCTAGGAGTTTGACGATCTCGGGAAGTAACTCGGCCAGCAGCACTAAATTTGAAAAGGTATGAGACCCAAGATTTGGTATGGGGAGCGTCCCCTTCCGAGCTGTCATTTTTTTGGATAGCCGTTCGGTGACAGGTGCTATGATGACACAATAGTTCTTGATACACAGTGACGAAACTTGGGAATCGTCGGTCTAAATCCTGGAACTCCTCATTCGTCGGAGTGTACGCTTCGAAGGGCTCGTCTCCCTAGAGGAGCTTGGAGACAGCATACATCTCGTAAAGAGCGAGCCCCAATTCCCCTACAGGTGTGAAGAAAGTCCCTGTCCGATGATTATACATCTCAAGAAGGGCCATGAACAATGGCTTATTAACGGGCAACCCGTGGCTGGTACCCCGGATAGCATCATAAAGATTAACTTCTCGCAAAAATTCCCCGTAGTTCCGTAGAATCCACGAGGTCAGGCTAGCCCACGGGGGAATGGGGTGTAACCAGCTCGGCAGTACCAATCTGCCAACAGGATAGGACCCTTTGCGAGCAAGCTGGCTCAGGAAGGTATCAGCCTGAGAGAATGAGAAGTTAGGACCGGGTGTGTTGATAAATGTACCCGGAACTAACCCGTCACAGATCGACTGGCCGGATCCTTGATCGCGCACACTGACCCAGTGGTTTTATTGTAACGGATGTTACCAACAAACATCCCCGGTCTGGTTGGAGTGAGGGGGTCTGGCATCTGCCTATCCAAAACGATCATGTTGAACCACGCAAAAGGGAAATGACGCTTCATAATAGGGATGTGAATCGGCATCCCGTCCAGGTCAAAATCCTAACTCTCGGAAACATCCAGCACTCGGGAGTTTTCTATGATCAACGCATCCCCAAAGAGGAAGATCGGTCTCAGATGCTTCCCATTAGGCTTCCCGGAACTCATCATGTCACTAAAGAATTGGAAAGATTGAACCCTGATAGCATTTAGTTGCTCCAAAGGTTCATTAACAAGGAGCTGCTCGGATACTTGACGTACTAAATCATCCCGACGCACGCCCAAGGCGAACTGATTCGAGCCAACCAGAAGTTCTCCCGCAGGATTTACTGGCAGATTCACTGAAGAAAGACAAAAGAAACAAGTCAACAAGGTAGCCGAAACACAAACTACGTGATGCTTATGTGGCTTAGCTCAGCATAGCCTCATGCGGCTCAGTTTCATGCGGGTTCAGTTCAAATGAGCTTATGCGGTTCGGTTCGAAAGGAGCATATGCGGTTCAGTTTGGATGAGCTCATAAGGTCCAGTTCGAATAAGCTTATGTGGTTCGGCCCGAAATAGGCTTATGCGATTCAGTGCGGATGAGCTTATGCGGTCTAGTTCGAATGATCTTATGCGGTTCAGTTCAAAATAGGCTTGTGCGGCTCAGTTTGAAAGCGCTCATGCGGTCCAGTCCAGATGAGCTTATGCGGCCCTGATGATGAAGTAGTTATGCGGTTGCAAACAACAACTTTCATGCGGCTCAGGCCTGGGTCATATCCCATGCGGCTCGAACATGAGTCGGACACGCAGCATATTTGGAAATACAGGCTCGCGCATAAAATATGCGGCGTAGCCATGATAGTTCATGTTGATGGTCCTACCAGCAATAGGCAGGTGAACGTCGGGGTAAAAAACAGGCACGTCAGCCGGCGGAGGAGCCACCACGTTCGCCACCACAGTCGATGAAGACGCGGCCTTTTTTCCCTTCGCTGCCGCAGACGACGACGCGGCCTTCTTGCCCGTAGCAGTGATAGTCTTCTTGGGAGCCATTGTCGATCGTTGATGAGAGAAGACGAAAAGGAAGTCGGCAACAAAGAGTTCGAGCAAAGAGAGAAGGTAAAGAAACCCTCAAAGAATAAAATTACTCCTATTTATAGGTGAAGAAGGCTCGAAGATCAACAAACGCCTCGATCCACGTGCCGCCTAAAAGAATAAAGGCAAAACGCTTCGGTCAAAATAAAACTGACCCTTGGGATCCTCCCCCAAAAGGCGGCGTTAATTCAAAAAATAAATCAAGGGTATTTAATGCAGAAGATTTGCACACGTAGTTGGAACACGTGGCAAAAAGTCTATGTGGCCTAACAATTCATGCGGCCAGATAAATCCATGCGGCTGAATCATCTATGCGGTCAACAAAGGCCATGCTTCTTATTCAAAGTATTTCAATTTTCCAAATTGAAAACTTTGAAGGGGGTCTTGTAGAAGCATGAAAAATATCAGAATGATGGTCTATGCGGCTCGGAACAGGAGAACCCTATGCAGCTCATATAGGGACAATCCTATGCGGTTCAGAGAGACTCTTAGTCTTATGCGGCTTGGGACAGGAGAGTCTATGTGGCTTACATAGTGACAGTCCCATGCGGTTCAAAGAGTCCCCCAGCCGCATGCGGCTCAGAAGTACATGCATCTCACATACGACCAACAGAGATATGCGGCTCGATCAACACCACGTGTCCCCATGGGATCCCTTTACACAGCTGGCCATCGAGTAATGGCCTTATTCAATGCTCTGCCATGATATAACAGCTGACGGCTCTGACATGAAGTGTCATAATGGTCCTGTCATAATGACAGACTCTTCGGGAACGGAAGAAAATCTCTGATACGATCCGAGATTGCCATATGGCTACTCCCATGCGGCTCAATTGAAGAACAGCTTCATGCAGCTGGCAAGAATCATCTTCCTGCGGCTCACCAAGAAGCCATCCCATGCGGCTCTCAAGTACTATACCTATGCGGCTCACTGAGACGCTGTCTCATGCGGTTCATGGATATCATACGGCTCTGGCAGAGTCCACCATTAAGACACGTGGCAGAGATTCAATTGCCCCCATGACTTGACAGCTGGTAGCAAGGATGATTATGGGATGCAGATCAATCAGAGATTTACCAGATCCCAATGACCATATTTAACGTTATTCTCATAATTAATGAGATCAGGTCATATCATTCATGATCAAGCCAATGGGACAAGTGGTGAGAGATCCAAGCTTGACACAACCAATCATGAAGATTTAAAGCAATCAGCATTAACCATTCACAGGATTCAATACTATCCCCATTTATGGCCCAGATCCTTCATGTTTAAAACTAATAGTCCAGATTGATTAAACATCAGGCCGCCGCCACTTTGAGAATGGATAATCATTGCAAATCCTAATGATGTCCCCCACTATTATAAATAGCAGGGTGCCATTCCCTTGCAAGAGATATACACTGTCAGAGAGAGATACGCATATACAGAGAGACTCCCCCAATAATCAGAGAGAAAATACACACAGAGAGAGAGAAGCCAGAAGAGTAATAGAGGGAGAGCAAGAAGAGCATTTCTTCATCAACGCCAACCATCTCTTCACAGTAGCCAAGACTGCATACCGATCGTCCAAGGAGTAAGACAGGGCTGCCGTCGCCTTCCCGAGCCTCTATCGTCACCCCCCAGAATCTAAAATAAATAATTGTACTTAGACTGCTGTACCTAGGTTTTCGTCCCTAGGCTTTCTTTGTACAAACGAGTTTGTAACGTGAAGTAAAAGTTCGGTCCTCCGATAATTGTTCTGTTCTTTTATATTTCATGGAAAACAATTGCGCGAGAAGATATTCTTCATAAAAATAAGGAATAATGTGTTCGTGCAACCAAAATCCTAAAAAGGGTGGCGCAGTATGATCACATCTCTAAAAAGAGATAGATTTTAAGATCCAGCAAAGTCGAGAAACTCTAAAAAGAGTTTTCGATCAGGTTGTCTACCTCTCAAAGCAGGGTGCGCAGTCTCATGACGGGAAGGACGAGGTGCCACACGAGTCGAAGACTCGGCGGGGGCCTTGTCCTTGGCGGTGGCGGAGGAACGCTTGGGATCCATGAGATCGACGGAGAAGAAAGGTTAAAGTCGGAGTAGGCTCGGGGTTTCTCTCTCTCAAAAGCAAGTAAAGAATAAGTTGAAAGATCGAGTGAACAATTTATAGTTTTTCAAAGAACAAACGGCCGCCATAGATTGCGCCGAAAAAGCAAGAGCTGATTCATCCGATTGCGCAGACAGCTCATGCGCAACTTGATTTAAAATTTAAAAATTCAAAGTATTTCAAAATTTTGAATAAATTCAACTTTCGAAAACTTTGAAGAGGGTCTTGTAGGTCCTAAAAAATCAAGTTGCACCCATCAACAAAGCCATAGAATCAAGAAATACAACTTTCAAATGAACTACGCAGACATCAGATTGTGCATCACTCAGATTGCGCACACTAGACTGCGCAAGCTGACGTGGCCATATCATCATTACCTGACACAATCAAATCTTCTGACAGCTGATAGCACAGAGAACGAGGAGACTGTTTATTTATTGTGCCGTACAATGCTTGAGTACAGCTGTACATGCAGCACAATCCAATGCCTGTGCAATCCAGCTCAGCGCAATCCATCCTAGCACAATCCAAAGTCAGTGCAATTCATATGGCGCACTTCATCATGACAACTGACAAAAGTACACGTGGCATTCATGCCATCAATTACTTATTACGTGGCAACCGTCTACATACGATCATGCGTATTTCAATCAAATGATGCCATGTGACCAAGACAGTTGGCCCACGACCAGACAACTGCCTGCGCAGTCTGATGCTGTGTAATCCAGTTCCTGTGCAATCCAACTTGTGCCATCCAGAATAACTAAAAGTTAGTTATTTCCAGAACTCTATAAATAGAGTTTCAAGTCTTCATTCAAAGGGATCAGACATAAAGTTCAGAAATATCAGAGAGTTCAGGAGTTCTTGCCCAAGTGCTGCTTCATTCTTCCGAGGCTTTTGCCTTTAACTTCAGAGGCTACCGTCTTCAAAGTTTACATTGTACAAGGGATAAAGCAATCGTCTTATAGATTGGATTCCTACAGTTGTACTTTTCCAGAATTCTTGTAATCTTTACAAAGTTTGTATCAATAAAGTTTCATACTTTTGTTTTTGCAAACAACAATAGGTGAGCATGCAATCTATCCTATATGCTGTTATTGATGATATCGACACCACAAAGGACGATTACGTAGCCTTACGACGCGCCCTCCAGTCCAGATAGCGAGCCTAACTAGAGGTCTTGCAATGCCTTCCGCCGAAGCACGATTTCCATAATTTCCTCCTAGGCCGATTCGGTCACAGGGCCCCGGGTACCGTCTCGAGGAAAGCTCACCTTGTGCACAAGTCGTCCTTGACCATGCGAATGTATGAACAGTTTAATATGTATGAAGTAAATTGCATAGCGTAACCATTATCAAATCACATAATTATTCCTACTCGTGCAAGGGTCCTTTTCCCCGAAATCGTACGTTCTGATTTAGCATCCCGTAGGCACCAAATTCTTCGAGGCATGATGTACCGCAACAAAGGTTTTTATCATTGTGTTTTGAATGGCATGAAATATATTCTATCTCTTTCTTAGAACTTTATCTTTTCTCTACTTAGTATGAAATTATAGATTCAGAGTTAACTTCTCTAGGTTGATATATTATCTCGAGCTCTTGATATTAGTGGCAAGCATACATCCCGTTAGCATCATCGATTTGAACATTGAACTTTAAGAATTTAGTTGGCGGGAAGGAGTAGAAAAAGAAGGGGCCGAAGAACCACCCACCTAAGAAAATTGTGTCGAGAGTAAGAGAACGCTTCGCGACGGTCAAGCGTCAGTTACACGAACTCCTGCAATGGCACGAGCATCGAATTAGAACCCTTCCTTCAATCCTTCCTTCGAAATTTCCAAAGACGTATTCAGAAATCGACGCGAAAGCACACTATCAAATCCATGCACCAATTCGTTCAGAAAGCCAAGAAAACTAATAAAACCAACGACAGACGGGTTGCATCGCTCTCTTTAGAGTTCCTTCGCCAAGACGCAGCCTACCGCATCTAGGACTTATTCCAACAGTAGTCGATCTATTAGTTGGAACGGTACTCATATCACTCGTCCAAATCGATTTTATTGATGCCATAGTTTTTGTATACCAAACTCGTCGCCGAGTCAAACTAGCCATCTATGTTCCCGACCATGTCTGACTTGGCACGAGCCTATTACATAGTGCTTCGCCCCAACGGGTACGGGGTACTACAATTCTGACTTGGGCGCATAGTATAGGAAGACAACCATGCGCCCACCTCTGGAAAAATCATGTGGGCGCATAGAATTTACTACATGTGGGCGCATAGAATTGCTACATGTGGGCGCATAGTCACTTCTTTATGTGGGCACATAGTATGGATATTTTTATGCTTCTACAGATACTTACATGATAGTTATATTTTTATTGCTTATCTTTTGCATATGGACCTAGAGTTAAGGGACTAGCACTACTTAGTACATTTTCATAAACTTGACATAGATGTGCCATAAGATGTGTGTGAGTTGTGAGTAGCATATATACTCCGAACTTGTGTGTCTGCTGATCATCGGTACGTATGGGACGTGCGTTAGGTCTAACTGCTAATATATGCATGTTAGGAGACTTGGCAGTTAGTAGAGGTACATGGTCGCAAATACGACTTAGATAGGTGCATAGGATGGAGAGAATAGTTCCTTATCATATGAGCCACTATTGTACTTTCCTTTTAGTAACCTGGAAGTTTCGGTGGAGATACGGGTAAGCTTACCCTCTCAGGTTGACCACTGACATTTGTAGAACATTATGCGCTTAGCCCTTGGTTCCCCAAGTAGGAACTTTGTCGGATCCCATTTATAGCCAAAAGTGACCATACGATTAAAGGTTTGTTCTTAACTGCTTGAACACGGTAGAATGGTTAGGTGACCTTAGTTGATGTCATGTCACCCTTCGTTCTAATAATGGCATAGGATAGTGTCATACCATATAATAGTGTGCTATCCCTTGTCCTTGTTTGGTTGTAGGGGTAGTTTACTGTTTCGATGATGGAATATTGGACCTTGTTATAATTTAGACTATTTTATTTGTGACTTGGTGACATATTTTATATTCAGTTCACATGGAATGTTTATATGTATCTTGTGACTTCCTTCTGAGGACTTGGTGATTTCTCCAGGTGTGTATTTTCTTGAGTTTATGCAGGTATACTAGCCAAGGTCGTGATCTTCTCAATTCCTTCGAAGATGACTTGCTCTTGGATTGTCCTTTGCTACTCTTGACAAATCCTTTCATTGTTTATGTATTATTTTTTATTTAAAATAGTTGGTAATGGATTTGTCTCTGCCCAACGACTTTTACAAATAAAAATTCATAGTTAATTTTAGAATATCTTTATTCTTTATTTTGTGGATGAGATTAGTTGTCATGGTCAAACTGTATTTACAGCTTACGTATATTTATTATACGGCTGGCATGTCTACGTACCTAGTCCTAAGTATTTTCGGACTGGAGCGTTAAAAAATCCTTTTCGAAGTATGTTCCTTTATAAGACATAACCATCTGACCAGCGTTAAAGTCCATCCTCAAGCCTGCGTTGCAAAATAGACTTCCTGAGACCAGGTTCTTGGCCATAGTCGGTACATACTTCATTTTATGAAGCGTTAGCGACTTCCCCGAAGTCAGTTGCTGTACCACCATTCCGATCTCCAGTACTTCAGCTTGTGTCTGATTTGCTACCACAACCTTCTCAGAAACAGGTTTGTATATAGTGAACCACTCCTTCTTTGAGCAAATATGGCACGATGCCTCAGTGTCTATCCGCCAATCCGTGTCTATCCACTAGTCGAGTCAACCTGCGCAATTATAGCAACTAAGTTAGCCTCACCTTGCTCTTTTCATTTCGGTTTTTCCTTGCAGTCCTTCCTCAAGTGGCCTTTCTTGCCACAGTTGAAACGAGTCCCAGGTTTATTGGACTTTGGCTTGAACTGAGCCGACTTCACCTTCAGAAGGTAAACTTCTTTCTTCTTATGGTAGGGAGCCTTCTACTTTCACTAAGTTGGCCTTGGCCATCTATTTGGAGAAGGTATCTACTTTGAGTTGAGCCCTTAACTCGTCTTTATTATGTATCCAGTATAAGAGGCACTCAAGATCTACCTCCAACTTCTTGCAGTGCATGTCCGCGATGAAATTGCTTCACCAAGGTGGGAGCTTGGCAATAATACCCTTGACGATGAAAGCGTCGACCAAAGATATGCTGTCATCCTCAAGTTTCTGACGTAACTTGAGAAATTCTTTAACTTGAGGCAACATCGTCTTGTCGTCCTCAAATTATATCTTCCAGACCATTTTGGTCAAGTGAATCTTGTTCATGTTCTAGTCTGTCTTGTAGAGATTCTCCACCGAATCCAGACATCCTTTGTATTGACTGTCTTGATGTATGACTCTGCTAGAGAATCCTCAATCAAATTTAAGATAAGCAACTTGCAGAGGTTGTTATCTTTCCTCTATTTGGACTGCAAAGCAGTTGCCTCAGCGACCCTCCGAACATTTTCACCTTCAAGAATTAAAGGATCTGGATCTGTTAATACGTAGTCGACCCTTACGAGTTGAAGATTAAGGGTGACCTTTCTCTTCCAGACGTTGTAATTCTCCCCGTCGAACTTCTCAAGTTTGTTAAAACTTGTGTCGAGAAGCTTTGTAGGGTTTTCTCCATCTGGTCCAGATTTTGCTTTGAGAATGATATTCTCAAAACAGATCTAGATGGAAGAACGATCAGGATTTAAGAGACCTCTTACAAATAAATTTGCTCTCTATTCTGATATAGCAACTATCAGAAGCTGTCACACCCCAGTCCCAAAACATACATGGGAACTGGACATAACCTGGCCAGCTGATACAGACTAGAGTGAGTTACCTAATTTAATAGACTCACCTAGATGTACTATACTGTAAAAATAGTTATACTAACAGTTAACAGGTAATCATCTAAATATTATCCACAAAAATAGTATAGAAAAGTAAAGTAACGCTGGAATAAACACAGAGCAGCCTGAATATCCATAGTACAACAAAATGAGCCATAGTCTAGTGGGAACAAACCAACAGTACAAGACTGAATGAAAGTACTAAAAATGGAAAGATAACTAGCTAAGAGCATCGGCTATCTAGGTAATGATGCCTCAACCTAAAGCAGAAGCATACCCTGAATCAAGGAAACTCCTCATGTAGCACCTCATAGTTCTTTGGCATGTAACATGTCTCAACTCCTGGCCTGTATACCGTCGGGTACAGATGCTCGTCTGGATCTTGAAAGGAACCAGGTTCTTAGAGGGACATAGCAAGATACAAAAGGAACATGTCATAAAGTAAATACTGAATAAATATAAAGAGGTGAGCTAACCAGTCTAAGTGAATGCACATGAAGACAACTTTGGTGCGCATGGGTAGGTAAATAGGGATGTGGTATCAAATCACGGGCCAATGTTGAATCATGATCCGATAAACATATATATACTAGTATACCTCCCAATCGCATCTAGAGCGCAGCTAGTGGTCGCTGTCGGATATATTTCCTAGTGTACGTATGTGCCCATAACCGAGTAACCATAGCCAATAACCGGGTAACGCTGAGGCTAAAATAATTGTTTGTCCTATACACCTACTGATTGTCTTTCCCGCCCTAGGAAATGTACAAGTCGTATCCATGACCCGAACATCTTCTCTCAAGGTAAGGTCATAACTAACTAGAAACATCAAAACTATATATGTACCGTCACACGTGCTACACGTACCGATGGCCAGTCAAGAGTGTCAGCTCGTGCTATATCATGATCTCACTCGATGTCGTATTGTAAAGCATGTCAAGAC
>JANAVB010016198.1:3646332-3648832 GCA_029216955.1 Iris pallida
GGTCTCCATCTTTGCACAAAATCATATACGAAACCAAGACTGCATGAATCATGAAGGAGTTTAATGAAATCCTCGAGGAAGCTAGCCAAAAGGAAAGAAAAAAATATATGGTTGGTTTAAGGGTCGTGGTGAATGTTATGAAGATATTATGAGTCTAAGTAAACCAAGATGATAAAAGGATAAGCAATCAAGAATAAACACAGTTAAGCATTTATGGAATTAAGTAGATCACAATTTTTTTGGTCGAAAAGATTTGAGTCAAGAATTGGTCTCTAACCGAAGTCAGAAAGGACAATAGTATTATAGTAGGGTTTATAGGCTAGCCATTTTGACTTGAGAGTCGCATCATAAAATAGAGTGCAAGGGGGCGTGTTTTAGTGGGACATGATATGCCTACAAAGGTGGGCTCGTCTAGGTCTTGCATATAAAATTTGTTAGAAGAAAAAGTCTAGTGTTGTGCTCCAAATATCAAAGTCACGATAGGGGACACCAAATGATCAAAATAGAAAGTGGGTTTTTATGGGTACTAATTAATACACAAAATAAAAGGTTAAAGCACAAAATAAAGATAATTAAGGAAATCTCGTAGATCAAGGTAAAATATGTTAGAGACACAATTTTCTAGAGAGAAGGTAGTCTCATAGATAGGGTTTGGTCAAGAGAATGATTATAATCATTTCTAAGTTTTAAACAATTAGATGGTCACGATGAAGGATCTAGATTTGAGGAAAGGTCGAGTGAGTCAAGATAAAATATAGTTATACAGTTTGGTCGATGACTAACTACACTTGTGTATATCCGACTATCATGGTCATGAGTGATATGGCAATTAATGTGGACTACTTTATCTATCCTGGTTGCCTATCTATATTTGAATCTATAAATTTGACTTCTTCAAAACTTTGCAATATAATTCTCCAAAATAATCTAATAAATATATTTCTAAGTTGCCAATCATACTCATAACTTAAAATTTAAATTTCTTTTAATCAACCTCAAGATAACCTTTACCATAAAAAAATTCTCCAAAATGTATCATAAACTAACCTTTCCACCTTATCTAGTCACATCAAAATCATGACTTAAGATTTTCAAAATTTCGAAAACTCTGGAATAAACCTTTATTGGTCACAAATCCAATCTATATTGTTCTTCTTCTATCATTAATCCAAATCTTAACTTAAAATTTAAATAGGTTTTTAACAATCATAACTCATACAAGAGTTTAAAATAGATGCTCAATTTGAATTTATATCCTTCAAAATATTTTTACCAAAATTCTTAATATCCTTACTTCAAACTTTAAAATTCAAAATTTTACGAACCTATTAATTGTGCACCATACAACCCAATTTAAAACCAAGCTTTTTCAACCGACCTCAAAATTCTTACAGCAGCATTTAAATTTAAAATTCTTTTCAACTAACTTTATAACTCTTCAATGATGTATAGCTAAAATCAAATGAATCATAAATATTTTTCAAAGACCTTAGAAAATCAAAACTGAAAAATCAAATCAATTTCCTTTCTCAATTGTATATAGATTCCACTATCCTTTTGTAGATCCAAATAAAGTTCTAAAAATCCTTCGAAGTTATTAATGTTGCTACTATCCAACTTGGAATTAACTAATCCTTAAGTTCATACTTCTAGAAAAATATGGTCCCTCTTATCCTTATATCTTTATAACTTAAATAGGATCTCAATGCATACTAGTTGTCACTATAATCCTTCTAGCCATGTGTTTGACCTATGAGCAGATACTATGTAGTCATCTTCCTAGTTGTCACTAAGCACGAAACTAAGAATTTACGGTAGAAGGAGTCAAGCAAGATGTGTCACGAACCGCACCCGCTTTTCGGACGCGAGCTCGTGAGCAAGCCAGCTATGTATCGAGCGGACTCCAGCCCGACTCGAGTACGTATAAGCTGTCCAGAGTAGGGTACCATGTCTAATCTAAACTATATCTCAATCCACAAGAATAATGTAAAACAAGAATGAACAAGTATGGGTCATGGTCTGCAGCCTATTAGCATTTTTCGATTAGACTCCAAGAATGATATGAGTCTATAATACAGAGTATATCATGGTACTGAATATGAAGTACGAGATAATAAAGAAATATCACAAGCAAATACCTATATCATACATCGCAATCCTCTACCATGCCACTCAGCTAACTAACTCCATGCAGTCGCTAAACCTGAAGAGATCATCAGGTCCTCATAGGACTAGCAAGATACATAAAACATGCCTATCTAACAGTTTAATCATGAAATAATATAACCAGGGTATAAACAGGAACTAGACATGAGACTGACATGTGGCTACTGACAGGTAACTATGAACACGGGGCAAGTATGCATAAATAAATGCTGGTAGATCAATGGAATACCAAACCTCGTCCCGAATGTGGACTCGCGGGTCAGTTTCTAGACAATTCACCCTCGCCCGTGTGTGGACTCGCAGGTGCAAAGGACAACCCTCGCCCCGTGTGGAC
>JANAVB010016198.1:3651332-3981332 GCA_029216955.1 Iris pallida
CATAAAAGTAAAATACAATTATAAATATTTATATACCATATACATATACATGGTCGTTTTTGGGCGTGATATGTCTACATGAGTTTGGATGATTTGGGTCAAGTCCGGGCCAGAATAGTACAGTCGGGTCTCTTAAAGTCAATATCTAATAACAAATAATTAAAAATTTAAGGGCATGTCACAACTTAGCCTGGTTTTCCTAGTTATAACATCATTATAGTTCGGCCTCCCTACCAGGGCTAATACACTAGTCAAACACGCCACTGCACTTCCGTGCCATGACTCATAATCGTCTTATACTCCAAACTCAACCATGGCTAAAGTCATCTACCGTAATAATTAACTATTATAAAATTCTAAAAATCACCATTGAAATCAAAAATAAAATAAAAATAAATTCAAAATTTTTGGGAAGGGGAGCTACAAATCTACCCACCTAAAAAATAATTTCATCCTCGAAATTCTAATTCATAACTATTCCTTAAAATTCAAAGTCTAGTATTTCCTTAATCTCCTCAAATTTAATTTCTCAAAAATTATTTATGACCCTCTCTAGTCATTTCATAATTTTGAATACTTGAGGACTTTTACCCACCTTTGGTCACACTACTCCTCAAAATACGGTCACAAAAATCTTGTGGTGTTCTAACTAGTTGCTAACAATTCTACCGACAGATATCTAGGCATATGGCAACTAAAATCTTTCATATCTATATACAACCAAAACTCAATAATCAAGTAATATTATAATATAATTTAAGAGTTTCTGGTAAATCCTAGTCAGCACGATCATTTGTCACCCCGAAATAAAGAGACAGAATCAATGGTACGGAAAGCAAGGAAGCATAATCGAGAGCAAATTTGGAGTTTTCAAGGATGTAGAGAATTTCTAGGAGAATTTTCAAGGCATAGTGGATTAAGATTTCTAAGGGTTTAGTCATATGCGAAGGCTCGTATCAGTACAGTAACGTAACCGAAATGATATGCTCTGGCCTGCATGGGCCACCATAAAAACTTGTCACAACCGCATCCGCTTTTCGGATGCGAGCTCGTGAGCAAGCCATGTCACGACCCGTTACCCAAATGTTGGGCCGGCCGAGCCATGTCCAGCCTACGCTTAAGAAAAGCGCAGTAAGCTGTTCTAGACAGTCAGGTAATATAAATGTGCTAATAATTAAGAGTTTAAGAATGATCACAACACAGCTTCTATATAGATGAAAAACTACTAAGTTTGATAATAATACAACCAAAATGTAACTGGAGACAAGGTCCAGTTTAAAGGTACAAACAGCAACTGTGATAATACCAAACACTAAGTCAAACTAAGCAGCTAAGCAGGATTCCCTGCTGGAATATCCTCACTGGAGCTCCATAGTACGGGTCACAAAGCATTTCTTCCTCGGTCAAAATACCTACAACGTTATCCGTCAGGACGGAGCAAGTACAACCTCTACTACTAAAGTACTGAATGTATAATGCAAGAGATGTACAACAGGAACATGGTATGATAAGACAAAAAAAATAGACATACTGGAATCAGGTAAATCATATAAAGCGGAAATCATGGTATATCTTGATTATCATTTTAAGACACTCTTGTCAATTGTGGCATGTTACATTATGTATTAAAACTGGGGCATGTATGAGATCGGTCAATAAGTGCTATGCTAGTTTACTGCAATGTACGTATGTACATTCCACAAGTCCAGAAACTACATTGTTAGTTTACTGCAATGTACGTAAGTACATTCCACAAGTCCAGAAACTACATTCTCAGTTTACTGCAATGTACGTATGTACATTCCCAAGTCCAGAACCGCACTGCTAGTTTACTGCAATGTACGTATGTACATTCCACAAGTCCAGAAACTACACAATTAGCATACTGCAATGTAAGTGAGTACATTCACGAGTCCAGTAACTATACTATCAACTCTCTCATAACCCAGTAATCATCATGTAAAAGATACGGAAATAGTGTAAAGCATGGTGGGAACTGGCAATAGTATGAAACATGTTATCTGACTTGCTACTCCAAGGATCAGCATTCACATGGGTTGATTAACATTCTTTTATCACATAACAGTGTTTTAACATTTAACAAAAGACTTGCAACTGGATTAATGGTAATTTACAAGGTTGTCACATGTACTTAACATTAAAAGACAGTAAATGAGTTTGTAGATGTACTTGCCTGGAGCAAAGCAATGCAATGACAATAAAGCTAAGATGTAGAGTGTCCTGGCACTGAAAACATATATATATACTCAGACTCTAAGTTACAAGACAATATAAATACACTAGTGATGTGAGAAGGCCAAATTGGACATTGGCTAGTGAACTTAGCCTAGGGGTTCAAGTGAAGTGATTGGCATCTAAACTAACACATGGGTCTTCCAATTTAAGGTGGTTAGCAATCCAAATACTAGAAATACACAAAAATCACAAGTCATGACTTAGCCATAATTATTAGTAAAATAACATTCTGTGCACTGTGTTCTAACAATTTTAGAAAATACTAGAAATCTCCAATAAATGCAAAATAATACTGACAGAAACCTTGTTAATTATAAGAATTTATTATAATTTTTCTGGAATTTATTAACCAGTACAATATTTTATAAACATCAGTTTTCCTAAGTATACAGAAAGTGAGTTTTGGTTTCATATGCCAAACTAGTGGCAAAACAGTAAATTAATTACTACAAAAATTATACTAATTAGCCAACTTAACAAAGTATCTAAAAACTATTTTTCCATAATTTTAGCAATACTTTAAGTATTTTTAAAAACAAAAACAGCAAGGCACACAATAATTAATTATCTGCGTATTTTGTCCATGTACATAATTTGAACCAAAGTTCAAATACAGGACCCAAGGCCATGAATCAAGTCCAATATGACTTGTACAGGCCTTGAATGTGTGAAAACATTTGAGCCCAAATACCCATGCTAGGCTTGGACATCAATGGTTGCAGTAATTTAAATACACAAAAATACAAATTGATAAAAGTGCAAAGTAATTATTATTATTTTAATAAGGCAAAATTTTACATAGTAGCTATAAAAGTATGAACATTATTTTATATAAATATTTACACTAAGCTAAGTAAATATACATAGGAAATAATATATATATATATATATAAATATAGGGATATTTATATATATATAGGAAAATGCTTAACTATAATATTATATATATATATACAAATATATGTATACACATCAATAAGAAAATACTTAACTATATATATGATATATATATATATATATATATATATATATATATATATATATATATATATATACAAATTAATGTATACATATACATATAATAGTATATATAATATATATATACATAAGGAATATATACATAATATATATGTATACATAATACATATATATATATATATATATATATATATATATATATATATATATATATATATAAAATATGAAGTATACATATATATATATATATAAAAAAACACAAATATATATACCTAATATAGTATGTATAATAATACATACACATATACAAATATGTATACATATATATATAATTATATATAAAAACAAAAGAAAAAAAAGAAAAGGAAAAGAAAGAAAAGAAACACAGCAAACGAGCGCAAGGCTCGAACTCGGCCAGCCAGAGGGGGGGGATTTCTAAACTGTGCGGGCTGGCCAGTAGGCCAGTCCGGCCCGATTGTTAGGATAGGGCTTGGGTTTAATTTATTTAGTTTAGAATGGTTTATATATAAAAAAATAATAATAATAATCCTGTGTCCTGACAGTTAGGGACACAGGAGTCCATGTGTCGGGTTGATTACGACACGCACGACACGTATTTGCCGTGTCCACACTCACCAATAGAGTCTTCGGGTGCTGGCGTGTCATATACGTGAAATCGAGACACAGTAGGACACAGGAGTCAAAGACACGTACGTGTCCAAGTCGAGCGTGCTGTCGGGGTGGCGACTGGCGGAGGAGGCGTCGGGGTCGTCGGAGAAAATTTGGGCTGAGTCGCCTTGCTCCGGCGAGTCGATTGGTGGTGGTGGCTCGTCGGGACGTGGCCTAGGGCGGCTGGAATCCTAGATCTAGGGTTCCGGCGGCGTTCGTCGGGGAAGATGGGTGCAGAGCGGTGGCTAGGGCGGCCGTGATGAAGTCTAGGGTTAGGGTCGAGTCGGATTAGGGTTTGGCGGTTAGGGTTAGGGTTAGGGTTTAGGCGTTAATCGCCGAGGAAGATGACGGCCGAAGTCGGCGGTCGGGTGGTGGTTTTGCAGAAAACCCCCCCTAAAATATAGATTTACAAAACACACCGCCTTAGGGAATGCAATATTTAATTTGCATAAAGCTCCCCCGCTGAGCACTGTGCAATTTTAAATTTGCACAAACATTTGGAATATTGCAGGATGGTTTTAAAACAATTAGAATAATTGCAAAAGTATTTAAAAACATTCTAATAAATTACAAATTGATATACTAACAATTCTAATAATTGCAAATCACTATTAAAATAATTCAGAAAATTACAAAATGCTATTAAAACATTTAAGAAAATTACAAAATGATATTTTTGTATTTAAAACTCATTTAAAAATCATTTAAAAATTCTAGAAAAATTCATAAAAATCCTAATAATTATTTTAAGGCTAAAATTAACATTAATAATTAATTACACTAATTTAAAAAAATTTGAAAATCAGGGGCTTACAAGTCTTCCCTCCTTGAAAAATTTCGTCCTCGAAATTTACAAGAACTGAAGACACGCGAGGCAACTAACGTTTTAAAATAATTACAGCGATGACTAAGGCTATCTCCTAATGATGGAATGTCTATGAAACAGGTCTACTGGTCAATGGCTTGTCTTATGAGTGCGGCTACTAAATGATGGTTTGGTAAAAGTCTAATGACAGGTTACTTAATGAGGCACTAGAATCAAACAGTCATATGCAAATAAATCCAACCTGTGGCACCGTCTGTCAAGTATTCTGGCTCTGGCTCTGGCCCTGCACTGGTACTGCTGCCTGGATGGCTAAAGGGTATGCTCTCCCTGAAGGTCCTCTGGTAAATGGCTTCGCCTTCGGGCACTCCCGAATCATATGGGTGGAAGACCCGCAAGCAAGACACTGGCTCAATTTCTTCCTACAGATGGAGACATCGTGCCCTGGCTTTTTGCAGAAGGCACAAGAGACCCACTTCTGCTGCTGTTGCCCGGATCTCGGGCAAATGATAACTGATGCTGAGGATGAGCTGGTGGAGAATAGGCCTGCTGGTGCTGGGTAGTCGTCCTCTGCTGGAAAGTCTGGCGCTTGGATGGCCCGTCATGATGTGTGGTAGCTGGCCTCTTGCAAGACAAAAGACGCTCCTCGATACCTCGGGCTCTCTCCAGTAGCTGGTAGTAGTCTGTGATCCCGTTGGCCACTAGTAAGATGCTAATGTCCGGGACAAGACCATGGCAGAATCTGCGAGCCATCTCCTCCGGGTCGGCTACTAAGCTCGGGGCAAAACGACTGAGTCTGCTAAACTCACCTGCGTACTCATCGACTGTACGGCTCCCCTGTTGCAGGTTCTGGAATTGCAATCCCATGGCAACTCTAGCGGTGGTGGAGAAGAACTTCCTCTTGAACTGGATCTTGAATTGCTCCCAGTTTCCTCTGCCGCCAATGAACATCGTCTCATTTCTGAACCAGACCCCTGCCAGGTCTGCTAACAAAAATCCTGCTGCCTCGACCCAAAGGTCGTCAGGTAATCTAGCCCCTATGAGCTTCCTCTCTACGGAATCTAACCAGTCATCAGCTACAACTATGCCTTCCGTCCCAAGAAACTCCTTCGGTTTTAGGTTCATAAAACTCTTGGATACTACCTAGCCTCAATTGATGTTCTATAGGTTGCGAGACGGGGGTATGCTGAGTATTCAGGAGCCCCTGGATCAAAGCCAGTAATTGGGTTCCGTCGAGGGAAACAACAGTCTGGGGAGGTATGATAGGAGGTGGGGGTGGTATACCGTCACCTGAGGTGGCGAATCGGGAGAGTGTGTAGGGTCCATCTATTTATAAAAGACAAAGGAATTATAAGAATAAAGCAAGCAGTCATAAGCAAACAATTTAGTTACACTACCGGTCCTATGCTGTGATGAGTTTTCCTATGTTGCAATCCTAAAATCCTCTAGGTGTTCTAGATGTTGTTCCTAGTGTTATCTAGTTATCCTTAATTTCTGCAGGCGTGCTTGGTACAGTAACGTAACCAAACAACTTTAGTCAGGACCTTGCATGGGCCGCCAAAAAAACATGTCACGACCCGTTACCCAAATTGTTGGGCCGGGCCGAGCCATGTCCAGCCTACGCTTAAGATAAAGCGCAGTAAGCTGTTCTAGACAGTCAGGTAATAATGATAAATGTGCTAATAATTAAGATAGTTTAAGAATGATCACAACACAGCTTCTATATAGATGAAAAACCACTAAGTTTGATAATAATACAAACCAAAATGTAAGACTGGAGACAAGGTCCAGTTTAAAGGTACAAACAGCACTGTGATAATAACCCAACACTAAGTCAAACTAAGCAGCTAAGCAGGATTCCCTGCTGGAATATCCTCAACTGGAGCTCCATAGTACGGGTCACAAAGCATTTCTTCCTCGGTCAAAATACCTACAACGTTATCCTGTCAGGACGGGAGCAAGTACAACCTCTACTACTAAAGTACTGAATGTATAATGCAAGAGATGTACAACAGGAACATGGTATGATAAGACTGAAAAATAGACATACTGGAATCAGGGTAAATCATATAAAGCGGAAATCATGGTATATCTTGATTATCATTTTAAGACACTCTTGTCAATTGTGGCATGTGTACATTATGTATTAAAACTGGGGCATGTATGAGATCGGTCAATATGCTATGCTAGTTTACTGCAATGTACGTATGTACATTCCACAAGTCCAGAAACTACATTGTTAGTTTACTGCAATGTACGTAAGTACATTCCACAAGTCCAGAAACTACATTCTCAGTTTACTGCAATGTACGTATGTACATTCCACAAGTCCAGAAACCGCACTGCTAGTTTACTGCAATGTACGTATGTACATTCCACAAGTCCAGAAACTACACAATTAGCATACTGCAATGTAAGTGAGTACATTCCACGAGTCCAGTAACTATACTATCAACTCTCTCATAACCCAGTAATCATCATGTAAAAGATACGGGAAATAGTGTAAAGCATGGTGGGAACTGGCAATAGTATGAAACATGTTATGATTGACTTGCTACTCCAAGGATCAGCATTCACATGGGTTGATTAACATTCTTTTATCACATAACAGTGTTTTAACATTTAACAAAAGACTTGCAACTGGATTAATGGTAATTTACAAGGTTGTCACATGTACTTAACATTAAAAGACAGTAAATGAGTTTGTAGATGTACTTGCCTGGAGCAAAGCAATGCAATGACAATAAAGCTAAGATGTAGAGTGTCCTGGCACTGAAAACATATATATATACTCAGACTCTAAGTTACAAGACAATATAAATACACTAGTGATGTGAGAAGGCCAAATTGGACATTGGCTAGGTGAACTTAGCCTAGGGGTTCAAAGTGAAGTGATTTGGCATCTAAACTAACACATGGGTCTCCATATTAAGGTTGGTTAGCAATCCAAATACTAGAAATACACAAAAATCACAAGTCATGACTTAGCCATAATTATTAGTAAAATAAACATTCTGTGCACTGTGTTCTAACAATTTTAGAAAATACTAGAAATCTCCAATAAATAAAATAATATACTGACAGAAACCTTGTTAATTATAGAAATTTATTATAATTTTTCTGGGATTTATTACCAGAACATATTTTAAAAATCAGTTTTCAAATATACAGAAGTGAGTTTGGTTTCATATGCCAAACTAGGGCAAAACAGTAAATTAAATACAAAAATTATACTAAATTAGCCAACTTAACAAAGTATCTAAAAACTATTTTTCCATAATTTTAGCAATACTTAAGTATTTTTAGAAAATCAAAAACAGCAAGCACACAATAATTAATTATCTGCGTATTTTGTCCATGTACATAATTTGAACCAAAGTTCAAATACAGGACCCAAGGCCATGAATCAAGTCCAATATGACTTGTACAGGCCTTGAATGTGTGAAAACACATTTGAGCCCAAATACCCATGCTAGGCTTGGACATCAAATGGTTGCAGTATTTTAAATACACAAAAATACAAATTGATAAAAGTGCAAAGTAATTATTATTTTAATAAGGCAAAATTTTACATAGTAGCTATAAAAGTATGAACATTATTTTATATAAATAATTTACACTAAGCTAAGTAAAATACACATAGGAAATAATATATATATATATAATATAGGGATATTTATATATATAGGAAAATGCTTAACTATAATATTATATATATATAAATATATGTATACATACATACATATAAGAAAATACTTAACTATATATATATATATATATATATATAAACAAATTAATGTATACATATACATATAATTATGTATATAATAATATATATCTACATAAGGAAATATATATACATAATATATATGTATACATAATACATATATATATATATATAAATAATGAAGTATACATATATATATATATAAAAAACAGCAATATATATACCTAAATATAGTATGTATAATAATACATATACACATATATACAAATATATGTATACATATATATATATAATTTATATAAAACAAAAGGAAAAGAAAAAAAGAAAGGAAAAAGAAAAGAAAAAAACAGCAAACGAGCGCAAGGCTCGAACTCGGCCAGCCAGAGGGGGGGATTTCTAAACTGTGCGGGCTGGCCAGTAGGCCAGTCCGGCCCGATTGTTAGGATAGGGCTTGGGTTTAATTTATTTAGTTTAGAATGGTTTATATATATAAAAAAAAATAAATAATCCTGTGTCCTGACAGTTAGGGACACAGGAGTCCATGTGTCGGGTTGATTTACGACACGCACGACACGTATTTGCCGTGTCCACACTCACCAATAGAGTCTTCGGGTGCTGGCGTGTCATATACGTGAAATCGAGACACAGTAGGACACAGGAGTCAAAGAGACACGTACGTGTCCAAGTCGAGCGTGCTGTCGGGGTGGCGACTGGGCGGAGGAGGCGTCGGGGTCGTCGGAGAAAATTTGGGCTGAGTCGCCTTGCTCCGGCGAGTCGATTGGTGGTGGTGGCTCGTCGGGACGTGGCCTAGGGCGGCTGGAATCCTAGATCTAGGGTTCCGGCGTTCGTCGGGGAATGGGTGCAGAGCGGTGGCTAGGGCGGCCGTGATGAAGTCTAGGGTTAGGGTCGAGTCGGATTTATAGGGTTTGGGGTTCGGATTAGGGTTAGGGTTAGGGTTTAGGCGTTAATCGCCGAGGAAGATGACGGCCGAAGTCGGCGGTCGGGTGTGGTTTTGCAGAAAACCCCCCCTAAAAATAGATTTACAAAAACACACACCGCCTTAGGGAATGCAATATTTAATTTGCATAAAGCTCCCCCGCTGAGCACTGTGCAATTTTAAATTTGCACAAACATTTGAATATTGCAGGATGGTTTTAAAACAATTAGAATAATTGCAAAAGTATTTAAAAACATTCTAATAAATTACAAATTGATATACTAACAATTCTAATAATTGCAAATCACTATTAAAATAATTCAAAAATTACAAAATGCTATTAAAACATTTAAGAAAATTACAAAATGATATTTTTGTATTTAAAACTCATTTAAAAATCATTTAAAAATTCTAGAAAAATTCATAAAAATCCTAATAATTATTTTAAGGCTAAAATTAACATTAATATTAATTAACACTAATTTAAAAAAAATTTGAAAATCAGGGGCTTACAAGCCAGCTATGTATCGAGCGGACTCCAGCCCGACTCGAGTACGTATAAGCTGTCCAGAGTAGGGTATCAAGTCTAATCTAAACTATATCTCAAACCACAAGAATAATGTAAATAAGAATGAACAAGTATGGGTCATGGTCTGCAGCCCATTAGCATATTGTTCGTTAGCTCCAAAATATAAAAGTCTATAAATAGCAGGATATCATGGTACTGAATATGAAGCACGAGGATAATAAAGAAATATCACAAGCAAATACCTGTATCATACATCGCAATCCTCTACCATGCCGCTCTGCTAACTAACTCCATGCAGTCGCTAAACCTGAAGAGATCATCAGTCCTCAGAGGACTAGCAAGATACATAAAACATGCCTATCTAATAGTTTAATCATGAAATAATATAACAGGGTATAAACAGGAACTAGACATGAGACTGACATGTGGCTACTGACAGGTAACTATGAATACGGACATGGGATCAAGTATGCTAAATGAACTGCTGGTAGATCAATGGAATACCAACCCTCTCCCCGAATATGGACTCGCGGGTCAGTTTCTAGACAAGTCACCCTCGCCCGTGTGTAGACTCGCAGGTGCAAAGGACCCCTCGCCCCGTGTGTGGACTCGCAGGTTGTAGGAAGACAAAGGAATAACAGTTCACATCACACATATTTATAGACACGACTCAATCAAGATACATGAAGACACGTACAACTCAGTCATGACACAGGTAAGGACAACTCTAGCATGATCCATGTCGTAAACAAGCCTGGTATAACTACACTATCAAGTCATGAAACACTGTATCAAACAAGACAATAAACTAGTAAATATGGTATCACATAAATCTATAGCACTAAGGTAACTCATGATAACATACTAAGACAGGTGTACTATAAGCATGAAAATAAACTGTAGAGTAAGGCAAGGTATACTTGCCTGGAGGTTGCCCGCAGATCCCATAAAATATAGTCAACTCGTGGGCCATAAAGTCCAACTCATCATAACTGTCTCCGAAAGCTGAAATAGATATTGCCAACATTCTCCGAATAGTCAAATTAGCTAGGATTGCCTTTCCTTAAGTCCAATTCTGGATACAGGGGCAAAACGGTAATTTTGGGCAAAAATGATATCCACCGTTAGACCCGCTTTGCACCAAAATTGTGCTAGAGTCAATGGTCTTTAAAGTCATCAAACTATATGTCTACGGATCTGGTTTTCTGATATGAACCCAACATATGTCCAAAGTTGGATTCCAGCGGCCGTGCACAAATCACCCGTTGATCGGACCGTGGGGCCCACAAAACGGCGATCCGATCAACTGTCTCAGAATCGGACCAAACTTGGCATACAGGACCAAAGAAATGATACAGTCCTATTGGCGCAAGTTTTGTCTCGATCTGACGACGTGCACAAAGTAATTGGGAAACTTGCACAGAGGCCGATACGGTGAATTTCGACGGATACGCATCAAATTTGCCGCGTACACGCGACCAATTTGAATTTCGTCAAAGCCCACACGACCACGAAACTGTTAAGCCCTTCGAAGCTTACGGTGCTCGACACGTCGCCCGGATTGGCGGGACGCACGTCGTATCGAGAAAAGTTTTCTAAAATTTGGTTTTGTAAAACAGATTTTTCTGGATTTTCAACAGTGAAGAACTTCGCGTATCCTTCATGAAATCCTGCCCTACAAATTTGTTTCACTCTAATATAGGTTGTCTTTGATATTGATCAATTGGTTTCAAAATAGATCGAGGATTTGACCAAAGTCGGCCATCCAAATATGGGGTTGGGACTGCCCTGTTTGCTGTTTGCAGCCAGGTTTTCGTTTTCTTCGGATTTGGTTTGTGACGCGTGTAGTGCAAGGTATCAAGCTAATCGAATCGAAACGAAGGGGGTTAGGTTAGATCTATACCAAGGAAACGGCTCTCAAAACGATCGAGAGATCTTCGAGATTGGTCATTGCAAAGTTGGCTCGGCATCACGTTGCGGCTGTGCCCGCTCTGTATCGCGCCTTGCGCGGGCCAATTCCCGCCTGGCCGGACGGTGGCAGTGACTCGCGGCGGCGCACAGTGCTGGGGGTCGGGGTCACCTGTGGTGGCGTGGTGTGAAGGCGTTAGGGTTTGAGTTTCCCCGCCGTTGCTCTGTTCTCTTTCTCGAAACCTACAGTGTACATATACATATGTATATGTAGATTCCCTCTCGGGTTGGGCTTGGTTCGGTATATATGGGTTTGCGGCTGGGTGCTGCTGTAGGGCCGATCAGCTGGGCCTGGCTTGGGCCAGCTGCTGCTTAATTGATATTAGCCTATTGCATATATATATATATATATATATATATATATATATATATATATATATATATATATATATATATATACACTTATATGTATACATGCTACTATATATATTTTTATATATATACACTTATGCACATATATTATATATACATACACATACTCACATATATAATATATATATTTATATATACACACATGTATACTACTGCATATATACACTCACCAAGTTATATATATACAAAATCAATATATATTATCACCATGTAACGTATATGTACAACCAAGATATATTATATATATACAATCATCATATATAATTATTATAAACTATTTACTTGGCCATAAAAGTAAAATACAATTATAAATATTTTATATATACCATATACATATACATGGTCGTTTTTGGGCGTGATATGTCTACATGAGTTTGGACTGGTTTGGGTCAAGTCCGGGCCAGTATAGTACAGTCGGGTCTCTTAAAAGTCAATAATCTAATAACAAATAATTAAAAATATTTAAAGGGGCATGTCACAACTTAGCCTGGTTTTTCTAGTTATGACATCATTATGGTTCAGCCTTCCCTACCAGGGCTAATACACTAGTTAAAACACGCCACTACACTTTCCGTGCCATGACTCCTAATCGTCTTGTACTCCAAAACTCAACCATGGCTAAAGTCATCTACCGTAATAATTAACTATTATAAAATTCTAAAATTCACCATTGAAATCAATTAAATAAATAAAAATAGATTCAAAATTTTCGGAAAGGGGAGCTACAAGATGCAAATCAAGAAGGTCGAACGAGAGTTCAAATTTGTAGTCAATAAAGGATGTCAAGTAGGTGGATGAGATTCTAGACTCGAATCCTATGTGTAAGTTCACATCGGTATAGTAACGTAACCGAAGTGAATAAGGAGACCTGCATGGGCCACCACAAAAATATATAACGCCCCAGTCCCAAAAATACTTGAGACTAGATACGTATCATGCCAGCTGTATATATTTGAGTAAATGAAAGGCTCGTATGTATACATAAGCTGTGAAATATAGAAAGCCATGCTCAAACTAAATCCACATGTATGAAATTTTAATTATATAATCAAATAGTCATTTGTACAAACGTTGGACGGAGACATCCACTACCAATAAGTTTAAATAAGAAGAAAATATACAAATAACTGATTTGGTCGAGCAAAGCAAATGACGAGTCCAAGAGCAATCATCACGATGGAAGGAAGACACGGCTTTAGCTAGAGCACCTGCAAGAATCACGAAACACACACCTGGAGAGATCACCAGGTCCTCAGAGAGACGTAACAAGATACAAGAAGAACATGCCATTATAACTGCAAATGTAAATACTATAAACTACGACAGAACTAGGTTCCTAACCGTCTACGTGATATGCACTTTGAGGACAACGTTCTATGCAGGGGCTGTAGGATCAGTAGAGTAAATAAAGAGTGGCAGTAGGTAGCGCTCATCCGAGTCACTATCGGCCATGGGCAGTAAGTAGCGCTCATCAGAGTCGTTATCGTTCCCAGGATAGAAGGTAGTGCTCATAAGAGTCCCTATCGGCCCACAAATGTGTGTAAAAAATAAATGTAGCCCTACGCTAGTAGTTGTCCCCTCCCCTCAATGATATTATATATGCATCGTAACCACGACGCACCAACACATGTCGCTTCCACAATACTGTTTTGTAATAGATAACTGACATGTCTTCTAACATGCATCTATTGACAGTATTCCTACGCATGCGCACGGGTGATCAGCTAACACGCAAGTTAGCAATACATGATACTCACAACTCACACAAAACTCGTGATACCATCGTGACAAGTTTAATAAATACACTAAGTTGACGGTAGTCCCTTAACTCTAAGTCCACATGCAAGAAGAAAATAATAAACAAGAAATATATATACAATAACTGAAATAAAATACAACTAAACGTAAGCAGTAAAGATGGCAAGGTATCTTGCTTGGTGTGGTGCGATCATCTCACATGTCCCAGTTTGTCTAATAGCCATGATTGATATGTAGAGGTCCAAAATCATGAGAAAATAGTTAAGCACGATTAGCCATGGTCAATGGGAATAATTGAGAAAATTTTGTGGAGATAGATTCATGTACTAATTTAGAAAAATAGTTTCATAATAACATTACGTAAATACTCGAAAAATAGATCGTATTAGTAAAAATATGTTTTTAGTTAAATATTTGAAGAATCAAAATCATTTATAGGCAAAGTCCTAATTTTTGCAAAAAAAATTTTATATAGAAACTATAATTTCGTATACGAAAATTTTTAATTAATTATTCAAAAATAAGTTGTTTAGGCCAAAACTATAACTTGTCAAATAACACACATATAGCTCGAGAGGAATATTTTATGTCAAAACGTACTTGAAATTAGCAAAGTAAATAAAACGTATAACTTCTAAAATAATAATGTAAAGAGTAATATTAACAAAACAATAATATAATAATAATTAACTTTTAACAGCCTATAATACTGATTTATACACCCAATGCTTATACCATACACAAAAATAATATATAAATAATAATACTAATATAAACTTCAAACAATCTATGTTGTTCTCTTAACACAGTGAGAGAGAAGAGGTAGGAAAGAGATCGAGAGAAAGGGGTGGAATGGACTTACAAAGGGGGTTTCGGCGGTGGCGCGGGGCGGAGCTCCGACGTCTCGGTGAGGTCGGCGCTGAGGAAGCGGGAGATGGACGCACCAGAGGCTGTCGCCGACTGCAGAGTGCGGCACGGCGCGAAGGGTCGGAGGAGCACGAATGCGGCTCACGGCTGCGGCAGCGTGCTTGGGGCGCAATCGGTTTCGTGGTTGGGCGGCACGCTGGGAAGTCGGAGGGGGCGAATCTCAGGCAGGCTGAGGTCGGCCTCGGCTGGCGTGCTCGGCCGTCCACGAGTGGAGGCGGATCAGCTGTAAAAGATCGAGGCTCGATGGAGATGGAGGCGGCGCTCGTGCGCTGCCTGGACGCGGGCGGAGCTCGTCGATCGTGGCGAAGGAGAAGGCGGACGGATGACTACGCCCCGGTGCGAGCGCGACGGTGGTGGCGTGGGATTCCGGCGTCGGGGTAGCAGCCCGTCCAGCTCGTGAAGGAGGGGCCGGCACCGGAGGAAGCAGGGGAAGGCACCATGGTGGTCTCGCCGACGACGGTAAAGGTGAGTTTAGGGCTAGGGTTTTGATGTTTATTTTGGAGATTTGGTGGCTGACGGGGTTGAGTCGGCCGGTGGTGGTGGTCGGGATGATGACGAGGCCACGGTGGTGGTGGTGTTCGTAACAGTGACGATGGTGATGGTCGGGATGGAGGGTGGCGAGGAGATGGGTCGGACAGGAGGCGGCTGATGGTACTGGCAAGTGGTGGGCGAGTTTAGGTGGGATGCTGCCAATGGCGGCGGAGGTGGCTGTTTTGATGTCGATGGTGGCGGAACGGTGACAGTGGTGGTTGCGGTGGTTTGCTGGTCTGGAAGTAGTGGCGGTGGTGATAGCAAATCCGTGGCAGCGATAAACGGCCACGGGGTTTGGGTCACCGAGCTTGGCGGGTGAACCGGCGGAAGAGGGGCTGCTATGGCGAGAATTAGGATTAGATTAGTATCGAGGGTATCCGACACGGCAGGATGGAGGTCCGAAATTGTCAGACTCGGGTGGAGCAATATTATATTTGTAATAGAACAATATAATGGATGGGAAAATGCGCGGACACGGACACGATGCACTTGGCTGTAGAGTTAGCTTGGTGGAATTTAAATGGAAAAGAAACAATGGAGGCTCTCCTTATATAGGAGATGGAAGTCCTAACTGGATAAAGAGTAGAAAGTTTTAAACTCGCACAAGATATATCGTATATAAATTTAAATCGATTTCAAACTAATAAATTTTAATTTAATCAAATTTAAATCATATCTTTAGTTTAAATCTGTTTTAAATAGAGATTACTAAGATATCCAATTTAAAATCAACATAATAATCAAATATTTGATCAAATTATTTCAAAACATGTCTTTTATAAATAATATAAAAATAATAAAAATTAATTTTAAAAAAATCAAAAATACGAATAAATTTTATGTAACTCGTATGTAAATAAAATATTTACATAATCATGGTTTTTCTAACTTACTACTATATTTTAACAAGAAATAAAATAGTATTTTTATAATAACAAATAAAATAATGTTTTGGAATCTCGATGCGACGTCTTTTACAAATTTAAACAAATAAAATATTTATCACATATTATTTTGAAAACCTTATTTCTTCTAAATAAAAATCTTAATAAAAATATTTTTTCTAAAAATATGTACCTCGCAAATATTTGCACTTGACAAGCAAAAATACGAAAAATGTGAATTCGTACGCGACGTATAAATACGACAAACAAAATTAACACCAAAAAAATAAAATAAAAATTGTAGTAAATTTTAGGGGGTTTACATTCTGCTCAACTTAAAAGAATTTCGTCCTCGAAATTTAGAAATAGATAGGGTAAGCAGGGTTGAGGAGAGGGAAACTGGTATTTGATAAGAATTCACGATTTAAGTCGTTGGCGAGGGGAAGAAACGACTTTCAACAAAAATTGACAAATTAGATAACTAAAAGAATAAATCAATGGCGTAGTTTTGAAATGATAATGTGCATGACATCCTTCTGTGTCTAATTCGATCATGCTACCATCAATGCTAGGATCGATAAAATCACAAAGATTGTTAATAACTTCATCTATCTCATTCCAAGATTACTAATTCAATATTTGAGTCGTGTTAAATATCGTCATGATCTTCGAGTCGTCACCATTGCCTTTATTAATAATAAATCTTCAAAGCTTCGATTTCTTCTCAAGTTTCATATTCCATAAAACTAAAAAAGGTACTTTTTCTCTCTTTCTTTCCTTCTTTCTTTCTTTTTTCCCCTCCAAAATTTGAATCCCCTCAAAGATTTATATTGAAAAAAATTTCCTTGAACATATTTTCATTCCTTTATAACTATCCTCAAAATAAATCTCATAAACTATTAGAAATTCTTCGAGGCATACTTACGTATATATTCGACCTTCAAACCGATATGTATTTCCAAAATCCAATTCACAAAAATTTGATTCCTTAGATCTATGTTTAAATCCTATATCTCACAATAAAAATTTTGATATGTTAAAACTTTCGATTCAATAATCTCAAATCTTCTTTTAATATATCTTATTTATATACCTCTTTTTTCTCAAACTAAATTTTGTCTTTCGTAATCCTCTTGAATTTGAAATTCAACAAACCCTCCATGAATTTAGTCTAAGTAAAAAAATCAAACTCTTCACATACTCATGTAACAACGTAAAAAAATTTATCTTTAAGGTACCATCATAGAAATCCATCTTCAATATTCTTGATTACTCTTGAACCTGTTTGTCACTCACAAGTATACCATCTACTTAAACATAATATCACCTTCTCTCAATTCCATCTAAAAAAAATTTAACTTATGTCAAATCTTATATACCTTGTAATCGCCTACTCATCTTAACCAACTATACCATTAGTCTCCTCTATGGAATTTTCTAATCTAGTACCATGTGACTGAAAAGGGTAGTGATCCGGTCTCCATCTTTGCACAAAATCATATACGAACCAAGACTGCATGAATCATGAAGGAGTTTAATGAAATCCTCGAGAGGAAGCTAGCCAAAAGGAAAGAAAAAAAATATATGGTTAGGTTCAAGGGTCGTGGTGAATGTTATGAAGATATTATGAGTCTAAGTAAACCAAGATGATAAAAGGATAAGCAATCAAGAATAAACACAAAGTTAAGCATTTATGGAATTAAGTAGATCACAATTATTCATTTGGTCGAAAAGATTTGAGTCAAGAATTGGTCTCTAACCGAAGTCAAAAAGGACAATAGTATTATGGTAGGGTTTATAGGCTACCCATTTTGACTTGAGAATCGCATCATAAAATAGAGTGTAAGGGGGCATGTTTTAGTGGGACATGATATGCCTACACGAAGGTGGGCTCGTCTAGGTCTTGTATATGAAATTTGTTGGAAGGAAAAGTCTAGTGTTGTGCTCCAAATATCAAAGTCACGATAGGGGACACCAAATGATCAAAATAGAAAGTGGGTTTTTATGGGGTACTAATTAATGCACAAAATAAAAGGTTAAAGCACAAAATAAAGATAATTAAGGAAATATCATAGATCAAGGTAAAATAGGTTAGAGACACAGTTTTTAGAGAGAAGGTAGTCTCGTAGATAAGGGTTTGGTCAAGAGAATGATTCTAATCATTTCTAAGTTTTAAACAATTAGATGGTCACGATGAAGGATCTAGATTTGAGGGAAGGTCGAGTGAGTCAAGATAAAGATATAGTTATACAGTTTGGTCGATGACTAACTATACTTGCGTATATCCGACTATCATGGTCATGAGTGATATGGCAATTAATGTGGACTACTTTATCTATCTTGGTTGCCTATCTATATTTGAATCTATAAATTTTGACTTCTTTAAAACTTTGCAATATAATTCTTCAAATAATCTAATAAAATATATTTCTAAGCTGCCAATCATGCTCATAACTTAAAATTTAATTTTTTAATCAACCTCAAGATAACCTTTACCATAAAAAAATTCTCCAAAAATGTATCATAAACTAACCTTTCCACCTTATCTAGTCACATCAAAATCATAACTTAAGATTTTCAAAATTTCGAATAACTCTCGAATAAATCTTTATTGTGTCACAAATCCAATCTATATATTGTTCTTCTATTATTAATCCAAATCTTAACTCAAAATTTAAATAAGTTTTTAACAATCATAATTCATACAAGAGTTTAAAATAGATCCTCAATTTGAATTTATATCCTTCAAAATTTTTTTTTTTACCAAAATTCTTAATATCCTTACTTCTAACTTTAAAATTCAAAATTTTATGAACCTATTAATTGTGCACCATACAACCCAATTTAAAACCAAGCTTTTTCAACCGCTCTCAAAATTCTTACAGCAGCATTTAAATTTAAAAATTCTTTACAACTAACTTTATAACTCTTCAATGATGTATAGCTAAAATCAAATGAATCATAAATATTTTTCAAAGACCTTCAAAAATCAAAACTGAAAAATCAAATCAATTTCCTTTCTCAATTGTATATAGATCCTACTATCCTTTTGTAGATCCAAATAAAGTTCTAAAAATCCTTCGAAGTTATTAATGTTGCTACTACCCAACTTGGAATTAACTAATCCTTAAGTTCACACTTCTAGAAAAATATGGTCCCTCTTATCCTTATATATTTATAACTTAAATAGGATCTCAATGCATACTAGTTGTCACTGTAATCCTTCTAGCCATGTGTTTGACCAATAAGCAGATACTAGTGTAGTCATCTTCCTAGTTGTCACTAAGCACGAAACTATGAATTTACGGTAGAAGGAGTCAAGCAAGTTGCAAATCAAGGAGGTCGAACGAGAGTTTAGAATTTGAAGTCAATAAAGGATGTCAAGTAGGTGGATGAGATTCTAGACTCTAATCCTATGTGCAGGTTCACATCGGTACAGTAACGTAACCGAAGTGAATAAGGAGACCTGCATGGGCCACCACAAAAACATATAACGCCCCAATCCCAAAAATACTTGAGACTAGATACGTATCATGCCAGCTGTATACATACGAGTAAATGAAAGGCTCGTATGTATACATAAGCTGTAAAATATAGAAAGCCATGCTCAAACTAAATCCACATATAAGAAGTTTTAATGATATAATCAAATAGTCATTTGTGCAAACGTTGGGCGGAGACATATCCACTACCAATAAGTTTAAATAAGAAGAAAATATACAAATAACTGATTTGGTCGAGCGAAACAAATGACGAGTCCAAGAGCAATCATCATGATGGAAGGAAGACATGACCTTAGCTAGAGCACCTGCAAGAATCACGAAACACAGACCTAGAGAGATCACCAGGTCCTCAGAGGGACGTAACAAGATACAAGAAGAATATGCCATTATAACTGCAAATGTAAATACTATAAACTACGACACAACTGGGTTCCTAACCGTCTATGTGATATGCACTTTGAGGATAACGTTCTACGCAGGGGCTGTAGGATCAGCAGAGTAAATAAAGAGTGGCAGTAGGTAGCGCTCATCAGAGTCACTATCGGCCGTGGACAGTAAGTAGCACTCATCAGAGTCGCTATCGGCCCCGGGGCAGAAGGTAGTGCTCATAAGAGTCACTATCGTCCCCCAAATGTGTGTAAAAATAAATGTAGCCCCTATGCTAGTAGCTGTCCCCTCCCCTCAATGATACTATACATGCATCGTAAGTACGACGTACCAACACATGTCGCTTCCACAATACTATTTTATAATAGATAACTGTCAAGTCTTCTAACAAGCATCTATTGACAGTTATTCCTACGCATGCGTATGGGTGATTAGCCAACACGCAAGTGACCGATACATGATACTTACAACTCACAAACAACTCGTGATACCATTGTGACAAGTTTAATAAAATACACTAAGTTGACGGTAGTCCCTTAACTCTAAGTCCACATGCAAGAAAAAAATAATAAATAATAAATATAGATACAATAAATAAAATAAAATGCAACTAAATGTAAGCAGTAAAGATGGCAAGGTATCTTGCCTGGTGTGGCGCCTGGTGTGGTGCAATCATCTGACATGTCCCAGTTTGTCTAACAGCCATAATTGATATGTAGAGGTCCGAAATTGTGAGAAAATCGTTAAGTACGATTAGCCATGGTCAATGGGAATAATTGAGAAAATTTTATGGAGATAGATTCATGTACTAATTTAGAAAAATAGTTTCATAATAACATTATGTAAATACTCGAAAAATAGATCGTATTAGTAAAAATATGTTTTTAGTTAAATATTTGAAGAATCAAAATCATTTATAGGCAAAGTCCTAATTTTTGCAAAATATTTTTTTATATAGAAAATATTATTTCGTATACGAAATTTTTAAGTTATTATTCAAAAATAAGTTGTTTAGGCCAAAACTATAACTTGTCAAATATACACACATATAGCTCGAGAGGAATATTTTAGTGTGAAAACTTACTTTGAAATTAGCAAAAGTAAATAAATCGTATAACTTCTAGAATAATAATGTAAAGAGTAATAATAACAAAACAATAATAATAATAATTAACTTTTAACAGCCTACATATACTGATTTATACACCAAATGCTTATACCATATACAAAAATAATATAATAAAATAATAATAATACTAATATAAACTTCAAAAAATCTTTGCTGTTCTCTTAACACAGTGAGAGAGAGAGGTAGGAAAGAGATCGAGAGAAGAGGGTGGAATCGACTTACAAAGGGGGTTTCGGCGGTGGCACGGGACGGAGCTCCGGCGAGTCTCGGCGAGGTCGACGCTGAGGAAGCGAAAGAGGGACGCACCAGAGGCCGCCGCCGACTGCGGAGCACGGCACGGCACGAAGGGTCGGAGGAGCACAGATGCGGCTCACGGCTGAGGCAGCGTGCTTGGGCGCGGTTGGCGTCAGGGTTGGGCGGCACGCTGGAAAGTCGGAGGGGGCAAATCTCAGGCAGGCTGAGGTCGACCTCGGCTGGCGCACTCGGCCGTCCACGAGTGGAGGCAGGGTCAGCTGCGGAAGACCAAGGCTCGATGGAGATGGAGGCGGTACTCGTGCGCTGCCTAGACGCGGGCAGAGCTCGCCGATCGTGGTGAAGGAGAAGGCGGACGGTTGACTGCGCCCCGGTGCAAGCGCGGCGGTGGTGGCGTGGGATTCCGGCGTCGGGGCGGCAGCCCGTCCAACTCGTGAAGGAGAGGCCGGCACCGGAGGAAGCGGGGGAAGGCACCACGGTGGTCTCGTCGGCGACGGTAAAGGTGAGTTTAGTACTAGGGTTTTGATATTTATTTTGGGGATTTGGTGGCTGACGGGGTTGAGTCGGCCGGTGGCAGTGGTCGGGATGATGACGAGGCCACGGTGGTGGTGGTGTTGGTAACAATGATGATGGTGATGGTCGGGACGGAGGGTGGCGAGGAGATGGGTCGGACAGGGGGCGACCGATGGTACTGGCGGTGGTGGGCGAGTTTAGGTGGGATGCAGCCAATGGCGGCGGAGGTGGCTGTTGTGATGTCAATGGTGGCAGAACAGTGACAGTGATGGTTGCGATGGTTTGCTGGTCTGGAGGTGGTGGCGGTGGTGATAGCAAATTCGTGGCAGCGAGAGACGGCCACGGGGTTTGGGTCATCGAGCTCGACGGGTGAACCGGCGAAAGAGGGGCTACTATGGCAAGAATTAGGATTAGATTCGTGTCGGGGGAGTCCGACCCGGTAGGATTGAGGTCCGAAATTGTCGGACTCGGGTGAAGGAATATTGTATTTGTAATAGAACAATATAGTGGATGGGAAAATGCACGGACACGGACACGATGCACTTGGCTATAGAGTTAGCTTGGTGGAATTTTAATAGAAAAGAAACAATGGAGGCTCTCCTTATATAGGTGGTGAAAGTTCCTAACTGGATAATGAGTAGAAAGTTTTAAACTCCCACAAGATATATCGTATATAAATTTAAATCGATTTCAAACTAATAAATTCTAATTTAATCAAATTTAAATCATATCTTTAGTTTAAATCTATTTAAATAGAGATTACTAAGATATCCAATTTTAAATCAACATAATAATCAAATATTTGATCAAGTTATTTCAAAAAATGTCTTTTATAAATAATATAAAATAATAAAAATTAATTTTGAAAAATAAAAAATACGAATAAATTTCATGTAACTCGTATGTAAATAAAATATTTACATAATCATGATTTTTCTAACTTACTACTATATTTTAACAAGAAATAAAATTGTATTTTTATAATAACAAATAAAATAATGTTTTGGAATCTCGATGCGACGTCTTTTACAACTTTAAACAAATAAAATATTTATCACATATTATTTTGAAAACGTTATTTCTTCTATATAAAAATCTATAACAAAAATTTTTTTTCTAAAAATAGGTACCTCGCACATATTTGCACTTGACAAGCAAAAATACGAAAAATGCGAAGTCGTACGCGACGTGTAAATACGACAAACAAAATTAACACCAAAAAAATAAAATAAAAATTGTAGTAAAATATAGGGAGTTTCCAACTTTTCTCAGTTTGTAGTCAAACTTTTGTTTTTGTAAACAAAATGGCGACTCTACTAGTGACGACTTTCTCCTTTGATGAGAACGTGAAAACTCAATGCGATGTTACGTCGGTCAGCACGACATAGAAGACTTTGGTGGTAAAAGTCGACCAAATTGCCTAGAAAGCCATGATTGGCGCGGGGGTGCCAAGTGTGCCACCACTGTTGCTGCCAAGAACAAGGTGCACGCCATTTGGGCTCCAAAGTCCTCCAGGGCCCAATAATGACTTCTGCACCAAATATGGAGAAAAGCTCTGTGACCACTTCTTTTTTGTTTCTAATTCTGAAATTGGTAGAGGGTGCGCCAATCACTGCCCTGGCGCCTATCAAGGGACAGTGCCATATGGCTACTTCTTCTTCCTCTCCAGTTCAAAACTTGGTGGAGAGTGCACCAACCACTGCCTCTGCGCAGAACAAAGGAAATTGCCTTATGGCTAATCCTCACTCCTCCCCAATTCTAAACTTGGTAGAGAAGTTACATATCACTGCCCCTGCGTAGAATAAAGAAAAGCGCCCTATGGCCTCTCCTTATCCTTTTCCAGTTCTGGACTCGGTAGAAAATATATCTGATTGTGCCTCTGTACCAACCAATGCGAGAACGCTTCTGAGTAGAAACTCTAGTTTTTTTGGCAGAGACAATCAAATCGATGCTAAAAAATTAGACTCTACTCGAAGTCCGTTTACTGCAGCTCATCTGTGCCGCACCAAACGTAATAGAACAAGTTACGCAGAACGATAGGGCCTCCTGTCCAATCCATATGGCCAGCGCCAACCAAGCAAGAGCCAAGATCTTCCTACCTTGTGCATATCAAGGACAAGGCAGGGCAAACTGATGGTATCTCAGTCAAACAGCCAGGCGAAGCATGACTCTGACATGCGCACTTACCTTAATCAGCACAGAACAGCATCAAGTCCACATCAAGCACAATCTGTGTCACTTACTAATTGTGCACAGGAAGAGTTTCTCAAATCAAGAATCCTTTCACCTATGCTAATGAACTCGGTACTTCTCCGTATACACGAGGAACAAGGCATCTCAAGAATCGGAACCATGTTCCTAACATCATCAAGGAATATGTGCGTCCGATTTCTCATTATCCTGTCACTGTAACTGATCTCTGTAAATTTCTTGTACAAAAACGAAAGATCGTAGGACCATCTCATCCACCTGTAACTCTACATCAGGAACACTACTGTAATCATCACCATGAACTAGTGATCAAATGTTGTTTTCAATCAGCTAAACGGTCTGTCTTTGACCATTTGAACTACACTCAGACTCCAGAACTCTTTATGGTGGACGAAGATGAATTGTTATATGCTTCGATCAACATAAAATCCCGAAGTACTGGGGATAGAAAACGTCCAAGACATAATGCATCTCGCAATCCCAGTCAACAATACCTTGATCGTATCCGTGACTCTGGTGAAGGGGTCTACCAGAATACAAGATCAAAAGACCGAGACCTACTTGGTCAAAGGAATCTTCCCTCTCCTAGTCTTGGAGATATCCTCAGTCAAAAAAATCTTTTTGATTCTGACCAAGAAACAATCGGTCAAAGGAATCTTTCTTCCGACCAAGACTCAATCGGTCAAAGGAATCTTCCTTCCGACCAAGAAATAATCGGTCAAAGGAATCTTTATGATTCTGACCGAGATTTTCTCAGTCAAAAAAAATCTTCCCACTCCTCATTCTGGGGGTAGTTCCCTACGTGACTTTGATGCCGATAGCGAGAGCTCTGAGCGGACGATATTTTATACCAGTTCATTATCGGCAGTTAGGAGCAGAGGATTGCTACGTTAGAGGCTAACTTGAAAACTATGGCTAAAATGGTTACAAGTACGCATGTTGTGATCATAGAACAACACACTGTTCCACCTGTTGCAAATCCAATTCCAACCCAGGAATACATAGCAGCATCTGCCCCTGTCAACACTGGTCTGGGGGTGCAATCTCCTCACAATATTACCATGCCAACTCAGGCTACTCCAAGTCAATTCGGTGCTGGGGGTGGTCCATATCATGCAATTTTGCCTCCTAACACATCGAATCAGTCTACTGCTCCCCAAGTCTCAGAAGATTCCTTTGAAGCGGTAAAGCTTCTGCATAACCAGTTCGAAGCCTTCAAGCAGAAGGATAGTTTGCAGAAGTTGGGAATCAAACAACCTTACCTTGTAGAGTGGAAGGAAGTCCCATTTCCACCTAAGTACAAGCCACCAACCATCATGCTGTTTGATGGCAGCTCATCCCCGAGTCAGTATCTCAACCATTTCGAGGTAATGACTGATCAGGTCCAACCAAATGATGTTCTACTCACTAGAGTATTTGTCGGGTGCTTGGCATGTGGCCTATGACCTGTATCATAGCTTGCCAGATGGTTGCATAACATCTTTTGTAGGATTCAAGTAAATGTTCCTGGAATGATTCTATAAGGGAACAAACGACATGACTATGTCGGCCCTCATAAAATCAAACAACGACCTAATGAAACTGCTGAACGTTTCATCAAGCACTTTCGTCGTGAGGTACTCAAAATACCTTTGGGTACACCAAATGCATTGACTATAGATACATGCAAATCAAATTTGTTACCTATAGTCATCATGTGGACCGGACCTACACAATTCCAAGACAGGGCCTCCTTCATAGTAAGTGCTAGGGCAGCCAAGGACAGTACTGATAAATTTAAACAGTTAGGCATCCAGATGCCTAATCTTGACAAAGACGAACATTTTACAACCAACAGTGGCGGTCATTAGAACAACCGTAAAGGCAAAGAAGCTTTAGCCATCAACGTGAAAGACAAAGAAGCTTTAGCCATCAATATGGGTCAGTCAACACCCACCACGACGGCACCCCTACAGAGAGCAGCATGTCATAAAGAGGAATATTTCTTTGATGAGGACAACATTATGAGCATATTTGATTGTCTGATCAAAAGCAATAAACTTTAAATGCCTGAAGCAAAATGACTAGATGAAGTAGGTAAGACTGACAATCCAAATACTGCATGTATCACAGGTTCTTGGGACATCCAACCAGGATGTGTTACGTACTCAAAGAAAAGATCCAGGAACTGATCAACGCCAAGGCAATCACTCTTCAGCAGGATGAGAAGACCGTGACTGCCAATGTCGTCTCTCTATAATTTAGCGACTTTCCTGTTCAACTTATGCAAGATGGAGTCGTCCTCATTCCAAAAGCTACTCTGGAGATCGTCAACCTTCCGACAGTACAAAGTGATGGTCTTGTACCTTTATCAATCGACAAAGGGAAGATCATGTGGATTCACCCCGATTTAGTGGCTGACTTTGAATGAAAGATACCTGCTTCCTCTACAAAGTCAAAAAAGGAAACCAAATATAAGTCATGTCATATGACATCGCTGGGTGGTCATCTTCCACCATTGGATGCTACCTTCATCCCAGCAACGGCTTCACTTTCTTCTGCCGAAAGGGCAGTATCGAAGCCAGAAATCAATTAGTGGCCAGCATTCCATCTATACGGTCAACAGTCCCGTGAACTGATGACAAAGATGGTTGCTTGAATGATGGAAAAGGGTCTCCTATACCTCTTTCCCTACGTCTTCAACACAATCAGTCCCATATTGGTCTGGGATTCTGAACATGTCCTTCATCTCTCCAAAAGAAGTCTTCCAGAAGCAAGACTCGAATGATGAACTGTAATATGGTTTCCTTCACACCGGTTCCAGAAGAAGAAGCCATGACTGGTACTCAATCTGGGAGGCTCTATATCAGAGACTATCCAGAGGGACAAGAGAATACAGTCACTCCTCCTCCAGTCTCTGATGCCCCTACAGCATCTTCTTCACATGTCATTAATGTTCCTTCAGCGTCATCGCCTCAAGTGAAACATGTTCTTCCTAATCCAACAGCGGCTGACAAAGGCAAAAGCCAGTTCATTTTGATAAAATATTGAAGAAAACTCCATCTTTTGGACTTGAAAAGCTATATAACTTTAACATATTGGCTCAACTAGCCAATACTCCAGAAAGATTATCGATTTTTGAACTCTTGCGTCTCTTAAGGGAAACTCGAGAGATATTAAGTAAAGCTTTGATGCAAGCTGATGCTTGTCTGGCCCATCTTAAGAGATCGGACAAAGAACCAGTGACATGTTCTCACTGTCATAGCATGATGGAGCTAATCCCCAATATCACCTTCACTCAAGATGATATGCTTCTGGAGGACAATCGACATGACCGACCTCTCTACTATACGGGGTATGTCGATACCATGAAGGTCGATCGCATTCTAGTCGACCCAGGATCTGTACTCAACATTACGCCAAAGACTTTATTAGATGTGCTGAAGATCCCAATTAATAACCTCTCTACAACAATCATGACTATTTTGGAGTTCAATTTCAGAAGAAGCGAACCATTGGAAAAGATTCACCTAAAAGTCCAAATTGGCAATCTTCGTACGAAGGTCACCTTCTATGTGATTGACAATCATGTCTCCTATAACGTCTTGTTGGGAAGACCATGGTTGCATGAACATAACATCGTGCCATCCACTCTCTATCAATGCGTCAAGTATGTCGATGACAACGGAGAAGTCCGGAAGGAAGTGGTTGATCTTAGTCCCTTCCGAGGCATCGAGACATATTTTACTGACTCCACAATGTACAAAGAGGAGTTCATGAAAGTCGTACTGGCCATGGATACTGAAGAAGACCGAAAAGAAAGTTCGAATGATGTCCTGGTAATTTCGGTCAAAGGACGCACTTCTTGTCCTTCGTATTCGCAGACGTTGACAATCAATCTCTCTCCTTCTATCAAGCATCCTCCTGCTAGAAAGATGGAGCCTAGGGTGCTCACCTCCTCTGAGCCTCTTGTTATCGACCTTCATCGTAACAAGCCTTCTCCTTCTCCTCCTCTTGTTATCAATCTTAGTAAGCCATCAGCTAAGGTTAAAAGCATTATTGTAAATGATGATGTAAATATCATTAAAGTAGCATCTCATTTGCAGTATATTAATGCCAATTATTACACTCGATGTTATCTAGAAATCCAGGATAACTTCGAACCCCTTACCTTAGGAGCAGTTCAACCCCTTCAAGATGAAGTATCACTTGAATCAGTACAAGATTCATTCTTTCTGGTTTCCTCCCGCAAGAAGGACGATGTAAAACCCCTAAATTTCTACTATATTTTTTATTATTAAAATTGGTACTGATTTAAAATTTTATTATTGTACGTCGCGTAGTCGTATTGTACGTCGCGTACGAAATTTTTATTTTTCGTAGTTGCTCGTCGAGTATGAATATGTGCGAGCGTGCATATTTTATAAAAATATTTTTTTCTATTTTATTATACACTTTCAAAATATTATATAATTATTATTCTTGCTATAAAAGACCTTTTGTTTTATTAATCATAAATAATATTTTATTGTATACTAGGAAAAACATAATCATGTATGCATTATTCGTGCATACATATATTTCGTGATTATTTATTAGTCTATTTTAAATAAAAATGTAATTTTCGAGATTTATCAATATTAATATTTTATTATTCAAAAATATATTTAAAAATATTTATTATTTTTCGAAATTATTATTATTGGTATTTCGAAAAATATATTTGAAAGTTATTGTGGCCATTTAAATCTTGATTTGATTTTTGGATTTATTTAAATAGTTAAATATTCGAAATTTGATTTATCCCATTTGATTTTGAGCTAAAATTTAATTAGATTTAAATTTGATTTGTATTTGGAATTGGATTTTGATTCAGATTTGGATTTATTGAATTAAATTAAATTATAGATTGAATTATCTAATTTGGGTTTTAAATATCCTAATGGGAATTTCTACATCCTGTAAATAGGCAGGTACTAATACATTATTTTTTCACAATTCATCTTCCACAAATTTTCTCCATAATTCTATGTGCATCGTGTCTGTGTCCATCCAAAATCTTATTCCATTATTTTACATGTACATTATTTATCTTCTTCCCTATGTCGGACACACCCCGACATCAATAAATTCCTAAACCCTAGTCCTAATCCTAACCCTCTGCCTCCTCCTGTCCCGTTTGACCCGACCACCCGCTGCCCCATCACTAGCACCACGCCGCCAAAACCCCGCTCTGCCGGAGCACTCGATCCCCGACCACTATCCTCCCCAGACAATCGACCCTGACCCAGGAATCACCTCCACCACAGCCTTCATCACGGCCTCTCCACTGTCAGCACCACCGCCACCATCCCGGTCATAAACCACCACCGTGGTCACCATCCGAAACACCACCACCGCGGCCACCTCCGCGGTAGCCCCGATACCACCATCAGTAAAATCACCACCACCTGGCCGCCACCCGAAATCCCAGAGAAATTGGTAAACCACCGGCAAACCTAAAAACCTAAATTAAAATAAACCCTAAATCTAAACTCACCCACGTACCGCCGTAGCTTCGGCACGACCGCCGGCGAAGCCAGCCCACGTCGGAGCTCCGCCACGCGAGCCTCCGTGCGTGTCCGCCTCTCCAGCCTCTCCCGAGCTCATCCACTCCGACAAACCCCTCTTCCCTGGCCACCGCCGATGCGCGCGTCCGTAGCTCCGTCGATCGCCGACCGCGCCGAGCCCAGCCCCACTCCCTCTCGCTCTAGACTCCGCCCATGCTTCCTCTCTTCGCCTCGCCGTCGAAACACCGCTCCCTCCAGTGCCCACTGTCAGGCCGAGCCTCCGCAGCCTCTTCCCGTACAGACCCCCATCTCGCCTTCTTCCGCCTTCGCGGAGCGCCCACCAGTGCCACCATTCAGGCCTCCGCCGACGAGACCCGCACAACTTTCCCTTGGCCGAACGAAACACCTCTCCTCCGCCAGGTCGGCGAACCCCCGCCGTACCGTACGCCTCCGGCGCCGCCAGCCGATGAGCCCAGCCGCGCGCCGATCCCCCGCCACCGCGTCCCTCAGTCGAAACCCTCGCCTGTAGTGCCCTCGCGCAGTGCCACCGCTCCTGAGTCCACCGCCTTTTCCAGCGTGCGCCGCACCTCCGCCCTTCGCCGCCGATTCTCCGTCAGCCGTCCGCTCTCCCCCTCTCGATCTCCTTCCCATTTTTTTCCTCTCACCTCTCTCTCATTTCCCCATTTTAGAGAACAGTACTCAGCAGCAGACACTGTTGACTTTGTTGTTTTTTTATTTGTTGTTTTTTTTATTTGTTTGATCTGTGTATTACTGTTTCCTTTCTTTTTTATCTATTGTTTATTATTATTATTATCATTATTATTATTATTATTATTATTATTATTACTATCATTAGTATTATTATAATTATTATTATTATCATTATTATTATCATTATCATTTCTATTATTATTATTATTGTTATTTTTATAATGTGATTTGTATTACTTTATTGTTAGTAATAATTTTAGCATCAAAGTAGATGTATACACCATAGTTAATATTTTATTTCTTTATTACTCTTATTATTATGATTTTCTATACGTAATTTTAGTATGTAAATTTGTTGTATTATTTATGTATTATTACCACTATTATTTTCTGTTTTGTAAATTGTATTATTATTATTTATAAGTAGTACAAATATTGTCTAGCTAATTTCAAGCAAATTTTAAAATATTATTCTTGATTAGATGTATATATATTTGACAAGTTTTTGTCAAAACGATTTAGTACTATTTTCAATTATTATCTATAATATATTTTAAAAGATAGTTTTCTACCTAAATTGTACAACCTTAAGAGTTTTCTGTGAACACAGTTTCTTTTATATTTAGTATTTATCTAAACACTATTTTTTAACTTGCAAAAATATAAGTTCTTATTTATTATAAATAATTTCCTAAAATCATATATATTATTTATCTAAATTTCTTCGATTATCTTCCTGTCCGTGCCTAATCCCATCATTCATATTCTCCTGCCAATTCGAGACTACCTTATGTCAAACCCAACTAATTTGACCCTTCTGGACTCAATGGAACTGTCCGTGCCACCATCAGAGGTCCCCTTGTATAGTTATTACACCAAAGTTGTAGTTCATGCCACCATGATTATCACAGCACACCAGGCGCTCTACCAGGTAAGACACCTTACCATTTGCTGTTTAGTTATTCTAGCTCATACTTCATGCATTAATATTATTTTCTTTATGCAAAACAAACTGTGATACATAGCATAACCTGTTAGAACTTACTGTTCATTTATATTATGCTATGTATTATTTTTCTTACACATTAAACCTAGATTTAAGGGACCACCTTTGTGTGTTGCATTCATGGCTTTGACACATTTATTCCACGTTGTTGTGTGTCGCATATAGGACTCAGACATGCGTGCTTGGCTGGCCACCAGTACGTATAAACTGTACGTTAGAAAATAACTGCTAATAGAATTGCATGTTAGAAGACTTAGCAGTTATGAGTTTGCATTGGACGGGAAGAACATGATTGAAAGTTGACTACCACCCTATCTATCGTAGACTCGCTCGCTACTGAGGAACGATAGGTAGACTATATGTTATAGACTCGCTCAGTACTGAGGAATAGTATATAGTGTTGTGACTCGCTACTGAGGTACTGCATTGGTATTTTCTTGACTTAACTGGGTAGTCATGCGACCATGAACAGTTCCTAAAACTGCATTCACTTAGAACGATTAGGCTACCCTTATCCGTTAGGTATGAGTACCTTTGGTTTGGGTACTTGTATCTGACAGTGGCTTGGAACAATAACTTGTCGCGGATTAGTTCGTCACATCTTGTCCTTGTTTGGTTGTAGGTGTGACTTACTACTTTGATGAGAAGGTATTGAACCTTGTTGGGTTCCAGATACCATATTGGATTCGTAGCATGGAAAGATATGTCACCGTAAATTAGTTTATCATCTCATGTCCATGTTTGGTTGGGGGGATGGTACGCTCGTTCAATAGGTGTGTATTGGACCATGTTATAATTCAATTGACTTATTTATTTGAGCAATATTTATTCAGTTTATATGGTATGATATTATGTGTCTTGTTACGTCCCTCTGAGGACCTGGTTATCTCTCCAGGTGTGTGCTCTTGTCTTTCGCAGGTGCTCTAGCTCTAGCCGTAGTCATCGTTATTTCTTCGAGGATGATTGCATTTGGATCGTCTTCGCTTCGCTCGCCAAAAATCATTTCTTTTCTTATGTATTTCTCCTTACTTGTTGATATGGATTTGTCTCCGCCCAACATATTGTATCAAGACAATTCATTATCATTATATGACATCTTTTATCATTTATTTTGTGTAGATGTGATTAGTTATGGTTCTACTGCATTTTATAGCTTATATATTTATACGAGGCTTCCATATATTGGAGTATACTTTGTATGAATACAGCTGGCATGTCTACGTTCCTAGTCCTACATATTTTGGGACTGGGGCATTACAGACGAACATCCTATTCTCTTTAGCAAATGATTGAATCAAAAGGCTACATCCAATAACGATGCTAAAAGTGACGATAATGGACGACTTCAACTACATCGTTATAGTCAACAATCGAAGAACGTCATCCAAAAGATGGGCTATAACTTTAAATCTGGCCTCAACGGTGGTAAGGGAACGCGAACTCCTATTCGTATACCTGCTCCAAAAGGGAAGTCACTACAATATTATAACAAAACAAAGCATAGGTTAGGCTACACTACGCCGATCGTGACCCCAGATACCTCTGAGTCTGACAAAGAGGAGCGATCTAACTCTGCCTCATAGGATTCGGACACCAACATATGGCACGTCCATCGAGTGACCCTATCTTCTAATATGGTGACCGTTGAGTTCTCAGAAGATGACGATGACTTCATTGAAGCCCCTGAATCTGATCCTTGGGCATAAAAGATGGATACCCAATGGGAACTTTGTTTCGAGTAATGTGAACCACCTACTGAAGATCAATTAGTCCAGGTCAATGTCGGAGACAAAATTTCTCCAAGGCCAATCTTTATCAGCAAAAGTCTTCCTGAAGCAGATAAACAGGAACTGATTTAGCTCATTCGAGAATACATTAACGTATTCGCCTAGAGCTTTGAAGATATGCCGGGATTAGATCCTCAGATCGCTACCCACAAGTTCAATTTTCTACCAAATGCTGGGCCAGTCAAACAACAATAATGTCAATTTTGACCTGATATGATGGATGCTATAAAAGTTGAAGTCAAGATGCTCATCGCTTGCGGCTTTGTTAGAGAAGAACAACATCTGGACTGGGTGGCTAATGTTGTCCTAGTTATGAAAAAATAGGAAAGGTCCGAGTCTGTATCAACTTTAGAGACCTTAATGAAGATTGTCCTAAGGATGCATTCCCTCTTTCGATCATTGATGTCATGATCGACAGCACTTGCGGGTTTAAGTAGATGTCTTTCATGGATGGATTCTCCGAAAACAATCGGATCAGGATGAACCCCGAAGATGAAAAACATACATCTTTTTGTACTCCTCTGGGAGTCTACTGTTACACAGTCAGGCCATTTGGTCTTAAAAATGTTGGTGTAACTTATCAGCGAGCCATGAGCACCATCTTCTGTGAACATTTACGAAAGACAGTCGAATGCTATGTTGATGATATTGCTGACAAATGTCGTCTAAAGGAATATCACATCCAAGACTTAAGAACTATCGTTGATTTAATGGGCCAGTATCAACTTAAGATAAATGCCACCAAGTCATTCCTGGGAATCTCTAGTGGCAAATTTTTTGGATTCGTTATTACCTCTAAGGGTATACACATTGATCTCGAGAAAGTCAAAGCCATTCAAGAGATGAGTCCTCCACGCAACCTAAAAGAGCTACGAGAATTCTAAGGATGGCTTGCGTACATCAGAAGATTCATCTCAAATCTCTTTAGACGTTGCAGACCGTTCACTCAACTAATGAGGAAAGGTGTGTCTTTCGTATGGACTAAAGAATGCCAGGAAGCATTTGAAGACATAAAGTTGTACTTGATGAACCCTTCAGTCCTAGTGCCTCCAGTCACAGGAATACCCTTCCTGATGTATGTTCGAGCAATAGATCATTCTCTGGGTGCCCTACTAGCCCAAAAGAACAAGGAAGGTCATAAGCAGTCCATCTATTATTTTAATCGCACGATGATCGGTACTGAACATCGATATAGCCCAGTAGAGAAAGAATGTTTAGTCCTGATGTCCGCTGTCCAAAAAATACAACATTATATCCCGGGCCAGACCATTCATGTCATCTCCAGAGTCAACACTCTCCTAGTCTTGATAAAAAAAACCCAGTACACTCAATTTCAGACTCGCTATATAGGCTATATTGCTAGCATAGTATGATATGGTCTATGTCCCATAAAAGTCTGTTAAGGGTCAAACCCTAGCTGACTTCCTAGCTGCTCATCCAATTCCTGAGACTTCAAAACCCTATGATGAAATTCCTGATGAAACTCTGGAATCTAATATGACTTCAGAATGAATCCTTGCTTGGCGTCTATTCTTCGATGGTGCATCAAAAATCGGACCCAAAGGTACTATCGTCGCTGGAGTTGGAATCATTTTGGTATAACCAGAAGGACTGGCCATTCAAAGATACTATTCCCTGGACGAGCCATGTTCTAACAATGTCGCTGAATATAACGCTTTACTCATTGGTCTCCGATTAGCTAAATAGTTGGATATCGAGTATCTGTGTAACACCCAGTTTTCCAGATGAGGGTATTTTTGAAATTTTGTAATTAAATCATTATTTATTGATATTTATTTCACATTATGATTTTTGGTGAATTTTAATTATTTTTAAACTATTTAAGAACTGGTTTAAGTCATGACTTGTGATTTTAGGTGTTTTGCTAGTGAGCCGTAGTGACTGTCTGCCCTAGAGCCTAACCACGTGGACATATGAAATTTGACACACGCCTTGGGGCAGTGTCCGACACGCCACATGTCAAATTTCAGGTGACCACGTGGCGTGTCGAGAGAGGAATCAATGTCGTACTGGTTTTTCACTGTGCAGTGTCGCGTGTGTGCAGCGTTCTGATACGCGTGTTTCGACACGTCCATGCGACTCGACACGGCGGTGCAGGGTGCCACATAGGTAGCCCTACATGGGGCGAACCTAGGGGCACGAGCTCGAGGCCAGTGTTGCGTCGTGTCGCGAGCACGAGGCCTCGTACTCACTACACGACGCTGTGCCCTGTGCACTGTGTCTGTGTGTGTGCACATTCTGTTTGGACACATTTGTGTCCACTTGGATGGACACAAACTCGTGTGGGACACTTACACAATATGCTTTCATGTTACCAACCCTCAAATTAGCATTTTAATTTGAATTTATAGATTAATTTTCCAATTCCCTATTCCTGTTACCTATGTATCAGTAACAACTTTTCCCATTATTTTTCCAGATTTTAATGTGAAGTTGTCATCGATTTTTAACCTAGATATCACTGCTATTTACATGTAATTGAAACCTAACATGCTCACCTACTTAAATCCTAAGTGTGTGTCAAGTTGGGTTGATTTTTGATTTGTTTTGAGTTCAATTTCTGAGATTAAGGGATGAGACTGAAACTGGATATTTGTGCACTGATTTTGGTTGTTTTGAACTCAAATATATAAATACCATGTGTATTTGACCTGGACATTTGTAGACTATTTTCTTTGAACTGATTTGGGTTGTAGTGATATGGTTTTGAGTACTAAAACTGAGATTGGAACTAAACCTGAGAAATATTTCAAACCTGTGATACCTATGTCTGCACATACTTCCCCCTTCACCACTGCATCACTTGAACCATTGTTCACTACATCATTAAACCACATCCACTGTATGTCTTGCCCTCTTGCATCGACATCATATTCTTTGGTCCACTTGTCCACCTTTTATAGCTTAAGTTCAGTCCTCTTAGTTCTTTAGCAGACCCAATTACCTGTGGTATAAGCCACTCATTTAACTTACCCTTATTTCATTCACATTGACACTGGACACATGTTAGACACTATGATTCATTCACACATTCACTCATCCTCACACACTCGAACACCCTATGTCACATTTGCACATGTTCTGATACATTGGACACAAGGTTAACATACACTCATGGACACTTGTAACTAACACTCACTTCACACATTGCTACATGTTTGACACATTCACATGATACACTCGAACACATGTTCTAAACACTTAGACTCTGATAACAGATTGGCATATCTCACTTACATTGTTGCACACCTTGCCTTGACACCAGATACATTGCTTTCACTCTTCACACACCATGTTCTGAAACTTGTTTGACACTAGTCTAATCTACATTGACACTGGGGTATATGTGATACTGGTATGCATATGGGATATCTGGGAATGTATGTCAATAGCATGTGTGAGGTCTAACTATGTATCAGTATTTGGTTTTCCTGTGTTGAGTGTCAGTTGGTAATAGATATAAGTGTAGCAGTGAGTTTTGGCAGAGGGCATTAGAGGGAGGGTGTGCTCAGGTCATGGCAGGGGATATGTAACCTGTATATACTCTTCATGACCTGCATATTGCATCCTATTTCACTATCCTGCTACCATGAGTGTAGCCACTGTCTTGTAATTTACCTTCACATTACCTGCACTTGGTCCTTGTTCTACAGACCCCATATTTCCTTAACTGTATATATATACAAACCTTTTACCTACACTTCGAAACCTGTAACAGCAAGCCTATAGTGGTTCTGCAGTAACTAGTATCCAGACCCCCTCACTTGTCCAGATTTAGTATGAACATGTGTAATCTATGAGGATGTAAGCCTAGTATTCATATATATATATATATATATATATATATATATATATATATATATATATATATATATATATATATGTTATGTATATATATGGTTTTGTCTACACATGATATATAAGTAAGGATAAGGTTAGGCTATAAGAGGATGTGTATATATATCATGTGTGATATGATATATGTATACAAGTGTTATGTGTATAGATATTTTGTAGGTTGTTTAGACTTGGCTTAGCCTATTGGCCCATGGCCTAGTCTTTTAGCCTATGGTATGGTATACCTAGTGGGCCTAGATTTGACTTGTGTAGTCTAGTTAGACTTAGAATAGCCTTGTTAGACTAGTATAGACTAGTTTGACCTAGTTTGACTTCTAGGGTTGACCAGAGTTGACCGAGAGTTGACTTTGGTCTAGATTGACCTAGAATCATGTAGAATGCATAGTAGGACTTCATTATATCATTTTAGACTTGTTGTGACTTGTGTTTCTCTAACTAGGAGCCAGGTACCTCCTCTCGGACAGTACATTTTCACAGCTATTCAGATACAAGGCGAGTACATTCTCTGATCATTTCATATCCTGCTTAGAATTATTTCCTGCAGTAGATTACTTTACTTGTACTGTCACATTGGTCATACGGATTGGTACTATATGGATCCCTCCTTGAGATGTTATCCTTAGGGAGCATCGGGTACTACATGTTCTGTGCGTTTCACTTACATGACGTATCATATGCTTCATTGGTTCTTGATCACTTACGACATATACTCTTATGATCGTAGAGTCTTCCTAGAATCCTTATCCCATTTATGGGACTACTATGTATCACCTTCGGGGTCTATTACCTTCGGGGTCTATCACCTTCGGGGTCTTATCACCTTCGGGGTCTACCACCCTTCGGGGGCTGTTACATAGCATCATATAACATAACCTGGCTGGATCCTTGTGTATTGATTGGGGGTACGGGGGAGTATAAATAGCCATGTGAACAATTTCTAAAATAGAATAGCCATGTACGCCTCTTTAGTATAGCTATGTACAATCAAGCCGTTCACATGTCGACTTTGTGCTCTAAATCACTAGTCACTGGTAGCTCTTATTTATAGTAGATATTTCTATTACAGCTCTCTCTCTGTTTACATACAGCATTTCTTTCAGTACCTGTATCTTACCTTACTGCATGATTATATTTTCTAACCTGCTATGAACTGTTGAGATGTACTGTGCTCGCTCCCGTCCTGACTGGACCTGTTGAAAATTTTACAGAGGATGATGAGGAACCCTGCACCCCTTACTTTGGAGCTTGCCTAAATGACACTCGCGACCTGGACCCCTAGGGAGGTTCAGGCAGCTGCTGAGGATGGCACTCTTGCATAGTGTAGTTAGTTTAGTCTGTTCTTTCCATGTTTAGTTGTTGTCTTATTTCCTGAGTTGTATATTTTAGAGATTTGAGACTGGTAGATGTTGAGATTGTATTTCTTCTGTTGTACCTCAGTTGAGGATTTCTCTTATCTTTTATCGTGCTACATTCTGCCTTAGATTTATGATTGAGTTGTACCTCTGTGTTGGCCTCCGTATGGAGAGTATTCATGTTAGTTAGTCATAGTTCTTGACCTAGGACAGCGTTCTACCGCCGACACTGCGGCGTAGGCTGGGCGCTATTACGTACTCGTACCCTCACGGTGGGTGCGGGTCGTGACACGTTTTTAGTGGTGGCCCATGCAGGTCGAGTTTGTGTAGTGGTATTCGAACTAGAGTACCACTACAGCCTGCAGTAGGATTAGGAGTTATATTTTTTGAGGTACTCAATCGCATTAGGAAAAACTCTAACTGGATTCCTGCCGTCTGAATTCCTGATACTTCCTTGAATAACTGTCCTCCCTTGAATTATCGTTTCTATCTCAGTATTGATTCCTTGTTTGATCTGTCTCCAGAATGGTGATTGAGACACGATCGTATCGCTCTGGCTCAGCAGACGCTGGTGAGAGGCTTACTACCCCTCACCCGATTGTGGATGCTGGGACCACAGCACCCCCTATTTCTGCTCATATAGGAGCTTCTGCAGCTTTTGGGAGTGCACCTCCACCTGTCCGGAGGTCTTCTCCTGTCATCCAAGATATGTACCAGCAGCAGTTACCTTCAGGGACGGTAGATGCGGCTCAGATGCTTCCCCTTTTTCAGCGATTCATGGAGTTTCAGCAACAGATTCAGCAGAGCCAGTCTGCTGATATCCGACAGAGCCTACAAGATACTCACCAGTTGGTTAGGACGACAGTGGAGCTAGTGGCTGCTCAGCCACAGGGAGGCCAGATGCAGCCGTATCAGCCGAGGACTCCAGACATCCATTCCTTCAAGAAGATGGGACCCCGAGACTTCAAAGGTACAGAGGGCATCATATACGCTGACGATTGGATAGAGCATATTGAGGAGATATTCTGATTGGCACAGATACCACCAGGATTACAGATCGAGGCAGCCGCCAGTCAGATGCAGGACTTGGCCCGTACTTGGTACCAGACGGACCCGAGGGTTGGTACAGCCGGTCAGACTTGGGCAGCATTCAAGAAACTATTCAAGGAGAAATTCTTTCCTGATACAGCTCTCCATGCTCTGGAGGCGCAGTTCGAGAGTTTGGTTCAGGGGAACCAGACCGTTGAGGAGTATGCTGGAGAGTTCAGCCGTTTGAGCAGATTCATCGAGGATCTTACCGAGGTCGGGAAGGTGAGAAAGTTCTGCAGGGGTTTGATCAAGGAGATCAAGTCATATACCAAGAGCGGCCGCGACGCCACTTTCGAGCAGATTCTGGTAGGAGCCATGACAGCGGAGGACGATCTTGGGCTGAAGGAGAAGAGGATGCGAGACACTCAGGGAGCTAGTGGCAGTACGGGCCCGACCAAGAGGCCCCACCTACAGACTCAGCAGCAGTATCCGCAGCATATGCTACCCCTACAGTTTCAGCAGCAGTATCCGCAGCAGATGCTACCTCTACAGTTCCAGCAGCAGATGCTACTTCTACAGTTTCAGCAGTAGTACCAGCAGCAGTACCAGCAGCCGAGGGTCTACCTTCAGCAGCGTCAGTTTCAGGACTGTGTACCCTTTCAGCAGACGCAGCAGCCACAGAGGCAGCAGCAGGCCCCGGAACAGCAGTTAGTTGTTATTTGCCCCTTCTGTAAGAGACCAGGGCATAGTTGGGGCGAGTGCCGGAAGAGGTTAGACAGATGTTTGCTTTGCGGGGGATCCGATCATCGTCTGAGAGAGTGTCCCGAGTCATCAGGACAGGCAGTTCAGGGAGCTAGGGCCCCGGTAGGCCAGCAGAGGGGATTACCCTTACTGACTCAGCAGCAGAGGTACATGCAGCATCAGCAGCAGGCCAGGGGAGGCCAGCAAGGGCGAGCTTTCGCCAGGACAGTCGAGGATACTCAGGCCGTTGGAGATCTAGTTACAGGTTCCGTTCTTTTGAATCAAATTCTGCAATTGCCTCTTATACTGCCTTAAAAATTCGATTCTTTCTGTTCCTTGTTGATTTATCAATTCTGTCATGTTGTTCTTGTGTTATGTTAAATTTTCTTCTGGGATAAATCATATGGGCTAGGTCACCCAGTTATGGAATCTAGAATCTTCGATAGTCGTGTCAGTTAGCATAGTGAGGACATATAGTCAGATTTAGGACATATTTTTCGAGTGTGGGAATTTAAGGTTTTTGCTGCCAAGCATGCGGCAATGCAAAAATTTTAAATACCATGATTCTAGAGGTATGTGCCTTAGTCGAGGACTCTGTGATTATCGTAGCCTTGCTCGCTAGCATGACGAAGGTTCTGAGTATCATGATTTTGGACAGACGCATATGATTATCTGACGGTATGTTTGAGACTTTGTTTGTGGGGTCTTTGACCTAGAAGGCCTGCTACTATCTTAATTTCGAGGACGAAATTTTTATAAGGTGGGTAGGATTGTAACACCCAGTTTTCCAGATGAGGGTATTTTTGAAATTTTGTAATTAAATCATTATTTATTGATATTTATTTCATATTATGATTTTTGGTGAATTTTAATTATTTTTAAACTATTTAAGAACTGGTTTAAGTCATGACTTGTGATTTTAGGTGTTTTGCTAGTGAGCCGTAGTGACTGTCTGCCCTAGAGCCTAACCACGTGGGTAGAGATTTTGTTAGTACATTTAGCTTGAGGGTATTTTGGTCATCTTGCATTATTGAATTTATTATAATTATTTAGAATTTAATGTATATATTATTTGGAATGGTGTGATTTAATATTATTTAATTATTGCCTTGTGTTTATGGTTAGCCTAACCTAGATTGGACCTAACCTAGATGAGTCATGACTAACTTAGTGAGCCACTTGAGAATTAGATGAGTTGGATAGGGGTTAAGTCAAGTTTAGTCATGGTTAAGTGATTTGCAAAGGACTAAGATAGAACCTTTTGTTCTAGGCCATCTATTTTTCCCTTGATTCAATCCTAGCCATAGGATGAAACCCAAAAACCCTAACCCTAACTTTATGACCAGCCAAAAGACCCCCCCCCCCCCTTGCCTATATAATGCCTCTTTGGGGATTTGTGCCTCTTTCTTTAATAGCTCTTCATTTCTTAAGGGAATAGGTGAGCCTTCTTAATTTCCTTCCTAGTTTAATCAATAGGACTCCTTTTTGATTGAAATTTCTTCCATAATGATCTAATCAATGTTTCCTTACTGATGGTGGAGTCAAATCTCATATTTGCATCAATTTGGGGATTTGGGGTGGCCTTGAAGAACTCTTTAAAGGAGACTTTTTGAAGGAAGAGCAACCAATAGGTACAATCTATTCCACCCATTAAAACTAGGTTTAATTTACATATTCATCTAGCCCTAGGTGTCCTGATTCTATAGGTATAGGGTTTCCCAAGTTTCGTGTCCTTTCGTGTCCATTTTGGACACGTATCAGTGTCGTTTACATTGTGTTTGTCGAAATGCCTCAATAGGCATTTCGTGTGCATTTTTAGTTTTTGTTTGAATAGGAAATTAGTATTTAACCTCGCTTACACGTTTTTGATGTTTGTGTCAGGTCTTAGTGTCGTGTCGTGTCGTGTCGGGCACGTGTACACACGGTCGTGCACACGCACGCGCGGGCACAGTGCGTGCCCTGCACTTCGGGGGTCACTGCGACACGGACACGCAACATGGACATGTGAAATTTGACACACGCCTTGGGGCAGTGTCTGACACGCCACAAGTCAAATTTTAGGTGACCACGTGGCGTGTCGAGAGAGGAATCAATGTCGCACTGGTTTTTCACTGTGTAGTGTCGCGTGTGTGCAGCGTTCTGATACGCGTATTTCGACACGTCCATGCGACTCAACACGGCGGTGCAGGGTGCCACGTAGGTATCCCTACATGGGGCGAACCTAGGGGCACGAGCTCGAGGCCAGTGTTGCGTCGTGTCGCGAGCACGAGGCCTCGTACTCACTGCACGACGCTGTGCCCTGTGCACTGTGTCTGTGTGTGTGCACATTCTGTTTGGACACGTTTGTGTCCACTTGGATGGACACAAACTCGTGTGGGACACTTACACAATATGCTTTCATGTTACCAACCCTCAAATTAGCATTTTAATTTGAATTTATAGATTAATTTTCCAATTCCCTATTCCTGTTACCTATGTATCAGTAACAACTTTTCCCATTATTTTTCCAGATTTTAATGTGAAGTTGTCATCGATTTTTAACCTAGATATCACTGCTATTTACATGTAATTGAACCCTAACATGCTCACCTACTTAAATCCTAAGTGTGTGTCAAGTTGGGTTGATTTTTGATTTGTTTTGAATTCAATTTCTGAGATTAAGGGATGAGACTGAAACTGGATATTTGTGCACTGATTTTGGTTGTTTTGAACTCAAATATATAAATACCATGTGTATTTGACCTGGACATTTGTAGACTATTTTCTTTGAACTGATTTGGGTTGTAGTGATATGGTTTTGAGTACTAAAACTGAGATTGGAACTAAACCTGAGAAATATTTCAAACCTGTGATACCTATGTCTGCACATACTTCCCCCTTCACCACTGCATCACTTGAACCATTGTTCACTACATCATTAAACCACATCCACTGTATGTCTTTTCCTCTCGCATGGACATCATATTCTTTGGTCCACTTGTCCACCTTTCATAGCTTAAGTTCAGTCCTCTTAGTTCTTTAGCAGACCCAATTACCTGTGGTATAAGGCACTCATTTAACTTACCCTTATTTCATTCACATTGACACTGGACACATGTTAGACACTATGACTCATTCACACATTCACTCATCCTCACACACTCGAACACCCTATGTCACATTTGCACATGTTCTGATACATTGGACACAAGGTTAACATACACTCATGGACACTTGTAACTAACACTCACTTCACATATTGCTACATGTTTGACACATTCACATGATACACTCGAACACATGTTCTAAACACTTAGACTCTGATAACAGATTGGCATATCTCACTTGCATTGTTGCACACCTTGCCTTGACACCAGACACATTGAATTCACTCTTCACACACCATGTTCTGAAACTTGTTTGACACTGGTCTAATCTACATTGACACTGGGGTATATGTGATACTGGTATGCATATGGGATATCTGGGAATGTATGTCAATAGCATGTGTGAGGTCTAACTATGTATCAGTATTTGGTTTTCCTGTGTTGAGTGTCAGTTGGTAATAGATATAAGTGTAGCAGTGAGTTTTGGCAGAGGGCATTAGAGGGAAGGTGTGCTCAGGTCATGGCAGGGGATATGTAACCTGTATATACTCTTCATGACCTGCATATTGCATCCTATTTCACTTTCCTGCTACCATGAGTGTAGCCACAGTCTTGTAATTTACCTTCACATTACCTGCACTTGGTCCTTGTTCTACAGACCCCATATTTCCTTAACTGTATATATATACAAACCTTTTACCTACACTTCGAAACTTGTAACAGCAAGCCCATAGTGGTTCTGCAGTAACTAGTATCCAGACCCCCTCACTTGTCCAGATTTAGTATGAACATGTGTAATCTATGAGGATGTAAGCCTAGTATATATATATATATATATATATATATATATTTTTATATATATATATATATATATATATATATATATATATATATATATATATTTTATATATATATATATATATATATATATATATATTTTTTTTTTATATATATATATATATATATGTATTTTTTATATATATATATATATATATATATATATATATATATATATTTATATATATATATATATATATATATATATATATATATATATATATATATATATATATATAAATATATGTTATGTATATATATGGTTTTGTCTACACATGATATATAAGTAAGGATATGTATAGGCTATAAGAGGATGTGTACATATATGATATATATCATATGTGATATGATATATGTATACAAGTGTTTTGTGTATAGATATTTTGTAGGTTGTTTAGACTTGGCTTTGCCTATTAGCCCATGGCCTAGTCTTTTAGCCTATGGTATGGTATACCTAGTGGGCCTAGATTTGACTTGTGTAGTCTAGTTAGACTTAGAATAGCCTTGTTAGACTAGTATAGACTAGTTTGACCTAGTTTGACTTCTAGGGTTGACCAGAGTTGACCGAGAGTTGACTTTGGTCTAGATTGACCTAGAATCATGTAGAATGCATAGTAGGACTTCATTATATCATTTTAGACTTGTTGTGACTTGTGTTGCTCTAACTAGGAGCCAGGTACCTCCTCTCGGACAGTATATTTTCACAGCTATTCAGATACCGGGCGAGTACATTCTCTGATCATTTCATATCCTGCTTAGAATTATTTTCTGCAGTAGATTACTTTACTTGTACTGTCACATTGGTCACACGGATTGGTACTATATGGATCCCTCCTTGAGATGTTATCCTTAGGGAGCATCGGGTACTACATGTTCTGTGCGTTTCACTTACATGACGTATCATATGCTTCATTGGTTCTTGATCACTTACGACATATACTCTTATGATCGTAGAGTCTTCCTAGAATCCTTATCCCATTTATGGGACTACTATGTATCACCTTCGGGGTCTATTACCTTCGGGGTCTATTACCTTCGGGGTCTATCACCTTCGGGGTCTTATCACCTTCGGGGTCTACCACCCTTCGGGGGCTGTTACATAGCATCATATAACATAACCTGGCTGGATCCTTGTATATTGATTGGGGGTACGGGGGAGTATAAATAGCCATGTGAACAATTTCCAAAGTAGAATAGCCATGTACGCCTCTTTAGTATAGCCATGTACAATCAAGCCGTTCACATGTCGACTTTGTGCTATAAATCACTAGTCACTGGTAGCTCTTATTTATAGTAGATATTTCTATTACAGCTCTCTCTCTGTTTACATACAACATTTCTTTCAGTACCTGTATCTTACCTTACTGCATGATTATATTTTCTAACCTGCTATGAACTGTTGAGATGTACTGTGCTCGCTCCCGTCCTGACTGGACCTGTTGAAAATTTTACAGAGGATGATGAGGAACCCTGCACCCCTTACTTTGGAGCTTGCCTAGATGACACTCGCGACCTGGACCCCTAGGGAGGTTCAGGCAGCTGCTGAGGATGGCACTCTTGCATAGTGTAGTTAGTTTAGTCTGTTCTTTCCATGTTTAGTTGTTGTCTTATTTCTTGAGTTGTATATTTTAGAGATTTGAGACTGGTAGATGTTGAGATTGTATTTCTTCTGTTGTACCTCAGTTGAGGATTTCTCTTATCTTTTATCGTGCTACATTCTGCCTTAGATTTATGATTGAGTTGTACCTCTGTATTGGCCTCCGTATGGAGAGTATTCATGTTAGTTAGTCATAGTTCTTGACCTAGGACAACGTTCTACCGCCGACACTGCGGCGTAGGCTGGGCGCTGTTACGTACTCGTACCCTCACGGTGGGTGCGGGTCGTGACAATCTGGAAGTATACGGAGACTCTAAACTGATTGTCAATCAGGTTAGAGTCACGTACAAAGTTCAGCATCAAGATTTTGTTCCATACCATGAAGCAGCAATCAAACTGGCTATATCATTCAAGGGCTTCTTCATTAAACATATATGCCGAGCTTGCAATACAGAAGTCGATGCGCTTGCTAACCTAGCAGCAGTATTAGCAATTCCTGTGAAAAGACAACAACTGATCGTTATCACTAACATGGAATTATTCTGTATTGAGAATAATTTACACCTTGAATACAATAATTCACTCGAGATTTACACTACTAACGAAGGGTGGAGAGCACTTTCCATTGACTTTGTGGTACATGACATCTTACCTGAAGATCCCAAAGAAGCCACAATAATCCGTCGACGATCACTCAGATTCTACTACAATCATACGTCCAAAATACTATATAGGCGATCATTTGATGGCATGCTCTTACGCTGTCTTGTGGAAGATGAAGCAAAATAGATACTACGTGAAGCCCACAACGGTGTCTATGGTGCACATCAGCCTGGTCCTAAGCTACAGGATCGGATTCGACGCATGGGATATTATTGGCCAACCATGGTGTCAGATGCCATTAAATATTCAAGAAAATATCGCATGCCAAATCCATCGGATTTCATTCATTAACCATCAGAATTCCTGCATCCGACTGCAGCATCATGGACTTCAAAGCTTGGGGCATGGATGTCATTGGTCCTATTAATCTGCCTTCATCTCAAGGACATCGGTTTATCTTAGCTATAATCGATTACTTCTCAAAATGGGTCGAAGCTATACCCTTGGCTGAAGTTAAGACAAGCAGTGTCATCAACTTCATTAAATATCATGTGATCTATAGATTCGGCGTTCCTCGACGAATCATCCTTGACAATGGACCTCAATTCATCTGTCAGAAGTTCACTCGATTCTATGATGACAATCGGATCAACAATGTTGCTTCTAAAGCCTACAATCCCATCGCTAACGGTTTAGCTGAAGCGTTCAACAAAATGATCATCAAGCTTCTCAAGAAGTTTGTTTCCACCAATAAATATAACTGGAGCGAAAAACTTGGAGAATGTCTATGGGCCTACCGTACTACCATACGCACTTCGACTGGTTGTATACCTCTCTCTTTGGTGTATGGATGAGAAGTTATCATGCCATTGGAGATTAAAATCCCTTCTCTAAGGATTGCCATTGCCAACGAGCTCACAACAGAAAATAATGATTGTCTTTGACTTTAGGAGCTTGAAGCACTTGACGAGAAGCGGCTACTAGCTCAACAACACATTGAGATATATCAAGCCCGTATCTCAAAAGCCTACAACAGTAAAGTCAAAGTACGAGCATTCCAAAAGGTCGAGCTAGTCCTTACTGCCAGGCATCCTATGACTATGACACATATGAGTAAGGGCAAGTTCGAACCAAAGTAAGAAGGTCCCTACATTATAAACAAAGTTTTTTCTAATGGAGCTTATTAACTGTCATGGATGGATGGTTGAATCGCGATGATGCCTATCAACGGCAAATTCCTGAAGAAGTACCATGTTTGAAAGTATGTATTATATTTTCTGACAAATAATATACATACTTTAAATCCTTGAATTATTTACTCGTCTGTAAAATCTCCAGCAAAATCTATCCAGATCTTATGATACATCTTCATTGATCCACATGCTATATTATCACAAATATCATCTTTTGAAACCCAGCTATTTTAAGAGATAACCTATCCCTGAGTCCCAGTTGACCATGGATAAACAACAGATATACGAATTCACGTCCGTATTACCTCTGAGTTTTGCTATCTACATTTACGACTCGTCATGTCCACATTACCTCTGAATTTTGCTATCTACATCAACGACTTGTCACGTTCGCCTCTAAAAATTCTATCATCCGTATTAAACAACTCATTGCTGATAAAAGATAACATCACAACAAAGGAGTAAACAAAAAGGTTCTTTTTCCATGAAAAGGAGTAAAGGACTAACTTGCAAAGAAGGGAAAGCAAACTACATCTTAGAACATATGAAACGGCTATATCAAAGTGAAAAATATTGAAGACATGATGCTTTTATTCATTTGCTCAAGAAGGACCATGATGGGGCAGGTACCACTCCCTCAACCATTGTGCATATGAAGGATTCAGCTAATCAAGGTCTTCTACAGGAGCTGGCTGACTAGAGATTCTTATACCACAACCTTCCGGTATTGGCTCTTCCTTAATAGCAGCTTCGAATTTTGGAATTATCTCCTCCTTGATAGTGACTTCAGTTTTAAGAGTTATTTCCTTCTTAATGGTCACCGGTTCCTTTTTATGAAGGGAGATATCATCTCCTCTTTGACAGCGACCTCAGTTTTTGGCGTCACCATAGATGCTACAGAAAGATAAAAGAAAACAGAGAGTTAGAATCTTAATAAACTCTTTAAATCTCTGCGCTAATCATGAATGGTGCAAAGAGGAACAGTTATCAATTTGCGCAGACAATTATGTTAGTTCAGTTTATAGTTTGTGCTTAACGTTGGGCAGTTAATGATTGTGCATGCCTCTTGACTGATGTAATTTAGACAGCATGACAATGCGCGTATCATGGCACATACGCATGTGCGATTTAGGCTAACACTCAAAAAGAGGCAGCGTATTTTGAGAATAGCGCAAGCGTCGACTAACACTCTGAAAGAGGCGGTCGACACTGGCCTTAATTACGAAGCACACGTACTGCAATCGACACATGACGCATCCCCGACTGTTCACTTACCTCCAAGAATGGAGTTGAGCTCCTAGGCTTTCACTAACGGTGACACGTATTGCAGCGCCTTCAGTGGCGAAGTACGCGATGGAGCTCCGGCGACTCCTTTGCCCTTGTCAGCGGTCGACTTCTTTGGGGCCATCGTTGATGATGATCGGAAAGTTTTTAAAATGAAGGAGAGGAAAACGAAGAGCTCAGAAAGAAGAAATTTCGAGTAAAAAGTTCTTATCTCTCCTCTCGAATTTTTATAGCCAAAAATCAAAGTGTAATGGTTGTGCAAATTGTGTGAGAAATCTGGAGTTGGTAGAGTTTCTGAAGTGTGCCAATCACACAGAAACGCTTCTTATTCAAAGTATTACAAATTTTGAAGCTTTTCAAATTCGAAAACTTTGAAGGGGGTCTTGTAAAAGCCTAAAAAGTATAATTATCATCATACACTACTCATAAATGGCGCCAGAGTACAAATCATCAAATGGCGCTGGCCATCAGATGGCATATGGCATCAGTTGGCGCTGAACGTAGGTGGCGCAGGCCGACACGTGGCAAGCTTTCTCGAGAAGCTGAAATAGTTGTCATAATTACTGACAGCATGTTAGTCGAGGAAAATCCGTTTGAATCTCGAATGCACGACGCTCGAGAAGATTATGTCAGATTTGTCATAATGACTGACAGCTGCCTCGCTCCATTTACAGTTGGCACGAGATAATCAAATATCATTATACTAAGCAAGGTGCATTAAACAGCAAATAGCGCCTGGCGCCATTCAACAGTTGGCGCCATCTGATCAAATCACCCGGAAGGAGTTAGATGACATAGCGTGCATGCCACTAAACTCGAAGAACGTGCATAGGATACTGCCTATGACCAAGCGCATCTCTTTTATAGAATACCACGTGTCATATGCAGTTAAGTTAACCGTTCGCACGATTGGATGAATGGCGTGCCAAATACAGTATGATCATAATCTCCTGAGCACTTACTGCAGCACTCTCCAAAGGCTTTCTACTTCGACATTGCATCATCTAAGGGATAAAGTGATCATCTTTTGATCATATTCCTACAGTTGTACTTCCCCAGAAATAAAAATATACTCTTGTACTTTTCTCAGTTTGTAATCAAACTTTTATTTTTACAAACAGCTGGCGACGAGCGGCGTTTGCAGGGGTACAGACACGACGGTGGTGCATAGATGTGACGGAGGTCCCAGCGGGATCTAGTGTGGCACCGTTTGGTTTGCGCCGGAGTCACAAATAGAGGTGCTCGAGCGCGGCTGGTACTGGCCCGCCAGAGCGGCGCATGAGGAGGGCTCAGGATGCAGAAAGGCACAGATCCGTAATTACGTGGTTCATGGTTATCGGTAGATTAACCGAAGTTGGGTCGGGGCACCGGATCTGGTTGACCGGTGGTCGAAGGGACGATGTGGAGGCGGTCGGCAACAAATAAGTAGTTTTATGGTGTTGATTTTGGTGGTGATGATGTTGGTGGGTATTTTGGGTCGAGCGATGATGATGGGGTCGATAGAGAGAGTAGGGATGCGGTGGCCGAGAGGGTAGGTAGTGGCCGGTGTTTGTTGGAGAAGATGGATAGTCGTTGTTATGGTGTGCATGGAACAGCGAAAAGCTAGGGTCGGTGTCGGAGAGGAGCAGGGGTACAGGTGTGGTGATGCAGGGGGTGTCCGTGGTGGTGTGGTCGACGCCTATGGCAGAGTCGTTGAGGATGGTCAGTTTGGAAACTGTACAGTTAGCTTGGACGAGGTGGTGGCAGTGATAGATGGTGGCTGGTGACACCACGGTGTGGTGGTCGACGATGGTAACAGCAAGTTGTGGCTATGGAGGTCTCGACGGAAGAAAAAATTAGGGTTAGGGTTTTCACCGTTTAGTATCCTATGTAGGACACGAAAAAGGAAGAGTTGTAAATGTAATAAAATAATTGAAAGAAAAGAACGGACATAGACATAGTGCACGATACAATATATGATTCTTGTGTTGATGAATTGTTGGGATATGAGAAAAAAGGAAGCTCTCCTTATATATGAGGTTAATCTCCTATTTGGATAAGGATTATCAATCCTTGTAGATAAGCTCTTTCCCTTTTTGATTTAAATCAAAATAACCTTTTAAAATTAACCCAATCATAATCCAATAATCAATTAAAACCAATATTAATTTAAATAATATTGATATTATCAAGTAACTTAAATCATATGAATTTAAATCTATTAGATGATCAACATAATAATTTAAAAATAATATTTACTATTTATCAAAATAATTTAAATTATATATTTTATAAATCAAAAACTAAAAAGTACTTTTGTAAAATCTTTCTATTGTTTCCAAATGCCTATGATTTTCAAAACCATATCTGAAACCAATATTTGAAAGTCCAAAGATTAAAACATCTTTTAAAAATTCGTAATGTAGTTCAAGAATAACTTATTTTTACAAAAATAATATTTTCAAACCATGATCTTAACTAGCTTTTGAAATAAAAATATAATAGCAAAATAACGTTTATATGTTTCGCAGAAAATTTATTCCAAAAATACGAATTCAAAAATATATAGGATATATAAATAAAATTCAAAAAATTCAGGAAGAGGGTTATAGCTTGGTGCATGATGCCTACGATGGTCTGACCCCTTAGCAGCTTCTCCCTCCAGTCCAAGATCTTCTCCAGCTGCTCCTCATAAGACAAACTCGGTCCGACAGTGATCCCCGAGTGATCAAGCACGTGACTAGGATCTGGAACATACCTCCTCAACTGAGATATGTAGAACATGTCATGAACACCCTCCAATAACTATAGCAAAGCCAGCCGATAGGCAACCTCTCCAATTTGTTTTAGCACATCAAATGGTCTAACATACCTTGGACTCAGCTTCCCTCCACCTCTAAATCTGATTGTACTATTAGTAGGTAAGATCTTCAGAAAAATATGGTCCTTACTTAAACTCCAGGGTCGACGGTGAGTGTTCGTCCAATGCTTTTGTCTGTCCTGAGCTGCTCTCAAGTGCCTTTGGATCTGCTTTACCTTCTTTATTGCACGAACTACCAACTCTGGCTCGAGTATCTGCCTTTCACCCATATCACTCCAGTATACTAGGGAACGACACTTTCTGCCGTACAATGCTTCGAAGGGGGCCATCTAGATGCTCGCCTAATAACTGTTGTTGCAATAAAACTCGACCAGGTGCATGTGGTCCTCCCATGATCATCTAAAATTTAGGATGCATACCCGCAACATGTCCTCCAGGGTCTAAAAGGTGAGCTTCGACTGTCCATCTGTCTGGGGATGATATAATACGCTAAACTTCAGACGGGTCCCAAGGCTCTTCTGTAGGCTCTGCCAGAAGTACGATGTGAATCTCGAATCTCGATCAGACACTATACTAATCGAGACTCCATGAAGTCGCACGATTTGCCTCATATACATCTCTGCTACGGCTTCTATAGACTATCCTATTTTGAAGGGCAAAAATTGAACGGACTTAGTAAGTTGGTCCACTATCACCCAGACTGCAACACGACCACTCGGACTCCTTAGTAAACCCGTAACAAAGTCCATAGTGATGTGCTCCCAATTCCACTCCGATATCGGGAGCGGCTGGTGCAGTCCTGCAGACCTCTGATGCTCAGCCTTGACTTGTTGAAACAATAAGCACTTGGACACAAAGCGGGCTCTCTCTCTCTTTTCATTCTATGCCACCAGAAATGCTGCCTCAGATCTCTATACATCTTCGTATCTCCTGGATGGATAGAGTATGCTGAACTGTACACCTTCGCCATCAGCTCCTGACGAAGCTCTCTATTGCGAACGTAGAGGTGATCTCTATACCTCAAGGTCCCATCCTCATCAATGTGCAGTCCCGTCTGCATGTCAACATCCGTACTTTGTCGACGTCGTCAAAATCTAGCATCCGTCGGCAAGGCAGTCTTGATCCTTTCAACTAACGAAGATGGCACCTGAAGGCTTGCGAACTGGCTGTCTGCTCCCGGTAATATCACCTCTATCTCCAACTCATGCAGATCCTCTAATAGATGGTGCTGGGTCATCAATAGGTATGCCATGGGCCTCCTCCTCAAGATGTCTGTTACTATGTTAGCCTTCCCTGGGTGGTACTGTAGCTCGATCTCAAAGTCTTTTATCAGATCCAACCATCGTATTTGCCTCAGATTCAGTTCCTTTTGAGTATAGACATACTTCAAGCTTTTATGGTCTGTGAATATCTCTACCCATTCTCCATACATGTAGTGTCTCCAAAGCTTCAAGGCAAAGATTACTACGATAAGCTCCAAGTTATGGATGGGGTAATTCTTCTCATGGGTCCTCAGTTTCCTCGAAGCATAGGCTACCGTGGTGTATCAGGACGCATCCCAATCCCTTTCCAGATGTATCGCTGTAGATCACAAATCCTTCCAGTCCATATGGGATGGTCAAAATAGGTGCAGTGGTCAGGCATTTATTTAGTTCATCAAATGCCACGTGACACTCCTCCGTCTAAACAAACTCCTGCTTCTTGCGGGTCAAGCGGGTCATTGGCTCAGTAATCCTTGTAAAGTTTTCCACGAACCTCTGGTAATATCTGGTAAGTCCAAGAAAACTTCTCACTTCTGAGGTGTTGGTAGGGGTCAGTCACGTCTCTACTGTCGAGATCTTTGCTGGATCCACAAAATTACCTTCTCCTGAGACAATATGTCCAAGGAAAGAGATATGATCCAGAAGGAACTCACACTTTCTCAACTTGGCATAGAGTCTCTCTTTCCTCAGTGTCTTAAAAATAATCTACAGGTGCTTCTCGTGCTCCTCGTGGCTCCTCGAGTACACCAATATGTCATCGATGAACACAACCACGAACTAGTCCAAGTACTGATGGAACACTCTGTTCATCAAGTTTACGAATACAACTGGTGCATTAGTCAGTCCAAAAGGCATTACCAGGAACTCGTAGTGACCATAATCGGTCCTAAATGTTGTTTTTAGAGTGTCCTCCTTCTGCACCTTCACCTAATGGTATCCCGATCTTAAGTCGATCTTTGAAAACACCTTGGCTCTAGTCAATTGGTCGACCAGATCATCGATCTGAGTTAGAGGGTACTTATTCTTGATGGTCAAGGCATTAAGGGCTATTTAGTTAACGCACATTCGGACTGACCCATCCCTCTTTAGTACAAACAATACTTGGGCTCCCTAGGGTGATGAACTTGGTCGAAAGAACCTCTTGGCCTGCAACTCCTCTAGCTGAAGCTTCAACTCATTTAGCTCCTGCTTTTCTAACCAGTACACATTAAAAGAGACCAGCGCTACTCCTGGCACTAACTCAATGGCAAACTCTACTTGCCTATCAGGTGGAAGACCTGGCAACTCCTTCAGGAAGACATCCATAACTCTGTAATGATTGATGGGGGTACTACCTTTATAGACATGTAGACTCTGACAGGCTGGCCTACTCTTTGCGCTACGGTCCCTTTTATGAACTCAAACTCCTAACGATCTGGCGGTCTAAAGAGACACTCCCCTTCCGGCAATCTACGATGGAAAGATACTGGCTCAACCAGTCCATCCCTAATATAATCTCAAAATTTGACATGGAAGATACCAAATATCGCGCCCTCGTCTCTCTTTCACACACAACCACAAAGCACGTTCTGTACATGCTGGTGACTAGAACGATCCCTCCTCTCGTGTGAATCTTCCAACTCTTGGGCAAGGGCGAAGTGGCTACTTTGTGCATAGCTACAAAACTACTAGATATAAAAGATAGCGTAGCTCCATAATCAAATAATATAATAGCATGCAAAGATGCAACAAAGATGGTACCTGTGATCGCCACTACCTCCTGCTCCTCCTGTTTTGGTGCCATAGAAAATATCTGACCTCTCCTCTGAGCCTCTATCTGTTGCCTGGCTTGATCAAACTGCACCTCATGTCGGGCCAGTGGTGGTCCGCTCTGGTATCCTTCCGGTGCTGGTGGTCGCTGAGATGTAGTCGCCTGAGCTGGTGGCCTGGGTTCCAGTGGAGATGGTATGGGAACCATCTGCTGGGCTCTGTCATAACATTACAAACAATCTGAGGCATGGTGCTGACCTGAACCGTACCTCAAGCACTGTCTGATATTTTTCTCATAGTTCCTCTGGACATGTCCCTTCTTGCTATAAAATTAACAATTTGGGAGATCCTTCGCCTAGTATGGAATGATCCATTATTGAAGATGTGCTTCCAGACGTTTGATTAGACCTCCTGTCTGAACTCCGGCTAGTACGACTACGGAAGCAGGGCGCCTCGCGATCATCGGATCCTTGTTAATGGCCTTCTGGACTCTGGCCTCCGCTAGTACCTCCTCGTAGGAAGTCGTAGACTGTATGTTCATATACCTCTGGAGCTCCTTCGTCAAGCCATTGTAGAATCTCTGGGCCTTCTCCCTCTCATTGGGTAACAGTAGTATGCCAAACCGGCTGATGTGGCTGAACTCTGCATCATATTCGTCTACAGTCATCCTCCTTTGTTTAAGGTGGAGGAACTAATTGAAGAGAGCATCACGGAAGGTATCCAGGAAGTATTTTGCCTCAAAGTACTCAAGAAACAGCTCCCACATCTTGTCCCTTCCGACTTTATGCTCCTTCGATTCAAACTAATGATGAGCGTTCCCCTCTAGTTGGGTCCTCAAGGCAGTCATCGACAAATTAGCAGGTAATTGTGATGTCTCCAAGAGCTTTCGTGTGCTTGCTATCCAATCAGTGATCTCATCAGGGGTTTTCTTTCCCTTGAAGGGTTTCGGGTTCATCTGACGATACCCCTAAATAGTGCCCACTAGCTAAGCTGGTACTGGGGTTGCTGCTGGTGCAAGTGTTGGGGCTATTGTTCTCTCCAAAGCAGTCATCGAAGTCTGCCTCATAACCTCCAACTGTTGCCACTACTGCTACATTATTGCCTGGAAGAATTAAAACGTATGGGGCTGGCCATCCGACTGTGGCATCTGGGAGGTGCATACGGCACCTGTTGTTGGTATGCTCTATATGGCATCTGGAGAGAAAAGGGTAGTGATGGTGGCAAAGGGTTCTTCTCCAACTGCATCAACGTTTGTGATGTCTGGCACTCATAGTGCATCGGCACAGGCTGTGGTACGAACCTTATATGAATAGACGGGGTAGTCAGGATAGTTAGAACTCGTCCAGGAGTCTAGACCTCTGGATTAGCTGGGGTCCTATCATTTATGGATGTCGTGTCATGTGTCGGGATGACACCATACACTGTGCGTCCGCTGCGCAGATGCATCTCTCTGAAAGAGACAGAATTCTATCAGATAGACACGGGAACAAACAAGATGCAAGATTTTTAATTGTAAGACTTGAATATGGAAATTAAAGGCGGTGGTCCAAGTATGGATGAGATCTTATATTTCCTAATCCAAATTGCAGGCTCACGTCAGTATGTAACCTAAGCGACAAATCGACCTGCATGGACCACCACTAAAACTATGTCATGTCCCAGTCCTAAAACTTACATAGGAACTGGACATAGCATGGCCAGCTGATACAGACTAGAGTCAGTTACCGAATTTAATGGACTCATCTAGGTATACTACGCTGTAAATATAGCTATATTAACAGTTAACATGTAATCGTCTAAATCTCATCAACATAAACAGAATAGAAAAGTAAACTAATGATGGAATAAACACAGAGCAGTCTGAATATCTATAGTACAACAAAATAAACCAGAGTCTAGTGGAAACAAACCTACATTATAAGACTGAATGAAAGTACTGAAAAAGGAAAGATAACTAACTAAGAGCATCGGCAATCTAGGTAATGATGCTCTCAACCTAAAGCAGCAGCATACCCTAAATCAAAAAAACTCCTCAGGTAGCACATCATAATCCTCTGCCATGTATCTTATCTCAACTCCTGGCCCGTACACCGTCGGGTACAGATGCTCGTCTGGATCTGGAAAGGAACCAGGTCCTTAGAGGGACATAGCAAGTATAACACCCAGTTTTCCAGATGAGGGTATTTTGGTCATTTTTGAATTTTTGGGAATTATTTGGAATTATATTGTATTAATTAGAATTATTGGAATTTAAGTAATTTTTGGTATATTTCAATTTTAGTGCTATTCTTGACTTTGACTCATGGTGACTTTGGAGACTGGCCTAGAAGCTAACCTTAGCCATAACCATTTGGTTAGATTATGAAACTCTAGTTTAACTTAAGTTAATGATAACCTAGTCATTAGAATTAATCTGGGGAAATAGGAATATTGAACATGATGGATTAGTGACTTGTGATTTTATAAACCATGGCTTATGACTTAAGGCCCATAGAGGCCCAGAGCCTAACTAGTGAAACCCTAACCCTAGCCCTACTTACTTGGCCGGCCACCCTTGGCATTCCCCACCTATTTAATGCCTCTTCCACTTAGGGCTAGCCTCCTTTAGGAAATTATCAAGTTGGAAAATAGAGGTAAACCCCATTCTTCTCCAATCCCTATTTTTTTCCATTTCAACTCCTCTTTCCTTCAAATTTCTTGCAATAGGATCTAATCCCTGTGTATTTTCTATCCATGGTGAGAAATTTTAGTGGAGGAACAATTTGGAGGAGTTTGGGTAGCAAGAGGAACACCCCTCTTTGAAGCTTTTTGGGCTTTTTGACACATCTAGGTAATTTCTTATTCCCACCATAAAATTCCAATTTCTATGCATAAATAGGAAGCCCTAGGAGTACCCTAACTATTGGTATAGGTATTGCTAGGTTTCGTGTCCAATACGTGTCCGTATCGGACACGTATCAGTGGGCATGTCTAGGTGTTCGACGAAATGCCATAATGGGCATTTCGTTCTTGTTTTCTATTTTTCTTTGAATAGAAAATTAGGATTTGGTCTCGCTTGTCAATTTTTGGTTGACTGGAGTGACCATTATGTCGTGTCATGTCTGAATGGACACGTGAACACGCTGTTCCCGTGCGCACAGCACACGAGTAGCAGTCTCCTGCTACTCGGGGGCCATATCTCTCTGGACACGCCACATGGACACAAGAAATTGGACACACAGGTCGAGGCTGACACTGATACGAGGCTTTCCAAGTTTTACGAGTCCTCGTGTCGTGTCGGACACGCATTCGTATGTGCATTGGTCACGCGCTGAATCGGGTTCAGCCGATTTGGGCGACTGATACGTGTGTCGTGTCACTGACACACGTGTCGTAGACCCAAATCAGGGTTTCAAGATCCTAGACCTAGACACACTCGACACTGGAACACAAGCTCAGGGTTTGTGTCATATCGTGTCACGTGCACGAGCCCAATGAACACGTGTACGAGACTGTTTTTCCACTGTTCAGTTTCTATATTTTCTGTGTTTAAATTCCCAGTTTAATTTGTTTAAATTATGATTAAATTATCATTTTGATTCCAGAACTTGTTTAATAATCTCTGTTAGTTCGAATTTACATATTAGATTAGGTTGTTTGCCATGGAATAGGATTCAAACTTGAGTTTTTATGCTTGACTGATACCACACCTAATATTCAATTGCCTGAACTTAATCCCTATTAAATCTGATTTAAATTGATGTATTATGTGCCTTGATTGATCCTACATGAGTAATGGTTCATGTTAGATAGGTTTTATATGATAGATTAAGTTTTGGATTCATTAATGAGAATTTGACAATAAGTTTGGGCTTTCGAAATATTTATTGACTGATACATTAGCTTTGAATGATTCATTTTCCTTAAACTGTCGAATTGATTCATTCCTTTTTAAACTGATTTTGAAGTTAGATTCAATGTTTATCCAAATTACATGTTCTAATTCATTGTTAGTTCAAATTAGTGAATGGTTCGAATTGGGTGAAGGATATTTAAACTGTCAATTTATTCATTGTTGTATATTAGTCTTCCAGGAATTCCAATACCTGAATTGGTTTCCTTTCCTTAACTGAACTTGAATGATCAATTTAATGTTAATTCGTATACATTGGTAGTCCACTGTTTTGTTAGAATTCATGGGTGACTGAACTCAAATTGGTGTTGGGGTTGATTGATATGTTTACCGTCAACCAACCTGAGATTTTAAGTTCCATTTTCCTGTTTGCATATTACCATTTCCTGATACATCATCAACCTATTGCTGCCCTTTAATATACCACATTATACACACAGGAACACCATGCCACTGTTTCCAGATTTCAATGCACTGTTAATTCCTATATCCATGTTCACCTCACTGATTTCCCAGGTTTACACACACATGCTCTCATGTTATATCCCTCGCTGTTTTCAGGATTGTGCACACAATTCCTATATCTATGTACACTCTCATGTCACAGGAACACACATGCTTACATGAACACTCATCCTCTCAACACACACACACACATGAACACAAATGCACATGTGCCCATTTCCTATCCTTCTATGTGTATGCATATATACATATGTATATATATATCTATATAAAAAATATATATATATATATGTGATGCACATACTTTTGTATCTATATATTATAATGTGTGTACTATTTTATATTAGATACATATATTGATATGTGTATATGTGATATGAGGTTTGGTATATAGGCATGATATAGCTTATAGCCTAGGACTCATTGTCTATGGGTGTGACTGTATGCATAGTGAGTGTCTAGTTAGACTTGTATAGCCTAGATGTGGTGTGGGCTTACTAGAATAGATTAGTTAGACTAGTATAGACTTGTTTGACTTAGGTTTGACCTAGTTGACTTAGTTTGACTTCTAGGGTTGACCAGAGTTGATCAAGAGTTAACTTTAGTCTAGATTGACCTAGATTCACATAGAATATATTATAATGCATCTTATTATCATTTTAGACTTATAGTGACTTGTACTGTTCTATAGGAGACAGACACCACTCCTCGGACAGTAGATACTCTTCAAATACTCAGGATACAGGCGAGTACATTATCTGATCATTTTATATCTTGTTTAGGATTATATATCCTGCTTTAGATTACTTTACATGATGCTGACACGTTGGAAACACGGATTAGTACTATTTGGATCTTGTCGTACGATGTTATTTTCTTAGCGGATACATCGGATATTTCGTATTCGTATACTTTATCATGAGCATCGTGTACTCCTTGTGTTCATGCTTTTCGTGTACAAATCGTGTGAAATCGTGTATACTCATGTGCTCACATGATCTTCATGTACGACTATACTTCCTGTACGATAACATAACTTGGCTAGATCCTTGTGTATTGATTAGGGCGGGGGAGTAGAAGTGGTTATGTAATCAGTCCAGTAGATTACTCATGTACGCCCTCTTTAGATTACTCGTGTACAATATCCTGCCATTTACATAACCATCTTGTGATCTGAATCACTATTCAGTGTTAGTTCTCTATATACTGTAGCTATTTACTTACAGTCTCTCTTTTTTTACATCGTGTTGTTCTTTAGCTTCCTGTATCTTACTCTCTAGCATATTTATATTTCCTAACCTGTTATGATTTTGTTGAGAAGTACTGTACTCGCTCCTGTCCTGACTGGACCTGTTAAAAATATTACAGAGGACGAGGCTGAGGCGTTCTGCCCTACTTATTACGTGCGACCCTAGAGGATTGCTGTGACCTGGACCAGCAGCAGGACCCACTAGCAGTGGATGACACTCCCCTAGATTAGGATGTTCTTCATTATCTTTTCTGGATTACTGTATTGAAATTCTGAGTTATATTTTGGGATATGTATTTATTTAGACACTTAGACTTATCTGGATTGTATTCCCTGTGGATTTTATTCTGTTCTTATCTATCTATCTATCTATCTATCTTTTATCATGCTCTACCTTAGATGTGATTGAGACTATATTGCTATGTCACCTCCATTCGGAGTACATATACTGTACATGTACCTTTATAATGTTAGATGTTGACCTAGAACAGCGTTCTACCGCCGATACTGCGGCGGAGGCTGGACGTACCCACGTCTCGTGCCCTTACTCTAGGGTGCGGGTCATGACAGCAAGATATAAAAGAAACATGCCATAAAGTAAATACTGAATAAATATAGAGAGGTGAGCTAACCAGTCTAAGATAATGCACATGAAGACAACATTGGTACGCATGGGTAGGTAAATAGGGATGCCGTATTGAATTATGGGCCGATGTCGGATCACGATAAGATAAACGTTCATATACTAGTATACCTCCTAACCGTATCTAGCACGCAGCTAGTGGCCGATGCCAGATATATCCCCTAGTGTATGTATGTGCCCATAACCGGGTAACCATAGCCCATAATTGGGTAATATTGAGGCTAAAATAATTGTCTGTCCCATACGCCTACTGATGGTCTTCTCCGTCCTAGGAAATGTACAAGTCGAATCTACGACCCGAACATCTTCTCTCAATGTAAGGTCATAAGTAACTAGAACCATCACAACTACATGTGTACCATCACAGGCACTACTCGTACCGATGGCCAGTCGAGAGCGTCAACTCGTGCCATATCATGTGTCACTACCACATTTCTAGTTTGAGGGTAAATTTGTCATTTTTGGGGTAATTTAAATTTATTAGAATTAATTAGAATTTATGGGAATTTTTAGGAATTATTTTGGAATTGTTTAGACTAGTTTGATTTTTGACTAGTATTGACTCATGTAGACCAACCTAGGAGCTAACCCTAGTTAGTTGCCTTGGTTAGGATTTGTGACACTAGTCTAGCCTAGCCCAATCTATGGTTAGGTCATTAGAACTTACTTAGCTATAGAAATTAGAAAGCCATAAGCCATGACTTATGACTTAGAGTTGTTATTAATTAAATAAACCATAGCCCATGTAACTTGGCCCAAGCCCAAACTACCCTACCCTAACCCAACTTGGCCGGCCACCTAGGTGTCTTGGGATTCCCCCACTATAAAACCCCTCCTAATTTCTAGGGCTAGCCTCCTTTCCTTAGGAAATCCATTTCAAGAAGAAAGAGGTGAGCTCCCATCTTTAGAAATTCATAATAAATCCATTTTAGGTCTTTTTTCCCTCAAACTAGTTGCATTAGATCCTAATATCAATATTCTTGTTGTTGTGACAATTTATTCTCAGATTCAAATCAATTTGGAGGAGTTTCACCATCAAGAGGAGCATCTCTCTTTAGAGTTTTTTAATAGTTTTGACACTTTGAGGTAACTTCCTATTTCTACCATAGAATGCTGAAATTTTTGCATCATTAGGGAGCCCTAGACCTAACCTAACAGTAGGAATAGGAAACCCTAAGTTTTTGTGCCGTTTCGTGTCCAAATTGGACACGTATCAATACATATTTCTTTGTGTTTGATGGAATGCCACAGTGGGACTTTTGTGATATTTTTGAATTGTTTTTGAATGTAAATTTGCTTTTCTATGTCACTTACTCATTTCCATTGCTCTGAGCTTGAATCGAGTCTGTGTTGAGTCGATTGGACACGCGTGCACATGCGTGCACACGCTCTCGTGCGCGCGCGCACAGCCACAGTAATGCCCTGCCTATCGGGCACTTTTCTGGACACGACACACATTTGTTTGACACGAAACTTGATACGCCACTAGGGGCAGTGACTGACACGCCATGTGTCAAGTTTCGTGGGCCCACGTGGCGTATCGAGTGAGGAATCCTCGACGCACGGGGATTCCACTGTGTGTGCACAGTCGTGTGTATGGCCACTGATACGCGAGTGTAAGTCAGACACGGCGACACGAGGACACTGTGCAGACACATCGACATGGACACCTAGACCTATACTAGGTGGGGACACGAGCACATGGCCTAACACGTGCTGTGTCGTATGCATGACACGCGTGCACACGTGCACGAGGAATAGCTCACTATATACTGATTTTGTATCCTGGTTGCCTGGACACGTTTGTGTCCATCCTGGTGGACACGAACAGGTTGGGGGACACCTATATGTTGTGTGTATGCATTACCAACTCTTTGAATTGAATTTTGTTACGTTTCCTTAGGTTTTTAATCAAATGGCAGATGTTGAACTCATGTATCAGTTCTTGTGCTTTCCAGTTTGTAAACTTGAACCTGTCAGCTGTTAAACCCTTTAATCACTGTTAAAATGTTGGGTTTTAGTTCCTAGACTTGTTCTTCTATATGTTGTCTAACTATGGTTCCATTTTCGTGTTGATTTGTGAGCTATTGGATTGAATTGATAGGGTTTTGGACTGTTACTTTGATTGTAGTTCAATATATTTCTGTTGTGATTCTAAGTTAACTAATGCAGTCACTTGGTGCATAAAACTTGAAACCTAAAGTTAAGTATAACTGTTGAACCAATTTTCCCTGGGTTATTATGAACTTGATTGGTGATTTTAGTTAGACTGTAAATCTGAGTCTCATATGTGGTTCAAAACTGGGATTCATTGAAATCTTCACTGATTAAGTATTCTTCAAAACTGAGATTAAGTTCCAGTTTTGTATAAACCTGAGATTTGTTAATTGACAGTTTAATGCATAGTAAACCCTTTGAACTATTTCCCTTCTTCCTGTTAAAGGTGTGTGGTTCAAATTAATAATAGGAACCTGGTTGTTGATTAAACTGATTTTGGGTTTTAAGATGGAAAATCTGGGAATTGCAGCTGGGTTAAGGCAGTGCAAGGACTGACCTTGCTGTCCAGTTTAGCACTATTTTGCTCATCCCTGTTGCAATTCTATACTTTGCCTTACCTGTCCACACACAGTTACATAGCACACACTCACACATTCCTAATCTAAGTCCTGTTGTACACTGCTCTCACACAGGCCTTCCCCTCTTCACTGGTTGCATTCCTGACACTCTTGTAAACCACTACACACACACACACACAGTTACACATGTTCTTCTTTATGCCTATCTATGTTAATATATATATATAATGTACACTCTAATATAGATGTATTTATGTATATATAATGTAAAGTGTGATTAATATATAAGTTATGAAGGTTGTGGGTATGTGGATTGTGATAATCTATTGATGTATGACCATCACCTAGACATGTATTATATTAGGTAGGGGGCATAGATCATTGGGTTGACTTTGTGTATGTGTAGAGTGCTAACTAGGCTTGATTGGGCTAAGGTAGGTTAGTACAGACTTGTTAGACCTAGTTAGTTGAGTTTAGACTTGATTAGACTTGGTTGACCTAGTTTGACTTCTAGGGTTGACCAGAGTTGACCAAGAGTTGACTTTGGCCTAGATTGACCTAGAATCATGTAGAATGCATAGTAGGACTCCATTTTACTATTCTGGACTTGTTGTGACTTGTGCTGTTCTGATTAGGAGCCAGACACCACTCCTTGGACAGTACGTTTCATATTGGACACTCAGATACAGGCGAGTACATTCTCTGATCATTTTATATCCTACTTAGAATTAATTCCTGCAGTAGATTACTTTACTTGTACTGTCACGTTGGTCACACGGATTGGTACTATATGGATCCCTTCTTGAGATGTTATCCTTAGGGAGCATCGGGTACTACATGTTCTGTGCGTTTCACTTACATGGCGTATCACTATGCTTCATTGGTTCTTTGATCACTTACGACATATACTCTTATGATCGTAGAGTCTTCCTAGAATCCTTATCCCATTTATGGGACTACTATGTATCACCTTCGGGGTCTACTACCCTTCGGGGGCTGTTACATAGCATCATATAACATAACCTGGCTGGATCCTTGTGTATTGATTGGGGGTACGGGGGAGTAGAATTGGATATGTGAATAATACACCAGTAGTATCTTATCAGAATTATTCCTTAGTGTCTTATCAGAATCTCCTATGCCATTTACATGTCTATATTGTACTCTGACTCACTAGTCACATGATAGTTCTCTATTTATAGTAGATATTTCTCTTACAGCTTTCTCTCTCTGTTTACATACTGCACTTCTTTCAGTACTTGTATCTTACTTTACTGCATGATTATATCTTCTAACCTGCTATGATCTGTTGAGATGTACTGTACTCGCTCATGTCCTGACTGGACCTGTTGAAAATATTACAGAGGACGAGGAGGAGGCTTGCCTGGACACTTACTACGGGACAGCCTTAGATGACACCTGCGAGCTGGACCCTCAGGAGGACCCAGCTCTAGCTGAGGAGATCACCCCGATTGCCTAGACTAGACTAGTTAGGCTTATCTTACTTTATACAGTCTTGAGACATGTCTTAGTTAGATTTTATTTGGAGTTATGAGTTGTATATATTCTTTCATCTGAGACCTTGTACTGTTGGATATTGTTGGGATTATCTTAGACTACTGCTATTTCATCTATTTACTTCCTTGAGTTCTATTTCATTTCGTGCTATCTCTTCCTTAGTTGTGATTGAGTTTTACTGTTATGTCACCCCCATTCGGGGATTATAAACTGTTTAGAAATATATTGTTAGATGTATGTTGACCTAGGACAGCGCTCTACCGCCGATACTGCAGCGTAGGCTGGGCGTTGTTACGTTCTCGTACCCTCACAGTGGGTGCGGGTCGTGACACGTTTTTAGTGGTGGCCCATGCAGGTCCAGACTAGAAGTATAGTGGTACTCGAACTAGAGTATCACTGCAGCCTGCTATAGGATATAGGACATTAATTTTAAGATACTCAATCACTTTAGGAAAATTTCTTTTATTGCCATCTAAATCCTTTGTCAGCTGATCCTTTGAATTATAATTGTCCGCCTTTGTTATTTCGCTTCTTTCTCAGAAATTGACACTCTTGTTTGTCTATCTTCAGGATGGTAGAGACTAGATCGCAGCGTGCCATTCATGAGGATGCTATAGAGGGGACTGCTACCTCTCAGCCAGCACGGCGAGGCCAGGGGACTGCAGCTCCTGCCACCTCAGCTCGTGTTGAGACCTCGGCAGCCGCAGCAGGGGGTATGCATCCACCGACTGGGAGGCAGGACCCGGTCATTCCAGAGGATCCTTTCCAGCCGCCACCGCCTCCAGGACATGTGGACGCAGCTCAGATGTTTGCGTATTTCCAGCAATTCATGGACCGCCAGCAGGCTCGGCAGGACAGAGGCATGGAGTTGGCCGTCATGACAGCCGTAGCTCGACCAGTGGTGCAACAGCCGAGGACACCGAGGATCGAGCAGTTTCAGAAGATGAACCCCAGAGACTTTCTGGGGACAGAGGGGATCTTATATGCCGATGAGTGGATCGAGCATATAGAGGAGATCTTCCGCTTGGCCAGGATTCCAGCGGACCTTCAGATCGAGGCAGCAGCTAGCCGGATGCGAGATCTTGCTCGCACCTGGTATCAGTCAGACCCCAGGGTGGGGGTACCGGGGCAGACTTGGGAGCAGTTCAGGGGCTTCTTCAAGAAGAAGTTCTTCCCAGATTCAGCAATCAGAGCCTTAGAGTCGCAGTTTGAGAGCTTGGTCCAGGGGAGCCTCTCAGTAGAGGAGTATGCTGGAGAGTTTGGTCGTCTTGGCAGGTTCGTGGAGGGCTTGAGCGAGACAGCGAAGGCCCAGAGGTTCCGAAAGGGTCTGGTCAAGGAGGTCAAGTCCCTGACCAAGGGCAGCAGAGATGCTACATTTGAGGAGATCTTGACGGGGGCCCTGTTGGCTGAGGATGATCTTGAGCTTAGGCTTAAGAGGGGGAGGGACCCAGTTGGAGGCAGCAGTAGCGGGGGCCAGGCCAAGAGGCCCCACTTCTAGCATCAGCAGCTGAGGCAGTTTCAGCCGCAGCCGATCCAGCAGAGGCCAGTTCAGCAGCAGCAGCCGAGACAGCACCAGCAGGGTCAGAGACAGGGAGTCACTTGTGCCTACTGCAAGAAGTCTGGGCACGTCTTCAATGAGTGCCGAAAGAGGCTAGGCCTGTGCCTATTGTGTGGTTCAGCAGACCACCAGATGAGGGAGTGCCGCATAGCACGAGCAGGCCCAGGAGGAGGAGCCAGAGCTCCAACAGGCTAGCAGAGGGGACCAGCCCTGCCGACACAGCAGCAGAGGTTCGTCCAGCACCAGCAGCAGGCCAGAGGAGGCCAGCAGGGGCGAGCTTTCGCCATGGCAGCTGGAGAGGAAGAGGTGACTGGAGAGCTGATTGCAGGTTCGATTCTTCTTGACTCCAGTCCAGCATTTGCCTTATTCGATTTTGGTGCTTCGTATAGCTTCATATCAGTATCTTTTACGAATAGACACGGTATCATAGCTGAATCATTGCCTAGGACTTACAAGATCACGACCGAAGGTGGTATTATCCTCGTGAGTGATGTTTGTAATGGTCGGAGAGTAGTTTTGGGAGGCCGTGAGTTGGAGGTGAGCCTGCTCGTAATGCCATTGCCGAACTACGATATAGTACTAGGCATGGATTGGTTGAGCAGGCACCACGCCAGCATTGATTGCAGAGGGGGTAGAGTTCTGTTCAGAGCGCCGGGGGAGCCAGAGTTCGAGTGCTCCAGACGTCAGGCAGAGCAGAGCAGCGGAGTCTTCTGTGGAGTCTCGGTCGAGGAGCAGACGATTCCACACCCCTTGATAGCAGATTATATGGATGTTTTCCCAGAGGAGTTGCCAGGACTGCCACCAGACAGAGACATAGAGTTCTCGATAGACTTGGTTCCAGGAGCGGAACCCATCTCTCAGTATGTCTATCGGGTGAACAACAGCGAGCTGGTGGAGCTGAAGAAGCAGGTGGATGAGCTACAGGACATGGGCTTCATCCGCTCGAGTTCGTCGCCATGGGGTGCACCAGTGTTGTTCGTGCCGAAGAAGGATGGGTCAGTATGCATGTGTATTGACTATAGGGCACTTAACAACCTCACAATTAAGAACAAATACCCACTGCCACGGATCGACGATCTATTTGACCAGTTGAGCGGAGCTCAGGTATTTTCCAAGATTGATCTGAGTTCGGGATATCACCAGGTGAAGGTGAAGAGGGAGGATATTCCCAAGACCGCTTTCAGGATGCGGTATGGACAGTTCGAGTTTTTGGTTATGCCGTTTGGGCTAACCAATGCACCAGTAGCGTTTATGAACCTTATGAACAAGGTGTTCCACCAGTATCTGGATCAGTTTGTGGTGGTATTTATTGACGATATCTTGGTATATTCCAAGACTGAGGAGGAGCACGAGGAGCATTTGAGGAGTGCTGAAGACTCTCAGGAAGGAGCAGCTTTATGCGAAGCTCTCCAAGTGTGAGTTCTTCTTGGATCGGGTGGACTTCTTGGGGCATGTGGTGACTGGAGATGGTATCTCAGTTGACCCCAAGAAAATTGTAGCAGTTGAGGCATGGGCAGCACCGACTTCAGTTGCAGAGATCAGGAGTTTCCTGGGGCTGGCAGGGTATTATCGGAGATTCGTGCAGGATTTCTCCCGGATTGCAGAGCCGTTGACACGGTTGACCTGAAAGGATGTTGAGTATGTTTGGTCAGAGGAGTGTCAGACAGCTTTTGATGAGTTGAAGAAGCGGCTTACGATAGCTCTGATTCTGACATTGCCTTCAGGATCAGGTGGTTTCACTATTTATAGTGATGCTTCAGGAAAGGGGTTGGGTTGTGTGTTGCAGCAGCACGGGAAGGTGATTGCCTATGCTTTCAGGCAATTGCATCCCCATGAGAAGAACTACCCTACCCACGACCTGGAGCTGGCAGCAGTAATATTTGCTCTGAAGCTGTGGAAGCATTATCTGTATGGTGAGAGGGTGGAGATCTTCACAGATCACAAGAGTTTAAAGTATGTGTTCACTCAGAAGGAGTTGAACATGAGGCAGCGCAGATGGTTGGAGTTGATGAAGGACTTCGATATTGCACTGCAGTATCATCCAGGGAAGGCCAACGTGGTTGCCGATGCCTTGAGTAGGTATCCAACAGCCATGTGTTTGACCATGGATCGGCATTTGCTTGTCGACTTGGAGAGCCTTGGGATTGAGGTGATCGTACCGGGAGTGCAGATGCAGCTATGGGGGATGCAGATTCAGTCAGACTTGGTGGAGAGGATCAAGTCGACACAGTTTGAGGACGTTGCTCTACGGTGTCTCCAGGAGCAGGTTCGAGCAGGTTTGCTGGAGGGCGAATTTTCTCTTGCAGAGGATGGTGCCTTGAGGCACGGTTCCAGATTATGTGTGCCCAGCGGAGAGCTCAGGGAGCAGGTTATACAAGAGGCCCACAGATCTCAGTACTCTATACACCCGGGTGCCAACAAGATGTACCGAGATCTGCGGGAGCATGTATGGTGGTCAGGAATGAAGCGGGAGGTGGCTCGCTTCGTGGCTAGGTGTTTGGTCTATTAGCAGGTCAAGGCAGAGAGACAGAGGCCCGGTGGATTGTTGCAGCCGCTGCCCATTCCCGAGTAGAAATGGGAGCATATCACGATGGACTTCGTTTCAGGATTGCCGCATACTCCAGGAGGGAAAGACGCGATTTGGGTCATCATTGACAGGTTGACCAAATCGGCCCACTTCTTGCCATTCAAGGTGGGTACATCTACAGAGAGGCTGACGGAGATGTATATACGGCAGATAGTCAGGATCCACGGAGTTCCGGTCAGCATCGTCTCAGATCGGGATAGCCGTTTTACTTTCCATTTCTGGAGGAGTCTGTAGACCAGCTTGGGCACTCAGCTCAAGTTTAGTACTGCATACCACCCCCAGACGGACGGACAGTCAGAGCGGACTATTCAGACCCTTGAGGATATGCTGCGGACGTACGTCCTGGACTTTGGAGGTTCCTGGGAGGATCATCTTCATTTGGTAGAGTTTGCCTACAATAATAGTTTCCAGGCCAGCATCGAGATGTCACCTTTCAAGGCTCTGTACGGGCGTAGGTGCCGTACACCCTTATCCTGGAATGATATTGGTGAGCGAGCTTTGCTGGGGCCAGAGATGGTTGTTGATGCGACCGAGAAGGTGAAGCTCATCAGGGACAGACTTCGTGTGGCGCAGGACAGACATCGGCACTGGGCCGATAGCCACCGGAGGCCCTTGGAGTTTGAGGTACAGATTAGAGTAGGATTAGATCTAGGTTGTTGTTTATAATTTTGATCATGTTTGTTATTTATATTAATTGAGACCTTGATTGTGATTAGGTCGGAGACCAGGTTTTCTCGAGGATATCTTCGACTCGTGGTACGATACGTTTTGGTGGAGGCGAAAAGCTTAGCCCGCGCTTCATCGGCCCTTTCGTTATCAGCGGGAGAGTCGGTGACGTGGCTTACAAGCTAGACTTGCCGCCTGCACTTGTGGGGGTCCACAACGTATTTCATGTATCACAGTTGAGACGGTACGTGGCTGACCCTAGCCATGTGCTCGATCATTCAGAGATAGAGGTTGGGCCTTCTCTCAGCTATCCAGAGCAGCCGGTAGAGATTCTGGATCGACGGGAGAAGGTTCTGAGGAACCAGGTGATACCCTTGGTACGCGTCGCATGGAGGCATCATTCTCTAGGAGAGTCTACCTGGGAGCGGGAGGATGAGATGCGCGAGCGGTACCCTTATCTTTTTGGACCGTGAGGTATGCTTTCTATCCTTCTCATCAGTTGTATTTCGCCTTTCAATTTCGAGGACGAAATTCTTTTAAGGAGGGTAGATTTGTTACTACCATATTTCTAGTTTGAGGGCAAATTTATCATTTTTGGGGTAATTTAAATTTATTAGAATTAATTAGAATTTATGGGAATTTTTAGGAATTATTTTGGAATTGTTTAGACTAGTTTGATTTTTGACTAGTATTGACTCATGTAGACCAACCTAGGAGCTAACCCTAGTTAGTTGGCCTTGGTTAGGATTTGTGACTCTAGTCTAGCCTAGCCCAATCTATGGTTAGGTCATTAGAACTTACTTAGCTATAGAAATTAAAAAGCCATAAGCCATGACTTATGACTTAGAGTTGTTATTAATTAAATAAACCATAGCCCATGTAACTTGGCCCAAGCCCAAACTACCCTACCCTAACCCAACTTGGCCGGCCACCTAGGTGTCTTGGGATTCCCCCACTAAAACCCCTCCTAATTTCTAGGGCTAGCCTCCTTTCCTTAGGAAATCCATTTCAAGAAGAAAGAGGTGAGCTCCCATCTTTAGAAATTCATAATAAATCCATTTTAGGTCCTTTTTCCCTCAAACTAGTTGCATTAGATCCTAATATCAATATTCTTGCTGTTGTGACAATTTATTCTCACATTCAAATCAATTTGGAGGAGTTTCACCATCAAGAGGAGCATCTCTCTTTAGAGTTTTTTTAAGGGTTTTGACACTTTGAGGTAACTTCCTATTTCCACCATAGAATCCTGAAATTTTTGTATCATTAGGGAGCCCTAGACCTAACCTAATAGTAGGAATAGAAAACCCTAAGTTTTTGTGCCGTTTCGTATCCAAACTGGACACGTATCAATGCATATTTCTTTGTGTTTGATGGAATGCCACAGTGGGACTTTTGTGATATTTTCGAATTGTTTTTGAATGTAAATTTGCTTTTCTGTGTCGCTTACTCATTTCCATTGCTCTGAGCTTGAATCGAGTCTGCGTCAAGTCGATTGGACACGCGTGCACACGCTCTCGCCCGCGCGCGCACAGCCACAGTAATGCCCTGCCTATCGGGCACTTTTTTGGACACGACACACATTTGTTTGACACGAAACTTGACACGCCACTAGGGGCAGTGACTGACACGCCATGTGTCAAGTTTTGTGGGCCCACGTGGCGTATAGAGTGAGGAATCCTCGACGCACGGGGATTCCACTGTGTGTGCACTGTCGTGTGTATGGCCACTGATACGCGAGTGTAAGTCAGACACGGCGACACGAGGACACTGTGCAAACACATAGACATGGACACCTAGACCTATACTAGGTGGGGACACGAGCACATGGACTAACACGTGTTGTGTCGTGTGCACGACACGCGTGTACACGTACACGAGGAATAGCTCACTGTACACTATTTTGTATCCTGGTTGCCTGGACACGTTTGTGTCCATCCTGGTGGACACGGACAGGTTGGGGGACACCTATATGTTGTGTGAATGCATTACCAACTCTTTGAATTGAATTTTGTTACGTTTCCTTAGGTTTTTAATCAAATGGCAGATGTTGAACTCATGTATCAGTTCATGTGCTTTCCAGTTTGTAAACTTGAACCTGTCAGCTGTTAAACCCTTTAATTACTGTTAAAATGTTGGGTTTTAGTTCCTAGACTTGTTCTTCTATATGTTGTCTAACTATGGTTCCATTTTCGTGTTGATTTATGAGCTATTGGATTGAATTGATAGGGTTTTGGACTGTTACTTTGATTGTAGTTCAATATATTACTGTTGTGATTCTAAGTTAACTAATGCAGTCACTTGGTGCATAAAACTTGAAACCTAAAGTTAAGTATAACTGTTGAACCAATTTTCCCTGGGTTATTATGAACTTGATTGGTGATTTTAGTTAGACTGTAAATCTGAGTCTCATATGTGGTTCAAAACTGGGATTCATTGAAATCTTCACTGATTAAGTATTCTTCAAAATTGATATTAAGTTCCAGTTTTGTATAAACCTGAGATTTGTTAATTGACTGTTTAATGCATAGTAAACCCTTTGAACTATTTCCCTTCTTCCTGTTAAAGGTGTGTGGTTCAAATTGATAATAGGAACCTGGTTGTTGATTAAACTGATTTTGGGTTTTGAGATGGAAAATCTGGGAATTGCAGCTGGGTTAAGGCAGTGCAAGGACTGACCTTGCTGTCCAGTTTAGCACTGTTTTGCTCATCCCTATTGCAATTCTACACTTTGCCTTACCTGTCCACACACAGTTACATAGCACACACTCACACATTCCTAATCTAAGTCCTGTTGTACACTGCTCTCACACAGGCCTTCCCCTCTTCACTGGTTGCATTCCTGACACTCTTGTAAACCACTACACACACACACACAGTTACACATGTTCTTCTTTATGCCTATCTATGTTAATATATATATATAATGTACACTCTAATATAGATGTATTTATGTATATATAATGTAAAGTGTGATTAATATATAAGTTATGAAGGTTGTGGGTATGTGGATTGTGATAATCTATTGATGTATGACCATCACATAGACATGTATTGTATTAGGTAGGGGGCATAGATCATTGGGTTGACTTTGTGTATGTGTAGAGTGCTAACTAGGCTTGATTGGGCTAAGGTAGGTTAGTACAGACTTGTTAGACCTAGTTAGTTGAGTTTAGACTTGATTAGACTTGGTTGACCTAGTTTGACTTCTAGGGTTGACCAGAGTTGACCAAGAGTTGACTTTGGTCTAGATTGACCTAGAATCATGTAGAATGCATAGTAGGACTCCATTTTTACTATTCTGGACTTGTTGTGACTTGTGCTGTTCTGATTAGGAGCCAGACACCACTCCTTGGACAGTATATTTCATATTGGACACTCAGATACAGGCGAGTACATTCTCTGATCATTTCATATCCTGCTTAGAATTAATTCCTGCAGTAGATTACTTTACTTGTACTGTCACGTTGGTCACAAGGATTGGTACTATATGGATCCCTTCTTGAGATGTTATCCTTAGGGAGCATCGGGTACTACATGTTCTGTGCATTTCACTTATATGGCGTATCACTATGCTTCATTGGTTCTTTTATCACTTACGACATATACTCTTATGATCGTAGAGTCTTCCTAGAATCCTTATCCCATTTATGGGACTACTATGTATCACCTTCGGGGTCTATCACCTTCGGGGTCTACTACCCTTCGGGGGCTGTTACATAGCATCATATAACATAACCTGGCTGGATCCTTGTGTATTGATTGGGGGTGTAGGCCTTAAAAATGAACAGTCATGCCGAATTGATCAGAACAAGTCCAACAATCACGCTGAATTGATCAGGACAATATTTACAAGTCACGCTGGGAAACAGCTCATCATTTGTCAGAGTGTAATTATGACTGACAGCACGACAGTTGAAGAATGTTTTCTCGTATGCCACGTATGCACAGAACTCGAGAGATCACAGCCGACTATTGCGTAACTTTCGAAATCTTCTTCAGCAAGACTCAGCCTTCGTCAAGTTGGCGTACCAAAAGAGCTTCTTGTCATTTAATGTGACTGACAAAAGCAATCTCTGTCAGAGATTTTGTGTCAGTCGAGGCACGTCGAATCAAGACAGCTGGCAGTCCTGCCTCAATCGAGCGTGGATTATGTTCTTTCCCAAAGTCTGCGTATATTTTGAGCTTTTTGTCTCGAGTTTGCGTGGATTCTAAAGTTTCTTCCCTCAAGTCAGCGTGGATTTTGAAGCTTTTTGCCCCAAGTCTGCGTGGATCCTGAAGCTTCTTACCCCAAGTTTGCGTGGATTTTGAAGCTTTCTGCTCCGAGTCTGCGTAGATTTTGTCTTCAACAAGTCTGCGTAGATTTCATCAAATTGGAGTACGTGGCAGCCATGCCACTGATCTCTCGCCTGCGTGTCCTGTAACTTGCATACGACTCATACATGATTGCCATGTGTCCAACAGTTACAGGCCACGTCCAGTAACTGCTCACAACCTCGCGTATGTTAAATCCTGCGTGATTTTCAACTAGGCACAGGCTATGAAGACAGTTATCCTTTCAGTTATTTTTTTTGACTCTATAAATAGAGTTCTTTTTCTCATTCATTGTACAGATACATAGTTATCTACTGTCAAAATTTTGAGAGCTTTTCTTCTTCGCATAGTCCAAGGGATAAAGTGATCGTCTGCTAGATCAGATTCCTACAGTTGTAATTTTCCCAGATACACAATAAATAAAGTGAATTTATTTATGGAAAACAAATTGGCGACTCTGCTGGAGAAAACCATCTCCTCTTCTGAGATGGCAACAACTTAATGCGACACTTCGTCAATCGGCTCGACGAAGAAGGTGATGACGATCCAATTCGATCAACTCGCCTATGAAGAAATGCAGCGGGCTAAGAGTGGCAAGCCTACTTCAGCCTCCATCACTACTGCCAAGCCGAAGGGACACTCTGTCTATGTCCCTAAAAATCAGTTGGCAGCCAATGGTGAAGTCTCTGCCACAGTGTCTACTCCTAACACTGGCAAGGACTCTACTGCAAGCACGCACACTCTTGTGCGCTCGAAGATGACAGTAATCAAAGGTCACGCTGACAGTACCGGCTCCTTAGCCAAATCTGTTCCAGCATGCAAATTCAATCCCAAAAATCATGCTGACAGTACTGGCTCCTTAGCCAAATCTGTTCCAGTGTGCAATCTCTCATTCAAAAATCACGCTGACAGTACTGGCTCCTTAGCCAAATCTGTTCCAGTGTGCAATCTCTCATTCAAAAATCACGCTGACAGCACTGGCTCCTTAGCCAAATCTGTACCAGTGTGTATTTCCAGAATCAAAAATCACGCTGACAGTACTGGTTCTTTAACCAAATCTGTTCCAGCGTGTATTTCCAAAATCAAAAATCACGCTGACAGTACTGGCTCTTTAGTCAAATCTGTTCCAGCGTGTAATTCTAAAATCAACAATCACGCTAACAGTACTGGTTATTTAACCAAGTCTGTTTCAGCGTGTATTTCATCTAAGAAGAATAGTTCTTTAGCTATCTCTTCTTCTTTACCAAGTTCTACTAGAACTGGGGGTGGTCTTCCACACAAAGTCCCTTCGAAAAGAGATGACTCTTTAGTTGTTTCTTCTGTTCCTGTAGTTTTTAATTCAGGAACAGTTTTGACTGACAATTTTGTTAGTCAAAGAAAAGGAGATAGTCTTTTGACTACTCTTCCTTCTGGACATTCTATGTCTCAAAACTTGAATAAGTCTAAGAAGAAATATTCTTTAATGTCTTCTTCTACGACTTCTTCGAATTGGGCACAAAATTTGTCTAGAAAAGGTCTGTTACCAACTCCTAATCAAGGGGGTGGTTCAACTCTTCCTTCTCTGCAAATATCTAGATCAATGGAAGGAAAACTCCAAGTTTCCAAAACCAATGTGTTACCTCCAACTGATCTAAGAGCAAAACTTAATCAAATCCGTTTAGGAAGTACTTCTGGTGTTAAAAAACTACATCAATCGGAAATGAAGATAAAAAATCCGGATGCAGAGTATGCTAGAAATTATGTGGCTCATATTAATCACTCCCTATATAATCAAGAGCCATCAATACCCAAGAACCGGAAATATATTCCTAAAAATACACAAAGAGTGTTCTCTGATGTACCTCAGTCGTCACAGATAGATCTACGGGAACACCTTCAACAGAAGAGAAGGAATAATTCTATGATAATAGATCATGCTGAATGTGACTTCCAGCCAAGAGTCATAATTCAATGCAGATGTCAATCAATGGTTCAGGACTATGTTGATCATGAATGTGATTTCCAGCCGAGAGTCACAATACAATGCAGATGTCAAACAAAATGACAATCTATCTTCAATCGGATTCAGTGTGAACCTATGCCTGATGAAGATGAGCCTTTGTTTGCTTCAGTCAACATGACCTCTCAGAATACTGGAGGTAGAGATGATAGTCCAGATGGAGTATATAGAGGCACAAGAGTAAGAGTCTTGGCCTCTAGTCAGAGAACTTTGATTTCTGAAGATGATTCTGAATTCCTTGGAGAATCTAACTTCCCACCTCTTCCTACTGGGGGTAGTTCTCCTATAATTGACTTTGATGCACAAAGCAATGATTCAGAACAAACAACATCCACCAGTTCATCAATAATCCCTCGTACAGTCACGACTTATATGGTTGATGGGAACACTGATGAACCTTCTTCTTCCTTGACTCCTCAAGAACAAAGGATTGCTTCTTTGGAACAGGAAATGAAGTCTATGGCTGATACTATGAAGTCGATGTATGAACTCATGGCAACTCAGATGCAAAATCGACAGACTGTACCAGATGTCATACCAATTGACACTGTTATAAGTCCAGTACAAGTTCCTCCAGCAATACAATCCAATACTCCTGGACCAGCTCAACCAAATCCTAGTCTCTCTGGAGCTGGGGGTAGTGCTTATAACGCTGTTCCTCCTCCCAACTATTCTCTACAAGCTACAACTCCACAATCTTCCGGAGTTGTTAATGAAGAATTGAAGAATCTTAAAACTCAATTCGAGGCATTCAAACAAAAGGATGGTTTACAAAGGTTAGGCATCAAGCAACCTTATCCGATAGAATGAAAGCAAGTATCATATCCTCCTAAATACAAGCCTCCTACTATCTCATTCTATGATGGAACCACTTCTCCAAGTCAGTTTATTAATCACTTTGAAGTGATGACTGATCAATTACAACCAAGCGATGCCCTCCTTACTCGGGTGTTTGTTGGATGTCTCAAGGGAACAGCTTATGAATGGTATAGAAGTCTCCCAGATGGGTGCATTACCACATTTGCCGGTTTCAAACAGATGTTTCTTGAAAGGTTCTATGAAGGGCTCAATGACATGACTATGTCTGCCCTTATTAGAATCAAGCAGAAAAATAATGAAACTACAGAAGATTTTATTGAACGATTTCGAAGAGAAGCTCTGAAGATGCCTCTTGGAACTCCTGATGCTGTCACCATCGACACATGCAATTCAAACTTGTTGCCAATCATCAGCATGTGGACAGGATCCACCCAATTTCAAGACTGGCCTTCTTTCATAGTTAGTGCTAAGGCCGCAGAAATTAGTGCTGAAACCTTCAAAGGTTTAGGAGTGCAGATGACTCCCAAAGAAACAGGTCAAGGTGCTAACAATAATGCTAAAATCAATGCTCGCAAGGGAAAAGAAACTCTTAAAGTTAATCTTCAGAGCAAAGATGCATCAAATGTACAAACTTCTCCTACTTCTACAACCCAACAAACAAGAGCACCTCGCCCCAAGGAAGAATACTCTTTCGATGATGACGATGTCCTTGGTATCTTTGAATGGCTGCTGAAAGGTAATAAAATACAATTACCTGAAATCAAAAAACCTGATGAAGCTGGTAAGACAGATCATCCCAAATACTGTCCATACCACCGAATGTTGGGTCACACAATTCGTACATGTTATGTACTAAAGGAAAGATCCAAGAAATGATTAAATCTGGAGCTATTTCTCTTACTCCGAAAGAGAAGACCGTCACCTCCAACGTCGTCTCTATACAATTCAGAGATTTCCCTCCTCAGCTCCTTGAAAGTTGGATCGTTCCTATTCCCAAGGCAACTCTTGAAATAGTGAATATTCCTCCTCCACAGTCTGAAGAATTAGTGCCAATCACTTTGGAAACAGGAGAAATCATGTAGATCCATCCTGATCTAGTGGCAGATTTTGAATCGCCTTCTCCTCAAAAGACTACTTCTCGAAAGTCCAAGAAGACTGGAAAGATTAAGTCATGTCATATGACTTCTCTTGGATCTATCTCTGACACAGAGCCAAAAGACAAAGAAGAAGCACTTGCTGGTGCTACTAGAACAGGGAAACCTTATCTAAAGGATTATTCCAAAGATCCTGAGGATACTCTTGATACCCCTCCTGCTGATAAAGACGCTCCTAATGTTCCTCCTGAAGAAGAATCATCCACCGTACCTGTTCCTTCAACTACCCCAGTTGAACCTGTTTCTTCCAAGCCTACGGCTCTTGAGAAAGGCAAACAACAGGCTCGGTTTGATAAGCCAATCAAGAAGTCCTCTCCTCTTGGACTTCAGAAGCCTTATAACTTTGACATTTTAGCTCAACTTGCTAATACTCCAGCTAGAATGTCCCTCTTTGAACTTCTACGTCTTTCCAAAGAGACTCGAGAGACGTTAAGTGAAGCACTTCTTCAGGCAGACTCTTGTCTTGCACAGTTAAAGAAGCCAGATGTAGAACCTGCCACTTGCTTATATTGCAACAGTGTACTGGAGATTATCCCAAATATCACCTTTACACAAGACGACATGCTACTGGAGGATAATCGACATGATCGGCCTCTCTACTACACCGATTATATCGATACAATGAAGATAGATCGTATCCTCATTGATCCAGGGTCTGCTATAAGCATAATGCCAAAGAGTCTGTTGGATGAACTAAAAATCTTTCTTCACAAGCTTTCCAAGACAGTTACTACTATCCTAGGATTCAATCAAAGCAGGAGCGAGCCTTTGGGAAAGATTCATCTGAAGCTTCAAATAGGTGATTTCAGATCCAAAGTCACTTTCTATGTGATCGAGATTGTGGGATCCTACAATCTTCTTCTTGGAAGGCCCTTTCTTCATGAAAATAATGTGGTGCCTTCTACTCTTCATCAGTGTTTTAAATACATTGATAGCAATGGAAGAGTACAAAAAGAAGTTGCTGATATAAATCCCTTCCATGGGGTTGAAGCCTATTTCAATGATTCCCGGATGTACAAAGAAGAGTATACAAGGGTGATACAAGCTATGGAGAAAGAGGATTCACAAAGTGAGACTTTAATAATTCCTGTTAAAGGTCGAACTACTCAGCAACAATCTCCCAAATCCTCTGGAGAAGGTTCTTTCATCATTCCGGTGAGTGGATGAATTTCTCCATTATCTCAGTCGTCTACTTAAGATACACTGATCATTCCTGTCAGTGGGTGTACTGCAGTTCCTGTATCTTCACATGTGAAACAGGATACTCTGCTAATTCTAGTTGGAGGGCGGATTACTCTTCCATCTCAAGCTTCAAGGGAGTTCACCTCTTCTGAGCCATTTGTTATCGATCTTAATCGAAACAATGCTTCTTCTCGTTCATCTTCTCCCCCTTTAGTCATTGATTTGGCTAAGATCTCTAAGGCTCAGCCTTCTCCCAATGTAAATATTGCTACTTTTACATTTAATAAAAAGTCTCCATCTTTGCAGTATGTTGATGTGTGTAATTATGTTCATAGTTATTTACATTTGTTAGATGACTTGAGCACAATAACCATAGGAGTTGTACAGACTGTTCATACAGATGTATCCCTAGAACCTGTACAATCTTCATACTTTCTAGTTCCCAGCAGAAAGCCAGGAGACATTCCAATATTCTTCTACAAAGGGCCCCAAAGTCCTTCTGATTTAGAAGATGATGACAAGAATGATGATACTGGAAGATTACAACTACGTCGTTATAGTCAGCAATCTAAAGACATCATTAAAAATATGGGCTATGACTTCAGAACTGGCCTCAACAGTGGAAAAGGAAGAAAAATGCCTGTCCGGATTCCTCCTCTGAAATATGGAAGGACAAGATGCGGATTGGGCTATATTGCTCCTACTCCTTTTATCAATATTATTCATGAAGATCCCGAATCTGACGAAGATAAGAGATCTGATTCTTCTAGTACTACCTCTTGGGATTCCGATACAAGTATCGGTGATTTCTACTGCAACATTCTGTCTTCCAACATGGTCTCTATTGACCGTTCTAAAGAAAGTGACGAAGACGAAGATGAGTTTGAAATCTTACCTGAATCAGAATAATGGGCCCAAAGGTTAGATAATCAATGGGAGTTCCGATTTGAGCAAAAAGAACCTCCGACTGAAGACAAACTTGTTCAAATAGATGTTGGTGAAGAGGGATCTCCCAAACCAATATTCATCAGTGAAAGTCTTTCAGAAACTGATAAGCAAGACATGATTAAACTTATTCGTGACTACATCGATGTCTTCGCTTGGAGTTATGAAGATATGCTAGGACTCGTTCCACAAATCGCAACTCACAAGCTCAATATCTTGCCGAATGCTAAACCGGTCAAACAACAACAGCGACGATTTCGTCTAGATATTATGGATGCAATTGAAGCTGAAGTCAATAAACTCATGACCTCTGGGTTTATTAGAGAGGAACAACATCCCGATTGGGTGGCTAATATAGTTCATGTTCATAAAAAGACCGGCAAGATCAGAGTTTGCATAGACTTTCGCAATCTCAATGAGGCATGTCCTAAAGACGAATTCCCTCTACCAATCACTGATGTCATGATCGATAATACCTGTGGGTTTGAACGGATGTCATTCATGGACGGGTATTCTGGGTACAATCAGATTAAAATGTTTCTAGATGACGAGAAGCACACTTCTTTCAGAATGCCGATTGGTACATACTGTTATACAGTTATGCCGTTCGGTCTCAAGAATGCAGGAGCAACTTATCAACGAGCCATGAGCAATATATTCTGTGAACATTTGCAGAAAACAGTCGAATGCTACGTTGATGATATTGCAGTCAAAAGTCGACAAAAGGAGGATCATATCCAAGATTTGAAGACTATATTTGATCTAATGCGTAAGCATCAATTAAAGATGAACCCTACTAAGTCCTTCTTAGGCGTCTCTAGTAGTAAATTTCTCGGCTTCGTCATTACCTCTAAAGGTATACACGTGGATCCCGAGAAGATCAAAGCCATCCAAGAGATGCGTCCTCCACGCACCTTAAAAGAGCTACAAGGATTTCAAGGAAGAATCGCTTATATCAGGAGATTCATCTCTAATTTATCAGGACGCTGCAGACCATTCAACAAACTTATGAAGAAAGGTGTCTCTTTTGTCTAGAATGATGAATGTCAGAAAGCATTCGATGATATAAAATAATATCTGATGAGCCCTCCAGTATTGGTACCTCCCGTCTCAGGAATTCCATTCCTCCTATATACCCGAGCAATGAATCATTCATTGGGTGCATTGCTCGCGCAAAAGAATAAAAATGGTCATAAACAAGCCATCTACTATCTCAGTCGTACTATGACCGGAGCTGAACCTCGATATTCACCGGTCGAAAAAGAATGTCTAGCCTTGATGTTCGCTGTTCAAAAGACACGTCATTATATCATTGGTCAGACTATTCATGTCATCTCCAGAATTAATCCTATACGGGTCATGATGAAGAAACCTAGTGTTTTGAATTCTCGATTGGCTAATTGGGGAATCTTACTTGCTCAGTATGATATGCACTATATTCCTCAGAAGTCAGTCAAAGGATAAGCTTTAGCTGATTTTCTGGCTGCTCATTCAATTCCAGAAAATTCAAAACTCTATGATGAAATCCCAGATGAAGTCCTAGATTCAAACCAAATTACTGAAGAAGATCCTACTTGGCGTCTATTCTTTGATAGAGCTTCAAGGATAGGTCCTAATGGTGATATTGTCGCTGGAGTTGGAATCGTTCTTGTATTGCCAAAAGGTCTTGCTATCCAAAGAGCTTATTCTCTTGATCAGCCGTGTTTAAACAACGTAGCTGAGTACAATGCGTTACTCATTGGTCTTCAACTCGCTAAACATCTGAATATTCGACATTTGGAGGCGTACAGAGACTCTAAACTCATTGTCAATCAGATAAGGGGTACTTATGAAGTTCGCCATCAAGATCTGGTTCCTTATCATAGATCAGCTATATCTATGGCTTCTTCGTTTGAAGAATTCTTCATTGAACATGTTAGGCGAGCATGTAACACAGAAGCTGATGCTCTAGCTAATCTTGCGGCGGTGTTGGCTATTCCGATTAGACGGCAACAAATAATTGTTGTTCGCAATCGAGAATTGTTTCATCTGGAAAATAACCTGACCCTAGGACTTCCAATTGACATTGAAGAATCAACGTCTCATGACGTTAATACAACAAGAGGATTTGGATTCAGTCGTAAATCTTTATCATCTTCATCTGATTCTAGCATGGAATTCATCTTCAGTAATTCAGCTGAGACTCAGAATACAGATAAAGATTGGAGACTTCCTTTCTTAGATTTTGTATTGTATGACATTCTTTCAGATAATCCGAGTGAGGCAGCATCTATCAGACGACGATCACTTAGATTCTATTACAATCATACTACAAAAACCTTATATCGTCGAGCTTATGATGGTTTACTTCTTCGATGTGTTGCCGGTGACGAGGCTCAACAAATTATTCGTGAAGCACATGATGGAATTTGTGGAGCACATCAGCCTGGACCAAAACTTCAAGACCGTATTCGATATATGGGTTATTATTGGCCTACTATGGTATCAGATGCCATCGAGTATGCAAGGAAGTGTAAAGCTTGTCAAATCCATGCAGATTTTATTCATCAACCCTAGGAATTTCTACATCCGACGGTAGCATCATGGCCCTTCGAAGCTCGGGGCATGGACATTATCGGTCCGATCAATCCGTCGTCATCAAAAGGTCATCGGTTTATTCTCGCAATAACCGATTACTTTTCAAAATGGGCCGAAGCCATTCCTTTATCTGAAGTCATGACGTCCAATGTCATCAGCTTTATTAAACACCACGTCATCTACAAATTTGGTGTTCCTCGACGCATTATTCATGATAATGGACCACAATTCGTCAGCCAAAAATTTACTCGATTCTGTGATGATCACCGGATCAATAATGTGGCTTCTACCGCATATAATCTGGCAGCTAACGGATTAGCAGAAGCTTTCAACAAGACCATCATTAAACTCCTAAAGAAGTTTGTCTCTACTAACAAACATAATTGGAGTGAGAAGCTCGGTGAATGTTTATAGGCTTACCGTACTACAGTTCGTAATGCTACTAAATGTACACCTTTCTCTTTGGTGTATGGATGCAAAGCTATTCTTCCATTAGAGATTCAAATTCCTTCTTTAAGGATAGCAATCACTAATGAACTCACCGCCGAGAATAATGATCGTCTTCGACTTCAGGAATTAGAAGCTCTGGATGAGAAGCGATTATTTGCTCAATAGAATATCGAATTCTATCAAGCTAGAATCTTAAGAGCTTTTAATAAGAAAGTCAGAGTTCGAGCGTATCAAAAAGGAGAACTTGTTCTAACAGTCAGACGTCCTATGACTATGACTCATATGAGCAAAGGCAAATTCGACGCAAAGTGGGAAGGTCCCTATGTTGTAAGCAGAGTTTTCTCAAATGGAGCTTATCAACTCTCAGAACTGGATGGTCGAAAAGTTATGATGCCTATTAATGGCAAATTCCTTAAAAAGTATTATGCATAAATATAAATGCTTGTAAATCATCAGACAAGTTCATGTTTAGAAATAAAATTTTTATTTTATTTTAAATTATGAATGATAGTACATGATATTAAAGAAGATCACTATCATCCTTCTTTACATTTGGACGCGGGCCACTGCCGTCCTTCTCGAAAATGCGGTCAGCAAAAGAGCCAAGAACCTCCTTGCTGGAACCCGCGAGGAATTTGCAAGCGGCTATCCTCATGGCTTCTTCTTCTTCAGTCCTTCCCGGTTCGAGCAGGAAGTCCAGAATGTCCCTTGGTGGCTTGGGTGCAGACGAACCCTCGCCTGCTTCAGCCTTCTTTGATTGAACTGGATCAATAGGGCGTTCTTCAGTGCCCTTCTGAACCTTCAGGGTGATTTCAGCCTTCTTGGATGCTTCTTCAGATGACATTTCTATGTTGGAGAATAGAAGTGTTCGTTCTTGTCAGATTTCTGCTATATTTATAGGCAGAAGTTCCTCAAAATGAAGCGTCACATTCATCCGACGATTCACATATTCATTAATGCTTGACGGTTCATCCGTTCATTTCTCACATTCATCAGACGGTTCGCCCGTTCATTAATGCTTGACGGTTCATCCATTTATTTATTACATTCATCCGACAGTTCATCCGTTCATTCATTACATTCATCTAACGATTCGTCCGTTCATAATCTTCTATGCCGAATCTACCTGCTCATTTGTCCTATGTTATTTTTGACCTCTGCATAGAAATCAATCTATTTTCTTTTGGGTTCCTACATATTATCACGTCCATACTACTTCTGATAATATTACGTACTCTAAATCAGAAAAGAAGATTTCATTATCTATCATGTCCACAATTCATTCAAATACAAATCATTGAGCATAGAAGAATTATCATTACTCTCATATTATCATAAAAAGTCTATTACATTTTCTTAGACTTTCTTACAAATCATAATGGAAATCTATTACAAATTTTGGATTTTCATTCTACGCCACAACAATAACCTAATAGAGATCTATCTTCTTCCTTGGATCTTCTCCGTCGGATCTTCTCCGTCAGGTTCGTTGTTGGTGGCAGTTCCTGACTGTCTGAGTCCCAGTCACGACCAGATCAGCAGGAATCAAACTCTGGTCTTCTCTCTCAGACAAGAGGAGAACCACAGAGTATGGCAGCCCGAAGGCGTGTTGCTGCCAATACAACTGGTGGATTGGGAGCGACCTCTCAAAGAAGATAGAAATGTATCACACATTGGGATACAATTCCTAGTTCTGCCCTGAAAGGAACTCTACTACCCGATTTCTCGGGATAGAGTTGACTCCACCATCCAACTCTCGTGTATAAAGGCTCTTCCTACCATCTGAGGAAGACCCTTCTATCCCACGAAGAGTTCTGAGTTGTCTGATTTACGCGTCAAAAGCGTATGAGCTTCCTGATGTAGGTGTCAGAAGAATATTCTCCACAGCATCCAAATCACCAATGCCAGTTCTGAAGAAAATTTTCAGCCGAGCTTTTACAGAAAACAGTAAGGAAAAAGAGATTAAATCAACAAAAATATCATTAAGCGTGCAGAGACAGGCGTGTATTGTTCAGTCAGAAACAAAAGCCCATCTTCAACAGTAAAAAATGGTACGCGTACTTACCATCGAGTTTGGTGCTAAGGATTGGCAAACCAATGTCTGGTATAGTGCACAGAAATCGAACATTAGAAAGCATTGCTTTCCTGTTTGAGAATGAAATCTCACAAAAAATTCATTCTCAGAGAAGAAGAAGAAGAATAAGGAGATGAGTATCTGTGAAACTCAGCTTACCTATTTAAAGGACAAAGTACAAGCCTATTTTTGGAAAATATCCGAGTTAAAAGTGCTCATAACCACGGAATGAGTGTCACGTGTACTTTGGAAGACAGTGCAGCATTGGAAACATTCAAAGATTGCCACTTAATATTCTTCATTAATGCACGCTGTTCAGCACAAAAGTTGTACTACATTTTTCAAAACAAAAGCAGGCACTGATGGCCTTACAAAAGACAAAAGTGCAACATTCTCAAAAAGAAAACAAAAGCATAAAAGACACGCTCTATTTTGCGAAGCGACTGAGCTTAATTCCCAGTTCTTCTACGCTCTTGACCCCCATACGGTGTAACAGAACATTGAATATTTCATGCTGCTCTGCGAGGCTGCGTTTATTGGAAGAGGACGAGCCGTCCAGACCAAAATAGCTCAAGAAATTCTTGGCTAGTTGTGTAGGGTCATCTTTGAACTCGAAAACAAAAGGCTCCGGCTCCTTACCCCCAAGAGTAGGGTCGCCATGGGCATAAAAACCCAACTTTCTTGCTTCTTCTTTAGCTTCTTCCTTCGGAGTCATGTTGACGTAAGATGAACATCAAAGCTGAGTTTTCTCCCTGTTTATATAACAGAGCTCGCCGGCGGTTCATATTCCACCATAAATTGGATTCAATCAGTCTTGAAAAATGAAGAGTCATCATGACATTTAATAAGTTCATTTGCATGTTTCTTTTTTCAAAGTATTTCGAAATTTTGAAGTCTTTTCAACTTTCGAAAACTTTGAAGGGGGTTTTGTAGGCCTTAAAAATGAACAGTCACGCCGAGTTGATCAAACAAGTCCAACAATCACGCTGAATTGATCAGGACAATATTTACAAGTCACGCTGGAAAACAGCTTATCATTTGTCAGAGTGTAATTATGACTGACAGCACGACAGTTGAAGAATGTCTTCTCGTATGCCACGTATGCACAGAACTCGAGAGATCACAGCCGACTATTGCGTGACTTTCGAAATTTTCTTCAGCAAGACTCAGCCTTCGTCAAGTTGGCGTACCAAAAGAGCTTCTTGTCATTTAATACGACTGACAAAAGCAATCACTGTCAGAGATTTTGTGTCAGTCGAGGCACGTCGAATCAAGACAGCTGGCAGTCCTGCCTCAATCGAGCGTGGATTATGTTCTTTCCAAAGTCTGCGTATATTTTGAGCTTTCTGTCTCGAGTTTGCGTGGATTCTGAAGTTTTTTCCCTCAAGTCAGCGTGGATTTTGAAGCTTTTTGCCCCAAGTCTGCGTGGATCCTGAAGCTTCTTACCCCAAGTTTGCGTAGATTTTGAAGCTTTCTGTCCCGAGTCTGCGTGGATTTTGTCTTCAACAAGTCTGCGTAGATTTCATCAAATTGGAGTACGTGGCAGCCATGCCACTGATCTCTCGCCTGCATGTCCTGTAACTTGCACACGACTCATGCATGATTGCCATGTGTCCAACAGTTACAGGCCACGTCCAGTAACTGCTCACAACCTTGCGTATGTTAAATCCTGCATGATTTTCAACTAGGCACAGGCTGTGAAGACAGTTATCCTTTCAGTTATTATTTTTGACTCTATAAATAGAGTACTTTTTCTCATTCATTGTACAGATACATAGTTATCTACTGTCAAAATTTTGAGAGCTTTTCTTCTTCGCATAGTCCAAGGGATAAAGTGATCGTCTGCTAGATCAGATTCCTACAGTTGTAATTTTCCCAGATACACAATAAATAAAGTGAATTTATTTATAAAAAACAGGGGGTACGGGGGAGTAGAATTGGACATGCGAATAATACACTAGTAGTATCTTATCAGAATTATTCCTTAGTGTCTTATCAGAATCTCCTATGCCATTTACATGTCTATATTGTACTCTGACTCACTAGTCACATGATAGTTCTCTATTTATAGTAGATATTTCTCTTACAGCTTTCTCTCTCTGTTTACATACTGTACTTCTTTCAGTACTTGTATCTTACTTTACTGCATGATTATATCTTCTAACCTGCTATGATCTGTTGAGATGTACTGTACTCGCTCATGTCCTGACTGGACCTGTTGAAAATATTACAGAGGACGAGGAGAAGGCTTGCCTGGATACTTACTACGGGGCAGCCTTAGATGACACCTGCGAGCTGGACCCTCAGGAGGACCCAGCTCTAGCTGAGAAGATCACCCCGATTGCCTAGACTAGACTAGTTAGGCTTATCTTACTTTATGCAGTCTTGAGACATGTCATAGTTAGATTTTATTTAGAGTTATGAGTTGTATATATTCTTTCATCTGAGACCTTGTACTGTTAGATATTGCTGGGATTGTCTTAGACTACTGCTATTTCATCTATTTACTTCCTTGAGTTCTATTTCATTTTGTGCTATCTCTTCCTTAGTTGTGATTGAGTTTTACTATTATGTTACCCCCATTCGGGGATTATAAACTGTTTAGATATATATTGTTAGATGTATGTTGACCTAGGACAGCGCTCTACCACCGACACTGCGGCGTAGGCTGGGCGTTGTTACGTTCTCGTACCCTCACAGTGGGTGCGGGTCGTGACATCATGATCTCATTCGGTGTCGTATTTGTAACCCCATTTTCCTAATATTTTAGTATAATATTTTTTATTTAGATATTATTCTTTAATTGGTGATTTTCCTAAATCTTATTATCAATATAGGTTCTTATTTTATTAATTTTTCTCTTTCTCTTGTTATTGGGCTTCATCACCCAGCCCAATAACTAATCCTTTCTATTTTTTTTAGTTATTGGGTTTCACCATCCAGCCATTAACCAAATTTTTCATCTTCATTATTCTTCTCAGTTGTGAGAAGGAAGAATACAATTCCTTGCTCAAATCGATTGTTAGCAATTCGAAATTCCTATTTCTTCTCGCGGATTCTACAGACCAGCTGTCGTAACAAACTCCAACCACCTATAAAACCTCGTCGATTTCTTCTTCCTTGCCACTCAGATCTAACCAATTCTACAGAGCATATTCTTCCTCTTTTCCATTCTACGTCGAGTTCTTCACGAGTTCTAATAATGGCACCAAAAATTTTCTTTGAGCAAGCTCTTCTTCTATCCACGGGTGATTCCTAGATTGGGATGACGATAAAGAGATCCAGAGTTCGATCGATTGACACTATCTCCTCATCGACTCGAACGGTGATCGAAGGATTCTTTGTTTTCTTTCCTTCCAGAGCAGCGACAGCAGAAGGACATTTCCTCCGTCATTCTCATACAAATCCAGTCGTTCAAATGAACAATTCATGTAAGTATTTGAAACCCTGAGCATGTTTATTCTCCAATTGATTTTTCCTTTGATCTAATTTGAGTACATTGTACTGAGATTCGTGAACAGTTGATTTCACTATAGGATTGCTCAGATCTGTTCTTGTTTGAAGTTCTTAATTGTTTAGAGGTGAGGATTATTTTCTTCTATGGAATTAAATCTTTGTTTGTGATTTCTTCCTAAATTTTTGTATTACTTTTGAATATCAGAGCATTTCGAGTGTTGAGCATAGATCGAGTTTGGAATTCTTCGATCGAATTCTGATCGAGTCTGGTTCAAATCGAATAGTTGTTGTTGGTGAGTTGAGTTCTAATTCTCCAATCTGAGTGTTTTTCTATTTTTGTGATTTACATAATTAATGATTCGGACCTTGATTCACTGATATAGAGTGCTACTCGGGAATGTCAGGATCATAGGGGGAGCATTCGTGTCTTTAGGATCCTAGCATTGGACACGTGAGTATCAGTTAATCCACATTATTTCACAAACATTTCGATATTGATTGATTGAAGGATGTTATAACCAACTGAGAACATAGTTCCAGTGATCGAGCAGGACAATTATTCTCCCACAAACTCTTGAGCTCGATAATTTGGGAAGAAGTTCTATCAAGGTAATTTTTAATCCAATTTATGTGTGATTGATTATAGTCTATTTTAGTTAATATGTGTATCATAATAACTGTACTGTATCAGTAGTAGGGACTGATATCTTTGGAGTTAGATAATGACATATAGGGTGGTGTCTCAATTGAGTTTGGTCTCAGTCTTGTGGTGGTTGTAGTCAACCTATTAGTGCAGTCATTGGTTTAGGACGCCTATTCTTTTAGTTAGGATCACTGAGTATCACAGTGTACAGGAGGGAGTTTAGTAACCTGGAGAATAACCGAGGGTTACTTGAGTATATTATATCCATCTTCATCAGATACTTGCATACTGATAGAGCGATAATCTGAGATCATATCATGATTATCAGTTCCCTACCTTTGTGACAGTATTCAAATATTTGACTGATAGGTGATTTTACTTAATATATAGATAGGTTGATCCCTTGATGTGGATGAACAGTGATTGTTCTGCTGTTGAATTGAATCATTGTATTGATCCTGAGCAAGGGATAAATTGAACCTTGATTAGAGGATTGATTGCATACCCTGTTCAAGACAGATTACATTACCTTTACTTGAGACTGATTTGTTCAAATCCTATTTAAGACTGAATTTTACCTAGAAACTAGAAACCAGGATTGATCTTCGAGTGTTTGAAATGAATGGACTATTGATAAATGAAGGGTTGTATGCATGAAGCATTTGGATTGTCTTAGTTCAGTCATTTGGGTAGCAGTTCTATTAGAGGATTGATACTTGTGAACTTTTAATTATTATTATTTTTGGCTTTACAGGCTACCAGTTTTAGTTACAGATAGAGTATATCAATACCTATTAATTCTGAGAATTAGCAAAACCTGGGAATTAGAAATCTTAATGACTTGGACTATCCTAACAAGCAAGACTGAGAAATATCAGTCCTGCTATAGACTGAACTGTTCTCATCTTTTGCTTAGGATGAACTATTAAGGATTGCATACTTTTCTGATTTGTTAAGATAGCTGATTGTATTGAAGTCAGGAACCATGGGTTGCATACTAGGATTGGAGTTCAGTTTAAATAAGTCGAATTTCTAATAGGGACTTTAAAGATTGGTTGTGAGCTTGAACCTTACTGTCAATAGGCAAATTGTTTACTGATGTATATTTTGAAATTGCTTGCTGTTAAGAGGGGTATCAGTAAAGACTTCATAATTGTTAGGTATTATCTTAGAAATTATTTCAGTCATACCTCATATTGGAATATTTAGTCTATATGCAGTTTGGTTTAAATGTTTGATTTAACACTAAACTATAGAAGATGGACATGATTTAGTACCTAAGTTTAAGTGTCTTTGCAAAACAACACATTATCATTGTTCCAAATTCTGAAGCCAGTATACCTGGGAAGGAGGTTTGCAGCCTGTATCTGGGTCCATGGGAATCAAGTTTCTATATATGTTTACTGCTATTGAGTATGTCAATACCTACAGTAGGAAACAGTCCTATAGCAGTATTGATAGAACTGAACTAATCTAATCCTTGTGAATACCAGGGTAATTCAAATAGATATATAGGTTTAAACATCAATTTCTTGACTGACTCTATGGTATGATGTATAACTGTATGTTAGCAAGGATGCCTTTGAATTTTAGCTTTTAGCAGCTTAGTCACTCACTGGTTTTCATGGGTATCCACATGAATACTTAAGTAAACAGGAATCTTATATCAGTCTTATAGTCCATTAGAATCAGTCTATAGGAGACTATCCTAAGGATTAATATGGACTGCTGAAGAGCAGTACACCCTTGCTATTAGAGGCTGACAGTTTAGGGATGCCAAGACTTGTGTATATAAATAATGTGGTAACTTAGTTATTTAGAATAACTATTTTAGACTTTGGTTTCTTGTTAATTTAGAGTATGGCTAAATATTTTGATAATCTATAGGGACATGATTAGAAGGGGTAACCCTATAGACTTGTATAGAAATTAATCATGATTAGAATTGTTGATAACCAAACAAGAATTAGTCAGATTACTTATCAAATTACAATTATAAACAAGAGGATATCCAGCTGTACATCCCACACTTGATCACCCTGAGCAAGGCAAGTATACTCCTCGGACTTGTCCATTTTCTCATGTCTTATATATTCATTCTTGTATCTTCTGGTTGACACAATATATCACGAGATTGTCTTGTATCATGTTTCTTAAGTTTACTTGTGTCTGGGAGGGGACATACTACAGATGTGTGATCAAACCCGTGTTACTATTCATGTGAATAGCTTAGGTCCCGCATCGTGCACGCGGGACCCAAGCCGTACCATTTCATGTTCATTGAATCTACCCAAGGCGATCACACACTCTGGATATATTTCGATATATTGCACATTTCAAGTTCAGGTTGTATTTCATGTTCAGGACTCATTTTATGTTCCCTATATTACTTTCAGTATTCATGTTCAGGTTTCACGTCTTGTTCTCATTTCTCGTACCTTAAATATATTTCATGTATTCTTGTTCATACCATGATGTTCATGTTCATTTACTTGGATATACTTAGCTTCGCTCCAGACTAGGATATGTTGCAGGTGAGTTGGAGGCTATCTGTGACACTTACTACGGGTAGGAGACTGGAGGCACCTATGAGCCAGTTGATGTTGTCCAGGACTTAGAGGCTGAGGAAGCCTAGTATTTTTTTTTAGCTTTATCTAGACTTGTATTAGAGACATCAGTGTAGTTTATATTTGCTGGAATGTAATAACATTTAGACTTGTATTTGAGATTCTGGGATTCGATATTAGATGTTGTGATTTACTTTCATACTTATCTGGATTCGTAGTTCTCCTTAGATTTAGGTACAGCTTACTTCATCATGTCTAACGACGAAGGCAAGGCGTGTCCGACTCGTATCCGATTATTCGGGAGCGGATCGTGACATGTTTTTAGTGGTGTCTCATGCAGGTCTATCCTAATGGTACCTAGGTCTTAACGTACTATTGGGGGACTTGATTACACTAGGGAAACTTGATCACAGCATAGGAAAATCGGGAAATAAGGGTATATCAGGTTTATCAGGTGCATTGATATTATAAAAACATTTTTTTCTTTTTAGGTTTTAGGGTTTGTCAATCAACGAAGTTTTTTTTCTATTGCAGGATGGTCACCACAAGGAAGACCGCGGATCAGCCAGGAGTTGCAGGCAGTTTGGGACAGCCCGAACCAGATGCTCCAGTAGATCAGCTTCCGCCACCGCCTCCTATCTTTCCTTTGTTGCCCTCGACAATAATGTTTGACGGCGCTCAGGTGATGGCCATGTTCCAGAAGTTCATGGAGGCCCAGAACCACCAGGCAGCACAGTTCAGAGCGACCGTCGTCGACGCACTCAGGACTCGAGAGACGGCAGCACCAGCACCGGTAGCACCTCCAGCACCAGCAGCACCGAGACCGGAGACAGCCAGGGACTACCAGAACCTCTGCCCGATGGACTTTTAGGACAATGAGGGGATCGTCTATGCAGATGAGTGGCTGGAAAATACGGAGCGGACGCTGAAGATGGCGAAGATCCCTGATGACTTGAAGGTGGAGGTGGCGAGTATGTGACTGTTCGACCTTGCCAGAGCCTGGTACCGCGAGGTGCCCCAGTTGGTAGCACCCCAGGTTCTTTGGGCAAATTTTAAAACTCTGTTCAAGAAGAAATTCTTCCCCGATATTGAGAGAGATGAGCTTTGGATGCAGTTCGAGGCCTTGTAGCAGGGGACCATGTCAGTTGCGGAGTATACTTCAGAGTTCACCCGACTCAGCAGGTTCGCAGAGAACCTAGTCGACACGTCGGAGGAGAGGGCTTGGAGGTTCAAGAAGGGCTTCACCAGAGTGCTGTGATATGCAGTGGCGATCAGCCAGGCGACTACTTACTCGAGCATTCTCAAGATTGCTCAGGCTGTAGAGAAGGAGATAGACCCGAGGCCCAAGAGGGATAGGGACATCGGCAGCAGCAGTTCCCAGGCACCGGCGAAGAGGGTGCAGATGCAGACTCAGACGAGGCTACCACAGCAGGAAGCAGTTCAGTACCGTCCTGCCAGAGTTTCAGTAGTTCAGCATCAGAGACAGCAGGGGGTCACTTGTATATACTGTCATCGGCCAGGGCACCACATGGAGGTCTGTCACAAGAGGCTCAGACTTTGCCTATTCTGTGGGCCAGACGCACACCAGATGAGAGACTGCCAGCAGGCCACAGCCAGACTAGTAGGAGGACCACGAGGAGCTGGAGGACCACCACCTGCACCATCTAGAGTACTTCCTGCTGTACCCCAGAATCGAGGACCAGGTCTACCACCTCAGCAGCAGAGATTTGCACAGCACCAGTAGCAGTAGAGGGAAGGACCACAGCGGGGACGTGCTTACGTCATGGCTGTAGTTGAGGAGGAGGAGGCAGCTCCAGATGTTATCACATGTTCTATTATCATATATTCATTTCCTGCTATTACATTATTTGATTCTGGAGCCACACATAGCTTTGTATCATGTGAGTTTCAGCATAGACACGGCTTCACACCCAAGCCCACTAGGAGGAACTATCGAATTATGATAGGAGAAGGGGTCGTACCAGTTAGTGAGATGGTGGATTGCCCTATCACTATAGCTGGGCAGAAGCTTAGGGCTCGACTTCTAGTGATGCCATTGTCCAGATTTGATGTAGTTCTCGGCATTGACTGGATGAACGACCAGTTTATCGTAATAGACTGCCATAAAGGGAAGGTCACTTTCAGCCCGCCTAGAGTTCCGTCGTTCGAGGTCTGAAGACGGATTGCAGAGAGGCCAGAGGGAGTCTACTTTGGAGCAGTTGCAGAAGCCCAAGAGTTGCCGCATCCGCTGATTGCAGAGTTTCTTGACGTCTTTCCCGAGGATTTGCCAGGATTGCCGCCAGATCGAGATGTGGAGTTCAGCATCGACCTAGTGCCCGGATCAGTGCCGAAGTCCCAGCATTGCTACAAGATCAACCCGAAGGAAGTTGTAGAGTTGAAGGCTCAGATTGATGAGTTGGAAGACAAGGGTTTTATTCGGTCCAATGCTTCAACCTGGGGAGCACCGGTACTCTTCGTGCCTAAGAAGGATGGGACTGTGAGGATGTGTATCGATTATCGTGTACTCAATAACATCACCATCAAGAAGAAATACCCATTGTCGCGGATTGATAAGCTGTTTGATCAGCTGAGTGGGGCGAAGGTCTTTCCCAAGATTGACCTTCGGTCGGGATATCATCAAATAAAGGTTCGGGAGCAGGATATTCCGAAGACAGCTTTCAACACCCGTTACGGCCAGTATGAATTCTTGGTGATGCCCTTTGAACTCACCAATGCCCCAGCAGTGTTTATGAACTTGATGAATAAAGTGTTTCACAAGTATCTGGACAAGTTTCTCGTAGTCTTCATTGACGACATCTTGATATATTCAAAGACCGAAGAGGAGCATGTGGAGCACATGCAGATCATTTTGGAGATTTTGTGGAAGGAGAAGCTGTACGGGAAACTCTCGAAGTGTGAGTTTTTCTTGGACAGAGTGGAGTTCTTGGGGCATATGGTGACTGGAGAGGAGATTTCTATGGATCCTAATAAGATTGAAGCTGTGGAAGCATGGGCACCTCCTAAGTCAATAGCTGAGATTCGTAGTTTCCTGGAGATAGCAGGTTACTACAGGAAGTTCATGAAAGATTCTGCTAAGATAGCAGAGCCGATGACCAAGCTTATACGAAAGGACGAGGAGTTCATCTGGAGCGACGCCTGCCAGTCAGCATTTGAAGAATTGAAGAGAAGACTCACTACAGCACCAGTTTTAGCTTTGCCATCAGGATCTTGAGGATTTGTCATCTACAGTGATGCATCAGGGAATGGCTTGGGATGTGTGCTTGAGCAGAATAAGAGGGTCATTGCTTATGCTTCTAGAAAGCACACAACTTGGAGCTTGCAGCAGTCATTTTTGCCTTGAAACTGTGGAATCACTACTTGTATGGAGAGAGAGTGGACATCTTCACGGACCACAAAAGCCTGAAGTATGTTTTCACTCAGAAGGAGCTAAATATGAGGCAGCGCTGATGGCTGGAACTCATGAAGGATTTCGACATCAATCTGCATTAGCACCCTGGGAAGGCAAATGTGGTAGCAGATGCTCTCAGTCGATATCTTGTTGTTATGTTTCTCACTATGGATCGACATCTTTTAGAGGATCTTGAGAGTCTGGGGATCGAGATTATTCTTTCGGGAGTTGGAGGACTGCTGATGCACATGCAGATACAGTCAAGATTGATAGAGAACATCAAAGAGGCCCAGTTTCTAGATGAGGGACTTCGATGTCTCAGAGGTCAGACAGAGGCAGGATTGCTCGACGACTTCACCATTGCAGATGATGGATCCCTGAGGCACGGAACTCAATTGTGTGTGCCCAAGTATTTACGGGAGGAGGTGATGCAGGAGGCCCACCAGTCACAGTATTATATTCATCCCGGATCTACCAAGATGTATAAGGACCTACGAGAGTATGTTTGGTGGTATGGAATGAAACGAGAGGTTGCCAGATTTGTTTCCATATGGCTTGTGTGCCAGCAAGTCAAGTCGGAGCGCCAGAGACCAGCGGGATTACTCCAGCCTTTACCTATTCCAGAATAAAAGTGGAAACACATCACCATGGACTTCGTCTTTGGTTTACTGCGTACGCCCGGTGGCAAGGTGCTATTTGGCTTATCTTGGACAGACTGACGAAATCTGCTCACTTCATTCCATTCAAGGTTGGACTGTCGATCGAGAAGTTTGTAGACCTCTACATGCGTCAGATCGTGAGGATTCACGGGGTGCTGGTGAGCATCATTTTAGACAGGGACAGCCGCTTCACATAATACTTCTGGAGGAGTCTACAGCTGAGCTTGGGTTCATAGTTGAAGATTAGCACCGCCTATTATCCACAGACGGATGGGCAGTCCGAAAGGACCATTCAGACATTGGAGGATATGCTACGGGTTTGCGCACTCGACTTCGGCGGTTCGTGGAAGGATCACTTGCATCTCGTAGAGTTTGCCTATAACAATAGTTATCAGGCTAGCATCGATATGACTCCGTTCGAGGCACTGTATGGGCAGACATATCGCACACCTTTATCTTGGAACGATATTGGCGAGAGAGCTTTGCTTGGGCCAGAGATGGTGGTAGATTCAGCCGAGAAGATTAGATTGATCAGAAAGCGTCTCAGAGTTGCACAGGATCGACAGAAGCACTGGGCGGACAACAGCAGACGACTACTGGAGTTTGCAGTTGGGGATAGATTATTTCTGAAGATCTCGCTGACCAGAGGTGTCATTCGTTTTGGCAGAGACGGGAAGCTCAGTCCGAGGTACATCGGACCTTTCGATGTGACGGCATGGATTGGCGAGGTAGCATATCGACTAGCGCTTCCAGCCAGCTTAGAGGAAGTGCACGATGTTTTTTACGTATCCCAGCTTTGATGCTACATTTCGGACCCGAACCATGTAGTGGACTATTCAGAGCTAGAGGTGGGTCCGAGCTTGACCTACGAGGAGCAGCCAGTAGAGATCCTTGATCGTAGGTAGAAGCAATTACGGAATCAGACTATACCGCTTGTCCGAGTCATGTGGAGACACCACTCCCTGGGAGAGTCCATATAGGAACACGAGGACGAGATGCGGAAGCGATATCCTAGTTTTTTGCCTGATTGTACTTTTGTTTTGAGAAATTACATTCAATAAATGACTGGATAATTGTTTTAGAATTTATTTGTTTTATGAATTATTGAGTTTTGAATTTTGAGGACGAAATTTTTCAAGGGGAGAGATTTGTAACCCCATTTTCCTAATATTTTAGTATAATATTTTTCTATTTAGATATTATTCTTTAATTGGTGATTTTCCTAAATCTTATTATCAATATGGGTTCTTGTTTTATTAATTTTTCTCTTTCTTTTGTTATTGGGCTTTATCACCCAGCCCAATAACTAATCCTTTTTATTATTTTTAGTTATTGGGTTTCACCACCCAGCCATTAACCAAATTTCTCATCTTCATTATTCTTCTCAACTGTGAGAAGGAAGAATACAATTTCTTGCTCAAATCGATTGTTAGCAATTCAAAATTCCCATTTCTTCCTGCGGATTCCACAGACCAGCTGTTGTAACAAACTCCAACCACCTATAAAACCTCGTCGATTTCTTCTTTCTTGCCACTCATATCTAACCAATTCTGTAGAGCATCTTCTTCCTCTTTTCCATTCCACATCGAGTTCTTCAGGAGTTCCAATAATGGTGTCGAAATTTTTCTTCAAGCAAATTCTTCTTCGATCCACCGGTGATTCCTTGATTGGGACGACGACAAAGAGATCCAGAGTTCGATCGATTGACACGAGCTCCTCATCGACTCGAACGGTGATCGAAGGATTCTTCGTTTTCTTTCCTTATAGAGCAGCGACAGCAGAAGGACGTTTCCTCTATCGTTCTCATACAAATCCATCCGTTCAAATGAACAATTCATGTGGGTATTCGAAACCCTGAGCATGTTTATTCTCCAATTGATTTTTCCTTTGATCTAATTTGAGTACGTTGTACTGAGATTCGTGAACAGTTGATTTTACTATGGGATTGCTCAGACCTGTTCTTGTTTGAAGTTCTTAATCATTTAGAGGTGAGGATTATTTTCTTCTATGGGATTAAATCTTTGTTTGTGATTTCTTCCTAAATTTCTGTATTACTTTTGAATATCAGAGCATTTCGAGTATTGAGCATAGATCGAGTTTGGAATTCTTCGATCGAATTCTGATCGAGTCTTGTTCAAATCAAATAGTTGTTGTTGGTGAGTTGAGTTCTAATTCTCCAATCTAAGTATTTTTCCGTTTCTATGATTTGCATAATTGATGATTTGGACCTTGATTCACTGATGTAGAGTGCTACTCAGGAATGTCAGGATCATACGGGGAGCATCCGTGTCTTTAGGATCCTAGCATTGGACACGTGAGTATCAGTTAATCCTCATTATTTCACAAATATTTCGATATTGATTGATTGAAGGATGTTATAACCAACTGAGAACATGGTTCCAGTGATCGAGCAGGATAATTATTCTCCTACAAACTATTGAGCTCGACAATTTGGGAAGAAGTTCTATCAAGGTAATTTCCTAATCCAATTTATATGTGATTGATTACAGTCTATTTTAGTTAATATATGTATCAGAATAATTATATTGTATCAGTGGTAGGGACTGATATCTTTGGAGTTAGATATTGACATGTAGGGTGGTGTCTCATATTGTGTTTGGTCTCAGTCTTGTGGTGGTTGCAGTCAACTTATTAGTGCAGTCATTGGTTTAGGATGCCTATTCTTTTGGTTAGGATCACTGAGTATCATAGTGTGTAGGAGGGAGTTTAGTAACCTGGAGAATAACTTAGGATTACTTGAGTATATTATATCCATCTTCATCAGATACTTGCATACTGATAGAGAGGTAATCTGAGATCATATCATGATTCTCAGTTCCCTACCTTTGTGACAATATTCAAATATCTGACTGATAGGTGATTTTACTTAATATGGATAGGTTGATCCCTTGATGTGGATGAACAGTGATTGGTCTGCTGTTGAATTGAATCATTGTATTGATCCTGAGCAAGGGATAAATTGAACCTTGATTAGAGGACTGATTGTATGCCATGTTCAAGACAGATTACATTACCTTTACTTGAGACTGATTTGTTCAAATCCAAATTAAGGCTGAATTTTACCTAGAAACTAGAAACCATGATTGATCTTCGAGTGTTTGCAATGAGTGGACTATTGATAAATGAAGGGTTGTATGCATGAAGCATTTGGATTGTCTTAGTTTAGTCATTTGGGTAGCAGTCCTATTAGAGAACTGATACTTGACTGATACTTGTGAACTTTTAATTATCAGTATTTTGGCTTTACAGGCAACCAGTTTTAGTTACAGATTGAGCATATCAATACATATTAATTCTGAGAATTAGCAAAACCTGGGAATTAGAAATCGTAATAACTTGGACTATCCTAACAAGCAAGACTGAGAAATATCAGTCCTGCTATAGACTGAACTGTTCTCATGTTTTGCTTAGGATGAACTCTTAAGGATTGCATATTTTTTTGATTTGTTAAGATAGCTGATTGTGTTGAAGTCATGAACCATGGGTTGCATACTAGGATTGGAGTTCAGTTTTAATAAGTCGAATTTCTAACAGAGACTTTAAAGATTGGTTGTGAGCTTGAACCTTACAGTCAATAGGCAAATTGTTTACTGATGTATATTTCAAAATTGCTTGTTGTTAAGAGGGGTATCAGTGAAGACTTCATAATTGTTGGGTATTAGCTTAGAAATCATTTCAGTCATACCTCATATTAGAATATTTAGTCTATATGCAGTTTGGTTTAAATGTTTGATTTAACACTGAACTATGGAAGATGAACATGATTAGTACCTGAGTTTAAGTGTCTTTGCAAAACAACACATTATCTCAGTTCTAAATTCTGAAGCCAGTATACTTGGGAAGGAGGGTTTGCAACCTGTATCTAGGTCCATGGGAATCAAGTTTATATATGTTTACTGCTATTGAGTATGTCAATACCTACAGTAGGAAACAGTCCTATAGCAGTATTGATAGAACTGAACTAATCTAATCCTTGTGAATACCAGGGTAATTCAAATAGATATATAGGTTTAAACATCAATTTCTTGACTGACTCTATGGTATGATGTATAACAGTATGTTAGCAAGGAAGCCTTTGAAGTTCAGCTTTTAGCAGCTTAGTCACTCACTGGTTTTCATGGGTATCTACTTGAATACTTAAGTAAATAGGAATCTTGTATCAATCTTAGGGTCCATTAGAATCAGTCTATAGGAGACTATCCTAAGGATTAATATGGACTGCTGAAGAGCAGTACACCCTTGCTATTAGAGGCTGACAGTTTAGGGATGCCAAGACTTGTGTGTATAAATAATGTGGTAACTTAGTTATTTAGAATAACTATTTTAGACTTTGGTTTCTTGTTAATTTAGAGTATGGCTAAATATTTTGATAATCTATAGAGACATGATTAGAAGGGGTAACCCTAGGCTAAGACTTGTATAGAAATTAATCATGATTAGAATTGTTGATAACCAAACTAGAATTAGTCAGATTACTTATCAAATTGTAATTATAAACAGGAGGATATCCAGCTGTACATCCCACACTTGATCACCCTGAGCAAGGCAAGTATACTCCTTGGACTTGTCCATTTTCTCATGTCTTGTATATTCATTCTTGTATCTTTTGGTTGGCACGATATATCATGAGATTGCCTTGTATCATGTTTCTTGAGTTTACTTGTGTCTGGGAGGGAAAATACTATAGATGTGTGATCAAACCCGTATTACTATTCATGTGAATAGCTTAGGCCCCGCATCGTACATGCAGGATCCAAGCCGTACCATTTCATGTTCATTGAATCTACCCAAGCCGATCACACACTCTGGATGTATTTCGATATATTGCACATTTCAGGTTCAGGTTGTATTTTATGTTCAGGACTCATTTCATGTTCCCTGTATTTACTTTCAGTATTCATGTTCAAGTTTCATGTCTTGTTCTCATTTCTCGTACCTTATATATATTTTATGTATTCTTGTTCATACCATGATGTTCATATTCATTTCCTTGGATATACTTAGCTCCGCTCCTGACTAGGATATGTTGTAGGTGAGTTGGAGGCTATCTGTGACACTTACTACAGACAGGAGCCTGGAGGCACCTATGAGCCAGTTGATGTTGTCCATGACTTAGAGGCTGAGGAAGCCTAGTATTTTTCTTTTTAGCTTTATCTGGACTTGTATTAGAGACATCAGTATAGTTTACATTTGCTGGAATGTAATAACATTTAGACTTGTATTTGAGAATCTGGGATTCGATATTAGATGTTGTGATTTACTTTCATACTTATCTGGATTCATAGTTCTCTCTAGATATTGGTACAGTTTACTTCATCGTGTCTAACGACGAAGGCTGGGCGTGTCCGACTCGTGTCCGATTATTCGGGAGCGGGTCGTGACAGTGTTGTAAAGCGTGTCAAGGCCATGGGAGTCATAATATAACTCTGTAACTTTATGGTATGTCACCTAGAGCTAAGTTGAGTACATGTATCATGGTATGGATGCCATCATCGACTATACCCGAGGGATTCTCGAACTCACCGAACTAAGTCCACACAAGCAAGATCACATAACCATGAACGTAACTACATTAAACCAGTAATACAAGGCAAGGTATACTTGTCGGCAACTCCGAATGTGCAAGCAAGGCTCTGAACCCTCCTATCACAGACGTATCATCACGGGCACCTACAAAATATACAAGTAAGTATGTTAATGGATATTCTACGGTAGGTTAAGCAGTACTATTCCAAATTCACACATGATCATGAGTTGATCATGAAGCCTCCCAAACTACGCAACCAACATTCTTAAGTTATGGTTCGTCCTTTATGGCTTATTTACACAAGTGATCACGTATCCATCCTTGGAATCATGTTTGACCTAGGCGTCAACATTTCCAAGGGTGGTTACCAAGTCATCCTTGTGTCGAGCAAAATAATCTAGCCACATAAATGGTCACAACTTGACATGTCAACTTGAGTTACACACATGTCTACCTCCATAAAAGACTATTTTGACTACCATAAGAATACTTACATGTGCATGTGTTCGACATCGCTTCGTGAGCTTGAGAATAGGTGTCACTACCACTTTTCTAGAACAAGGGTATTTTTGTCATTTTACAATTATCTAAATTGTGTATTTTTAGTTTAATATGATGGATGTATTTATTAGTAGAATAGCCTAATCATTAAGTTTAGTGGACCCCATTTAATTTGACTTGACCAATAGGCTTGGCTAATTAGAATAGCCATTGTTAGACAAGATTATTAATTAGTTAGTTATTACACTAGTTATAGACTTTCAAGGATTCTAGTCATGACAAAAGAGGAAGGGCCTTTAAGTCATCTTATCCATTCCTACAACCCAACCCTAACCCTAATGTGACTCTATATTAAACCCATCATGACAAGCCTTTAGTTTATCCTTTTCATTCCAAACTAGAAGAGAAACCTAGCCACCATTCCAAAATCCAATCTCTTCATTCCAAGAGGCTATAAGCTTGATATTGCTAAGGGAGTACTTGAAGAGGAAAGCTTGGGGTGGAGTTTGCTAGAAAGAGATGTCCATCTACTTCCTTATGTCCTTTTGGTGCTCATTGGGAATCCATCTCCCAATAGGTAAACCCTTGCCATTTCTTCATAGTTTGAGCTCTATTTTCATGCATGACACATGTAAGAACACACACATGGCTAAGGAGTACCCATAGGAAGAAGAATGAGGTCCTAATTAGTCCTATTGTGATATCTAAATAGATTTTTGTGTCTATTTGAGAAAGACTACGAATTGTGACCCCAAGGTGTTTGTCAAAAAAACAACATGACCATTGAAATCTTGTTTTCTCAGTTTTGCTCTTAAGTGTAGCTTGGTTTGTGGTTTTGATAGGCATTTATATGATTTCTAAGTGTTTGTATAGATGTATACATATCTATATATTATTATGTGTGGATATCAATATATGATGTGGTGATGGAAGTAAGCTAATTTTGTGTTTATTATTGGGTGTCCAGTTATCTCAGTGAGCAGGGATTAGGAGATTCACCTACATGTTGCCTTGTGATAGTAGTGAGGGGAGGTGTACATATATACATCAGTCCCCAGGAACTAAGTATCAGACAATATTGCAGTTAAGGTTCAACCCTTGCCTTTTATTGGTCATTGTATCAGTTGATGGTTGAGCTAGAGATGGGCCATGAGAATGAGGTGAGGGGTATGAGTAGCAGTAGCTACATGATCAAGAATACGTTGATCTTGAGTAGCAGTAGCAACTATAGGAAAGGGGAATTTGGTCAATTTATCAGTATGGTGTTTAGTGCAAGAGAGTCACATAGGTGTTAGCTAGAAGAGACAGTGTACCAGTGACTTTTAATAAGTCTATACATGTATATCTATGTAGGTCAGATGTGTGTATGAGTGTCCAGATAGGTGAGGGACTCCTTGTCTCTATTAACAGCCTTACGAGATCGGGATTAACCAATGTAGCAGTGGTTGGTATCAGTAGAGACTGATACTTAGTATCAGTTGGACATGGATTTAGCCTTAACACAATGGCAGTATGTATGAGTAAGTAAATAGGGAGTGAAGGCAGACCATAGAAGGATTAATTAAGTATCAGTCTTGAGACTAAGCTACCAGTAAATAGGAAGATTTATGTATCAGTGTAGTGTGAGTTAAAGAGAGGGTGTCAATTCATGTAGGCAATGGTAGGAAGACCCTATGCCAATACATGTGTAGACCAATACCAGTGTAGGTGAGCAATAGGCCATTAGCCAGTACCATTAGACTAGTATATGTGAGTTAGGAGTGAGTATTCAGTTATTGAGTTGGGGTGAGTTAGGCTCGGGTTAGCTTCGATTGGGGTTAGTGAGATTGTGATGCTATCTTACAATATTGCTTGGCTATAGACATATGATTGTACAGTATATGAATTTTAGCATATATTTGTACATATATAGATTATATAGGGTATCAGTTAAATGCCAGAGGTAAGGGGGTGCTCGGATTAGTGCAATAGTACATACATCAATAGAGAACAGTAGAGCTATAGCAATAGTGTACAAGGGCAGCAATTGCTTCACTGCAGTAGGCAGTAAGAATACTAGCAGTAGCAGGTCCATAGAAGAGGCACCTTGTTGTGCAAGAACATGAATGAAATAGCAGCAGTATGTGCTTGCAAGAGCAAGCAATAAGGGTAGCAGTCATGGTACCCGCAGCATGAGTGTATGCTTTTGTTCATCCATTTAGTTCTTTCTGTAGTTGAAGTTCTACACTTGTAGTCAAATGATTTGAGTCCAACATTTGAATCTAACTGAAATCCAAGATATACAACAATGTCATAAAATCTGCCAGCATCAAAGTGGAAGAACCATCTTGTTCACAAGTATTTGCATCAAATGTATCTATCTGCAAGTTATCTACTTTTCTAGGATTATCTTTGAATTGAATATCAAATTTAATATAACTTGCAACAATGCTAAGATGATAATTAACCAACTTGGTTTACTACTTTGTGTATCATCCGAATTACCTTGACTTTAGGGCTTCCAGGAAGCTAATCCTAAGGTTAACATCAATTGCCTTTACTTATATGCTTTTGTTGTATTGGCCAATTTTTTATATGATACATAGTTTAGCTATCTTGGTAGAACTTGAGGGGTATGACACTAAAAGGTGAGAAGGAGTTTAGCTCATGGCCTGGGAGGCTAAAAGGTAGCAGGGGGCTCTGCCCAGAGCCTTGCATCAGTGCACTGATGTGCACATGCAAGGTAAGCAGGCAGGGCAAAACTGTATTGTACTGCATTCCCTTGGCAGCAGGCCAATTGCCTACAAGGGCTTGGCAGTAAACGCTTGTCAGCTTGATAGGTCCTGCAGCATGTGGATAGAGTCACATTGGGTGTACTAGTGTCACAGGCTAGTGAGAGTAATATGAATGGAGTGCCAAGTGAGAGTTTATGTGTGTCGGGTTGAGAGGGAGTGAGTAAGTGTTAGATAGTGTATTGAGTGTCTTCATGTGAGGGTGAAGTATTAGTTAGGAACAGTCCAGTATTTGAGAAGGAAAGGAGATGTGTTAGACAAGAGTGTTAGGGTGTTAAGGAGTGAACAGTGTATGTATCAGTAAAGTACTAGTATGTGTGTGTTAGGTGAGTGTCATCATGTATCAGTGATTGTGTGTCTTGGGGGTTATTTGAGAGTATGTTAGAGATTATGAGTGAGGAATGTAAAGAGGGAGTTGTGAGGAAAGGAGTGATAGGTTCAGAAAGGAAGGCCAGGTTGTGGCCTGCATAGGCCACAACAGTGGAGAGTGTTGGTCCCTGCAAAGAGCAGGTAAGTAGAAGAGGGGGCAACCAGACCTATGCTTGGCCTGTTGGCCAGTGTCTGTTACCAGGGCAGGCCATAGCCAGTGTCTTGGGTGTAAGTGTGTGTGTGGACATCTGTGATTGTGCACAGATTAGTGCATCTAAGAGTGTCTAGGAAGGGATATATGTATATTATGACCATATAGGTATAAGCTAAGTAATTTATATAGATTACATAGGTAATGCATGATACCTCTAAGTATAAATGTGATCAAGAGTGATTATTAGATCAACATATAGGAATATGAGGTATAGATAAATCTAAGACAATTTAAGTTAGTAGAATATTTGGGGGAAGATCATATATGAGTACAGATAGATAATTTAGATGTGGCCTAGTAAGGAGGGTATAGTCTAATGGATAGATTCAAGAGTGTATTAATGTATTGGTAGTGTAGGTAATAGGAATTACCTAGGAAACACTAGTGATAGAAAATGAGGTAGAGTGTAGAGTTTGAGATATGTATTGAGTACCTAGGTAGGTAATGAATTGGGGTTTGACCATGTTGACTATTTTGACCTAAATTGACCACATTAGACTGGATTGACCTAAAGGGGTCAACCTTAAGTCAGATTGACCTACTTTGACCCCGGAAGCCAAGTTTTAACCAAAAATTTACTTAGATTGCATATCACACATTAGGTATTCGTGTTTACCTCACTTAAACACTAATTTATATGTGTATCTCATATCTAGGTCTGGGTGACATCACTTTGGGCCTCAATTCACATTTACTGTTCAGGACGACAGGCGAGTACATTCTCTGATAGTTTTTATTTCTTGATGTCCTATGATACATATTTATATTAGTGTTCTATCTTGATTCCAACACGATGGACACAAGGATTAGTATTGTATGGATTCCTTGACTTGAGATACGTAGTTTCATGCCTAATGATTTCTACTGGACTAATATATCTATGCTGGATTATTGAGATACGTGTCGAGACCTGGATCCATGTGTACTGGTCAGGCGGGGAAATACCTAGGAGATATGTGAATATACCCTTTCTACCCTATGGTCTTACTGGAATAATAGCGGCCACACACGGACGTATATGGTTTGCAGAATATTACCCTCTAGTCGTTCACATGTCAACTTGGTATTTCAAACACTGGTATTAGACACAGATATTCTGAACTTGTTTGTTGTATACCATGCAGGATAGGTTTTCCCTTTAATACATATATGTTTGTTTTATATTTCACATGTTCTCCCTATACATCTATTACTCTATATTCACTTGTCTCTTCTATTGTACATTATCTCTATTAATTGTTCATCAAGTATTTTAGTATTATTTACATTTTCATAGTCCTTGTCAATTAACTGGAACTGCTATTTGAGTGGTACTTCGCTCCAATCCTGACTGGATAATATTTTTCAGATGGTTTAGATAGTTGTTCTACTTACTATGAGCAGGGGGTATACGAGGATTGCATATAGGAGTCTCAGGAGGATCCTACTCAGTAGAGAGTGCCATAGATATAGTTTAGAGTTTTAGCATTGTATCGGATTATTCCGAATATAGGTTTGAACTTATTATTATCTTCAGAATATATATTTATTGTTATAGGCATCTAAACTCATGTGTGCGATGACTTTTCTCGTACTTCTATTAAATCTTCTTTATTTTCATTTCTATTATCGTGCTTTATCTTCCTTAGATCTTGTGATTGAGTTATATACTTTACGTGTCATATTATTCTTCCGTGCGGAGATGACAGGATTATATATTCCATACTGATAGAGGTTAGATATTATAGACGACCAATACATCGTTCTACCGTTGATACTACGGCGTAGGTTGGACGTACCCACATCCTCGTACCCCTAAACAGGGTACGGATCGTGACAATAGGCTGCTGTGTAGACTGTGAACGAGAATGCAAAGAGGAACTCCTGAACAGGAATCCCTGATCGTACTTTATTTTTGATCTGGGTCGTGACGAGGGAGTATTGCTTCTTTACTCCGTTAACGATCTGACTGTGAAGGAGAGCTGTCGGTCTTAGTTTTACTGACTAAGAGAAAATGACGAAGGCTCTCTCTCTCTGGAATGCTCGGGAACTCTTGAGGAATTAGGAACCAGAGGGAATTGAGCGAGGAATTAAACTTGGGATCGAGCTTCAAATGGAGGAGAACACCTCCTATCTATAGTCGGAGAGAGGGGATAGCACACACACCTATGAATAGGAAGGCGTGAGCCTTCAACTTGCCACATGGTGCCCCTAAATGAGGGTTGGTTGCAGCCTGGCGCACACTTCAGTGGTGGAGAGACCATAGCTGATTGCCACGTAGTAGATATGCTGTTAGAGAGGATCCTAAAATGCATCAAACTTATTCCTTGGCGTAACAAGGCATTTAGACACGTCGTACGCACCTAAGTCACACACGCGCCTAGGAGTCACTGTCCCAAGTGTCGTATAGTATGTAGGCACGGTGTAGAAGCACATACGCTTGGGAAGTCTCAGGGCGACATACGCCTGTTTACACCAGCCCTAAGCGGAATGAATCTTGACTTCTGTGTTTGTCGTTTGCATAAAGATCGAAATATCGTACTGAGGGCTTAAGTGAACTATACTCATTAAATGCATCCTTGGAAAAGAGCAACCGATAAGGCGGGGGCGCGACGGATCAGGCGCGCCTATAGAAGGTGAGGAGCGAGGAGTAGTAGGGGCACGCCTTTATCATTGTTCTCTATGTTATGGTCGTCTTAAGCACAGGAGTCGAGGCATTTGATTTGACGTCACAAAAAGGAGTTTGACTCATTAAATACAGTATGGAGGAAGTAATCATGAGGGTGCAAGGTGCGCCTATTAAGTTGAGGCGTGAGTGGGGGCGCGCCCTTAAGGGGGCGTGCCCTTAAGGGGGCGTGATTGGCTCAAAGCATAGAAACGTTTCTTCCTGATGCCATGCTGCACAGATTTTAGGCGTTATAGCTTATTGCTAGAGCAAGGCGCAAGATACACTTCCATCATCTAGGTCGTGCGACCCATGCACCTATAAGACCCCCTTCAAAGTTTTCTAATATTTTTCTTTCTTTGTATAGTTAGAAACACTTTGAACAAAAAATGGGGCACACGCGAATATGGGATTAGCACGATCTCTCTAGATAAAAATGGTTGATTCTGCTTTACCTTGAGCAGATAACTGTTCATTTCTTCTCTTTATCGAAGCATACGTTCTTTGAGACCTATAAATAGGTATTGGCTTCTTTTAAAAACTGATCGGCACAAAAGTTGAAGCGTCAAGTTCATCACCATTATTGCCAGGTTCGTTGCATTTATTATGAATTTGAGCCTATAAATACGGGCTTTTGGGAGAGGTTTTTTATGTTTGTTTCTCTTCTCCTCTCACTCCATGGTCGATTTCGCGGCTCTTCCAACTTCTTTCTTCACCGGAGAGGAGAGCGAACTCAAGGCAAAGCTGTCCGAAGCCTTTGCGGAGTGCCACTTGCGTCTCTCGCTGAGACACTGCTTAGCATTCTCCCCAAGACGTCGCTCAACGTCGGCGTGATGTACTTCGCGGTTGATGGTAAGCGATCGGAGGCCATAATATGTGCAACACTTAATTTCCTGGATGACGTGACTGCTGGCATGTTCTGGGCGCCTGTTACTGCAGCATGTGCCCTTCTTTTACCATACGCTATAGCAAGTGCTCTCTCTCACAGATATACACACGGCATGCACAAGTTCCTGATGCACGCGATATTGTACGCGCGCTGTCATATATGCACGTTGATGCTATCAATGCATTATGTGCCAAGACTTATTGTTGTGCACCATTGCGCATATGTACTAATTTTTGGGTGGCACGCCTGGCACGTTCACCATCGTGCGCTTGGAGCATTTTTTCAGGATGTGATTTAATTTCCAAGTCTTTTAACTTTTTGTTTGTCTATGTGCAGATTGTATACCAACTTGCGCTGACTCAGATGGGGCATGGAAGGACATCAAAAATCAGTTGATTCGAAATGACAACTGTTCTGAGGCGGGATATTGTTACGAGAATCAAGCAAAGTGATCCCCATTCATATAGCATGCTAGCTATCTTTACTCCTGAGACGAGACATATTGTCCGTCGATATAGTGCTGGATCTACAGGATTAGGATTGATTATCCAGGTTGGCACCCTGTATTCTAGCAGCTTCTCCGCATGGGCGACGCGACCATTCTGCACACTCGAGACTGTCTTCCTGCTTGTCTTAAAAAATTAATGTAGGCCCAGTACTGGAGACTTTGTAACTTTACTGCCCTCTTCCATGGGGCATTTGTCACATTACTGCCCTCTACAGTGGGGCATTTGTCACATCACTACCCTCTGTAATGAGAGCAGTGAGCCAGTAGTAGATTTCCATCATATGTAATCATGAATATCAATGAAAAATCTCTCTCTTCGCTGGCTTTATGTAAATTTCTTGTGATTATGGATTTTTTTTTGTAGACTCGTCTTCTTTGATGCATTTTCTTTGAAGAATAGAAAGAAATGTTTGTTCGAAGGTAATATGTGTTGGCCCGTTGGTCATGGTCAAACCTGATTTTAATAATTGATTAAACTCTGTCTCGATATACAGAACAACTCAGATGTTTACTCAAGACGTTTTTGGACACTGATCAATATTGGATTTTTACTCAGTTCAAGACCGAAGCTATGTTTGCCACTCGAGACTGTATTTCTTTATGCAATATAATTTTTATTTTTATTGAGTCTAGGAATACATTGTACACCAAGTCGTACTGGCAAATAGGTTATCCAAAATCATTTTCAAAATTGACCTATGTTTTGAAAAATATCTCTTATTTACAAAAGCTTCTGAAGGATTTCAAAAAGCCCAAAAATATTTTTCTTAAAATAAACCTGACCAACCTTGACAGAACTCGGCCAGAGTTTGGCCAAGGTGAACGTTATGTAAATGTTGGTTTTTAAATTTGGTCTCCCTTCAGTTGCGGTTTGTTACATAGAATTCTGTCCGAATTCTGTCCGAATTCTGCCAGAGTTCTGCCTTTGGAAAAACTATAAATAGAGAGGAATTCTGATCTTTTAAAATCACTCATTCACTTACATCTCTTCTCTTCTAAAGCTTACGTTTCTTCCAAAGAGTTTTCTAAAAGCTTTCATTTTTAAATCCCAAGCCAGTTACAATTCTCTAGTCAATTTGCCGGTATGGTACGGTCTAGATGATTTTAGAGAAAATGTAATCAGAGGCATGATTGAAGAAAGACTCTTCAAAACTGAAGTTGGTCGAGTTCTTCGTATCAAAGCTCGTATTTGTAGAAGCTGCAAGGACTTCGTATGAAAACTTACAGAATTTTTCAATAGTCGATTCAACTGGAAGCTAGAGTTCTTCCGACTGGACTAGTCCTCACAAGAGAGAAACCAGTATAAATCTTTGTGTTTGCGTTTGCCTTCTGATCTCTTTTCTTTACAGTTTTTACTTTGTGATTATTATTATTTCTGTGTTCTAACTGTAAACAAGTTTTTAATTAGCAATATTCCGCTGCCTACTCTATTCACCTCCCTCTAGAGTATTCTATTTTACGACTTCGTTCCTACAATTGGTATCAGAGCAGGTTATACAGATAAAGCAAGATAAAACTGCAGTTATTTTTAATTATTATATAGATCACAACATTACACATGGTAACTGTGAAATTCACAAGTGAAGGCCAAGCCACAAACAGACCTCCACTGTTTGACGGCACAAACTATACTTATTGGAAAACATGGATGAGTTTTTTCTTAAAATCTCTTGATTTTGACTTATGGTCTATAGTTATTGATGGCTACAAAAAGCCTCCTCATATTACTGTTGAGGGAGTTTTAGTTGAAAAACCCCATGATAAATATACTGAGGATGAAAAAAAAGGCCAGTCTTGACGCACGTGCTATTAACGCTTTATTTTGTGCTTTAGACATAACTGAATTTAACACGGTGTCGACTTTTACAACATCAAATAAAGTGTAGAAACTTCTCGAAGTAACCCACGAAGGAACAACACAAGTCAAGGAGTCAAAGATCAGCAGACTTACTGTGAAACCCATTTTCTGTGAATTATATTAATATTATTATTTCTATTATTATTATTATTATTATGATTTTTGAGTGTTAAAATTATTTCGAAATTAACAACAAGGATTTTCGAGTTCGAACCCTGACCCAGGCCTGAGCCCGAACCCAAATCTGAACCCCTTCCTGTTTAAATCTGAACCTTGGTTTAATTAAAAAATATATATATAGTTTCATAAGAGCTGGTCCCGAAGGACCAGCACACCTATACACTCCTCCCTTTTTCCTCTCCCTCTAACTTACTTCTCTCCACGTTCACCCCAACCTTCCCTCCTTTTACTCATAACCAGCTGACTTCTTCTCCTCCTCCTTCCCCTTAAATCCCCAACCAAACCCCCATCACTCACAAAAGGAAAAAAAAAACTTTATCTCTCTCTCTCTCTGTCCACAGCCTTCATCCCCATTTTCCCCCTTCTCCCGAAACTTCGGTCCCGACCCCGCCTTCCGGCCGTGCAACCCCTCTCCCCGGCCAACCGCCGACCCCGCGACTCCCCTCCGGCCTCCTCTGGCACGATGCCGCCCTCACGCCCGCGCTCCAGCCGCCCCTGACGCTGTGCCCCAGCGGAGCCCGCGCCCTCCGTCGACCTTCCAGCCCCCTCCGTCTCGCGAGCCGCCGTCGGCGACCCCTGGCCCGGCCGCGCCCGCGCCCGTCTCCCCTCGCGCGCCCACACCAGCGCCCGACTTCCCCCTGGCCGCTGCCTCCGGCCGACCCTTCCGTCGACCCCGGCGTTCGAGTCCTAGCTCGGCCCCGTTTCTGCTGCTGTCCCAGCGCCCTGATCCACTGTTCTGTGGCAGCGTTGCCGCTGTCCGCTGCTGTCCCAACGCCCCGATCCGCGTTCTGGGACTTTTTGTTCCCGACCAGGAGCTGGATTTCACTTTGGACGTTGTTTCAGGATTATTTTGCTGTCCGGATCCCCAATTCTTTCTATTATTTCATCTGAGAGCTCTAGCCGAGCAACCTGAGGTATAACCCCTGTCCCGCCCTTTTATTTACAAGTCTGTGATGAGATTGGTCCCCGGTTCCCCTTGGGAATTCAGTTTTAGCGACGTCGTATTTTTTCGGAACCTTCGAAAAGGTTCTGTGGATTATTTTGGGATTTTCGAAATATTTCGGGAATTGGTTTTTGGTATATTTTGGCTTCCCGAATTTTTTCGGTAGCGTTCTGTGACATTTTTGGTTTGGAATCGGACTTCCGAAATTATTCGGGTCGTTCCGAATTTATCTGTGGATTGGTTGTGGATTATTATATATATACATATTTGGGATTCCCTGGTTTGGGATTTGCAGGAAAATTATCGGCACAATTCCCAGTTTTTGGGTTAACCAAAAACAGAGGAGATGCTGCCGAATTTTTCCGTAAATTCTAGATTACTTTAAAAATGAATTTAAAATGGATTTCGGAATTTTATTTGATATTTTATTTTGGATGACGACCGTATCGGTCAATGGACCCGGCTAAGTGCAAACGAAACCGGCTTCGCCCAGACGTTGAGGCATTAGCCCAGTTGAGGATTGGACCATATCTGAGACTCTATATTTTATCTTTATTTTCTGTTTATATTTTATTTATTTAAAGTTTAGGACTAACGGCAGTTTTGTCTTATTTCAATTTATGTAAATAAATTGTAATGGGCATAAGCCCAGCTGGCTGTGGTCTGTAACTGTAATTGATAGCTTAGATTTTAGTTATTTCTGATTTTGCGAGTTTTTGTATTAAACGAGTAAATTAAATAAAAAGTATTTTTGTATAAGAAATAATTAAGATTTTTCTCACCTAAAATCTATCAGTTTTATTATTAATTAAAAATTATGTATTTCTCACTAAATAAGAAATTAGCTTTATATTTATAAATTATGGAAATACAAAGTTTTAATAAATTAATCTGGCATCGACGAGTTTTCCGAATTCAAAAGTTTAAAACGATCTTTTTCCCTCATACTAATTCAATGCACAATTAATCGTATTTTCGTGTTTTGTTAATTAAAAGAATTAAAATTGGACTAGGACACAAATAGAGATTTCAACTAGCGTAGCTAGATTGGTAAACCTGGAATCTGAGTCGATTTCTCGAATGTAGGAATTCGAGGACGATTCTAATTTCCCGTCTCGAAGTCTTCTACCTCTCCAGTCAATTCCTTTGAGGCAAGTATAGTTTGTGTTAGTTTACAATTATTTAATTAATCGCTTTACTGCAAGTTTAAACCACGATGCAAACACGAAACTCTCTCTGAGAGCACTGTAACTACTGGGGACTGGGGGAATAGTGTAATGAGTATGACCATACTGTAACTTTACTGTAACAAATCTCATATCCTTTACTGTAACAAACCCAAGCCGGTCATATTTCATTGCCTGTTCAAATCACACTGTTTTACTGCTGAAACTGGTCATTCTAAACTGTTTAAAAGTGCATGATTCTATTATTTATTTTAACTGTATAAATTAGCATGAATTGTACTTTACTTCCTCCTGACTGGAGATAACATTTTTAGGGAACATTGAGGATGCTGAGCTGTTATACTATACAACAGCTAATTTTGACCCGGTTCTGTACCCTGTTGGAGGACGCTGGACTTGAGGCCGGCGAGCCGAACACTTAGCTATATTTTCTGTTTCTAGATTTGTTGTTTAGAATTTTGTAATTTGACTTCAGCTTTTAATTCAGTTCTTTCACATTCCAGTTGTACTTATTTCAAGTTTAATAAAATTTCATTTTCCGAATTTTGAGTTGTGACAAATTTAGATGTTGTTGTGGATTACCTGCTAATGGAACAGCTTACTGCCACCGTCTCAACAACGGTGCAGGCCGGGCATGATCCGGTTCGACCCAATTATTTGGGATCGGGTCGTGACATGTTTTTAGTGGTGGCCCATGCAGGTCATTCCTACAACAACTTAGGAAAACATACCTAGAAACAATTAGAACACTAGAACATTGATTTGTCACGACATAGGACCGAATTATATATACATAAATATTTTTGTTTGATTATAGACTGGTAGGATACCTTGCTTATGTTTGTACCCTAAACCTTCCAGAATCTAACCAAGGATAAGACCAATCTGTTGGCGATGAGGTGTCATCTACGGATCATACCCCATCTCCTCAACCAAGTCCAGGATTTATTCCCTCGCGGCTAATTGACCGTCCCCATGATGCATCCAGTGAAGTTTTTACTACACTGGCGAATCCTATCTCTTTTCAAACTGAGTTGCATTTCCTTGGTGGAGTATCCATTCCTGTTGCTCCACCAGTACCAGCAAACACCTTCCAAATGGTTGCCCTATTCCAAGAAATCCTGGAGTTCCAGAAAGCTCAAGTTGAAGCCCAGCAGGAACAGATGAATATCACGAGAGAAGACATGAAGAACGTCAATGATGTAGCCTTAGCTATATTAAACCAAGTTGGAGCGGAACCTCGTCCTAGGAGGGATACCCCTGAACCTAGAAGATATTTGAGCCCTATCCGGCAGTCATATCGTAAGAAGCTATTGGTTTGTGACTGCTGTAAAGGCTTGGTCACCAAGCCAAGATTTGTCACAAAGATTAGGGAAATGTTTGGCATGTGGATCTGCTGAACATCGGGTAAAGGACTGCCCCTTATCTTTCCATCAAACCAGAGCACATATCCCAGCAACACCTGTTAGGCCACAACCCAGGGGCTCTTCCTATCCAGCCGACCTTGCCTCCTACTATAAGGCATGATGCAGACTCGAGGTTCATAGAAGAGGAAGCAGTTGGAGACTGCTCATGCAAGAGCCAGAGCCATGAGGATTAATACCTAGGACTGCTGAATAGCATTGTCTATTGTTATAAGAAGTTGTAACAGGATGTCCTTAGATCAATTATAAGAGTTTTTGCTGTAATTCTTCACATGAATAAAACTTCTTAGTTACACCTTTATGGTAGATGTTTTCCTGATAGTTTTCCTGGACTACCCCAGATCTAGACATGGAGTTCACTACTGATCTAGTCCTCGGCTCTTCCCTATTTCTAAGGGATGCTATAGAGTCAACCCGAAGGAGGCCAAGAAGATGAATGACCAGATCAATGAAGGCTCTAGGATTTATCCAGGATGGAACTTCATCCTTGGGAGCGTCTGCCTTGTTAGTGCACAAGAAGGACGGAACTGTACGGATATGCATCGACTACCGGGCGCTGAACAATATCACCATCAAGAACAAGTACCCTATGCCCCGGATCGATGACCTATTTGATAAATTGAGCAGAGCCATGGTGTTTTCGAAGATTCATCTTAGATCTGGCTACCATCAGATCAGGGTCAGGAAGGAAGATATTCCCAAGACGGCATTCAACACCAAGTATGGGCAGTTTGAATTCTTAGTCATGCCGTTTGGACTGACGAATGCCCCTGTGGTGTTTATGAACCTTATGAACAAGGTTTTCCATGAATACCTAGATCAAATTGTCGTTGTCTTCTTCAATGACATTCTGATCTATTTAAATACGGAAGAGGAGCACGAAGAGCACCTCAGAAAAGTTCTAGAAACTTTGAGGAAGGAGAAGCTGTATGGTAAGCTTTCCAAATGTGAATTCTTTCTAGACAAGGTGGATTTTCTTGGCCATGTTGTCACATGAGAAGGAATTTCGGTGGACCTGAAGAAGATAGCCGCTGTTGAGAAGTGGTCTACCCCAAGCTCAGTTGCTGAAATCAGGAGTTTCTTGGGCTTGGCTGGCTACTACCGGAAGTTCATGAAGGATTTTGCCAGAATTGCTGAGCCGGTGATGAAGCTCACTCGGAAGAATGAAGAGTTCATCTGGACGGAAGATTGCCAGGTATCATTCGAGGAGTTGAAGAAGAGACTTACCACTGCACCAATCCTTGCGCTACCCGCAGGAACTGGTGGTTTCTTAATCTACAGTGATGCCTCAGGTAAAGGACTGGGTTGCGTTCTTCAACAACATGGAAAAGTGATTGCTTATGCAACTAGGCAATTACGGACTCATGAGAAGAACTATCCCACACATGATTTGGAGCTTGCAACGAAGATATTTGCATTAAAGTTTTGGAAGTATTATCTATATGGAGAGAGAGTGGAAATATATACAGACCATAAAAGTCTGAAGTATGATTTCACTTAGAAGGAGCTGAACATGAGGCAAAGAAGATGGCTGGAGCTGATGAAGGATTTTGACATCGATCTACAGTACCACCCGGGTAAGGCTAATGAGGTCGCAGATGCACTTAGTCGATACCCTATGGCAAAATTTTAACCAAGGAGCGGCATCTGCTAGAGGACATCGAGAAGCTTGGACTGGAGATTATACCGCCTGGAAGGAAGGAGCTGGATGCTGATCCATTGTTGAAGAAGTTGCAAGTGAGCTCGAGTCTGATGGACCAAATCAAGGAGACGCAGTTTCAAGACGAGACACTTTGCAAACTTAGAGATCAAGTGCTGGCAGGAACACTTGAAGGATTCTAAAATGCCAGTGACGGAGCGCTGAAGAATGGTACGAGGCTTTGCGTACCAACTGGCGAACTGAGGAACGAGCTGATGCAAGAAGCGCACCAGTCGCAGTATTTTATACATCCAGGAGCCAACAAAATGTATCGAAATGTGTGTACTATAGTGTGGTGGTATGGAATGAAGAAGGACGTATCCAGGTATGCGGCTAGATGTTTAATTTGTCAACAAGTAAAAGCTAGCAGACAGAGAACAGCGGGACTATTGCAGTCGCTTGGCATTCCGGAGTGGAAATGGAGGCACATAACAATGGATTTTGTGTCGGAACTGCCTCGATCATAAGGAGGGAAGGATGCCATTTGGGTTATCATGGACTGACTGACGAAGTCAGCTCACTTTATCCCCCTTCAAGGTTGGTCTATCCACCCAGAGGTTGGCAGCACTGTACTTGCGGTACATCTACCGGATTCATAGAGTACCGATGGACAATCAGAGAGGACAATCCAGACGCCTGAAGACATGTCGAGATTTTGCGTCTTAAAGTTTAGAGGGTCTTGGAAAGATCATTTGCACTTGGTAGAGTTCTCTTACAATAACAATTACCAAGCCAGCATTAGTATGATCCTATTTGAAGCTCTCTATGGACGTCGTTGCCGTACACCACTTGTATGGGACGACGAAGGAGAAAGAGTACTGCTGGGTCCAGAGATGGTAACTGACGCAGTAGAGAAGGTGAATGCAAGATCATGATTGCCCAAGACAAACGGGAGCATTGGGTTTGATAGTAGTAGTCGACCGGTGAAGTTGGAAGAAGGAGATAGCATTTCTGTGAAGTTTCTTCTACCAGAGGAACAAACAGTTTTGACGGAGCTGGGAATTGAGGCCAGGTACATCAGGCCATTTGAAGTTTTAAGACGAGTTGAAAGTAGCGTACCGGTTAGCTCTACCAGCTAATCTTGAGAGTGTGCAACGTCTTCTACGTATCACAGCTCAGACGCTACATTTCGGATCCGAGTCATATATTGGATAATTCAGAACTGAAGATTGCACTCAACCTTTCAGAGCCAGAGAAACCAGTTGCAAGTGTAGTCAGAGGTGAGAAGAAGATCAGAATTTGAGCCATCATGTAAACTCCTATTCCTTATCTTTTCGTTCTAAACTTGACTGATGCTGCTAAATTAGCCTAGTTTTGCAAGCTATCTTTTTATCAAGCTTGATCATGACGGTATTTTATTGGGTGCACCCACTAAAATATTGTCTAATCAGGACCGGTGCATGATGGTCTGATCAACCTCGTGTACTTTGGTTCGCTTTTGTATTTTTTACATAGATGATATCATAAATGAAACTTGTCCCTAAACCGTCTCATCCATGACTGCCTTGGAAATTTTTATTGTTGGACCTGAGTTACAGGTGTAGTACCCGTACCTGTTTGAGACTTAAGGTAATCCCTAACCTTGCTTTTAATTTCGAGGACGAAATTTTCTAAGGAGGGAAGATTGTGAAACCCATTTTCTGTGAATTATATTAATATTATTATTTCTATTATTATTATTATTATTATTATGATTTTTGAGTGTTAAAATTATTTCGAAATTAATAACAAGGATTTTCGAGTTCGAACCCAGACCCAGGCCTGAGCCCGAACCCAAATCTGAACCCCTTCCTGTTTAAATCTGAACCTTGGTTTAATTAAAAAAATATATATATAGTTTCATAAGAGCTGGTCCCGAAGGACCAGCACACCTATACACGCCTCCCTTTTTCCTCTCCCTCTAACTTACTTCTCTCCACGTTCACCCCAACCTCCCCTCCTTTTACTCATAACCAGCTGACTTCTTCTCCTCCTCCTTCCCCTTAAATCCCCAACCAAACCCCCATCACTCACAAAAGGAAAAAAACTTTATCTTTCTCTCTCTGTCCACAGCCCTCATCCCCATTTCCCCCCTTCTCCCGAAACATCGGCCCCGACCCCGCCTCCCGGCCGTGCAACCCCTCTCCCCGGCCAACCGCCGACCCCGCGACTCCCCTCCGTGCTCCTCTGGCCCGACGCCGCCCTCACGTCCGCGCTCCGGCCGCCCCTGCCGCCGCGCCCCAGCGGAGCCCGTGCCCTCCGCCGACCTTCCAGTCCCCTCCGTCCCGCGAGCCGGCGCCGACGACCCCTGGCCCGGCCGCGCCCGCGCCCGTCTCCCCTCGCGTGCCCACACCAGTGCCCGACTTCCCCCTGGCCGCTGCCTCCAGCCGACCCTCCTGCCGACCCCGGCGTTCGAGCCCTAGCTCGGCTCCGTTTTTGCTGCCGTCCCAGCGCCCTGATCTACTGTTCTGTGGCAGCGTTGCCACTATCGCTGCTGTCCCAGCGCCTCGATCCGCGTTCTGGGACTTTCTGTTCCCGACCAAGAGCTGGATTTCACTTTGGACGCTGTTCCGGGATTATTTTGCTGTCCGGATCCCCAATTCTTTCTATTATTTCATCTGAGAGCTCTAGCCGAGCAACCTGAGGTATAACCCCTGCCCCGCCCTTTTCTTTACACATCTGTGATGAGATTGGTCCCCGGTTCCCCTTGGGAATTCGGTTTTAGCGACGTCGTATTTTTCCGGAACCTTCGGAAAGGTTCTGTGGATTATTTTGTGATTTCCGGAATATTTCGGGAATTGGTTTTTGGTATATTTTGGGTTCCCGGATTTTTCCGGTAGCGTTCTGTGACGTTTTTGGTTTGGAATCGGACTTCCGAAATTATTCGGGTCGTTCCGAATTTATCTGTGGATTGGTTGTGGATTATTATATATATACATATTTGGGATTTCCTGGTTTGGGATTTACAGGAAAATTATCGGCGCAATTTCCAGTTTTGGGGTTGATCAAAAACAGAGGAGATGCTGCCAAACTTTTTCGTAAATTCTAGATTACTTTAAAAATGAATTTAAAATGGATTTCGAAATTTTATTTGATATTTTATTTTGGGTGACGACCGTATCGGTCAATGGACCCGGCTAAGTGCAAACGAAACCGGCTTCGCCCGGACGTTGAGGCATTAGCCCAGTTGAGGATTGGACCATATCTGAGACTCTATATTTTATCTTTATTTTTTGTTTATATTTTATTTATTTAAAGTTTAGGACTAACGGTAGTTTTGTCTTACTTCAATTTATGTAAATAAATTGTAATAGGCATAAGCCCAGCTGGCTGTGGTCTGTAATTGTAATTGATAGCTTAGATTTTAGTTATTTCTGATTTTGCGAGTTTTTGTATTAAACGAGTAAATTAAATCAAAAGTATTTTTGTATAAGAAATAATTAAGATTTTTCTCACCTAAAATCTATCAGTTTTATTATTAATTAAAAATCATGTATTTCTCACTAAATAAGAAATTAGCTTTATATTTATAAATTATGGAAATACAAAGTTTTAATAAATTAATCTGGCATCGACGAGTTTCCGAATTCAAAAGTTTAAAACGATCTTTTTCCCTCGTACTAATTCAACGCACAATTAATCGTATTTTCGTGTTTTGTTAATTAAAAGAATTAAAATTAGACTAGGACACAAATAGAGATTTCAACTAGCGTAGCTAGATTGGTAAACCTGGAATCTGAGTCAATTTCTCGAATGTAGGAATTCGAGGACGATTCTGATTTTCCGTCTCGAAGTCTTCTACCTCTCCAGTCAATTCCTTTGAGGCAAGTATAGTTTGTGTTAGTTTACAGTTATTTAATTAATCGCTTTACTGCAAGTTTAAACCACGATGCAAACACGAAACTCTCTCTGAGAGCACTGTAACTACTGGGGACTGGGGGAATAGTGTAATGAGTATGACCATACTGTAACTTTACTGTAACAAATCCCATATCCTTTACTGTAACAAACCCAAGCCGGTCATATTTCATTGCCTGTTCAAATCTCACTGTTTTACTGCTGAAACTGGTCATTCTAAACTGTTTAAAAGTGTATGATTCTATTATTTATTTTAACTGTTTAAATTAGCATAAATTGTACTTTGCTCCCTCCTGACTGGAGATAACATTTTTAGGGAACATTGAGGATGCTGAGCTGTTATACTATACAACAGCTAATTTTGACCCGGTTTTGTACCCTGTTGGAGGACGCTGGACTTGAGGCCGGCGAGCCGAACACTTAGCTATATTTTCTGTTTCTTGATTTGTTGTTTAGAATTTTGTAATTTGACTTCAGCTTTTAATTCAGTTCTTTTACATTCCAGTTGTACTTATTTCAAGTTTAATAAAATTTTATTTTTCGAATTTTGAGTTGTGACAAATTTAGATGTTGTTGTGTATTATCTGCAAATGGAACAGCTTACTGCCGCCGTCTCAACAACGGTGCAGGCTGGGCATGATCCGGTTCGACCCAATTATTTGGGATCGGGTCGTGACACTTACTCAAGAGTATGAGGCATTCAAGATGAAGCCAAATGAATTCGTCACTTAGATGTTTACAAGATTCCTGGATATTGTAACTCCTTTGTCTTCATTAGGCAAGGAATACAGTAACCATGAGAAGATTCTCAAACTTCTACGAGCTCTCACAAAGAACTGGATTCCAAATTCTACAGCAATCATTGAAGGAAACGACCTCTCAACAATGTCTCTGGAAACACTCATGGGAAAGCTACTCACTCACGAGTTGGAACTTCAAGACTTTGAAGATGCTACACCAAAGGAGAAGTCAGAGAAGTCGATCGCTCTCAAGGCTCGACATAGAAGAACTGTCGAAGATGATTCTGACGACAGCGACTCTGACTCTGAAGATCAAGCTCTTCTGGTAAGAAAATTCAAGAAGTTCATGAGATTCAACAGAAGAACAAAAGACAGCAACAACAACGAGGAAGATCCTATTTACTACGGATGTAAGAATAAAGGACATATGCAGAAAGATTGTCCAACATCATCATCATCAATAAGAAAAAGCAGCAGATATGACAAAGGCTACCTGAAGAGATCTACATCAAGGAAGTACGCCAATATAAGCATATGGCATGAAAGTGAAGCCATCGATTCAGAAGACGAACAATTAGATGACGCTGTAAATATATGCTTGATGGCTTGCGATCAGGTAATCACTAATCCTCTGTTTGATCCTTACGATGATTTCACATTTGAACAATTAGGAGAGGCTTTCAGTGACCTGTTAAATGACTACAGGAAACTGCGTAGTACATATGAAACCTCTAAGAAGGTACTCAAAGAGTACAAAGGTGAGATATGAAGACTTATCGACCAACTAGTTGATGTTAGAAATAATGATACTTCTATTGAGTCTGGTGAGCTTTCTTCTATTAAGCTGTTGTTACACGAGACTACCAAGTTATCCGAAAAAAAAGACCAAACTATCATCCAGCTAAAGGAAGACCTATCTAAGGAGAGAAAGTATCTCCAGTGTGCACAAGTCAGAATGGAAACACTTACATCTGACTATACTAGATTATATGACACCTCCAAAAAGTTGGAAATTAGTTTAGGAAAAGGGCCAGAAGTTGTTGCTTCCTATTCTAACACGTGTCAATTACCGAATCATCGGAACACACCCAAACCAAACACTGTCAGACCAAACCATAACAAACCTATGCCCAAGAAGACTAATAGGCATGCATTTTTCTATACTAGAAAATCAAAACCTACCAATCATGCACCCCACACAACTTTCAACACTCAATATGCAAAATGTCAGTATTGTGGCCTCATTGGTCATATATCCTCTGCATGTAGAATCAAAAAGTTAGTAGATCAAATGTTTATGTATGGATACTAAAAACTAACATGTCATGACCCTACAAGAAATGGGTACCAAGAGTTTTATCTGCAAACTGTTTTGTAGGTGGAACGTCATTCACATGCTATAAGCAAATGGATCTTCGACAGCGGTTGCTCACGGTACATGACCGGTGATGTATCATTATTCGCAACACTGTCGAAAAAGAATATAGAAGGATACGTCTCCTTCGGTAATAATTTAAAAGGGTACATAATCGGTATCGGTAACATTGGTAAGGCTCCCTATCCTGTAATTAAAGATGTCTATCTAGTTACCGAGTTAAAATATAATCTGCTCAGCAAAAGCCATTTAGCTGATCACGGTTATGGCATTAACTTCGTCAAAGACAAATGTACTATAGTTGATAGCTCAACTGGTAGTACTATCTTTGAAGGTATCAGGGAAGACAACATATATATTTTTTATTTGTTAGAAGATGCTAACAAAGCAGGTAGATGCTTGATGGCCAAGAGCATTGAGAGTCAACTATGGCATATGAGACTCGGTCATACAAATATGGACACAATTTCAAAACTATCCACAAACAAGTTGGTACGCGACTTACCGGACATATCTTTCAAGAAGGATATGGTATGTAGCGAATGTGAAAAGAACAAAGCTTCCCGGTCTGTCTTTAAATCTAAGAACGCTGTAAGTACCACTAGACCTCTACAATTATTGCATATGGACTTATTTGGACCCAGTAGAATTGCTAGTCTAGGTGGTAAGTTATATGCATTTGTCATTGTAGATGATTTCTCTAGATACACATGAATATATTTTCTTGTACGCAAGAACGATACTTTGTCAGAATTTGTTACCTTTTGCAAGAAAGTTCAGAATGAATAAGGATTCATGATTACTCGCATTCGTAGTGATCATGGCGACGAATTTGAGAATGCAGAGTTCAAGCAATTTTGTGACATACGGTTATTTGCATAAGTTTTCCTGCCCTAGGACTCCACGACAAAATAGAGTTGTGGAACGTAAGAACAGGACTCTATCTGAAATGGCTAGAGTAATGTTGAACCAGTTTATTTTACCTAGAAACTTTGGGTTGAAGCTTTCAATATAGCGTGCTATATTCTCAATAGGGTTCTGATTCGACCTATATCGAAGAAGACTCCCTATGAGTTATGGTTTGATAGAATACCCACTGTTTCTTATTTCAAGATATTTGGCTGTAAATGCTTTATTCTTAATACTAAAGACAACCTGAGTAAATTTGATGAAAAGGCCGATAAAGGTATCTTTTTAGGTTATGCGGCAAAGAGCAAAGGGTACAGAGTCTTCAATAAGAGAACCATGATCATCGAAGAATCAATTATGTCAAGTTTGATGAACTAAATCAACATTTAGACGATGACGATAATGAAGACGTGAGTACACCAAGTACAGCTACTGCAAAACCTTCCCACAAAGATGCAGAACCTTCACACCAAGCACCAGCTGAGTCTTCAAACAAAGAAGCTAGAACCAGCAATCCTAAGGATATGCCAAAAGAGATGAGATTCTTGGCAGATAATCCAAAGGACTTGGTAATTAGTGAGATTACTAAGGGTGTAAGTACTCGTTCCTCTAATAAAGATATAGCTTCTTGTGTTGCTTTTGTTTCACAGCTTGAACCCAAAAACATTGAAGAAGCATGTAATGATAATTTTTGGTTATATGCTATGCAATAGGAATTAAACCAATTCGAACGGAATCAAGTTTGGGATATGGTCAAACCTGATTTTAATAATTGATCAAACTCTATCTCGATATATAGAACAACTCATATGTTTACTCAAGACGTTTTGGACACTGATCAAGATTGGATATCTACTCAGTTCAAGGCCGAAGCTATGTTTGCCACTCGAGACTGTATTTTTTTATGCAATATAATTTTTATTTTTATTGAGACTAGGAATACATTGTACACCAAGTCGTACTGGCAAATAGGCTATCCAAAATCGTTTTCAAAATTAACCTATGTTTTAAAAAACATATCTTATTTATAAAAGCTTCTGAAGGATTTCAAATAGCCCAAAAATATTTTTCTTAAAATAAACCTGACCAACCCTGACAGAACTCGGCCAGAGTTCGGCCAAGGTGGATGTTATGTGAACGTTGGTTTTTGAACTTGGTCTTCCTTCAGTTGCGGTTTGTTACATAGAATTCTGTTCGAATTCTGCCCGAATTCTGCCAGAGTTCTGCCTTTGGAAAAACTATAAATAGAGAGGAATTTTGATCTTTTAAAATCACTCATTCACTTTCATCTCTTCTCTTCTAAAGCTTACATTTCTTCCAAAGAGTTTTCTAAAAGCTTTCATTTTCAAATTCCAAGCCAGTTACAATTCTCTAGTCAATTTGCCGGTACGATACGGTCTAGAAGTTTTCAGAGAAATTGTAATCAGAGGCTTGATTGAAGAAAGACTCTTCAAAACAGAAGTTGGTCGAGTTCTTCGTATCAAAGCTCGTGTCTGTAGAAGTTGCAAGGACTTTATATGAAAACTTACAGGATTTTCCAATAGTGGATTCAACTGAAAGCTAGAGTTCTTCCGACTGGACTAGTCCTCATAAAAAGGAAACCAGTATAAATCTTTGTGTTTGCGTTTGTCTTCTGATCTCTTTTCTTTACAGTTATTACTTCAACAAGTGGTACAGCTTCCGACCACTTGGAGAAATAGTCGGTTATAGCCAAAATGAAGCAATGACCCTTTGATGAGGGAGGGGCAATCATGCCGATGATGTCCATTCTCCATGTGTTGAACAAGATATCATCGTTGGGTGCAAGAACTCCGACAGTTCATGAATGAAGTCAGCATGGATCTGGCACACTCGATATTTTTTAGCATAAGCCAGGGCGTTGGCTATCATTATAGGCCAATAGTAACCCATGCGCCTGAGTCAGTCTTAGAGTTTAGGCCCTGGTTGATGAGATCCGCAAGTGCCGTCATGAGCCTCGTGCAGTGTGTCTTTAGCTTCCTGTCCTGATAGGCTTCGGAGTAAGAGTCCATCGAAGCAGCGATGATATAACTTTTTAGTTTGAGTATCACAGTAAATTCGAAGAGAGCGCCTTCTGACGGAAGCCCTTCTTTTGCGTTATCCTGTAAGATTTTGTACACTGCAAAATCTATAAACGGGAACTGCCAGTCTCAAAAGTCTTCTCCTACCTATAGGGATTGGTAGGCCTGCATGCACAAGTTGTTCTTAGGGCATACCAACTCCTACCCTATCACCATGTTAGTGTACTGAGTCCCGACAAGTACTGCCAATGATGCTGCCAATCCTGCCAGAGCATCAGTTTTAAGGTTTCATAACCGGGGAACGTATTCTATAAAGAACCCTGTGAAGGTAGAGATTATGGATATAGCTACCTGATGGTACGGGATAAGGTTCTCATGTCGAATATCATATTGTCCCCGAACTTGGTTGACAATCAACTGAGAATCACCGTAAGCTTCCAAAAACTCGACTCCCATCTCTTTGGCTAGTCGAAGTCCGATGATGAGAGTGTTGTACTCAGCAACGTTATTAGAACACGGTTTCGAAAGAGAATATACACGTTAGATGACCAAGTCGTCGGGGGAGATTAATACTACCCCCACACCCGCCACAATATCGCCTTTGGGACCTGTTCTTAAAGTACTGTCAAAGAACAGTCACCAAACTGGCTCTTCTGTGGTGGTATGGGCATCCATCACTTCATCCGGGATATCTTCGTAGAGTTTTGATGTCTCGGCTACGGGATGGGCAGCCAAAAAATCGGTTAATGCTTGACCCTTGACCGCCTTGTGTGGGACAAATACAATATTATAAGGGGATAAAAGTATCGCCTATATGGCTAGGTGTGAATTTAATGCCCCTGGTTTGGTCGTGAGGACCCTGAGGGGATTGACCCGAGAGATGACATGAATCGTCTGTTCGATTATATAATACCGGTTTTTCTGGATAGCGAAGGCGAGGGCAAGGCATTCTTTATCTACAGGGGTATACCTATGCTCAGCTCCGATCAACTGATGGCTGAGGTAATAAATAGCTTGTTCGTGACCCGTATTGCGATTCTGAGCTAATAGGGCTCCGAGAGAATGATCCAAGGCTCTAACGTACAGCAGAAAGGGCCTTCCCCTGACTGGGGCTACTAAGACTGGAGGGTTCGTAAGGTACCTTTTAATGTCTTCGAAGGCTTGCTGGCACTCCTCAGTCCAGACATAAGATACCCCTTTCTTCATCAATTCGGTGAAGGGTTTACAATGACCCGAAAGGTTGGAGATAAACCTTCGGATGTATGCTAAATATCGTTGGAGACCGCATAGTTCACGAAGGTTCTTTGGCAGTTAGATTTTGATGATGGCTCTTGTCTTTTCAGGGTCGACATGGATACCCTTTGAAGTTACAATGAAGCCTAAGAACTTACCGCTGGACACCCCCAGGAAGGACTTGGCTGGATTCATCTTTAACTGGTGTGTCCTCATCAAGTCGAAGACGATCCTTAAGTCATGGAGGTGATCCCCACGAAAGTGACTCTTGACAGTAATGTCATTGACGTAACATTCGACTGTCTTGCATAAGTGATTGCGGAACATAGTACTCATGGCCCGCTAGTATGTAGCACATGCATTCTTCAAGCTGAAAGGCATTACGGTGTAGCAGAACACACCCATTGGAGTCTGAAAGGACGTATGTTTCTCATTGTCTGGAAATATCTTAATCTGGTTATAACAAGAGTAGACATCCATGAAAGACATGCACTCAAACCCACAGCTGTTGTCGACCATCACATCGATGATGGGTAATAGGAATTCGTCTTTCGGACAGGCGGCATTTAGATCACGAAAATCGATACAGACTTGGATCTTTCTATTCTTCTTAGTAATTGGGACGATGTTGGCCACCCAATCTGGGTGTTATTCTTCGTGGTTGAAGCCACTCTTTATTAGATTATTGATTTCCTTTTCAATAGCGTTCATGGTTTCGGGGTAAAAATGCCGTTATTGTTGCTTTACTAGCTTAGCTTTAGGCAAGATATTCAGTTTGTGTAGGGCGACATTCGAGTCTAAGCCCGATATATCTTCGTAGCTCTAGGCAATGATGTCTATGTATTCTCTTATAAGCTCAATAAGGGACTCGTGATCCTCTCCTTTTAAACTTTTATTGATGAAGATTGGTTTAGGAGAAGAGTCGTCTCCTAAGTCGATTTGTACGACCTCATCTTCAGCAGGCGGTTCGTGTAACTCGAAGCATTTCTCCTATTAGGCATCAAGTTGCTGAGCCCAGGGTTCAACTTTGAAGGGTTTGAAGGTTGGCTTGTCGTCTTCAACGACTTGATCAACTGACGTCATATTTACTGACAACGTTCTATGAAACACCTCCCCGATACTGGCGTCAGAGTCGCAGGAGGAGTCTGAAGAGTACGAGTACGTCGCTTCCTTGCACCGTAGAATTTGGGCGCTTTAGGCGGGACATATCCGAGGCCATAGCGGGTTTTCTGGTAATACTGGCCAGACTTGCCTTTAGGAATATTAATCTTGATCGACAAGTGCCGACCTTTTCCGTAATTAAGACCCATATTACTGCCCAGGTCATAGTCCATCTTCTGGATGATGTTTCTGGCTTGCGGGATGTAGTGGTGAGCCTGAACTGTACCGACTTCAGGTTTTGGCTCACGAGTATGAGTCCGAAAACTGTCTACTCGGCCAAAGATGATGGGTTCTTCTCTCTCCTTCCGTGCAGATACTATAAAATAGGTACCACGAACAGGAAGCACTTGTTTCACAGAATAAATAGACGCAATTTGGGTCTGTAACGATAAACTCAGGTTTTGTTCTAGAAAATAAGCAGAGAAATCAGGAGAGTAGTTCAAAGGCATTTATTTATTGATAAAATAGGACATATCGTCCTCTAGGATTACACTGTCAAATGCGAAAAAGTTGGGCACAACCGAATTATTAAGATTACTACCCCCAACACCTAAGATAGGCAAGGGTGGAGTAGGATGAGGCGGGCTGCACAGCTTTACCATAATCGACTTGACAGAAGGGTTTTCCTTCATTGGCGGTTTCCCCTTCAATCGCACCACCAAAGGAATTATAGCTTGGACTGTCGATGTCGTAGGGCATTCTTTGGTAGGCAGCCTTTCTTTCAATCGAACTATCAGAGGAGCTGTAGTCTCAGCTGTGGGTGACATAGGGCGTTCATTTAGACGCACTCTGATGGGTCTTCGGAGGCGGTTTGAGCCTCGGCTTCATCATCAGCTTCTTCATTTTAATCCTTCTGGTGTTTCTTTCGAAACAGCCAAGATTCAGTGTAGTAGACCTCAACCCCTTTAAAGGGGTCAATGTCGGTAAACTCTATTTTTACCATTCCATCGCCGTTGACATATTTGAAGCATTGGTGAAGGGTAGATGGCACGATCATGTGTTCATGGATCCAAGATCGTTCCAACAGGATATTGTAGCAGACATCCGCGTTCATGACATTGTAAGTCGCTTCAGTCTTCAGGTCGCCAATCTAAATTTTTAAGCAAATATTCCCTTATGGGTAACTTTTGCCGTTATTGAAACCGCTTATCGTGGTTTGGGTTTGTCACGCCCCAGAACCAGAATACTGGAGAGCGGGGGCAGACATAGCCAGCTACGTATATTGAAATAGAATACATCTCAACTATACGGTCACGGCTGTCTAGATATGAGGGTTTACTACAAGCCAACAGTCTCTTAAGGTCAAGCCTATTGTCTCAATCTCAAGCAAGTAATAATTACAAGATGTATGATCATTAAATATACAATAAAAGGCGTCCAAATATTATATATCAGCTGATCATGAAGCTAGTCGTACAAAATGCTAGGACTAGCAAGAGTTAAGTCATACATGATCAACCCTAGGATTTGTTAATCATGTTTACAGCCCGTAGGCAGACAGTAAGTAAAAGTGCATCGAGCTAACAGGTGCTCGTCGGCTAAATGCCTCAAAAGAATAAATTTACAATAGAGTGAGCGAATCAAAATAGAAAACCCACTCGTAGCCCGGGTTCCTTCTAGTCGCCACCATCGGGCTGGAAGCTTGGTAGATCCTCGGGAGCTGCTCCAAAATCTGGCCACACAAAACCAGCTGGGTTAACCCCAGAAAGAGCAAGTGCCACAAGGGGGCCACAAAATAAGAACAAAAGCCAGCAATCAGCACAAAAAATCTATATAATATTAAGACTAGAATTTACGAAAACATGACAGGGTGATATACGACGAGATAACCATGGGACTATTCCGATAACCAGGTTACAACCCGTAAACCAAACAAGGACCGGGGTTGTAACCTTTCATCTGAACAGAACTTGGTTTCCCACCATTTATCGACAAGATAATAATGTAAGAAATTAAGACAGGAAGCAATCTTGCATGGGATCAAGACATGACTAGACTGGTTATACCTCATTCAATCAATCACAGCCAAGCAGATCCTACGGCTTACTACTTTAACTAACTAGGGTTATCACGGGCCTAATTACTAACAAGATGCAGTAAGATTGTTCCACAGCCACAAGTCCTGCAGACCATCCAGGCTACCCAGGACGAAAGATTAGGGTTGAATTCAGGTGGGTACATCGTCCAGGAGACACATGTACCCTTAGGTGACTTAGAGGGTGCAACACTCGACGGTGCGCTGGAAATGTGCCCTACTCGATGGCAGGCTACAGATCCCAAGAGCGCCCAGGTAACGGGATTGCCTGTAGCTGTGTCATCTCTTCATGACTACTGTGTTATTCTAGTTATTAACCTTAATCCATTTTAGTAGGTACTCCTGACCGTGGTACTCAGGAGTCCCATCCTAGACATGATGTGAGACTGGACAAGTGGATTAACAAGCAAGCAAGAAAGAACCACCCATGGTGTCAAGACAAGTCAAGTTAAGTTATCAAGATAAATCATGTCAGGGTACTTGTCAGGAGAGTGCCACGACGGGCCACTATCATGTCAGGTTGGTCATGTCAGGAGTGCACCACTACGGGTCACTGTCGTGTTATGCTAGTTCCTTGTCATACCAAGCCATGTACAATAGTCATTTCAAACATATTAAGTAAAATCAAGTTCATGACAAAAGGCGTAAGGATATAAAATGGACATGAAATATCTAATAAAATATCAAAATACGGGTCAGGGGATGCGTACGCACAAAAGCACGCACACAGGGGGAATGCATACACAATATAACACGCACGCAGGAGGGCAGCGTATGTGAAAGTCACGCACGCTCAAGGGGGCAGCGTGAGTGAAAAGTCACACACGCTCAGGGGGCAGCGTACATGAAAAGTCACGTACGCTACAAGGGAGAAGTGTGTGAAAGTCACGCACGCTCAAGGGGCAGCGTGGGTGAAAAGTCACGCACGCTCAGGGGGCAGCGTACATGAAAAGTCACGCACGCTACAGGGAGCAGTGTGTGAAGGTCACGCACGCTACAGGAGAGCAGTGTGTGAAAGTCACGCACGCTCAAGGGAGCAGCTGCGTGAAAAGTCACGCACACTCAAGGGAGCAGCTGCGTGAAAGTCACGCACGCTCAAGGAAGCAGCATACGTGAAAGTCACGCACGCTACAGGGAGGCAGTGTACGTGAAAGTCACGCACGCTCAAGGAAACACGCTTCCAACAGGAAGCGTACTCAAGTCTGCGTACGCAGCGCTAAGGAGCGCGCATAGCTCAGTGTGCGTAAGCTAAACAGCTATGCACACTGCTCACTGTCTTCCCAAACAGCAAGAACACCAAAGAAGAACCCAAAGCTTCACAAGGTCATAACTTAGCCATCCGAACTCCAAATCCGGATTTCCAAAGTCCCAACTTGGGTAAAACTGAAAGCTCTTCCACATGGAAACATCAGAACTCAAAGAAACCAACCAAAATGGATCAAAACATGTAAAATCCAAAAATAGCAATAACTTAGATCTACATCAACAGAGACTCCAAATCATAAAAACCCAAGAACTAATGTTGATCTCCATGTCCTAAACTAGCAGATGGACAAGGAAAAGAGGGTCCTCATGTAGTGGCAAGATGCACTTGCCTAGGGGTTGGGGAGTTGTGTGGAGGAAGAAGAAGAAGAAGAAGAAATTAATGGTGGTTATGAAGAGAGAGAAGAGGTTGGTGGAGATATAAAGAGGGGGAGTTGTGGTGGGTTGAGGGTGTAGCATAGGGCTAGGGTGTTCCAGCACATAAAACCGAACCAAACCGAACCATCCCCAATAAAACCGAGCCAAGCCAAAACCCAAAATACGAGAAATACCGAAATTCCACAAGTCGAAAAAAATAAAATACATACCAAAATCCAGATACGAGTATAAATACGAAATACGAGAAATACGGGAAATGAGGGTGACAACTCTACCCACCTTAAAAGAATTCTATCCTCGGAATTTAATCAAGGAGCTAGAGATTGTCACGACAAGCTACACTAAGCACAGGCAAGTTACACTAAGCAGTCCAATCATACAATCATACACTGCAAGCAAGGAAGGGAAAATGTAAGGCATAAGAAAGACATTATACCTCACGAGTCAAACAGGTAGGGGTATCGCGATCGGATGTCGTCCTCACGCTCCCACGTTGACTCACCCAGAGAGTGATGACCCCAAGCAACACGGACTAATTTAATAGTCTTGTTCTTGAGTATCTTCTCCCTCCGGTCCAATATAGACACGGGCCTCTCCTCATACGAAAGGTTGGTACCAACAACCATTTCCGAATGGTCTAGGATGTGGCTCAGGTCCGGAATATACCGTCGTAATTGGGATACATGGAATACATCGTGTACCTCACTTAGCGACGGCAGAAGAGCGAGACGATATGATACATCTCCTACTCGCTCTAGAATATCGAACGGTCCTATATACCTAGGACTAAGCTTTCCCCGCACGCCGAAGCGAATGACGCCGCGGTTAGGCGAGATCCTAAGGAATACATGGTCGCCGACAGCAAATTCTAAGGGACGCCGATGAGCATCGGCCCAATGGCGTTGGCGGTCCTGGGCAACTCGGAGGTGATCTCTGACCTTCCTGACCACTTCAACCGTCTGGGAAATTAATTCGGGTCCGAGCATCTGCCTCTCTCCGACATCGTCCCATGCTAGCGGGGATCTGCACTTCCTGCCATAGAGAGCCTCGAAGGGTGCCATCTGGATACTGGCCTGATAACTGTTGTTGTACGAGAATTCCACCAGGTGCAGATGATTCTCCCATGAACCACCAAAGTCGAGCGTACAGGATCTCAACATATCCTCAAGAGTCTGGATTGTGCGCTCTGACTGACCATCCGTCTACGGGTGATAAGCTGAGCTGAATTGAAGGCGAGTCCCCAAACTCTTCTGCAAGTTGCGCCAAAAGTGTGATATGAATCTTGAATCCCTGTCTGAGGTGATGCTGACTGGCATACCATGAAGCCTGACGATCTGCCTGAGATACATCTCTGCTAGCTGCGCCGTCGACTGCCCAACTCTGAATGGGAGAAAGTGTGCCACCTTGGTAAGCCTGTCCACAATTACCCAAATAGCATCTCTGTCGGCCGGAGATCTGGGCAATCCGGTCACGAAATCCATGGTTATATGCTCCCATTTCCATTCTGGGATCGGTAAGGGTTGAAAAAGTCCAGCGGGCCTCTGATGTTCAGCTTTAACCTGTTGGCAAACCAAACACCGGGAGACAAACCGGGCTATCTCCCTCTTCATGCCATTCCACTAGAAATGCTGACGAATATCACGGTACATCTTCGTACCACCCGGATGAATAGAATATTATGAACTGTGGGCTTCTGCCATGACTTTCTGTCTGATATCTCCACTGGGTACACAAAGATGAGTGCCGTACCGAAGTGTACCGTCTTCATGGATATATAACTCTGGCCTTCTTCCTGCTTCACACTCTGCTCTGAGTCGCTGGATCTTGGAATCTATTGACTGCGCCATCCGGATCCTCTCAACTATGCTGGACTGAACCTGTAGACTGGCCATCAATGCAACGCTGGTTGGAAGAAGTACTTCAATTCCCATCTTCTGAAGATCTGCCAATAATTCTGGTTGCGCCGTCAAGAAATAAACTCCGGCTCTCCTGCTCAATGCATCTGCTACAACGTTGGCCTTCCCGGGATGATACTGCAAATCCACATCATAGTCCACTAGTACCTCGAGCCATCTTCTCTGCCGCATATTAAGGTCCTTCTGGGTGAAAACATACTTCAGGCTCTTATGATCAGTAAAGATCTCCACTCTATCTCCGTACAAGTAGTGTCTCCACAATTTCAAGGCAAACTACCGCCGCCAGTTCCAAGTCGTGGGTCGGGTAATTCTTCTCATGATCACGAAGTTGGCGTGACGCATAAGATATTACCTTTCCATGCTGCATCAAGACACACCCCAATCCTCTGCCTGAAGCGTCACAATAAACTGTGAATCCTCCGGTCCCATCTGGAAGGGTGAGAATGGGAGCCATTATCAAACCTCGCTTCAACTTCTCAAATGATTCCTGACACTCTGCTGTCCAAACAAATGGCATATCCTTGCGGGTCAACTGGGTCATCGGCGCTGAAATCCTTGCGAAATCTGAAACGAACTGCCGGTAGTAGCCGGCCAATCCAAGGAAGCTGCGAACCTCTGCCACTGAGCTGGGTACCGGCCATGACTCGATAGCCACAATCTTCTGGGGATCCACTTCCACTCCTCCTCGAGTAATGATGTGACCCAAGTACGAAATGCGATCGAGCCAGAACTCGTATTTACTGAACTTGGCGTACAACTGATGCTCCCTAAGCGTCTGGAGGACGACTCTGAAATGCTGCTCATGCTCTGCTTCACTCTTGCTGTAGACCAGGATGTCATCTAGGAACATGATCACGAACTGATCCAAGTAAGGCATGAAAATGCGATTCATGAGGTCCATGAATACGGCCGGCACATTGGTCGCTCCAAAGGACATAACAAGGAACTCCCAATGTCCATACCTCGATCTGAATGCTGTCTTCGGGATGTCCTGCTCTCTGACTCTGATCTGGTGGTATCCTGACCGCAAGTCGATCTTCGAGAACACTGAAGCCCCTCTGAGCTGATCAAACAAGTCATCTATCCTCGAAAGAGGGTATCTGTTCTTGATTGTCACCGAATTCAAGGTACGATAATCAACACATAGCCTGGACGTACCATCCTTCTTTTTCACAAGAAGCATCGGGGCTCCCCAAGGCGATCCACTTGCACGGATGAATCCCTTGGTCCTTAATTCTTCAATCATCTTGAACAAAATCTCCAATTCTGAAGGCGCCATTCTGTAGACTCGCTCTGATACTGGTGCTGTCTCGGAAATCAAGTCTATAGTGAACTCAATCTCCCGCTCTGGCGGCATCCCTGGAAGCTCCTCTGGAAAGTCATCTGGAAACTCTTCAACTATCCGGGGTAACTGCACTGCTGCTACTGCCATCCGCAATGCTGGGGAAGACGGCTCCACTGCACCTCTGGAAAACGAAAACTCTGGCTCGCCGGGGATACTAAAGACAACTCTGCCAATATGGCAGTCTATCCTAGCATACTGATTCCTCAACCAATCCATGCCTAGGACTACATCATAGTCTGCCATAGGAAACTCTATAAATCTAGTGGGGAACTCCCTACCGCTAACTACGATCCGACACGAGGAAAACACTCGATCTACTCCCACAAGACCATTACCAGTAAGTATATTGAGCCTCACTGATAATGACTCGGACTCCAATCCTATCCGTGTCGTGAATCGTGCAGACATGAATGAATGCGATGCACTAGAATCAAATAATACAGACGCTGGAGAGGAGTTGACGAGAATAGTACCTGCCATAACCTCACCTGGTGCAACTTCTTCTTCCATAGCCATCATCATGGCCTGACCTCTAGCTGCGGGTCCCCTCTGCTGGAAACCTCTCTGCCTATTCTGGGTCTGAGCTTGGGCTTGTGCGTACTACTGGGGGTGTTGCTGCTGGAATGCTTGAGACTGAGGCGGCAAGGGCCTCGAAGACTGATACTGCTGCTGCTGAACTGGTGCTGGGGCCGGTCCTCTCACCGAAGAGCTAGAAGGGTTGGATGCTGACGAACCACCCCTATTCGGGCAAGCCCCTATCCTATGATCTGCTGCTCCACACGCCAGGCACAATCCCTGCGCCCTGCGACAATCTGCCACCACATGCCCTGGCTTCCCGCAATGAGAACATCCCATCGCGGAAGTCTGCTTCTGCTTCTGCTGCTGCGGGTACGTCGGGGTCGAATGCTGAACCGACGTCACTGAGGCCGCCCGCCTTCCAATGGTCAATCCCCTAGCTGCCGGGGCTGGAGCTGATGATTGGTATATCTGACTGTGGGACCGCTTCCTGCTTCCGGTCCTATCTACGATTCTCTGGGAGGTGTACTCATGCCTCCTAGCTGCTCTCAAGACTGTATCGAACGTCTGGTGCTCGAACTGCTCAACCGCCAACAAGATCTCCAAATGCAGCCCCTGCTGGAACCGTTGGGCCCTATCAAACTCGGTCGCCACCAAGTTGGAGGCAAACCTACTGAGCCTAGAAAACTCCGATGCATAACTGTCGACTGTTCTGCCTCCTTGCTTCAAGTTGGTAAATCTGGTCTGCAGGTCGTACCGAGCCACAGCATCAAAGTACTTCGTCTGGAATCTCTCTCTAAATACTGTCCAAACAATGGGTGCCACTAATCCCATGGCTTGTGCCGCCCACCAATTGCGAGCCAAGTCCAACAACTGCAGGCGTACCACCGCCACCTTCTCATTCTCGGGTATCCTAGCTGCTTCCAGAATCACCTCGGTATCCTGAAGCCATGCATCCGCGGCAATCGCATCCTCGGTGCCGTCAAAGAAAGGAGGATTCAATCTCTTGAAGCTGTTCGCCGCTTGGTTCCCTGGATGACCGCCTCGGGTCAAAACATCTTGAACTGTCTGGTGCAGGGCGTCACTTCGACGATCCTGGGAAGCTATCAAGGTTCTGATGAGGCCTACTAAGGTACCATCATCTGGCTCTGCGGGCTGGACGGGCCGAACTGGTGACTCTCCTCCAGTAGGCACAACTCTGGAAGCTACCCCGGAATGCTGGGCTTGATCTCCGGGTTGCTGCTGGTCCACGGGAGGTGCTCTTCCTTGCTGATCGGCAGGGTCAGGTACAGTACCGCTGAAGAAGATGACACAGGAAAACAATAAGGAAGGACCAGGACAGATCAACGATACAAGCATGTAATCGGGGCAAGAATTTCAGGGATTTGAAAATACGGGCGGAGATCAAGGGCGAATACTGATTGAGACATCTATTCGGTAAACCCTCACATTTCTTGATTGACACGACCTGCATGGGCCACCACTTAAACCATGTCACGCCCCAGAACCAGAATACTGGAGAGCGGGGGCAGACATAGCCAGCTACGTATATTGAAATAGAATACATCTCAACTATACGGTCACGGCTGTCTAGATATGAGGGTTTACTACAAGCAAACAGTCTCTTAAGGTCAAGCCTATTGTCTCAATCTCAAGCAAGTAATAATTACAAGATGTATGATCATTAAATATACAATAAAAGGCGTCCCAAATATTATATATCAGCTGATCATGAAGCTAGTCGTACAAAATGCTAGGACTAGCAAGAGTTAAGTCATACATGATCAACCCTAGGATTTGTTAATCATGTTTACAGCCCGTAGGCAGACAGTAAGTAAAAGTGCATCGAGCTAACAGGTGCTCGTCGGCTAAACGCCTCAAAAGAATAAATTTACAATAGAGTGAGCGAATCAAAATAGAAAACCCACTCGTAGCCCGGGTTCCTTCTAGTCGCCACCATCGGGCTGGAAGCTTGGTAGATCCTCGGGAGCTGCTCCGAAATCTGGCCACACAAAACCAGCTGGGTCAACCCCAGAAAGAGCAAGTGCCACAAGAGGGCCACGAAATAAGAACAAAAGCCAACAATCAGCACAAAAAATCTATATAATATTAAGACTAAAATTTACGAAAAAATGGCAGGGTGATATACGACGAGATAACCATGGGACTATTCCGATAACCAGGTTACAACCCGTAAACCAAACAAGGACCGGGGTTGTAACCTTTCATCTGAACAGAACTTGGTTTCCCACCATTTATCGACAAGATAATAATGTAAGAAATCAAGACAGGAAGCAATCTTGCATGGGATCAAGACATGACTAGACTGGTTATACCTCATTCAATCAATCACGGCCAAGCAGATCCTACGGCTTACTACTTTAACTAACTAGGGTTATCACAGGCCTAATTACTAACAAGATGCAGTGAGATTGTTCCACAGCCACAAGCCCTGCAGACCATCCAGGCTACCCAGGACGAAAGATTAGGGTTGAATTCAGGTGGGTACATCGTCCAGGAGACACATGTACCCTTAGGTGACTTAGAGGGTACAACACTCGACGGTGCATTGGAAATGTGCCCTACTCGACGGCAGGCTACAGATCCCAAGAGCACCCAGGTAACGGGATTGCCTGTAGCTGTGTCATCTCTTCATGACTACTGTGTTATTCTAGTTATTAACCTTAATCCATTTTAGTAGGTACTCCTGACCGTGGTACTCAGGAGTCCCATCCTAGACATGATGCGAGACTGGACAAGTGGATTAACAAGCAAGCAAGAAAGAACCACCCACGGTGTCAAGTTAAGTCAAGTTAAGTTATCAAGATAAATCATGTCAGGGTACTTGTCAGGAGAGCGCCACGACGGGCCACTATCATGTCAGGTTGGTCATGTCAGGAGTGCACCACTACGGGTCACTGTCGTGTTATGCTAGTTCCTTGTCATACCAAGCCATGTACAATAGTCATTTCAAACATATTAAGTAAAATCAAGTTCATGACAAAAGGCGTAAGGATATAAAATGGACATGAAATATCTAATAAAATATCAAAATACGGGTCAGGGGATGCGTACGCACAAAAGCATGCACGCAGGGGGAATGCATACGCAATATAACACGCACGCAGGAGGGCAGCGTATGTGAAAGTCACGCACGCTCAAGGGGGCAGCGTATGTGAAAAGTCACGCACGCTCAAGGGGCAGCGTGGGTGAAAAGTCACGCACGCTCAGGGGGCAGCGTACATGAAAAGTCACGCACGCTACAGGAAAGCAGTGTGTGAAAGTCACGCACGCTCAAGGGGCAGCGTGGGTGAAAAGTCACGCACGCTCAGGGGGCAGCGTACATGAAAAGTCACGCACGCTACAGGGAGCAGTGTGTGAAGGTCACGCACGCTACAGGGGAGCAGTGTGTGAAAGTCACGTACGCTCAAGGGAGCAGCTGCGTGAAAAGTCACGCACACTCAAGGGAGCAGCTGCGTGAAAGTCACGCACGCTCAAGGAAGTAGCATACGTGAAAGTCACGCACGCTACAGGGAGGCAGTGTACGTGAAAGTCACACACGCTCAAGGAGACACGCTTCCAACAGGAAGCGTACTCAAGTCTGCGTACGCAGTGCTAAGGAGCGCGCGTAGCTCAGTGTGCGTAAGCTAAATAGCTATGCACACTGCTCACTGTCTTCCCAAACAGCAAGAACACCAAAGAAGAACCCAAAGCTTCACAAGTTCATAACTTGGCCATCCGAACTCCAAATCCGGATTTCCAAAGTCCCAACTTGGGTGAAACTGAAAGCTCTTCCACATGGAAACATCAGAACTCAAAGAAACCAACCAAAATGGATCAAAACATGTAAAATCCGAAAATAGCAATAACTTAGATCTGCATCAACAGAGACTCCAAATCATAAAAACCCAAGAACTAATGTTGATCTCTATGTCCTAAACTAGCAGATGGACAAGGAAAAGAGGGTCCTCATGTAGTGGCAAGATGCACTTGCCTAGGGGTTGGGGAGTTGTGTGGAGGAAGAAGAAGAAGAAGAAGAAATTAATGATGGTTATGAAGAGAGAGAAGAGGTTGGTGGAGATATAAAGAGGGGGAGTTGTGCTGGGTTGATGGTATAGCATAGGGCTAGGGTGTTCCAGCACAGAAAACCGAACCAAACCGAACCATCCCCAATAAAACCGAGCCAAGCCAAAACCCAAAATACGAGAAATACCGAAATTCTATAAGTCGAAAAAAATAAAATACATGCCAAAATCCAGATACGAGTATAAATACGAAATACGGGAAATACGGGAAATGAGGGTGACAGGGTTGCAGAGAGCCAATACATCGGGATACCCAACGTATGCAGCAGACGGTGAGGAATAACGCTCACGGACGAACCAAGGTCGATATGCATATGATCGACCTTGATAGTGCCAATGTATCCTGTATAGTACAAGGATCGGGCATGCCTATTATTCTTTAACAGCATATTCTGTTGTGAGAATGTGATATTAGGCATTGCTTCTATCACACTGTGGCACTTGGGACAAACAGCAAGATCTTTATCTGACTGTCGTATATGTCCTAAATAGGACTCGACATTTTGTAACGCCTTGGTCAGAGCTTCTCGGGTCTTCTTGGAGAGGCAGAGGAGCTCAAACAGCGACAGTTTAGGATGTTGGCTAGTTGTACCAAAATATTAAAATTGTACGGTCGGTCCAACCCTGCAGCGGTATCCTTCCTGAGAGGTTTGTCAAAATGCCCCTCTTTTTATTTCTACTTGTCCGCCGTTCGTGGTTGAGATGGGCCCGGCTCGGAAGTACCGGGGAATGGTTGGCGTTACGATCGACGTCGTTTTTTTGTCAGGGGCCCGGTCGTAGTAACGTAAGTATTCTAGACCAATCCTAGTTGCTTTGACCCTTTCTTCGTCTGACGAAACCGAGACAACATTGCAAGATCTGACCTTTCTGCCTTTGGTCTTGACGGGTTGACGTCCGCTGGTCTAATTAAGTCATCAGTGAGGTCAGGTTGTACCCACACGACTTCTCTCCGAGGCATTTTAACTGGCACCAACCTTGAGGCTTGAGCGGTCGAGAGGTTAACAACCTCCATAGTTGATTTTGGAATCAGGATGACTCCGTCATGTGTCTCTGTAGGTGAAAACCTGCCAAACTGGAGAGTCACCATATTAGCGGAGACTATCTTCTCCTTAAAGTCCAGCAATATAACATTTGTATCGACTAATCACTATAGGTGATTCTTGAGGATATAGCAGTCCTTGGTCGGGTGATGGATATACCGGTGGTAATGGCAGTATTTGGGATCATCCACCCTGTCCACTTCTTCGGGGCGTCTAGGAGGTGGGAGTGTAAATTTCTTGCCTTCGAGTAAGACGTTGAGTAATTGCAGGTCATCCTCGTCTTTAAACGAGTAGTTCCCTTTTTGGATTGGGGGTCTCTCCGGTTTCTGAACAGGAGCTGCGTCACGATTGAGGCTTGTGGACATAACTTTTTTTGCTTTAGACTCCCGCTCATTGTTATTGGGTGCTCCGGCAGGCCTCCTGCCCCTCTCGTTCGAAAGGTCCTTTCCTAATAAGTGGGCCTCTTTAGCCTTCCTCTCAGCATATTTGGCATTGATGAAGAATGTCGCCCAGTCCGTGTGGCCGGAGGAGCAGGTCCACAGTCTTGTCATAGGGGACAAGCCTTTCCGACAAGTGACGATCAATATTGCTTCGAAAACCCATGGTTTTAGTCTCAGTACGGCTTGCCAAAACTGTTCTATGTAAACTCGGGTGGATTCCTTATCCTTCTGAGTGGTATCCATCAAAGTGGACATGGACATGTGCATTCCTGGCTCATAGAATCAAGACAAGAACAGATGCTGGAGATCATCAAAGGTCGATACGGAGTCATCTTGGAGACTATAAAACCACTCGTAGGCAACTCTTATCAAGGCGCCAACGAACAGTTTAGCAAGGAGGACATCATCTCTCGGCAAGTGCCCCGTCATACTACTAAAACGATTGAGATGCTGATAGGGGGAATCCTTTCCATCAAAATGAGTGATAGTCACCGTCTTAAATTTAGAAGGATAAACCACCTTGTTCCATTCAACTGGGAAGGGTTGGTTGAGTCCAAGCTTTCGTCGAGTCTCTTGTTTATCTCTGGCGTCAGCTCTGGCTTGAAGCTCTCGGATGGCTTCGAGATCCTCTTTCGATATTGTTGGCTCAAATACTTGTAGCAGGGTATGATCACTGGCCGTGGGAGGTAACACAACGTGATGACTCATAGTTGGAAGATTTGGGGCATTGGACTCCCCATTATTCCCTGGCTCTGGGGCTTGCACTAGTGGTTGGGATGAAGTTTGAGCTACTTTCAGCTCCGTGACAGTCTTTGTCAGAAGTGCTAAGCTGGCGTTCATGGTCTGCATTATTTCTTCGATTATTTCGAAACACCGGCTATCCTGGGACCTCTGTTCATCATTTGTCATGTATAATGGCATAACGCGAGTGCGGACCGACTGTTCGCCCTCCATTTCTGATTCCCATGCCTTGCTGTCAGCAGTGTAGGTGATCATCTGGGAGTAGTTACCAGGGTCGAGGTTTGGAGTGTCCTCAGTTTTCGAGATTTCAATAACATGCTGAGAATGGGTACCCCCGGCGTCTCTTTTCTCAATTTTATGGGAATCACTGTCCCTCTGAAATATCGGATTATGGTACAGGACTGGGAGTTAGCTACCCCCAGTTTCTTGGGTACGCAAGGGAAGGGTACCCCCAGCTACATCAATGTTTGACATAGAATACTGGCTACCCCCAGCCTTTAATACTTTGGACTTTGAGCGGGTGCTCTGGAACACCCCAGTATTGGGCACAACTAACTTGCGATTCTTGGGTCGATTTTTGGGTGTACCGACCAAAAAGTTGAAGTTCCTTTCAGTCAGAGGAGAACCCCTTGCAGCATGGCATGAGGCAAAGAATGGTTTCTCTTCGTCATCTGATCTCATCCGTTCGTCAAGACAACGTCGGGCGGATGAAGCAGGTTGGAGCCGTTGAAACACGGACTGCCTTTCTGGGACTACTGTAGATTTTGTGCAACAGGAGTTGACGACTATGCTAGCACACGTATGTATACCCAAGGGGGTTTTGTGCGTAGTATTTGTCGTGATTCCCTCCACTTTGCATTTGTAGTTGATCACATGATGCAGGTCATGGGAAGGAAGGTTCAGTTTTATGCCTCCTCGAGGAGATCGAGTGTTGTGGCATGTAAGTGGATGTTCCTTCAGACCTGGTTCCTGTGCCTGTAGCACCTCTGGATATTTGGGAGACTCTAGAGTTTGATCCAACCCAGGTGTTGGAATGGGTGGACCCGATCTGTAGAGTTTCCCGTCAGGCGTACGTGTCACATTCAGGGGCACGAATCTTTTGTCAGAAGAAGGCACGGTAACTATAGTGCGTGGGGTGTGTTTACTTCGTGCCGACTTAGGCCCATAGTAGGTGGATCCTAAGTCCTGAGCATTACCTTTTTGAGCGGCACCGTACCCATTATCAAGTGCGCTTGTCCTTTGTGATCGCTTCTTCTGAGAACGACCTATACGCCTTTCCGAGCGATATGCAAAAAGTGGCACGTTTGGAGATAGTCGTGCCTACACACGCGCGCACCTCCTTCATGATATTTCCTTCTAGGAACAAGCACTGCGTTCACCCGATTCACACTCCAAGGAGGGAACAGGGGCTGGCGCCCCTGACGGCAGTTGCGCCAACGAGTGTCGCCCTTTGTCACGACCCGCACCCTTATCAGGAGCACGGGCACGTGGGTACGTCCAGCCTATGCCACAGAATCGGCGATAGAACGCTATATATAACATCTTTAAATACTACAACTAAACAATATAAAGGTACCTGTACAGTATATATACTCCGAATGGAGGTGACATAGCAAATACAGTCTCAATCACAAGATAAAACTAAGGTAGATAGCACGAAAAGAAAATATGATAGATAAAAATAGAAAATAAGTTCAAGATCCAACACAAGCCCAAAGATATACACAACATCACAGGGTCATAAAATATAATATAGAATACTACAGTCTGAAAGTACTAGCTGGATCGCAGTCCAGGCAAACCTAACTAAGCTACACTACTCTGGGTGTGCAAAGTCTAGTGGCTCTACTATCAGGCCACGGTCCTGGACTACTCCATCTAAATCGATCCCATAATAGGTCGGGCAGTCTGCCTCAGAATCATGTAATATATCAACGGTATCTTGTCAGGAAAATGAGCAAGTACAAACACTAACAGCAGTTCCATATGAATTGACAAATTCTATAAGAGACAGTATAATGAAATACAAGACAAAGATATAGGATGACTTGGGAACCATTTGGAAGCTGAGATACAACCCTTAAACAAAACAAGGACCGAGATTGTAACCCTTCTCCCGAGCAGAACTTAGTCTCCAATTAAGGTACAACATAAAGGCATGTAGAACATGTGAGTAAATGAATATCATAGCATGGTGAGAAAAGTACTGAATGTAGAACTGAGCAGGATATAAGATAAGACAAAATAAATATAAAATGTGCCTTGAATTATTAGAGCGCTATGTGATCGGCTTTGGGTAAGTTACAGGACAGGTTATCCACTTGGCCCGACAATCACAAGAAAATCTCTGGAAAGGGTCATGTCGGCCAACCTGGATAACAAGCACATGGAGGGAACTTGCTACACCCTACATGAGGAAGAGTAGCGCAAGAATATAGTGACAGGAGGCTTTGATCACATAACCCCTAATAATTCTTTCATTCCCGAATAGTATAATGGATCTGGACATGACACGTCATGACACGGGATTCCATAATAGAGTAGCAAGTCCCTTTAGAAATCGGTGTCTATACAAGTACAGGAAACAAGAAAGGGAATGTACCAATATACCAAGAAAATCTAGGAACAACATCTCATGTCATGATCCAACATATACTAGTCCGTAAACTATCGTGACTGGAAATCGAGTAAGATACTACAACTGAATCAGATATAGCAGATATCAAGACAGTGAAAACTATCAGTAAATGTACTCGCCTGTGGTCCTGAGCTGATAAGGTGAACAGACGCTCAGAGTAATCGCAGACCTAAAGATGAGATACTATAAGTCAAACAGGATTTTATAATAAAAGGAAAACTAATTTAAGTCATGATATGCAAGTCTAAGTCAAACTAGGTTAAACTGGGTCAAACTAGGTCATACTAGATTATACCAGGTCACTAGGAGTCAATCCAAGTCAAACTAGGTCAAACGGGGTCAAAGGTTGACTTACAGTTAACTTTTGGTCAACTGGTCAACCCTGGTCAACTCTAGGTTAACCCTAGTTAACTCTAGGTCAACCCTAGGTCAAACTAGGCTAATGTTGACCAACTGTTGACTTTTAGTCAACTGGTCAACTCTGGTTTGGTTTTGGGTCGATTCTAGGTCAAGCGTTGACTTGAAGTTGATTTTCGGTCAAAAAGTCAACTCTTGGTCAACGGAGGTCAAGGCTAGCCTAAACTACCCTTATCTAGTCATTACCTACCTAGACAATCTACTTCTAAGCCCATCTTAGAAGTCAAACTCAATACCTTAACTATACCCCATTACCTACATTTATCCTTCACAAGGTAAATACCAATACCTTGCACATACCAAGGTAAACCACTCTAACCTTGGAATACTAACCTAGACTTCCTAGGATAGCTAGACACTAACCTACCTAACCATTACCAACCATAAAATCCTAGTACCTAGCTCATCTAACTCATCTTATGACACATGTTGGTTATCTCAACATACCTTAAGTATCATAAGATACTCTATAGTATCTTAGGATACCATTCCACAAAACCCACTTCCATCCTTCATCTCCAACTTGGTATTCTAATACCAAGTCTAATTATCACTCCCTAACTTCTAACCCATTAGGATACTACTATGACGCTAACCTATCTTAAATCATGACTCACTCACACACACAATACTCACTCACTCACAATATTTCCCTCACAAACACTTTCAAAACATTCCTTAAAACACTCACACACAAGCTCACATAGGGGTCAACATTTAGGCTCACATAGGTCAACATTTAGCTAATTGGGGCTGCAATGGGGCTGATCCCCCCTTAAATACTGCCACAAAGTAGCAGTTTTTACTGCTACTGCTACTGAATACTAAGCAGTCCCCTGTGTGCTACTGCTCCTACTGCTGCTCGAAATCAGCAACATATGCTGCTACTGCCAAGCTCGAAATCAGTCCCCTGTAGGGACTGATACTGCCTATACTGCTGCTGTATGTAGCAGTCTCCCCATCCCATCCTTCACTCTCTACTCTCTCAATCACTCTCTACTCTCTCATCCCACTCTCTATATCTCTAATCTCTCACTCTCTCTACTCTCTAATCCCATTCTCACTCTCGATATCCCTACACACAAATAAATACCTACAAGACACAATACATATATATAGACACAATATTTATATATTAGAGAGAGACACACACACACACACACACACACACACACACACACATATATATATATATATATATATATATATATATATATATATATATATATATAACAAATGATATATACATATATATATAGATTATGATACAATAAGCTACCATGAAGAACACATCCTAACAAATCTAAAATCTGAGATTAAAATCACAAATAAATCATTCCCACAACATATCAAAATACAAGTGTGTCCAAAATTGGAGATTTCCCACATGGACACAAAGCACAACAAGGACACACCTAGAAGTCTCCAAATAGACACAAAATGGACACAAATGGAGATACAACCATGGGGGTCATTCCTATGGGTTCAAAATAATCCTATATGCATGTAGGAATGAAATAGAGAAGAGATTATACCTCCCGGTTGATCGAATCTAAGGAAACTCCTTCCGATACGACACCGACACGTAGAGACCTCCAAATGGGCACGAGCGAGTTCCGAAGCTCCCCAAATCTAGCTAGCTCCTCCTCTTGATGAAAATAGAGAAGAAAAGAAAGGGATTGATAGATGAATGGATTGAATTGATGGTGGAATGAATGGAGACTTCTCTCTAATTTTTTGGGGAAGAACAAGAGAGAGAAAATACAGTAGATAAAAACAAAGAGACTCATCCCTATCCACCGTATAGTGGCCGGCCACAATATGCATAGGTGTCCCCTATTGCTAATAACTAAAAAGCCCCCACTTGACTTATTAATTAATATTAGGAAAAGGGTTTAAGGTTGAGGCTAATTTAGTCATATTTTAAGTCTCTAATCAAACCAACCCTATCCATGAATAATTAGTCTAACACATTAATCAAAATAATGTCATGTGGGCCATGCCTAACTAATGAGTGGGTCCCACTAGAGTCAAAGCTACCCCTGGTCCCCGATATAAGTCGAATTGAGTTAAAATTCGAACCCGACTCAAACAACCCCAAAATAATATCATAAATAAATAAATAATTCCAAAATTATTCTAAAGTATAAAAATGACCAAAATATCCCTGTTCATGAAAACTGGGGGTGATACCCTTCCTCGGCTGGCAGTGGGTAGGCTATACGGGCCTTAGGCACCCATGCCTTCCTTATTTCCTTGGGCTTCACTGGCCTAGGAAAGAGGCCATGTACTACCCTTCGAGAGTATTTTCGCAAATACTTACTGGTCGAACTTGACAACCAGCATTTGTGTAGTGGTTCCGAGCATGGCCGTGTTAGATTGTATCATAGCCTTCTCTTTAGAGGAGGAGGACGTCCCCAGCAGAGTCGCCATCTTATTCGACATTGCTTCGTGAGCTTAAGAATAGGTTGTTGTGAAGAATGTGAACGAGAATGCAAAGAGGAACTCCTGAACAGGAATCACTGATCATACTTTGTTTTTGATCTGGGTCGTGACAAGGGAGTATTGCTTCTTTACTCCGTTGATGATCTGACTGTGAGGGAGAGATGCCGGGCTTAGTTTTATTGACTAAGGAGAAACGACAAAGTCTCTCTCTCTGGAATGCTCGGGAACTCCTAAGGAATCAGAAATTGGGAGGGAATTGAGTGGGGAATTGAACCTTGGATCGAGAGCTTCAAATGGAGGAGAACTCCTCCTATTTATAGTCTGGGAGAGGGGATAGCACATGCAACTATGAGTAGGCAGGCATGAGCCTTCAACTTGCCATGTGGCGCCCTAAATAAGGGTTGGTTGCAACCAGGCGCACACTTCACTGGTGGAGAGACCATAAATGATTGCCACATAGTAGATATGTTGTTAGAGAGGATCCTGAAATGCTTCAAACTCGTTCCTTGGCATGACTAGGCATTTAGACACGTGGCACGTGCCAAAGTCATACACGCTCCTAAGAGTCACTATCCCAGGTGGCGTATAGTATGTAGGCATGGGGTAGAAGCACACGCGCTTGGGAAGGCTTAGGGCGACATACGCCTATTTACACTAGGCCCAAGAGGAATGAATCTTGACTTCTGTGTTCGTCGTTTGCACAAAAATTAAAACATCGTATTGAGGGCTTAAGCAAACCATACTCATTAAATGCAGCCTTGTGGAAGGGCAACTGATCAAGCGGGGGTATGACGGATCAGACATGCCTATAGTGGTGAGGCGCGAAGAGCAGTAGGGGTGCGCCTTCATCATTGTTCTTTATGTTATGGTCAGTTTTAAGAACGAGAGTCGAGGCATTTGATTTGACGTCACAAAAAGGAGTTCGACTCATTAAATGCAATATGGAGGAAAGTAATCATAAGGGTGCAAGGCGCGCCTGTTAAGCTGAGCGTGAGTGGGGGCGCACCCTTAGGGGGCGTGATTTGCTCATAGCATAGAGACGTTTCTTTCTTATGCCATGCTGCTTCAGATTTTAGGCATTATAGCTTATTGCTAGAGCAAGCCGCAAGGCACACTTCGATCATCTAGGTCGCACGACCCATGCGCCTACAGCTTGCATGGTTCCTACTTACTTGCATATAATTACATACTATATTGACTAGTTTGCACCCTTATGATCACTTCCATGTGTTCATGATTTAGATACATTGCTAGGCTTAGTGTCATGCATAATTATACACAAATCCAACTCCTACCTCATGGCTAGATCTCAAATTTAGATAGAACTTGTCATAACATTATTGTCATGGAAATGATATATGGTCAAGTATCATGCTAGTATATGAAGATGTTTAACAAGATATCTAGTGGGCTTATGGTGTCATGTGTATACATTTTGAGACCAAGGTAGGTTCAATTTAACCACAAGTGATGTGTGCTACAAGAGGGACTTGTGCATGCACTCATTCAATCTTTCTTTCGACAAACGACATGTATAACTCATCTATCCCTAGTCTTAGTGTTTAGGTTAGATTACACATGGTTTAGCAATGAACATGGATCTAGGGAATCAATTGTTGGTGTGTGTTCATCAATAAGCTCAAATGGGTTCAAGATTGAGTTGAGGGTTATACCGAGATAAGTGGTGCAAACAACCACTTATAGACTTGCTATTATGGCCTAGAGAGGGCTCATGGCCTCGCGAGGGGGAGTATGGATGAGCCTACGTCTAAGCGGGGGCCTCGACAGCATCTGGACAACTGCTCATAGCAACTAACTGCTTGAAACAGCAGCTACTTACTGTCACCCCCAGTTTCCAGAAACAGGGGTATTTTTATAATTTTCCACTTTAAAAATTATTTTGGAATTATTTATTTATAATTTGTATTATTTTGGGGTTATTTGAATCAGGTTCGAATTTCAACTCATTCCGACTTGTTTTGACTTGTTTCGGGGACCCGTAGTAGTTTTGACCTTAGCGGGCCCACACACTAGCTAGCCATGGACCATAATATTACCATCAAAAGTTAGAGGGATTAATCATGACCCCATGGATTAGGTTAGACCTAATTAGAAATTTAGATTTACATTTTTAACCCCCAAACCCTAAGCAACCTTGTAAGGAGCTAATAAAACAAATAGGAGGACAAACTTGTAATTAGTCAAAAGGGGGTTTGGGCTTGCTTTGGCCGGCCACATCATATGGGGGTGGGTAGGAGAGAGAAAATCACTTTTGTTCTCATCCACATCTTCTTCTTCTTCTCCAAAGGGTTCCTTCCATTTTTTGAGAGCTCCACCATTGTTCCATCTTCAAATAGGTAAAAACCCTTCTCTAAAATAATTTCCATTTCATGTAGAATGGTTAAAAAATCCATAGGATTGATTCCCATGGTTGTGTCTCCATTAGAGACCATTTTTAGAGGTGTCCAATATGTAGGATTGTGTCCTACTGGACAAAACTCTATTTGGACACTTGTAGAATTATTGGTGTGTTGTTTTGATGCTATTCTAACTTGATTCCAGATTTTTACATGTTTTGAGAATGTATTTTTCCATGTGTCATATTCCTATAATCTATATATATATATATATATATATATATATATATATATATATATATATATATATATATATATATATATATATATATATATATATATATATATATATATATATATAGTATCTATATATATATATATTATCTCTCTCTCTCTCTATCTCTCTCTCTCCTCTCATCTCTCTCTCTCTCTCTCTTTCTCTCTCTCGCTCTCTCTCTCTCGCTCTCTCTATCTCTCTCTCTCTCTCTCTCTCTCTCTCCTCTCCTCTCTCTTCTCTCTCTCTCTCTCTCTCTCTCTCTCTCTCTCTCTCTCTCCTCTCTCTCTCCTCCCTCTCTCTTTTCTCTCTCTTTTTTCTCTATCTCTCTCTCTCTCTCTCCTCTCTCTCTCTCTCTCTCTCTCTCTCTCTCTCTCTCTCTCTTTTCTCTCTCTCTCTCTCTCTCTCTCTCTCTATCCACTCTCTCTCTATCTCTCTCTCTCTCCCCTCTCTCTCTCTCTCTCTCCCTCTCTCTCTCTCTCTCCTCTCTCTCTCTCTCCTCTCTCTCTCTCTCTCTCTCTTGGCGGGTTCTTTCTGGGCTCTCTTTGTGCTGGGGTGCTGTTGTTTGTGTTTGGGAAGGGGACTTGATAGGTTCGGCTAGAGGGAGCATTGAGTGTGTGTGTGTGTATGTTGGTATTGTTGGTGTTTGGTGATTTGTTTGAGAGGGGAAATCATGTGATATTGGTAGAGAGTATGAGATGGTCTATGAGTGATTTAGAGGGGTAGAGGGAGTTTGAGTGTTTAGAGGGAGGGGGAAACCAACCCATGGCTGTCCCTACAGTCCCAAAATAGCCCACATTTCCCTCCTCCTAAACTGTCCCAAAAACAGTCCCCTTTAGCCCCTTAGCTGTCACTTGAGACCCTCCATAAACCACTTCAATTACCCCAAAACAGTCCTCCATTTAACCCTAAATTCTGTCCTATAGATGGCTGTTTTTAAACCATGTACTGCTGTCATTAACCACCCCAAAACAGTCCTCAAATTGGCCTCCATAACAGCCCTTAATACCACCACCAAACCACTTCAAAAACCAGTCCACTTTGACACCAAATCAGTCCCTAACTTGCCCCAGATGCACAGCCCTATAACACCATCAATTTCAGTCCACAAACCTCACAAAATCAGTCCCCCAAGTCCTCCAAAACAGTCCACAAATTGCCATTGTGTGTATGTGTGTATTTGTGAGATATTGTGTGTGTGTGTGTGTGAGCTAAGTGAGTGATACTAGTATCCTATAGTATATCCTATAGCTAAACTAGTAGGAAACCTATAGGAAGCCTATGAGAGTGATAAATATGTGAGTGTATCATGAGAGTGAGTGGTGTAGATGAGTGTGGTAGAAATAAGGGTAAAATTTATGATATAGATTAGGTAATAGGGTAAATCTATACTATGTATCCTAACATGGCCTAGATACCTAGGATACCCAAATTTCTTGGTAGGTAAACCTTAGATGGGTTGATATCTAGCTACCCTAAGGAGCCTAGGCAAGTACCATGGGTATTTGCGGGGTTTCATTGGTATTGGGACAAGGTATCGGGATTTACCTTAGAAGGGTAAATGCTAGTTTTGCCTAGAAATAGGATATTGGTGTTAGAAGCCTAAGATAGAGTTAGAACTTGATTCTCGTGGTTGGTAATGATCAAATATGGTACTCAAAGACTAGTTTTGACGTCGGTTGACCTTTTTGACCAAAAGTCAACAAAAGTCAACCGAGAGTCAAACTTAGTCTTTAAGCGACCCGATTTGACCGAAACCAACCCAGAGTTGACCAGTTGACTGAAAGTCAACAGTTGGTCAACATCAGACTAGTTTGACCTAGGGTTGACCTAGAGTTGACCAGGGTTGACCAGAGTTGACTTTTTGACCAAAAGTCAACTGTAAGTCAACCGTTGATCCCGATTGACCTAGTTTGACTTGGATTGACTCCCAGTAACCTAGAATGAACCTAGTATGAACCAGTATGACCTAGTATGACTTAGTTTGACCTAGATTGACCTAGTTTTGACTTAACTTGCATTCATGGATTATATTAGTTTCCTTTTTCAGTGTTAAGCCCTGTTTGACTCATAGTATCTTATTTTAGGTCTGTGATCACTCTGAGCGTCTGTTCACCCTATCAGCTCAGGACCATAGGCGAGTACACTCACTGATAGTTTTATTGTCTTGATCTCTACTATATCCGATTCAGTCATAGTATTTTACTTGATTCTTGACACGACGTTTCACGGACTAGTATACGTCAGATCCTGTCATGAGATGTTATTCCTAGACTCTCTTAGTATATGAGTATGTGATGTTCCTGTGTTCCTGTACTTATATAGACACTGAATTTAGGAGTGGGCTGGCCCCCTGCTCTTGAACCCCGTGTCATGACGTGCCATGTCCGGATCCGTGATACTATTCGGGGATGGGAGAATTATTAGGGGTTATGTGATCAAGCCTTCCTGTAACTATACATTGCTAGCGTCACCCTCACCTCACGTAGGGTGTTGCAGACACCCCATTATCAGTTATCCAGGTTGGACGGCATGACTCTCCGTTGAGTACACCGCGGATTGTCCGGCCAAGTGGATAACCGTCTCTTGCTTCCCTAGCCGATCACATATCGTTCTAATAATTCAAATCACTTTTTTACATTTATTATCATACCTTATATTTCCAGTTCAGCTTTACTTACTGTACTTTCACCATGCTATGATTCATTTCCCATATGCTCTACCTGCCTTTCATACTGTACCATGATTTGTGACCAAGTTCTGTTTGGAAGAAGGGTTACAACCCCGGTCCTTGTTTGGTTCAAGGGTTGTAACCCGGCTTTCAAATGGTTCCCAAGTCGCATATATCTTTTGTCTTGTATTTTATTATTACTGTCTCTTATAGTATTTCTCAATTCATATGGAACTGCTGTTGGTGTTTGTACTTGCTCATTTTCCTGACAGGATACCGTTGACAAATTTTACAGATGGCTCTAAGACTGACTGCCCGACCTACTACGGGGTTGAGTCTGATGGACTAGACTTAGACCGTAGCTTATTGGTAGAGCCACTGGACTTCGCTCACCCTGAGTAGCCTAGTTAGTTAGGTTTGCCTGGCCTGTGAGCCAGCTAGTACATTTCAGTTTATAGTATCTTTATACTTATATTATCTGAGACTCTGGATGTTGTGTTAGCTATGACTTGTGGATTTTGGACTCGTTTCCTGTTTTATCTATCATATCTCTGTTCCATTATATCTACCTTAGTTTTGATATATGTGATTGAGACTGTATTGCTATGTCACCTCCATTCGGAGTGTATATAACTGTACAGGTACATTTATCTGTTTTAGTCGTAGTATTTACAGACCCTATATACAGCGTTCTACCGTCGATTCTATGGCGTAGGCTGGACGTAACCACGTGCTCGTGCCCCTCTTCAGGGTGCGGGTCGTGACACGTTTTTGTGGTGGCCTATGCAGGTCAGTGTCGCAATTAGTGCGATCTCGTAATGGTGCTCGACTTAGAGCGCTAATTACGAGCCTGCGACTAGGACGTAGGATCTAGGGTATGGTAGGAGTTACTCAATCATATTTTAGGAAAATTCTGATCTTTTGATTACCATGACAACTCTTCTTGCATTTGAATTCAATTGTCCTCCTTTGATAATATCTTATCTTGTGCCATATTGATCTCTTGGGTTCAATTCATCTTCAGGATGACGGTGACTCGTTCTCAGGCGGCAAGGCCTAGTACAGTTCCAGAGAGGTCAGATCCGGGAGGTCTTCCACCTCCGGCTACGGGAGTAGCAGTCGAGAGAGCAGTAGCCTCAGTCCCTGCCCTTCAGGCAGGAGTAGCAGCGGCAGTTCCCGGAGGTCTTCCACCTCCAGCTGGGGGAGCTGCAGTTTAGGGAGCTGCCACATCAGTCCCTGCCCTTCATGTGGGAGCGGCAGCGACGATTTCAGGAGGTCTTCCACCTCCAGCAGCGAGACCGTCCATGGTCATCCCTGACATTCTTCTACCGCCGCCTCAGCTAACGGCAGATGCTCAGGGGATGATGGCCCTTCTGCAGCAGATGTTGCAGACACAGAGAGCACAGGCTGAGGCACAGCACCGTCAGGCAGAGGTGCTGCGACAGACCATGGAGAACTCGCATCAGCTAGCTATGGCAGCAGTGGAGAGAGGTGCACAGGCTAGAGTTCAGGGAGACCAGTACAGCAGCAGGGTCAGGAGAGGCCCGGTACACATCTCCACTTCAGAAAGATGAACCCGCGAGAGTTCAGGGGTACCGAGGGTATCCTATACGTGGACGACTGGCTAGAGGATGTCCAACGGAGTCTGGAGTTGGCAGAGGTCCCGAGAGGTCTGTGGGTGACGTCTGCAGCGAGCCAGTTCTTCGATATAGCGCTGACTTGGTACCGCACGGATTCGCGTGCGTCAGTGAGAGGTTTGTCTTGGGAGGACTTCAGGAAGCTCTTTAAGAAGAAGTTCTACCCGGACGTAGCCTTGTCAGCTTTGGAAGGACAATTTGCCAGTTTGGTGCAGGGAAACTCGTCGGTGGACGAGTACGCAGCAAAGTTCTTCCGCTTGAGCAGGTTTGCACCCAGTTTGGTTCAGGATGAGGGGTACAAGGCCCGAAAGTTCAGGAGGGGTCTCAACCATGCAGTGCACACTCGCACATCTGGGCGACGAGACGGGACCTTCGAGCAGATCCTTATGGAGGCTCAGATTTCAGAGGAGGATTTCGGCCTCAGGCCGAAAAGGAATAGCGACTTGGAGCTAGTTCGAGTGCAGGGCCAGCGAAGCGCCCACACGTCCAGCTGAGGCAGTTTCAGCAGCAGCAGCCTTAGTTGTAATTCTAGCAGGCAGCGGCACGTGCCTAGCAGCACCAGGGACAGGGCGAGAGGCAGTCCATCCAGTGTGCCTTCTGTAAGAAGATAGGGCACATCGGGGAGGTCTGTAGATTGAGGCTGGGAGTTTGTCTGTTCTGTGGGGCTCCAGATCACCAGATGAGGGACTGTGCTGCCCGTGCAGCCAGACAGGCGGGCCAGGATAGAGTGCGGCAGGCTAGAGGAGGCCAGCAAGGGCGCGCGTTCGCCATGGCAGTTGAGCCCACTCAGGCAAGTAGCAGAGCAGATAGCAGGTTCCATTCTTTCGATCTCATTTCCGTATTGCTTTCCTTATAAACTGTCTTGAACTTCGATTCTATCTGTTCTTTGCTCGTTGGATGAAATTTTGTTCTTGTGATGTGACATTTTCTGAGATAAGTCGTATGGGCTAGGTCACCTCGATTATAAGATTTAGAATCCTCTAGGGTCATGCTAGCAGGCAGAGTAAGGACATATATTCGGACTATGGACGTATCTCTCGGGTGTGGGAATTTAAGGTATTCGCTGCCAAGCTAGCGGCAATGCAAAAAATTTAAATACCGTAATTCTAGAGGTATGTACCGTAGCTGAGGACTGTGTGATTATCGTAGCCTTGCTCACTGGCATGACGGAGATTCTGAGTATCATGATTATTGGACAGACGCATACGATTATCAAATTGCATGAATTTTATGTATTTGTTTCGTTTTAAGTTTTTGGATGATTCTTTTAAGGTGGATAGACTTATATTTGAGAGTAATTTTAAATTTTATAAATTTAGTTATTTAATTCCTATTTTGATTTTTGAGATTTTAATCATTTTAAAATTTTAGCCATGACTTGTAAATCTGAGATATTACTATTGTTTGGTTTTAAATTTCGAGGACAAAATTTTTTTAAGGTGGATAGATTTGTCACTCCCAGTTTCCAAAAACAGGGATATTTTTGTAATTTTCCACTTTAAAAATTATTTTGGAATTATTTATTTATTATTTGTAATATTTTGGGGTTATTTGAATCGGGTTCGAATTTCAACTCATTCCGACTTGTTTTGACTTGTTTCGGGGACCCGGGATAGTTTTGACCTTAGCGGGCCCACACACTAGCTAGCCATGGACCACAATATTACCATCAAAAGTTAGAAGGATTAATCATGACCCCATGGATTAGGTTAGACCTAATTAGAACTTTAGATTTACATTTTTAACCCCCAAACCCTAAGCAACCTTGTAAGGAGCTAATAAAACAATAGGAGGGCAAACTTGTAATTAGTCAAAAAGGGGGTTTGGGCTTTCTTTGGCCGGCCACATCATGTGGGGGTAGGTAGGAGAGAGAAAATCACTTCTTTTGTTCTCATCCACTTCTTCTTCTTCTCCAAAGGGTTCCTTCCATTTTTTGAGAGCTCCACCATTGTTCCATCTCCAAATAGGTAAAAATTCTTCTCTAAAATAATTTCCATTTCATGTAGAATGGTTAGGAAACCCATAGGATTGATTCTCATGGTTGTGTCTCCATTAGGGACCATTTTGTGTCCTTTTGGATATTTTTAGAGGTGTCCAATATGTAGGATTGTGTCCTAATGGAGAAAACTCTATTTGGACACTTGTAGAATTATTGGTGTGTTGTTTTGATGCTATTCTAACTTGATTCCAGATTTTTACATGTTTTGAGAATGTATTTTTCCATGTATCATATTCCTATAATATATATATATATATATATATATATATATATATATATATATATATATATATATATATATATATATATATATATATTTATATATATATATATATATATATATATATATATATAATATATATATATATGGAGGGTTATTTATGTGGATATATTTGTGATGGGGTGATGTTGTTTGTGTTTGGGAAGGGGACTTGATAGGTTTGGCTAGAGGGAGCATTGAGTGTGTGTGTGTGTGTGTGTTGGTAGTGTTGGTGTTTGGTGATTTGTTTGAGAGGGGAAATCATGTGATATTGGTAGAGAGTATGAGATGGTTTATGAGTGATTTAGAGAGGGGTAGAGGGAGTTTGAGTGAGTGTTTAGAGGGAGAGGGAAACCAACCCGTGGCTGTCCCTACAGTCCCAAAACAGCCCACATTTCCCCCTCCTAAATAGTCTCCTTTAGCCCCTTGGCTGTCACTTGAGACCCCCCATAAACCACTTCAATTCACCCCAAAACAGTCCCCCATTGAACCCTAAATTCTGTCCTATAGATGGCTGTTTTTAAACCATGTACTGCTGTCATTAACCACCGCAAAACAGTCCTCAAATTGGCCTCCATGACAGCCCTTAATACCACCACCAAACCACTTCAAAAACCAGTCCACTTTGACACCAAATCAGTCCCTAACTTGTCCCACATGCACAGCCCTATAACACCATCAATTTCAGTCCACAAACCTCACAAAATCAGTCCCCCAAGTCCTCCAAAACAGTCCACAAATTGCCATTGTATGTATGTGTGTATTTGTGAGATATTGTGTGTGTGTGAGAGAGAGCTAAGTGAGTGATACTAGTATCCTATAGTATATCCTATAGCTAAACTAGTAGGAAACCTATAGGAAACCTATGAGAGTGATAAATATGTGAGTATATCATGAGAGTGAGTGGTGTAGATGAGTGTGGTAGAAAGAAGGGTAAAATTCATGATATAGATTAGGTAATAGGGTAAATCTATACTCCGTATCCTAACATGGCCTAGATACCTAGGATACCCAAATTTCTTGGTAGGTAAACCTTAGATGGGTTGATATCTAGCTACCCTAAGGAGCCTAGGCAAGTACCATGGGTATTTGCGGGGTTTCATTGGTATTGGGCAAGGTATCGGGATTTACCTTAGAAGGGTAAATGCTAGTTTTGCCTAGAAATAGGGTATTGGTGTTAGAAGCCTAAGATAGAGTTAGAACTTGATTCCCGTGGTTGGTAATGATCAAATATGGTACTCAAAGACTAGTTTTGACGTCGGTTGACCTTTTTGACCAAAAGTCAACAAAAGTCAACCGAGAGTCAAACTTAGTCTTTAAGCGACCCGATTTGACCGAAACCAACCCAGAGTTGACCAGTTGACTGAAAGTCAACAGTTGGTCAACATCAGACTAGTTTGACCTAGGGTTGACCTAGAGTTGACCAGGGTTGACCAAAGTTGACTTTTTGACCAAAAGTCAACTGTAAGTCAACCGTTGATCCTGATTGACCTAGTTTGACTTGGATTGACTCCCAGTAACCTAGAATAACCTAGTATGAACCAGTATGACCTAGTATGACTCAGTTTGACCTAGATTGACCTAGTTTTGACTTAGACTTGCATTTATGGATTATATTAGTTTCTTTTTTAGTGTTAAGCCCTGTTTGACTCATAGTATCTTATTTTAGGTCTGTGATCACTCTGAGCATCTGTTCACCCTATCAGCTCAGGACCACAGGCGAGTACATTCACTGATATTTTTCATTGTCTTGATATCTACTATATCCGATTCAGTCGTAGTGTTTTACTTGATTCCTGACACGATGTTTCACGGACTAGTATACGTCGGATCCTGTCATGAGATGTTATTCCTAGACCCTCTTGGTATATGAGTATGTGATGTTCATGTGTTCCTGTACTTATATAGACACTGATTTGGAAGTGGGCTGGCCCCCTGCTCTTGAACCCCGTGTCATGACGTGCCATGTCCGGATCCGTGATACTATTCGGGGATGGGGGAATTATTAGGGGTTATGTGATCAAGCCATCCTGTAACTATACATTGCTAGCGTCACCCTCACCTCACGTAGGGTGTTGCAGACACCCCATTACCAGTTATCCAGGTTGGATGGCATGACTCTCCGTTGAGTATACCGCGGATTGCCGGGCCAAGTGGATAACCGTCTCTTGCTTCCCTAGCCGATCACATATCGCTCTAATAATTCAAATCACTTTTTTACATTTATTGTCATACCTTATATTTCCAGTTCAGCTTTACTTACTGTACTTTCACCATGCTATGATTCATTTCTCACATGCTCTACCTGCCTTTCATACTGTACCATGATTTGTGACCAAGTTCTGTTTGGAAGAAGGGTTACAACCCCGGTCCTTGTTTGGTTCAAGGGTTGTAACCCGGCTTTCAAATGGTTCCCAAGTCGCATATATCTTTTGTCTTGTATTTTATTATTATTATCTCTTATAGTATTTCTCAATTCATATAGAACTGCTGTTGGTGTTTGTACTTGCTCATTTTCCTGACAGGATACCGTTGACAAATTTTACAGATGACTCTGAGACTAACTGCCCGACCTACTACGGGATTGATTCTGATGGATTAGACTTAGTCCGTGGCTTATTGGTAGAGCCACTGGACTTCGCTTACCCTGAGTAGCCTAGTTAGTTAGGTTTGCCTGGCCTGCGAGCCAGCTAGTACATTTCAGTTTGTAGTATCTTTATACTTATATTATCTGAGACTCTGGATGTTGTGTTAGCTATGACTTGTGGATTTTGGACTCGTTTCCTGTTTTATCTATCATATCTCTGTTCCATGATATCTACCTTAGTTTTGATATATGTGATTGAGACTGTATTGCTATGTCACCTCCATTCGGAGTGTATATAACTGTACAGATACATTTATCTATTTTAGTCATAGTATTTACAGACCCTATATACAGCGTTCTACCGCCGATTCTGCGGCGTAGGTTGGACGTAACCACGTGCTCGTGCCCCTCTTTAGGGTGCGGGTCGTGACACTTGCTGCTGGAAAATAGTGGCAACAACAGCAGAAATGCTACTATCTTGGTCGGGTCAGGCGGCCCTGGGCAGCTACCAGAGGTGGGCCCCTCTTTGGGTGGTCCCCGAGGTGTGGGGGGTATGGTGACCGGCCTGGGACAGCGCAGCGGCGGCTATGGCAGCGGTAGCAGCAGCTATAGCTTAAGCAACATCAGCAGTAGCTTCCATGGAGGAGAGGAAAGGTGGAGGTAGGGAGAAAAGGAGGAGCAAAATATAGAAAAAAAAGGAGGAGGAGTTTTAGGATTTGGGGGGAAGCCTTGGCCGGCCAATGCAAGGGGTGAGTGTATGCTTATAGAAGGGAAGGAGAAAGAGTATGTGTGAGGGTTTGAATGGAACATTAAATGAGGATGTGATGTGTGTGTGTACACATGTGATAGGTCATTGGAAACTGACTTGAAATGATGTGGGGATGTGAGGGAATGAAGGGTAGAATTAATTGAGCCATCTTTTGGCTTGACCAAAAGTGGTTAATTATTAATGTTGGATGGTTGAGTGTGTCATAAGCTAACCCTTTATTTGTGTTCATGGATAAGGAGTTTTGCCCACTAGGTTTTAGGAGATGTCTTGGTTGTGTGTTTGGTGTTTTGTAGAGAATGAGTGGTGTTGTGTGTTTGGGTGTGTCATGAGGGTGGTCACATGTAACCACCACTTTTCCAGATGAGGGGTATTTTTGACTTTTCATATTTCTTTTATTATTGTGAATTCAAATTATATTTTGAGTGATAAATTTATTTTACAAAATTAGTCATTATATTTTTTGATTAATTATCTATAATATTGGATATGGTGCATATGTTTTTATTAAATATGATTAGTGGTTATCCATTAGTTAAAATTGTTGTTAATGACCCTAGTAAACCTAATTAATGAGACTAGACAAGTATCAAATCTCATTTATGTTAGACTCTAATTAACCTCTAGTTAGACTAGCAATATTAATTAGGAAGTTTGACTAAAAATCTAATTAGGAAGAAGGGCTATTCCCTAAACTTGTCATGACACATAGAGGGACCTTATAGACATTTTATACTAGCCCAAAACCCTAAACCTACCTATTTTGGACAACCAACACATTTCCCCTAGCCTATAAAAAGAATGACTTCTTCTTCCTCTTTCCTTTTGAAACCCTAATCCTAATTTAGAAGTTCTTCCACAAATTGTTCCAACCCTCAAATTTCCTCCAAATCAGCCCAAATTGGTCTCCTTCTCTTCCCCTTGGAGAGTAGAGACTTTGGAAATAAGACATTGGAGTTTGGAGCCCTTGGAGCTTGAGGACTTCTAGATCTTAGGACTTTGTTATTGGAAATCCATCTCCCAATATGTAAAATGTATTCTAAACCTGTCAATTCATAGTAAATAGTGTAGATGCATCAAATAAGAACCCACATGCATTAGGTTTGTCAATGGTGATGAGTTTTGACTCTTCTCTTCCTATTTGAGGACTTTTTCCTTTGCATTTGACTCAAATTGGGGGAAAATCTGATAATAGCAATTCTAAGGTTTGTGAATAGGTTCATTGGGTCACATTTGTGATTTAGAATGTGTGGATGTGCTTTGGGTCAAGTTTGGATTCATTTGGAGTGCGTATCATAGACGTATTACAACGTATCCGATACTGTCACGACCCACACCCACTTTTCTGGATGCGAGTGCGAGTCCAAGTCCAGCCTACATCGTAGTATCGGCTGTAGTACGTTGTATGATCCGTAATACACAAGTGCTCATAAAATAGTCATTTTATTGCTCATTCACATTTCTAAATCAATTACAAAATTTACAAGATTTATATTTAACCAAATACAATTTCTCACAAAATCTAATATAACAAATCTAAACTATCTAACCAGTCTCTAGGTTTTGGCCTCCGAGATATGTCTAGCTCTACCTGAAGAAACCCAAAGCAAGAGAGCAAGTCATCAAGAATCTGTCAACTGAAAAAAATATCCAGTCAGGATTGGAACAAGTTCACCATAACACCACACTACATAATATAATATACATGCATGAAGGAAACAATAATAAGAAAAATGAACTATACTCATAACACGAAAGAGTATAACAATAACATAAAGACAACATGGCAGTCGACTTGATGGAAAAGAAATGAATGAACAATATAGCAACTAGAGGTCACATGTATTGTGTGTTTTAGAATACCAACGTTCAACATGTGGTTGGGTTAGGAATCGAACAGTCAACACGTAAGGTGTATTGCCTAAACAAATAATGTCACACGGTCCCCTGACCGAATAAACTTTGGGCTACAATAGGGTACCACATGTCTACTAATCGTATTCTCCCACCCGACTATCTCACAAGTACATGTCCAACACAAGAAACATTAACAACACGATAAGTAAGAATCACGATAAACTAGAAATTAGGCATGAACATGTACATATACTCTAGTGACTCTAACTCTCGTGTACAAGTAATAATCATGATGAATTTAGAACAGTGACAACAAGAAATATGAAGATATAACAGTAAAAAGAACATATGAGGATACAAGCAATACAAAATAAAGGTAATATAATGCTATAGTGAAACTTGCCTTGCTCGAAAAAGGATGAAGTCGCGACTCACGATGTTGTCCGATCTATCCCGACAAATAAATGATCATAAGTTAGATTATGAAAATACCACTCTAAAATCCTAGAAAGTGACCAATGGTTTAACATAACTAATCCTATTTAATTCTAAAATAAATCATTTAAAAACCTAATTTAATTTAATAATAATCTGAATATAATCTAAACAAAGAATTTGGCCATAAAAAGTCATGTTTCCAATTTTGGAAACCATAGCACGCAAATCGAGACGTACCGTTGACCATCTAGTCAAATGTCATGAACTCGAGATTTGGAAAGTGCACTTGGCATATTTTAGCGCCATGAGTCCACTGGAATCGACCGTGCCAAAAAATCACGCTTTGGTCAAAAGATATCGTCGTTATGGCTAACCGTGACCAAACCGATGATTTACGAACAAATCTGAGTTCAACTGAATAACTAAAATAGTAAACAAACCTCTGAAATTTTGGAAAAATTCTATATCGAAGATCGTCATGTTTCTAACACATTAAACGGATCGCAAATCGGAGCTCGAGATCTCTCGGGATCTCGAAAACCGTACGACGTGCCGAGATTTGGACAACAAACACTCACAGAATTCTCCAAAAATTCAAAAGCAAAATATTCAAAAATAAATTATATATTCTGAAATTTTACCTCAATACGAATCCAATAAAAAAATGACACATGAATCCTAGGTCGGGGCTGCCCGCAATCGCTCTAGGAAGTCGAGGAAACTCCGAGATCAACTCCTCCAAATTCGGCCAAGTGAACGGGCAGATGTCGTTGCTGCTTTGACCAAGCCGACTCGAAGTCGGCTAGCGAGCCGCCCATAAATAGAAGTACACACAGTCAGCGGCTGTGCCGCTGACAGCTGGGCTCCACTCAGTTTGCCCAAGCGGCTGACGGGTGGACCCCATCGCTGACGCGGGCGCCTGACTGTGTAATTATTTTACAGAACTGATTTTAAAATCAAATTAATTCCAAATAACTCCAAAAAAACCCTAAAAATTCCAAAAAATTTGTAAAAAATTATAGAAAATATATTTAACCCTCTAAAGTCTAAATAAAAATAGTTTGTCTCAAAATAGTCTCAAATGGCCTCCTAATAAATATTAGAAGCCTTTAAAATATATACAACTTAATAAAATAAATATCTAAAAATATCTAAAATTTATATTAAATATGAAGTAGCTAAATAGTGTTCATATAAAATATCTAAGAACTACATGGCTATAATATGATCATAGCTCTCTTATGGGCTTAGGTATGACTCCTAATAACCATAAAGGTTAATCATAAATAATTAATAAAAATAAAAAATTCGGGAAGCGGCTTACAAATCTATCCACCTTAGAAAATTTCGTCCTTGAAATTTAAAAGGCACGACTAGGCATGACTAAAAATATAATCAAGAAAATAATACGATAAATGATCGAAATTGGTCAGGCGTATAGATTCTACTACCCTGGGAAACTAAACTACTTTTGCTACTGCCATCTGCAAGACTGGTGGAGAAGGTTCTACTTCGCCTCTGAAAAATGAAAACTCTTCTTCGTCGAGAATACCAAAAATAATCTTGTCAATATGGCAATCTATTCTTGCGTATTGATCCTTCAACCAATCCATTCCTAGGACCACATCATGGTCGGCCATCGAAAATTCTATCAATCTAGCGGGAAACTCTCTACCGCTAACTATGATGCGACATGAGAAAAAGACTCTATCTACTCCTACAAGACCGTTACCAGTAAGTATATTGAGCCTTACTGATAATGACTCAGGCTCCAGTCCTATCCGGATCGCGAATCGTGCAGACATAAATGAATGCGATGCACCCGAATCAAATAATATTGATGCTGGAAAAGAGTTGACGAGAATGGTACATGTAAACCCCCCGTTTTTATTTAATATTTTTACTTATTTTATTTATTTGAAATATCTTGGTAATAATGTTAACATTATTTTTTGATGATTTAAAACCCACATAGATCATGCATATATTTTGTATTAGAAAATCCATATATATATATATATAATGGTGGTTAATTGTTTAGGTATAAGCCACATACGTTGAAATGCTTATATTTGGGCTAACAATGCATAATGTTCCTAGTCGAATTGGACCAATGAGCCTCTTATATATAGATATAATTATATATGTAGAACTATTATTTTAGGGCCTTAAGCATGTTATTCATTGAGCTCATATCTAAAGGAATCCTTTCTTTTATTTTTGCTAGTTCCAAGCCTGAGCCCAACTCTTCCAAACCTCAGCATACCCCATTCCAGCCCATGTAGACCCAAACCCATTGTTGTTGTATAAATACACTACATTCGCCAAAACCTAACCCTATATGAAAGCAGTTGCCTCCACTTCGCCCTAGTCACCTCTGGCCGAGGTTGCGTCGGTGATGTGAACTGCTTGAGCGTCGAGCAGACCGACGCGAGTAGGAGCCGCTGCATACGTTGATGATGAAGTTTCCGACCATTTATAAATGCTGAAAGCCTGATGACTTCCATCCGCGTCCCTCCGCCCTGTCCGGCCTAGTCCCAGCACCTCGCTCCTTCTTCTGCCATTGCGCATGCCCAAAGACCGACTCAGTTGTCGGCAACGTCAATAGTACTTCTTACTTCCCCAGCGGCGTCGGCGTCCTCTGCGACCAACCCCCATGGTCGATGCCGTTGTCGTAATCCTCCTGGCGACACTCCAAGCCTCACCAACAACCGTGAACCCCTACCCCACCGTACTGCCACACTTGGAGAGCTCGACTCGACTGCAGCACACCGACAGCCGACGCGGCTGCGGGAGATCGAACATCTTCTACTGTCCTAGACGTGGTGGCATAGGCGAGCACCTGCCGCAAAGTCGACGGTATTACTCTGCAAAATCTAACAACCAGCAAGAAGCCACTCCAAGTATCAATTATCTCCTTCAACGAGAAACCAGTGGATGCCTACCGCGTCGTCCAACTTTGACGACGAGATCATCGCACATAGCCTGCTTGCGTGCGCCTGCATGTAACCAGAACAGGTAAGCTAGCCATCCATGGTTAAATTCTAATATACGTATAGCACTAAGAAAATAGGAAAGATAAAAGATTTATTTTCACCAATGGCAAGTAATAGGAAGAAGTTGTATGGTACAGTAGCACATAACCTATAATTGTCTACACGTTATACTAGTAGGTGGTATTAGAGCGGACATCCGGAGGGGCCGGCAAGGTTCGAGCCCCCCAATTGTGTGTGTGCGTGTGTTTTCAAAAAAAAAAAAAAAAAAAAAAAAAAAAAAGTTATACTAGTAGGTGGTGAATTGTTGTGGGTCCCAATCCCCAACCCTTTTGTCCTCTGTGAATAAGAATGGTATGTGTATTTGCACATAGGACCTACTTGTCCAATCATTTCTCATGAAAAGTGATAGAAATCATTAAGAATACCATAACAAAAGCATTAAAAGCTAAGTACTTCATATATATATATATATATATATGATAGTCTAGTAAAGATTTTTCTTAATAAAGATTTTTCTTAATGTACACATTAAATACTATTGGAAAGTTTCCTTAATAAATAAATTAGGAATTTCAATAAAACCCTTCGCCAATTCGGGCGACGTGGTCGTGCACCGTAAGCATCGAAAGACGCATACGGATATTATGGACGTGTGGGCTTTGACGGAATTCAAATTGGTCGCGTGTGCGCGACGAATTTGATGCGTATCCGTCAAAGTTCACCGTATCGGCCTCTGTGCAAATTTCTCAATTACTTTGTGCACGTTTGCCAGATCGAGACGAAACTTATGCCAATAGGACCGTATCATTTTTTTGGTCCTATATGCCAAGTTTGGTCCGATTCTGAGACAGTTGATCGGATCGTCGTTTCGCAGGCCCCACGATCCGATTCAATGGACGATTTTGTGCACGGCCCACCGGAATCCATAATTGGATATACCGTTGGGTTCATATCATCAAAACGAATCCGTAGACATGTAGTTTGACGACTTTAGAGACCATCGACTCTGGCATGCTTTTCGGTGCAAAGCGGGTCCAACGACGGACACCATTTTGGCCCAAAATTACCGTTTTATCCCTATGTCCAGAATTGGACTTAAGGACAGGCAATCCTAGCTAATTTGACTATTCTGAGAATGTTGGCAATATCTGTTTCATCTTTCGGAGACAGTTGTGAGACTTGGACCTTCTGACTTGTGGATTGGCGATATATTGTTGGTTTTCCATGCAACCACCAGGCAAGATACCTTGCCTCCCTCTACAGTTCATTATTCATGCTTACAGTTCCTTTACTTTATATATGCTATCAGTTAGTTCTCTAGTTGTCATGATTTACATGCTTATTTAGTCCCTATATCTTTATATGTTATCAGTTAGTTATTTCAGTTCTCTTGATTTGCATGCTTTACTTTAGACAGTATTTACCGGTTTATTAGTCATGTTCTTTTATCGTTATCATGCTTGATTGGATGTCGTGGTTCTATCGGATTGGTTCCCTCTCGTACCGTGTCGTGAGTCGTATCGTGTCATAGGAGGTGTAAGTCATAACGGAACTGATGTACCTTGTATTGTGAAGCTAACCTGCGAGTCCATACTAGGGGTGAGGGTTAGTAGTTATCTGTGTCTTAAGCTAACCTGCGAGTCCACACTAGGGACGAGGGTTAGTAGTATATGGTTCACACCTGCGACTCCACACTAGGGGCGAGGGTGATGCTAGCCTGCGAGCCCACACCAGGGGCGAGGGTTAGTAGTTGAAGCTAACCTGCGAGTCCACACTAGGGGCGAGGGTTAGTAGTTGTTCAAACCTGCGAGTCCACACTAGGGGCGAGGGTTTGAGTATTCGATTGATTATCCATTGACATCGTGATGTCGTGTTCTCTTGTTCTTCTCCAGCAGTTCGGTTATGCGTAGTGGTACTTCCAGTCGTATATAGTCGTATTTTCGTGTTGATTGGACTTTTTTCTGTTTATTTTTTGTATTTTCTTTATTGTATGATAAACTGCTAGATAGGCATATTTTTATGTATCTTGATATGTCCTCTGAGGACCTGATGATCTCTTCAGGTTTAGCGATTGCATGGAGTTAGTGGCAGGGCAGGATGGTAGACGATTGTGATGCATGTTACAGGCATTTGTCAGTGATATTACATTGTTATCCTTTCGTGCTTTACATTCCTTATCAAGAGATATCCTGCTTATTGATTCACTTTAGAGACTCTAGTTATATTCCTTGAGTCTTATCGGACATTTATGCTAGTGGGCTGCAAACCACGACCCATAGTGTTCGTTCATGTTTCGTATACTTTCGTCTTATCGGACATTCCTTGAGTCGTATTCGAGTCGGGCTGGAGTCTGCTTGATACGTAGCTGGCTTGCACACGCTCTCGTGTCCGAAAAGCGGGTGCGGGTCGTGACAGTACATGCCACCACCTCACCTGATGCTAATTCTTCTGCTACTAACAGAGTCATAGCTTGACCCTTTCCTCTTGTTGTCGGTCCCCTTTGCTGGTGACCTCTCTTCCTGTTCTGAATCTAAGCTTGCACCTGAGCATATTATTGTTGTCACGACCCGCACCCTAGAGTAAGGGCACGAGACGTGGGTACGTCCAGCCTATGCCGCAGTGTCGGCGGTAGAACGCTGTCCTAGGTCAAACATCTAACAAAATAAAGGTACCTGTACAGTATATACTCTCCGAATGGAGGTGACAAAGCAGATACAGTCTCAATCATATCTAAGGTAGAGCATGATAAAGATAGATAAAACATGAAATCCAAAAGAGATACCGCAGATAGAAGTCTAAGTGTCTAAGATACACAAATCCAGAAATACATCTCAAAGCTCAAATACAGTAATCCATAAATACAACTCAAGACAACTGAAAATAAGCTATGAGCAAAACCCTAGCTATCTATACAACCTCTACTGTGTCTCCTCTAGGCTAGCAGGCAACCTCCAGGCTATCTGTAAAATTTATCAACATGTCCAGTCAGGACAGGAGCGAGCACAATACATCTCAACAGTTCATAGCAGGTTAAAAAATATAATCATGCAGTAAAGAAAGATACAGGTACTGAAGGAAATACAGTATGTAAATAGAGGAAGAGCTGTAATAGAAATATCTACTATAAATAGAGACTAACAGTGGCTAGTGAGTCAGAGTACAATATAGACATGTAAATGGCATAGGAGATTCTGATGAGACACTATGGAAAGATTTTGATGAGATACTACTTGGGTATTATTCATATGTCTACTTCTACTCCCCCGTACCCCCAATCAATACACAATGATCCAAGCAGGTTATGTTATGATTCCATGCAAAGGCCCCCGAAGGGTGATACAAGGATGTCCCATAAATGGGGATTCTAGGAGATTCTAGGATACCCAGTAAATAGGATAAGGATTCAAGGAAGACTCTGTGATCATAAGAGTATATGTCACAAGTGATCAATGAACCAATAAAGCATAGTGATACGCCATGTAAGTGAAACACACAGAACATGTAGTACCCGATGCTCCCTAAGGATAACATCTCAAGAAGGGATCCATATAGTACCAATCCGTGTGACCAACGTGACAGTAACAAGTAAAGTAATTTAAAGTAGGAAAACAATTCTAAGCAGGATATGAAATGATCAGAGAATGTACTCGCCTGCTATCTGAATGTCCAAAGAAAATATATTGTCCGAGGAGAGGTGTCTGGCTCCTATTTAGAACAGCACAAGTCACAACAAGTCCAAAATAGTAAAATAAAGCTCTACTATGCATTCTACATGATTCTAGGTTATTCTAGGTCAAAGTCAACTCTTGGTAAACTCTGGTCAACCGTACTAGTCAAATTAGGTTAACTAGGCAGTACTAGGTCTAAACCTAGACTAACAAGTCTCATTAGGCCTAACCAAGCCTAGACTAACACTCACACAAAATCACAAAGCTACACAAGTTATCAAACACATATTACATATATATTCATATATATTTTTATTACAAGCAAGGTGCATAAAGACAAGAAGTGAGTGATACATGAATGTGGATATGGCAATGTGTATATAGCAGTACAATGTGTTCAAGTGTGAGGGTATTATGTTAGAAGGATAACATTTAGCAAGGGTTCATTGTGTCACATAGAAGAAATAACATGTAAAGCATAGGTTTAGCATGTGTGTGTGGGTGTTAATCATAACAAAAGGGTTTATTTATACATCAAAGGGTTTACTCATAACAGTAAGTAGGTTTTATGTGTATTCATGCTTGGGGTTACTGTCAACATGTAGAAGGGGGTTTTAACATATGAACATGGTGCTAAGTGCTAATATGGCATCATACATTCCTATCATGTTGGCATTCATATATAGCATACATTCATACTTGATTACGTTACTTACTTACATATGGATACTTGCATACATGTTTCAATACCTTGCATTACCCACATGCTTGTATTTTATCCATTCATTCATGCATTGCATTCATTCATTCATTCATGCATGCACCTATACATACATATTTGAATACATTATATACTTTCATACATTATATCATTTATGCATACTCTATATTATATTACATTCTCTTAACACACACACACACATATATATATATATATATACACATGCATACATACATATTTGTACATACAAGGATACACAAAATGTATATGTCGTATAGTAATCTTCTACTTAAAATAAATACTATTTAAATTAAGCAATTATTAAATTCTAGGATTAAAGTATGTTGTAGATCTTTGTGTTAGCTTTTCGAAACTTTAAACGGATCACATTTTCGTGTCCGGAAGCTCCCGAAATCACAAAAATACTGAAACGCGTTCGTCTTTCGTACAGCTGACACTCAAATAATTTTACAGAAATTTTCAGAATGAATTTGGCTTAACAAAATATATATTTGGAAAGCTAACTTCGATACGGTTCTTTTAAAAAAACGGAAGATAAATCGGAGTTCTAAGCTAAAAGTTATGACATTTCTAAGTTGCTATTGCTACTAAAAACGTGGATAAATATTATGGCGAATTTAGGTAGTTTGAGACAAAAGAAACACAAGTATATAACATAATATATCAAGAACTCACTCTCTACACTAATATATATATATATATGAGACACTATAGAACACATCTCCAATACAAAAATATGAGATTAAACATGTAATAATTTATTCATACATAACAACAACACATAGTGTCTCCAAATTTGGGGTTTTTCCACATGGACACAACCACAACACAAAGGACACTCCTATGACCTCCAAATGGACACGAAATGGACACAAATGGAGATACAACCATGGGAATCATTTCTATGGGTTCAAAATATTTCTATATGCATGTAGGGATGGATTAGAGGAGAGATTATACCTTCCGGGAGAGAGATTCAAAGGAAAATCCTTCCGACACGACACCGACACGTAGAGATTCTAAAAGGACACGAATGAGCTCCGAATCCTCCCAAACTTGGCTAGCACCCTCTAATCATGGAGTAGAGGAGAAATGAAGAAGATTTGGTGAAAGAAATGGTTGATTTGGAGATAAAATCAATGGAGGTTCATCTCTAAATTAATTTGGGGAAGAACAAGAGAGAGAAAGTGGATGAAAACAAATGAATGAAAGAGTGACTCACTCCTTATCCCCCCATAGGTGGCTGCCCGAAAAGGGTGAAGTGTCCCCTATTTGAATGTCCAAAATGTCCTCCACTAATCTATTTGATTTAAATTAGGAATGGGTTAAAGGTTGAGGTCAATTTAGTCTAGTTTTAAGTCTCTAATTAAACTAAACCTATCCATAAATAATTAGTCTAACTACTAACTAAAATTAATATCATGTGGACTAAAATTAATATCATTTGGTCCATGCCTAACTAGTGTGTGGGTCCCACTAGAGTCAAACTACCCCCCCCGGGTCCCCGTTTCAAGTCGGATTGAGTTGAAATTTGAACCCGACTCAAATAACCCCAAAACAATATCATAAATAATAAAATAAATTTCAACCCCAAAATAATATCATAAATAATAAAATAAATTTCAAAAATATTCAAAAATATAAAATGACAAAAATACCCCTGTTTCTGAAAACTGGGGGTGACAAATCTATCCACCTTAAAAAAATTCGTCCTCAAAATTAAACAAAGCAATCACAGGAAACACATGCAGAAAACAATCTCATTCAAATACTTTTCAAAAAAAAATCTGCAATAAAAAAAATCTCTTTGAGGCACATCAAACATTTGTAAATAAAAACTGATACGTGTCCGCTACGGACACAAAACCATCACAAAATCACACCTATCAAAGGTCAAAATCAACAATCACCAACGCAATAAATATCAAAATAATTCAAAGAGGTCAAATACAAAATATCCTTAGGCCAGAAATGACATTAAAACATCCTAATCACATGGTTAGGCTCTAGGTCAAACAGTCTCTAGGGTTTCACTAGCAAAACATCAAAATCATAAGTCATGATTTTAAATAGTTTTAAAATGATTTAAAAATTACCAAAAATCATATCATGATTTAAATGTCAAATCAATAAATGATTAAAATTATAAAATTTCAAAATTACCCTCATTTTAGAAAACTGGGTGTTACAAGTCTACCCACCTTAGAAAAATTTCGTCCTCGAAATTAAAATGTTCATACTCCTTCTAGGTCAAACCCCCCACAATCAAAGTCTAAGAACTTAAACAATCATACGATTTAAAAGGATGACATACGGGGTCATGGCATATGGTGGTAGTGAAAGTCTCATCTAGGTATACTAGTCATGCTAAACCAAAACGGTATGTTAAACCAAAAGGTCATAGGGTATCAAAACATACAAGCAATCTAGGGTGCTAAACTAGAAAAGATACAGAAATAACAATCATCAAGACTGTAAGGCAGTCTACCATCCTATTTGAAAACTGGTACTTATCAAAATAAAATAAAGTTAACTACCATTTATCTAATAAGGGGTACTATTCAAGAAAATCAAAATCAAAAGTTAAAGAATGAAAGCCAATTGCATGGAAATCCATTCATAATATATTTATATATATAGCGTTAGAGAGGGAAAAGCTAGCATTATGTACAAGTTATGTAGTTCGTGTGTGTATGGGTGTATGTGGACATGTTCATATGGTTAGATAATAGGCGTGTGTGTATGTGAAATATACATGAAAGTGCATAGGAGGATTTGGGTTTCAAACAATAACTATCAAGTTACACTAATCATGGCATATTGGTTAAACAATCTACAATACACAACTCATTTGCTCATAACAAGCATGGCTAACCATGCATATATGTATATATAAAGAGGTAGAGATTTAGTTATGTATCTATATACATTATAACATGTATGCATAAACTCTATATATATCTATATAAATATATGAACATAACATAGAGAGGAATGATTAGGTTTACATGGCAGTGTATACTAAGTTAGAGTGTGTGTGTCATTGTACAGGATTATAGCTTTAGTATTGAAAGGTTAAACCCAGTTTTAGTTCAGCATTTACATACAAGAATCTGAAATAAGCTAACATTCAAACCAGTGTAATATTAAAATAATACAGTTTCAAATTTTAGGGGTTTGTAACATCACAACTAACTCAATGCTTCCAATACATCCTAACATGATAGAGAAGAAACCCTAACATACTAACCATACATTTAGCTAAGCATACAGTGCAATATTACATATTAAATCTGAAATTGAACTAAGCATTAGAAGTCAATGTGAAAATGTTAACATGTATTCAGTTTTAGGATCTGGAGAAATTCAACATCAAACAAACCCAATGTTTATCACAACCTAACATGTAAGAATATGAAACATAAATTTATATCCCTACATACCACAATGTATATAGCTCAAAATATTACATTTGAATAAAAATAAAACAGCAAATTGAACTAAACATTTGGAATCCATTATTAAGGGTTAATATGCACACAGTCTTAGATTTGACAAATTCAAACATAAACTCAACCAATTTCCCTAAAAAAAAATTCTTTTGAAACCATGTATATAACATACATGTGCAGTGATGTAAACAAAACTAACAACATGAAACCTATATTTGAATTACGAATTTAAACTGGAAAAACAGAAAACCAGAAATATTAGGGTTTTGACAATTTAAACATCAACAACATATTAATATGTATTTAGATAGGTTGGAAATCAAAGTGTAGCATGCATACGTATCAGGCAAAGTGTCTGTGTCCACTATATATATTCTCATGTCCCAGTATAAAAATCAAATTCTATATCAAGACCAACATTTAGATTCCTACCAAGATTGCAAAGCAGGTGATTGATGTAATCAAGACAATTTTATTATTATTATTATTATTATTATTATTATTATTAATATTATTTAATACAAGAATAATAGCAAGAAGGAAATAACGATAAAATCTGTTCTACTTATCTATTTAAAAGAAGAAACCATTTTGAAACCAGAGCTATAATATAAAATCCAAGATAAGGTCTAGCAAAATCATCGATTCATTATTTTAAGAAGAGATTCATAGTAAGAAGTTACACAAGGTTTAAAATAACAGCTAAAGCTACTCCTAAGTTAAACAATGAGAAGCGAAACAAACAAAACAAAAAAAATTTGAAAGACTGAACAAAATAGAGAAAACATGTTCAAAAGCATTTAAGGTACAATCTGATAATCATATGCGTCTATCCAAAATCATGGTACTCTAAATCCTCGTCATACTAGTAAGCAAGGCTACAATAATCACAGAGTCCTCGACTTAGGCACATACCTCTAGAATCATGGTATTTAAAATTTTTGCGATGCCGCTAGCTTGGCTGCGAAAACCTTAAATTCCCATACCCGAGAAATATATCCAAAATCAAACTATATGTCCTCACCATGCTGGCTAATGTGACTGTAGAAGACTAGATTCCATAACTTAGATGACCTAGCCTATATGATTTCATCTTGACAAAAATTAAATTAAATCAACAATGGATACCCAAAAATCAAATTTATCAACGAACATCAAGATTCAAAACTGAACAATAATCATCAAATCATATAAATACAAACTCGGATGCAACAGCTAACATCAAAATTCAAAACTCCACAATCATCATCAAAATCAAGTTCAACAACAGAAAGTAAAGATAAATCAAATCAAGGGAAGAAGAGTTTTTCAAATCGAAGTTAAAATAAGATTCTCAAGGGTCGTCCCAGGAATCTCTCAAGGGATCCTAACTGTGATTGAGTACCTTCAAAAATATATCCTAATCCTACTGCAGGCTGTAGTGGTACTCTAGTTCGAATACCACTACACAAACTCGACCTGCATGGGCCACCACTGTCACGATCCGCACCCTAGAGTAAGGGCACGAGACGTGGGTACGTCCAGCCTACGCCGCAGTGTCGGTGGTAGAACGCTGTCCTAGGTCAAACATCTAACAAAATAAAGGTACATGTACAGTATATACTCTCCGAATAGAGGTGACATAGCAGATACAGTCTCAATCACATCTAAGGTAGAGCATGATAAAGATAGATAAAACATGAAATCCAAAAGAGACACCGCAGATAGAAGTCTAAGTGTCTAAGATACACAAATCCAAAAATACATCTCAAAGCTCAAATACAGTAATCCATAAATACAACTCAAGACAACTGAAAATAAGCTATGAGCAAAACCCTAGCTATCTATACAACCTCTACTGTGTCTCCTCTAGGCTAGCAGGCAACCTCCAGGCTATCTGTAAAATTTATCAACAGGTCCAGTCAGGACAGGAGCGAGCACAATACATCTCAACAGTTCATAGCAGGTTAGAAAATATAATCATGCAGTAAAGTAAGATACAGGTACTGAAGGAAATGCAGTATGTAAACAGAGGAAGAGCTGTAATAGAAATATCTACTGTAAATAGAGACTAACAGTGGCTAGTGAGTCAGAGTACAATATAGACATGTAAATGGCATAGGAGATTCTGATGAGACACTATGGAAAGATTCTGATGAGATACTACTTGGATATTATTCACATGTCTACTTCTACTCTCCCGTACCCCCAATCAATACACAAGGATCCAACCAGGTTATGTTATGATTCCATGCAAAGGCCCCCGAAGGGTGATACATGGATGTCCCATAAATGGAGATTCTAGGAGATTCTAGGATACCCAGTAAATGGGATAAGGATTCAAGGAAGACTCTGTGATCATAAGAGTATATGTCACAAGTGATCAATGAACCAATGAAGCATAGTGATACGCCATGTAAGTGAAACGCACAGAACATGTAGTACCCGATGCTCCCTAAGGATAACATCTCAAGAAGGGATCCATATAGTACCAATCCGTGTGACCAACGTGACAGTAACAAGTAAAGTAATTTAAAGTAGGAAAACAATTCTAAGCAGGATATGAAATGATCAGAGAATGTACTCGTCTGCTATCTGAATGTCCAAAGGAAATGTACTGTCCGAGGATAGGTATCTGGCTCCTATTTAGAACAGCACAAGTCACAACAAGTCCAAAATGGTAAAATAAAGCTCTACTATGCATTCTACATGATTTTAGGTCATTCTAGGTCAAAGTCAACTCTTGGTCAACTCTTGTCAACCGTACTAGTCAAATTAAGTTAACTAGGCAGTACTAGGTCTAAACCTAGACTAACAAGTCTCATTAGGCCTAACCAAGCCTAGACTAACACTCACACAAAATCACAAAGCTACACAAGTTATCAAACACACATTACATATATATTCATATATATATTTATTACAAGCAAGGTGCATAAAGACAAGGAGTGAGTGATACATGAATGTGGATATGGCAATGTATAAATAGCAGTACAATGTGTTCAAGTGTGAGGGTATTATGTTAGAAGGATAACATTTAGCAAGGGTTCATTGTGTCACATAGAAGAAATAACATGTAAAGCATAGGTTTAGCATGTGTGTGGGTGTTAATCATAACAAAAGGGTTTATTTATACATCAAAGGGTTTACTCATAACAGTAAGTAGGTTTTATGTGTATTCATGCTTGGGGTTACTGTCAACATGTAGAAGGGGGTTTTAACATATAAACATGGTGCTAAGTGCTAATATGGCATCATACATTCCTATCATGTTGGCATTCATATATAGCATACATTCATACTTGATTACGTTACTTACTTACATATGGATACTTGCATACATGTTTCAATACCTTGCATTACCCACATGCTTGCATTTTATCCATTCATTCATGCATTGCATTGCATTCATTCATTCATTCATTCATGCACCTATACATACATATTTGAATACATTATATACTTTCATACATTATATCATTTATGCATACTCTATATTATATTACATGCTCTTAACAAACACACACACATATATATATATATATATATATATATATATATATATATATATATACATGCATACATACATATTTGTACATACAAGGATACACAAAATGCATATGTCGTATAGTAATCTTCTACTTAAAATCAATACTATACAAATTAAGCAAACATTAAATTCTAGGATTAAAGTATGTTGTAGATCTTTGTGTTAGCTTTCCGAAACTTTAAACGGATCGCATTTTCGTGTCCGGAAGCTCCCGGAATCGTAAAAACACTGAAACGCGTTCGTCTTTCGTACAGCTGACAATCAAATAATTTTACAGAAAGTTTCAGAACGAATTTGGCTTAATAAAATATATATTTGGAAAGCTAACTTCGATACGGTTTTTTAAAAAAATGGAAGATAAATCGAAGTTCTAAGCTAAAATTTATGATATTTCTAAGTTGCTATTGCTACTAAAAACGTGGATAAATATTATGACGAATTTAGGTAGTTTGAGACAAAATAAACACAAGTATATAACATAATATATCAAGAACTCACTCTCTACACTAATATATATATATGAGATACTATAGAACACATCTCCAATACAAAAATATGAGATTAAACATGTAATAATTCATTCATACATAACAACAACACATAGCGTGTCCAAATTTGGGGTTTTTCCACATGGACACAACCACAACACAAAGGACACTCCTATGACCTCCAAATGGACACGAAATGGACACAAATGGAGATACAACCATGGGGGTCATTTCTATGGGTTCAAAATATTTTTATATGCATGTAGGGATGGATTAGAGGAGATATTATGCCTTCCGGAAGAGAGATTCAAAGGAAAATTCTTCCGATACGACACCGACACGTAAAGATTCTAAAAGGACACGAACGAGCTCCGAATCCTCCCAAACTTGGCTAGCACCCTCTAAACATGGAGTAGAGGAGAAATAAAAAAGATTTGGTGGAAGAAAGGGTTGATTTGGAGATGAAATCAATGGAGGTTCATCTCTAAATTAATTTGGGGAAGAACAAGAGAGAGAAAGTGGATGAAAACAAATAAATGAAAGAGTGACTCACTCCTTATCCCCCCATAGGTGGCTGCCCAAAAAGGGTGAGGTGTCCCCTATTTGAATGTCCAAAATGCCCTCCACTAATCTATTTGATTTAAATTATGAATAGGTTAAAGGTTGAGGTCAATTTAGTCTAGTTTTAAGTCTCTAATTAAACTAAACCTATCCATAAATAATTAGTCTAACTACTAACTAAAATTAATATCATGTGGACTAAAATTAATATCATATGGTCCATGCCTAAATAGTGTGTGGGTCCCACTAGAGTCAAACTACCCCCCCCCCCCCCCCCCCCCGGTTCCCCGTTTCAAGTCGGATTGAGTTGAAATTCGAACCCGACTCAAATAACCCTAAAAAAATATCATAAATAATAAAATAAATTTCAACCCCAAAATAATATCATAAATAATAAAATAAATTTCAAAAATATTTAAAAATGTAAAATGACAAAAATACTCCTGTTTCTGAAAACTAGGGGTGACAGTTGCGGCCTCTGCTGCTGGAAAGCTTATACCTGAGGCGGCAATGGCCTCGGAGGCTGGTACTGCTGCTGCTGCTGCACTGGTATCGGACCCCTAACCGATGGACTGGTTAGGGTTGATAAGATGAACTGGCTCTATGCGGGCAGGACCCCATCATGTGGTCCGATGCCCCACAAACCGAGCACAACCCCTGTGTTCTATGACACTCTGAAACTACATGTCCTGGCTTCCCACAATGAGAGCAGTCCATTGTGGAAGATTGCTTCTGCTTTTGTTGCTGAGGGTACGTCAGTGTCGAGTGCTGAACCGACAAAACTGTGGTCACTCTCCTAGGAGCTCTAATAGTCACAGTCCTAGCTACCGGGACTGGTGCTGATGACTGAGATAACTGACCATGAGACCTCTTTCGTCCTCCAGTTCGATCTAATATCCTCTAAAAGGTATATTTATGCCTCCTAGCTTCTCGCAAAACAACATTAAATGTCTGGTGCTCAAACTGCTCCACTGCTAGAATGATCTCTAGGTGGAGCCCCTGCTGGAATCGTTGCGTTCGGTCCAATTCAGTAGCCACCAAGGTAGGAGCAAACCGACTAAGCCTAAAAAAACTCGGCCGCATATCCATCGACCGTCCTTCCCATCTACTTGAGATTGCTGAATCTTGTATGTAGTTCATATCGAGCTACTGCATCAAAGTACTTCGTCTGGAACTTGTCACTGAATATCGCCCACAAGACAGGCATCACCAATCCAACTACTAGCATCGCCCACCAGCTGCGGGCTAAGTCCAATAATTGCAGGCGCATAACGGCTACCTTCTCTTCCTCTGGAATTCGAGCTGCCTCCAGAATAACCTCTATATCCTGTAGCCAAGTATCGGCGGCAATAGCATCTTCACTATCGTTAAAGAAAGAAGGGTTCAGGCACTTGAAGCTGTTAGCCGCATTGTTCCCTTGATAACCAACTTTGTCCATGGCATCTTGTACTGTCTGCTGCTGGACATCGCCCCGACGATCTTGTGATGCAAGCAAGTCCCGGATGAGTCCCATCATAGTTCTATTGTCATGCTCTACAGATAGGGCTGGTTGAACTGGTGGCTCTGGATCCCCAGAATGCATGACTCGGGATGCTGCTCCAGAGTGTTGGGCTTGGTCCCTAAGTTGCTGTTGGTTCACTTATTGTTGGTTCTCTAGGGGTGCTCTACTCGGCTGATCGGTAGGACCAGAAATAATGCCACTGAAGAAAATGACATGGGGAACAATAAGGAAGGACTAAGATAGATCAAGGATAAAGCACCTTATCGGGCCAAGATTCAGGAAGATTAAAAAGCACGAGTAGAGATCAAGGACGAATGCTGATTAAGACATCTATTCGATAAAACCCTCACATATCTTGATTTATAAGACCTACATGGGCCACCACTTAAACCGTGTCATGCCCTAGAACCAGAATACTAGAGAGCGGGGGACAGATACAGCCAGCTACATACATTAAAGTGTAACCTACCTCGCAATACGGTCACGGCTGTCTAGATGCATGAGGGTTAAACTACAATCCATCAGTCTCTATGGTTAAGAACAAGCCTAGTATCTCAATCTCAAGCAAGCAAATAAATGTATAAGATGTTAGATCATCAGACATACAAAGTAAGGCATCCCAAATATTACATATTTAGATGATCATGAAGCTAGTCATACAAAATACAAGACTAGCAAGAGTTAAGTCATACATGATCAACCCTAGGATTTGTCAATCATGTTACAGCCCTTAGGAAAAATAGAAATTTAGTTTCAACACGAGCTAACACTTGCTCGGCGGCTAAACGCCTCAAAAGAATAATTTACAAATAGAGTGGGAGGGCAAAATAAGAAACCCATTCGTTGCCAGGATTATGTCTGGTATTCACCATCTGACTGGAAGGCATGTAGATCCTTGGGTGCTACTCCAAAATCTGGCCATACAAAACTAGCTGGGTCAGAACCCAGAAGAGCAAGTGCCACAAGGAAGGCTTTATTAAGGAACTAAAACCAGCAGATAATTAAATAGAAGAATACATAAATGAACATGATTAAGTAACATGAAGACATGATTAGAATAAAATGATAGCTTGTATTAGAAAAACAAGAGACAGAATATAATTCCCATGCTAATCACGAGACAAGCATTCATGCACGGCCAATCAAGTCCTACGACTTGCTATCATTATCTAACTAGGGTTATCACAGGCATAGTTACTAGCAAGATGCAGTTGAGATATTCCCGCAGTCACAAGCCCTGCAGCTATCCAGGTTATCCATACGAGGTGATTTACAAAAGTTACAAGAGTTATCAAGATTACTAGTGTAATTTCATTACTCATATTTTTAAGAAGTGCCCCACATGACAGTGTACTAGAAATGTGTCCTATTCGTCAGCAGGCTACAAGTCCCTCGGGTGTGGCCGGGATAACAGATCGCCTGTAACTGGAAAAATCTCTCTATATGGACTACTTGATCAATCTAGTCATTTAACCTAGTCAGATTCAGTACGAATCCCTGACTGTGGTAACCAGGAATCCATGCCCTAGACATGATGCAAGACGAGATCGGTAGCTTGTACAGGCACAATCAAGAAAATCAATCACGGTGTCAAGACAAGAGTTACTTAGCAAGTCAGGGTAGCTATCGCAACAGCCTTCAAGATTATACATGTCATGTCAGGTTACTTGTCATGTCAAACATACTTGTCAGGAGTGTGCCTCGACGGGCCCCTATCAAGATTATTCATGTCATATCAAGTTTACTTGTTACTTGTCAAGAGTGTGCCTCGACGGGCCACTATCAAGAATTATCAAGACGGGTTCATATTATCATGTCGTGTTCATGTCAAGTTCTGATCATAGCCAAGAATTATGAAGTTCAAGTCCAAGTCAGGGCTCATGTCTAAGTCAAGTTTGTGTTACAGCTAAGTCAAGTCATGCTCAGGTCGGGTCAAAGCTCAGGGTACATACATATAACAAAACATGGCGATACACTAGTCATAAGGTGCACAATAATTGGAGTGCACGACGAGAATGGCGTGCGGCGCTAGGTGGCGCTCAGCCAGAAGCGCGAGGTGGCGCTAGGCCAAGTGGCGCAGGGCCAGGTGGCGCCAGGCCAGAGGGGCGCTGGGCCAGGTGGCGCCAAGCGAGAGGGGCGCTGGACTAAAGAGCACGCGGCCAGGATAACGCGGCACTAAGGAGCACGCACGCAACGAGATAGCACGACACTAAAGAGCGCGCGCGCACTGTTCATCTTCCCCAATAGACCGAGAATGACATCAAGGAACCCATAAACTAAAATGGCAATAACTTCCTCAAAACAAGTCAGAAACAGGACTTCCAATGGTCTAAACTGTGTAGAACGAGATTTTCTATAGCCTGGGACAACTAGTTTTAAGAAATACCAAGTTTTAATAGATCAAAACAAAAAAATATATCAAAACTTAGATCTACAAAAATGTATCTAACAAAACTAAAAATGCTAAGTTCTAAAGAGACTTAGAATCAAGTAAGGAAGAGAATGGAACAAAGAAACTTGAGATCCATCATGAAGCAAGTTGCACTTGCCTAGGGTTTCTTGGGTGTAGGTGGAGAGGAGTAATGGAGAAGAAGAAGAAATAAATGAAAGTAATAAAGAGAGAGAGAGGGGAGAGTTGACTTATATATCAACCCTTCTCATCTCAAACCAAAATGAACCAAACTAAGCCAAGCCAAGCCAAGTCATGTCGAACCAAACCAAATGAACCAAGGAAAGTTTCAAGCTAAATAAGACAAGTCTAACTACGGTCCACCTGACAATTTCTAGAAATTCGTACACGTATACAGAAAATATGTATAATAGGAAACGGGAGTGATGATGTCCTTTTGTTGTTATTCCACTGCATCCTCAACTTAACCACCTATCCTGCAGTTGGCCTTGGCATGTGCCCTGTATACTAGTTTGGTTCTGACCACTGAGCTTTTAGAAATCAATTTCCATTATATGATGAATATTTTGCATATATATATGTATGGTAGTAGTACTATTAGAAGGGAGAAGGTTTAGTTGCTTTGGTTAGTTAAATACATTCATATATTAGAGAGGGGGAGTGGTAGGAGCATAGTGATTAGTTTTAAGAAGCTTTCACCAGTTGTGAGATTTGGGGCTTGACACTTGATGTATCAATCTACACTGGTACATTATACCAGTCCCATTACATCTATTATAATAGCCCTGTTAGATATTAACTCCCTATAGGCTTAGGCAGGATAGTGGTGGTTTATTATGTTCAGACCACCAAAGATTAGTTCTGTCCTTACTATAGTTCAGATAAACTTCCAGTTCAGGCTTTAACTTTATTTGAGCATGCATTTATCCTTGTTTTGTTTCCCTTCACCATTTAGTGTATGTCCAGGTTTGGGATGGGCTTGTGCCCTGCCCACCTTGTTTGTAGCCTAATTTGTTGACCTTCTATTTATTGTCCTGCCCAGGTCATACATTGCTCTGATCTGTCAATATAGGCTACTACCTTTTGCTAACATTCAGGCTCTATGAGAGTTCAGTCTATGTCAGATTTGGTTGGTTATGTATCATTGTGTGAGTGTTAGTAAGAGAGGAAAGTCTTGTCCTGGTGTCACAGCAACAGTGGCAGGAGTAAGGTTTAGGGGATGTGTTAAGACAAATACTTGTATGGCTATATATGTATATTAGTATATATAAGAGGGGGAAAGGAAGACAGTAGGCAAGTATATATGGAGAGTTGGAATCAAGTTACATATATGATATATGGGCAGGTATCATAGAGATACCACATCTAATAGAGTGTTAGTAAGAGAGAGGGAGTCTTTGAGTAATGATGAGTGAAAGGGTCTGATACTAGAAAGTATCAGTGAACAGTGGGTCAGTGAGGGACAAGGGTTAGACAGGGGTGGCAAATTATGAGTGAGTTGGTGAAGTGTGTTCAGGAAATTTGGCCTATGTATATGATTTTGTGTGAGGGTTGTGCAGGGGTTGCCTCCCCATTCAGAGGGATGGGTCTGGCATGACAACAAGGGTCACTTGGCATGGAGGATGTCCTGCATTTCCCTATAGTTCAGACCCTCTCTTCTCATAAATTAATCTTAATATGTTGATGTTCTATTCCCTATATCTTATAGATCCTGTCATCATGATCTAATGTCTTGTCAGATGGAAGGATATGAATTAGTTTAATTATTTGAGAGAAGGAAGCATCCGTTATTGATATAATGCATCCTGTAATGTTCAGTATATGTCTAAGTCTTGTATCAGTTAATTAGAGTGAGGTATGATAGGAGGTAGAGTCCCATATGTTTCAGTCATGTAGTTTGAATTGAGTATATGATTGTAATACATATGGGTATGGAGTAGCCCATTACAGTAAATGGAATACCTCTTAGTATTAGTTCAATTTTCTCCATTGTATCAGACTTTGAAATGAGATACCTCTTCTTGCCCAGCCTCAGGATATCCTAGTTCAGACTCTTGGTTCAGTTGGTACATGAGCCTATCCTTATTTTGCCCTTTAGTTGGACATTAGCCTATATCTCATAGAGGTTCAGTCATTTCCTTCATCTGTCCACAGGTGGGCAAGGGTTTAGATATATTAAGTCCACCCGGACTAGTGTATTCAGTCCATATCTCAATTTGGAAATCATAAACTACTGTCCAGAATTGAATATCAAATTCATGGATATTGGTCATTCTCATTTGTTCATTTGGTATTTCAGAAACTTAGTATCAGTGACTTGTCCCCTTGTGTGTACTGCCTAAATGTCTAGTGACCAATGTGTGAGCTTGTTGATATATGGAGTAGAGGCTGTGTTAGGAAGTGGTCTTATGGGTAGGGCCATGAAAGCCTTGAGTTATATGGGTATATTAGTTAGCCACAGTTGTGAGGGTGTATTGAGGCCTGTGAATCTGTATATATATATATATATATATATATATATATATATATATATAGATGTAACGCCCCAGACCCAAAATACGTAGGACCAGGAATACGAATACATGCCAGCAACATTTCACTAATGGGCCAAGCTATACAACAAGTCCATTAGCGAAATACTTAAGTTGTAAATCATGATAACACCCAGAAATACAACACCGTCCACAGGTATATACATCTAATCACATCCACAGAGTCCACAAAGAGATCAAGAATAAATAAGAAAATATTTCAAATATCCAATAATAAAAGTAATGAAGTCTGTGCGGGTAAAATATCCCGAAACTACTGAGATAGAAACAAAGTACAAACAACTACGAGTCTGATGAAAAGAAAAGGAAATAATGTAGAAAGACTAAATATGAAGGTAACGTGATTACGAGAAATCCTCTTGCACTATCTCGTCCTCCTGTGCCGGTACGCCTCTGGTCTAAGCTCCCAAACCGTAAACCTTTGGGTAGTCTTCAGCTTCGTCTAAGCCTGGGAAATAGCCAGGTCCTCAGGGAACTAGCAAGGTGCATAATATACACCTGTGGTCAATACCACGAATAGTCATGTAAATCTCGCATCATGAATGTGTTGGTGTCCTGTGGTCAATCGTGTCAATTGACACATCAGTATGTACGTAATACCTAATGTCAATACTCGATGTCACTATCATGACATCGGCACCCGTCTATAAACGGACACTAAGTATCAACGTCATATGTCATACAATACTAATAAAAAAGAACAACAAAACAGAAACGAATAATCTGTAATGAAGGTAAGACACGCTTGCCTGTAATTGCTGTCTGCGGGTAAGCATGTCCAACTCCGGTGTCCTTGTCGATCCTCCCAAGATCACCTATAATAATACACTATATTTTATATTTTATATCAATACACCATATATAAATTATATGAGTATCTATGCCTCCTAGTTGTCATAACGTTGTTACGACACTGCATCTATTATATAAGCACATAAGGTACCAAATCCACTCGTAAATACTTTACAATTATAATAAAATAATATATTTAAATTCTAGAATTTATCTAAAAATATTTATATATTGCTATAATGATATTTTCAATAGGGAAACCCTTTCACAAGAGGTCTTATATCAGTGCCACATATGACTTTCTCAATTCGACACATTAATTTAGTCCCGAAATAACGATTAAAATAAAATAAATAAATTTTGTAAAAATCCCAAAATTAGTTAAAATAATGCTTATAATGTAAAACCTTGCACAACATAAAGTTTAATATGGATTTATGGAATTTTGACACTTTTGGACACAAGGAAAACAAAAATATTTCGGAGTTCAGTGACACGACAAATGTCATGAATTTTTAAAAATAGCAAACGGATGCGAAACCTAACTTTCAGATATGCGTCGGAAAGGTATCGACGTCTAGATTCTGAATAAAAATATAAAAAGGTTAGAAACTGACCTTAGATAGGCAAAAAGTAGTCCACAATAGAATTCATCAGTTCTGGATACCCTGTCGTAGAATCAATGCCACGGGCAAACAGCTTGGAACTATGAGATCTGACAATCACAGGTTGGAGTAGACATACAAAGGTAACTCTTAGATTTGGTTTGAGGAGAAACAGATGATAAAAAGTGGATGAAACATCATCTACAAGTTGACTAACTTGCTGTGACGTTTTAGACTTCGATTCGACGGAGTTTCGGCCAAAGTAGCACGTCGTGCACCTCTCTAACGGCCGCAAGGTTGCTCCTACAGTTGCTAGGGTGGAAGGGAATATTGAGAGGGACGTCCAAGTGGTGGTGATGGTGCGGAAATTGAGGAAAAATTAGAATTTTGAGAAGGAAAGGGGGTCGGCTAGGGTTTCGGGTTTGGAGTGGTGGCCGCTAGGTTTGGGGGGATTTGTGAAGTAGTGGGCAGTTATGAGAGAGGGGAATGGTTAGGGTTTGATAGGTATATATATATATATATATATATATATATATATATATATATATATATATATATATATATATATATATTTAGTGCATGATCTTTGGTTTGATCTAATTTTGATAGGATTTGGTTCTACAAATCATACTATTATTAATATGTTTCCTATTTTGGATACTAGTTTGACCAAGTCAAAGATATAAGGAAATATTGCATATGGCTGCAATTTAATCCTTAAAATTCCCTTAAATATATGTATACTTGGTTTTGGTACTCTTAGTTAGGCTCTAACTAGTAGGGTTGACTAGGTTAGGGTCCAAGTAGCATTACTAGTCAAATTAGACCCGAAAATTAATTTAATGAGTCTCATGTGCCATTTGTAAATAAGTAGCACATGGAAACTCGATTGGATGGTGCACACTAGGCATATACATTGTAGACTCAACATGGGTCAAAATCATATATTGGGTCATACGGTTTCGATCTATGTCAAGTCCCAAAAGCAAATTGGAAGTTGGCTTAAAATTACGTCAATGGCTCAAATTGGCCTGAGTTAACCCAAAGTTGCGTGAAGTCAAAAAAAATATTGAAAAACAAATTTGGATGGGACATGATATATCAAACTGAAGGTGGACGAGTCTAGAATTCAAATTTGGAACTGGATTTGAGAAAACAATATTTGTTGTGCTTCAAAAATTAAAGCTACGGTAAACTACTAACATAACCATTATTGACTTTAATATTTAAAATATCGATATAAAATTATTTAAAATAATTAAAAATAAAATCCAAAAATTAGGGGGCTTACAGTAGAAATATAGAAGTATAGGTAGATAGTAATATATGTAGCTAATGTTGTAATGGAGTAAATGATATAGTACGTAAGGATCTAGGATTTGAGTCTAAGTCAGTGTTAGAATGTTAGTGTGTCAAATAGATTAAATAGGATGCTTGTATGTTAATAGTAGTGGTATATAATATCCATTATCTCTATACCTACCTGTATGACCTAGAACCCTAGAATTGGCTTGATTGGACCAAAATAAACTAGTTTGACCAAGTTGACTTTATGACCTAGAATTGACCTAAATTGCATATCGCACCTTAAATACTCATGTTTGCCACACTTGAACATCAATTTTTATGTATATCTCAAATATAGGTTTGTGTGACACCACTTTGGGCATCGATCCTCATTCATTGCTCTGGACGACAGGCGAATACATTCTCCGATAGTTCTTTCATTTATTTAATGATTACTGTAATTTAGTTCTAGTACCTATTTGATTCTCTATCACAATATGTATTGATATTCTAGATTCATTCACTCGAAATACATGTATTTGACTCATCTAGCCTCTATTACTCGAACCAGTCACAAGAAACATCTACTCAAAACACTTACAAGTACTAAATGTTCAAATCATACAAGAATCATCACTATAAATAAGATAGCCATCGCCGCTGGGCCCGGTGTGCGACGTACCGTACTCAAAAATAACTACCTTACAAGAAAGATAGTCATCGCCGCTTGGCCAAGCGTGCGATATTCCATATTACAAGAAAGATAGTCGTCGCCGCTTGGCCGAGCGTGTGATGTGCCGTATTTACTTGTCTAAATAAGAAAAATAGCCATCATACACTTGCCAAGTGTACGGTGTGCCGTATTACTCGCTACTCGTTTTCAAGACAAGAACAGTATCTCAAACATATTGGATTAGTGACTTGTACTAGAATCACATTATCTCATATTTTACAGATTGGACTCATATCATATTGTTCTAGTTTTTTGTCTCTATTTTTCAGTTTCATTGCCATGCTCTCATATTCTTTGTATTTACATTCCTTGTTGACTATTGTCTGATTTCATTACTTGTCTCAAACTTTCTATGATTCATCAATATAACTATCTATAACTGCTTTATAGTCTTTATCATTTACTTGGGATTGCTAGATGAGATGTGCTCGTTCCATCCTGACTGGATATATTTTTCAGATGATTGCCCGGAGGACACGTGTCTTTCCTATTACGGATCTGAGGAGGGGATAGCTACTTTAGGTCTCGATTCTCAGGAGTGTCCAGGAGACTAGTTTAGAGAACTTATTTAGATTTCTGTTAAGAACTAGTGTTGTAATAAGTAGAGATTTTGACATTGTATTTAATTAAGTTGTTTCAGATATTATTTTAGTTGTTGTTATTGTTGAGTTGTTATAGTTATTTTAGATTTTTGTGATATCATATCGTACTTTAGACTATGATTGAGTATTATCATATCTTATACTTGTCCTCCATTCGGAGTTGAGATCTATGACAGGTACATTATATCATTGCGTGAGTTGTTAGTTAGCGACCTAGAACAACGTTCTACCGTCGATTCTGCAGCGTAGGCTGGGCGCTGTTACGCACTCGTGCCCCGATACCGGGTGTGGGTCGTAACACCAACTCAATGCAAAACTCTACAACTCTCACCAATGGTAAACCTGGAAGCTCGTCAGGAAATATATCAAGAAACTCCCTGACCACTCTAGGAATATGCTCCTGCTCTGCCATTGTCGCTGCAACTATGCCCTTGGGTCGATCCTCCAATGATCGAACAAAGGCGAACTCTTCAATGCCAGGAATATTAAATAATACCCTACCTTCTCGACAATCTATCGTCGCATGACTGTTTCTCAACCAGTCCATGCCTGGGACAACGTCAATGTTGCCCATAGGGAACTCAATCAAAGATGCGGGCAATAATCGCTCGCACACTATGATCGGACACGCTAAGCACACTCTGCTAACTCCTACGAGCCCATTACCAGTGAGTATATTCATCCTCTCTAGCAATGCCTCGAAATCCAATCCAATACGTGTACAAATCGTACAGATATAAAAGAATATGTAGCCCCCGAATCAAACAATGCTACTGCAGGAAAAGAGGTAACATAAACATTACCTGCAACCACGTCGCCTGAAGCTAGTACCTCCTCCAGAGATAAGATAAAGGCTTGACCCTGGCCTTGCTGAGCTCCCTGCTGCTGTCTTCTTTGACCATGTTGCTGCTGCGGTCTTTGTTGGCCTCCCTGGTTTTGCGTCTGGCAAAACATCTGAGCCTGCGTCGACAGACGCTGGGCTAGTGGCCTTACTGCCAATGTTGGTCTTCTGTTTGGTGCTGCCCTCGGAGCTGGCAATACCGGAAACTACTAAACTGACCCTCCTAGCCTATACATCATAGGACAATTGGCAACCCTGTGGTCTGGACTACCATACCTCATGCACAACCCATTAGCTAAAAGACACACATCCTTAATGTGCCCTTCCTTACCGCAGTAAGTACACCCCATAGGCACCCTTTGGCGCTGTTGTTGGTTCTTCGGCTGCTGATGCCGAACTGGTGCTGTTATCTCTGATACCACCGACCTCCACTGTGCTCTTGACTCGTGAATACAGACACCGGGTGCTGGTGTTGATGTTCGTTGTACTGCTCCTCCGCCTCCACTCTGAGAATGAGACCTCTTTCGGCCTCTCGTCCTTGTTGCCAACCTTTGTTGGGTAAGCTCGTACCTCCGAGCTTCCGTTAAAATAACATCAAAAGTCTGATAGTCGTGCCCTTCTACCAGCTGTAGAATCTTCAGATGAAGTCCCTGCTGGAACCTCATAGCCTTTTTCTGCTCCGTAGCCACCATCGCGGGTGCAAACTGACTCAGTCTACAGAATTTTGCCGCATACCCGTCCACCGTCTTACCAGCCTGCTTGAGACTGATAAACCTCTGTTGTAGCTCATATCATGCTACCACGCTAAAGTACTTGTCCTTGAATCTGGTACTGAAGCTATCCCAAGGTACAGGACGCCTCATTACAACCTTTTTTGATGCCCACTAGTCACGGAAGAGATCCTGAAGCAGTAATCTGACTTGGTCAACCTTTTCTTCTGCTGGAACCTTTGCTGCTACCAAAATGGCCTCAATATCCTGAAGCCAAGCATCCGCCGTAATATCATCCTCCATGCCATCAAAGTATCTTGAGTTAAGTCAACAAAACCTTTCCGACGCTCCCGAGTCATTCCTGACACTCCTCTCAAGAGCTAATTGTAACCCCTGATTCAGTAATACATTCTATTCCTATTGTTGGGTCTGTTATTGCTGTTGGGCTGCCACCTGACGCTGTTGGGTGGCCAGAAATCCCTGAATAACTTCTAGAAGCGTTGCAGCATCAGGTACCGCAGCCGCTGTCGGCACCACTGGTGGTGCAGGAGTTTTTGGTATATGTTGCCCCACTGGCTCCGACAATACTTCTACTCGAATCTGCCCAGGAAAAGGTACTTCTTCATGTTGTTGTCCTGTCGAGCCATGCTTTGCCGGACATTCCTTCATGTTGGCCTCGCCAGCTACTGAGAAAGAAGCACTCCTAGTAGAAAAGATATAGGATATCAATTGACAGGACAAGAAAGATTCAAAGATGCAATTCAAGTTATCAATCAAAGTGAGGAAGGGAAGACGGAGCAAGATATTAAAGAAAATAAGTTTTGATTGAGACTCCTATAATAATACCCCACAAGTCTAAGAACCAGGCCTGCATGGGCCACCACTAAAATCTTGTCACGCCCCACTACAAAAATACAGAGGGTGACTAGGCCAGCTACTCCATATGAGGTATAAAAACATCATACGGCGATCGTGGCTGTCATAAGACTAGGGGGTGCATGCTACAATCAAGTTTCCTATGGTCTCACAGAGCATCTACGTCTCAATCAATCAAAGCAAGAACAACAATTAATTAACATATGAGATAAAGCAGTAAGGCATCCCCGATGCTTTATCAAAATGATTATAGAAAACTAGCTTTATAAGTTAGCTAGCCCAGAGAGTCACAGGCACATAATCTTATTCAGCTGCAGTCTGATTTAATTACAATTATGCAAGAAGATAAAATATATAGAACAACCGGCTAAACAGGTACCGGTGGCTAAATACCAGTACATAAGTAAAGATACTAGAGTGGTGGAGAAAAAACCTACTCAAGTCCCCCGCCATCCATGCTCCTAGTATGCACCATTGGCGTCAGGGAGGAAGGTTGGATCCTCAGGCTCTGCTACGTGATCTGGCCAAATAAAACCAGCGGGGTCAGCCGCAAATAGCAAGTACCACAAGGGAGCACAAAAGAGTGAGATAAAACCCAAGTATACAGATAATAATAAGACTTGGCCTATGAGTCATAGGGCGATGAAGCATCATCGAGTCCATACGGCACTATTACAACCAAACAAGTACAAACGGTGCCAATATTGAAATGAGAGGAGACACAACCCATGGTCATGGTCAAGTTATAAGCTTCCGGTCGTAACCTCGGTCCACAGCCTGTCGTAGCACGAAAGCCCAATCCAACAACCAAACAAGGACATGGGTTGGACCACGCACCATGACAGTCCATGTCCTTCGGTTTCTAATGGAAGACCCAAGGCACACGCAAGTCATTTTTCAAACGGCTAATTATTCCTAAGGCTTTCTATATTTGACGGAGTTATCCCCGCAATGATGTTATAGGAATTTGTAGACCGTATTGTTCCAGCAGGCTAGCCAATCCAATATATATATAAATATGTAGCACATTGATTACGCACCGGTCCCTCGTAAGGCTACCGTGCTAAAACATATAACACATAGCATATAGGAGTCGGATATAGTCATCTACCATAGGCGGATGATACCATATTCGTGGCGGCCAACCCGATGTTGGCACATCGATTTTGATTATTGTTCACAATAACCCTTGTACGTCTTTAGTTTGTACTTCTCACAGGCAAGAATATAAGAAAGGATTCTCCATTCTATGATGCTAATCAAAGACCATGGAGCTCTGCATCTCTCCTTTATCAGATTTGCCTAAGACTATGAAGCAGCTTGGAGACTACAAAGAAGACGGTTCTTCTCCTTGTTCTTTTTCTGAGTCTGTAAATGTCTAGAAAATCTTTGTACGTACTTTATTAGGATGACAATGCTAAAGGAAGAAAATGGTGAAATAGTCATTTAAAAGAGGCGGAAAATCTGCCGAATTTTCGGACTAATTCGCCGGATAATCCGATCACTCACAGCAAGTTAGTGAGACATTGATCAGATCATCCGACGGACCTTCGCAGAAATCTGCCGGATTATTCGATCGCTCACAGCAAGTCAGTGAGCCAATGTTCGGATAATCCGACGGACTTCCGTATAAATCCGCCGGATAATCCGATCGCTCACAGCAAGTTAGTGAGCCAAATGTTCGGATCATCCGACAGACATCCGCGGAAGTCCGACGGATAATTCGATTCTCTCACAGCAAGTCTGTAAGCTAGTGTTCGGATCATCCGCCGGATGTCCGCTGAAATCCGACAGATAATCCGCTTGACTTGTTTGCAACTTTTGAATTCAAATCCAACGGCATCTGGCAAGTGCATTTAATGCATCCAACGGCTCTTTTTATGACCGTTACTGTTGACCGGATAATCCGACAGATTTTCGCTGAAATTCGACGGATAATCCGGTTGACGGCTGATTTGCCTTTATGACTTTGGATTTGTATAAAAGGAGTTTCACTCTCTCCTCTTAAAGACTATCTCTTACAAGCTTTAAATTTTCTCAACCACAAAAGAGCTTCACCATTAATACTCCACCAAGCTTTCAAATTGTCATCCTTTCCCAAGTGCTAGAGTATTTGCGAGTTGTAATCTTCGATCTTCACGTGTTAGAAGATCAACAAGTTCTCTTCTCATTTGTTTGAAGTTGGCGAGCCTTCGTAAGAAAACTCGTGTGTTGAAGTTGGCGAGTCTTCGGATCCAAACTCGTGTTGAAGTTGGCGAGTTCTTCAGATCCAAACTCGTGTGTACTATTTGATTAAATAGTGGATTTAAGCCGGAGGGAGTTCCGGGACTGGATTGCCTCAAGCGAGGATACCAGGATACATCTTGTGTTTGATCTTCCTACTCTTTACTTTTATTTGTCATATATTGTTTCTATTGCTCTAGATTTATTTTATCTCCCTATTCACCCCCCCTCTAGGGTTCTACAATTGGTATCAGAGCTTTGTTCTTTTGATTTGGATTTACACCCTTTGAGTGATCCATGGCCTCTAACCCTAGTATCAACACCTTCCACAATGAAGGACACTCCATAAATAGGCCTCCCCTATTTGATGGAACCAACTATAACTACTGGAAGATTAGGATGAGCATTTATCTGAAGTCTATAGATTTCGATTTATGGGATTGCGTGATAAATGGTCTTTCTACTCCTTCCAGAGTTATTGAGGATATTGCTTCTGACACCCTTCGGGACACTCTTACTGAAAACACCAAGAAGCTTGCGAGTCGAGATGCCAAGGCAATGAATGCTCTTTATTGTGCTCTCGACAGTAGTAAATTCAACCGAATCTCTACTTGCAAGACTTCCAAGGAGATTTGGAAGTTACTTGAAGTCACACACGAGGGAACTACACAAGTGAAGGAATCCAAGATTAGTAGACTCACGCAAGAATATGAGTCCTTTAAAATGAAGCATGATGAATCTATTACTTGCATGTTTACTCGTTTTGGTGACATTATTAACCCTCTCTCTTCTCTTGGTAAGAAATATCCTGCTCATGAAAAGATTAAAAAAATTCTTAGAGGATTGACGAAAATTTGGAGTCCTAAAGCTACCGCAATCATTGAGGGGAACGATCTAACAGTCATGAACCTTGAGACCCTCATGGGTAAGCTGATGACTCACGAGCTCGATATGAAGGGATCAAGAGGAATCCTCCATACAAGAGAAGGAGAAGGAGAAGACCAAAGAGAAGGAGAAATCTCTTGCTCTCAAAGCGACAAAGTCCTACTCCAAGGATAGCTCCGACGACAATGAGTCGGACGACAATAAAGAAATAGCTCTCACAGCTAAGCACTTTCGGAAGTTCCTAAAATTCAACAAAGCCAACCGCTTCAGACGAGAAAACGAAGAAGATCCGGCGTGTTATCAATGCAGAAGACCCGGACACATCAAGAGGGATTGTTCGATGATAAGAAAAGACTCAAGCAAGTACGAGAAGCCTAGCAAGGAAAGCTCGTCCTCTAGAAAGTTTGCCAACACAAGCATTTGGTGTGAAAGCGACGCGAGCGACTCCGACAACGACAAGGAGTGCAAACACAATGCCAACGTCTGTCTCATGGCAACCAATGAGGTGAAGAGTTCTTCTCATGCTAGAAGCAAGTGGATTCTCGATAGCGGTTGTTCACGGCACATGACCGGGGATGCTTCATTATTTACAACGCTATCGATGAAGAAGGAAGGACACGTCTCTTTTGGTAACAATCTCAAAGGTCACATTATAGGGAATGGTAATATAGGTTCCCCTCCTTATCCTTGTATTAAGAATGTGTGTCTTGTTACTAATCTTAAACACAATCTTCTTAGTATTAGTCATCTTACCGATAATGGTTATGATATCAAGTTTGTTAAGCTCAAATGCTTCATTACCGATAGTTCTAATGGATCTATTATTTATGAAGGAATTAGAGAAAACAATATCTATGTTTTATATCTTGTTGAAGACACTAACAATGACAGGTGCTTAGTTGCTAAAAATGATGAGAGTTGGCTTTGGCACATGAGGCTTGGACATGCCAACATGGATACCATCTCTCGTCTTGCTACTAAGAAGCTCGTAAGAGGACTCCCAAGTATCCCATTCAAAAAGGATATGGTATGTGAAGAATGCGAGAAGAGTAAGTTAACAAAGTCTTCCTTCAAATCAATCAACTCTGTGAGTACTTCTAGACCCCTTCAACTTATCCATATGGATCTTTTTGGGCCTAGTAGAATTGCTAGCCTTGGAGGCAAGCTTTATGCTTTTGTTTTAGTTGATGATTTTTCAAGATTTACTTGGGTTATTTTTCTTGCTTGCAAAAGTGACACTTTTCGTGAATTTGTTGCCTTTTGTAAACGTGTTCAAAATGAGAAAAGTTTTTCTATTAACAAAATTAGAAGTGATCATGGAGGAGAATTTGATAATGCCGATTTCAAAAGATTTTGTGAAAAGAATAATTTTGGACATGATTTTGCTTGTCCACGAACTCCTCAACAAAATGGTATTGTGGAGAGAAAGAATAGAACCTTTGGCGATATGGCCCGGGTTATGTTAAACCAATATAAGCTCCCCCAATATTTTTGGACGGAAGCCGTTAATACGACATGTCATGTTATTAATAGGGTCTTGATTAGACCTATTTCTAAGAAGACTCCTTATGAGCTTTGGTTTGACAAAATTCCCTCTATTGAATATTTCAAAGTTTTGGTTGCAATTGTTTTATTTTGAATATTTCTAACAATGAAGTTGTGACTCCATCAAAAGAGTCTCCTCCTCTCGAACCTCCTCAAAAGGATCTCCCAAAAGAATGGAGATTTGTCACCAATCATCCTAAGGAACTTATCATTGGGGATCCTTCCTCCAGTGTTAGCACTAGATCTGCCACTCGTGATCTTTGTGCAAATGTGGCTTTTATCTCTCAAATAGAGCCTAAAAATGTTAATGATGCTTTTCTTGATGAGTTTTGGATGATAGCCATGCAAGAGGAGCTAAATCAATTCGAGCGAAGTAAGGTTTGGGAACTTGTCCCAAAACCTAGCAATCATCCCATTATTGGAACAAAATGGTTGTTTCGTAACAAACTTAATGAAGATGGGTTAGTGACTCGTAACAAAGCCCGATTGGTTGCTCAAGGCTATAACCAAGAGGAAGGCATTGACTACGACGAAACCTATGCTCCGGTTGCACGGCTTAAATCCATTCGCATGCTTTGTGCTTTTGCTTGTTTTAATGACTTTAAGCTCTTTCAAATGGATGTTAAGAGTGCTTTTCTGAATGGTATTATTAAAGAGGAAGTTTATGTTAAACAACCTCCCAGTTTTGAAGATTTTCAATTTCCTAATCACGTGTTCAAACATCACAAAGCCCTTTATGGCCTCAAACAATCTCTCCGTGCTTGGTATGAGCGCCTTAGCTCCTTTCTTATTTCTCACAATTTTTCAAAGAGGAAGTCGACACAACACTCTTTATCAAATCCCATGATGGCACTCTTTTATTGGTTCAAATTTATGTTGATGATATTATTTTTGGTTCTACTAACAATACACTTTTTGTAGAATTTGCTAACGTTATGCAGAAAGAATTTGAAATGAGCATGATAGGTGAACTTTCATTCTTTTTGGGCTTACAAATCAAGCAAGGACCCAAAGGAACCTTCATCAATCAAGCAAAATATACAAAGGACCTCCTCAAGCGTTTCGACCTCGACTCATCCAAATCAATGAGGACTCCTATGGCCACAACGACAAAGCTTGACAATGATGAAGATGGCACATCGGTCGACATTCGTAAGTATAGAGGTATGATCGGTAGTTTACTTTATCTTACTGCTAGCCGTCCCGACATTATGTTTAGTGTGTGTCTTTATGCTCGATATCAAGCAAATCCCAAAGAATCTCACTTATGTTCCGTAAAATGCATTTTTCGGTATCTCAAGGGCACCATTAACTTGGGGCTATGGTATCCCAAATCCTCATCCTTTGAGCTTCGTGGTTTCTCGGATGCGGATTTTGCCGGATGCAAACTTGACCGAAAAAGCACTAGCGGCACGTGTCATTTATTGGGTAAATCCTTGATATCATGGTTTAGCAAGAAACAAAACTCTGTCGCTCTTTCTACCACCGAAGCTGAATACATAGCGGCAGGGTATTGTTGTGCACAAATTCTTTGGATGACACAGACACTAGTAGATTATGGTATTTCTTCTTCATGCATCCCTATTAAATGTGATAATATTAGCTCCATTAATCTCACAAAAAACCCGATTTGTCACTCTCGTACTAAACACATTGAGATAAGACATCACTTTCTACGGGATCATCAACTGAAGGGTGATATTTGTCTTGAATTTATTGACACCACTCATCAACTTGCTGATATTTTTATCAAACCTCTCTCTGAAGATCGATTCACTTTTATTTGTCGAGAGATCGGGCTCCTCGATATCTCTTTTTGACATCTTCTTGTCTTTTTACGGATTTTCCGGAGGAGTTCCGCAATAATCTGCCGGATTTTTCGTTCATTTCCAGCAGCTTTCTGATTTACTAGTTCGGAAAATCTGCCGGATTTCTGCCGAAATCCGACGGACTATCCGCATTTATTGTCCTCCGCCAAATCCGGCCACGAACGGCTACTTCATTAAATGGACGTGACCCACCACCTACCCGCATTTAATTCGTTCTTATGTTTTTTCGGATTTTTCGCCGGATTTCTGCATAAATCCGACGGATTTTCCGTTTTCGCGGTAGAGGCGCGAAAAACGAAGCGTCGGCTGCATTCCCATCCGCTCCCTTCCTCTCTATCCGTTCCCCTTCCTCTCTATCCGTTCCCAACATTTACACCCCTTCATTAACACCTCTCCACCCACTATATACTTCATCCCCTCTCCTTCCATCCATTCTTCTCCAAATAACTCCCACTCACTCTCTCTTCCTCCATGGCTTCTCACACCAAACGTCAACGCCATGACGGGAGCTCCTCCTCCACTCAGCCTCCTACCCTTGCTATGTTTGTTCCTCCTCCCACGCAAGGCCACAATCCACTCGTCTTCAAGTCGGCTTCCCACTCCCGGGAATGGTTTTCGTTCTACCATAAAGCTCCAGTCTGCTCCGGGAAACCTATCTCGTGGCTCAACTTCAAGGACCACCGCGACTACTTCCGCATCGACGCCCTCCTTGAGCGTCAGGTCGAATTCTATCCACATGCCATCCGTATGTTCTACTGCAATCTCGTTCCCGCCAAGGAAGGTCCGGAGTTCGAGATAAAGGTTGGTGGCGTGAAGATCACCGTCACTGCCGCATCCTTGGCCACCATCCTTGGTCTCGATGAACGCAAGGTCCATCGTTCCCTTCCGGGCACCATCGACCACATCTTCTTCTCTCCTAACATGAGTTATGAGGAGTTCCTTTTTAACATCTGTGGGGGCTCTCTTATTCAGCGCCCGGAGGACAAGGACCTGAGTCCCTTTTTCCATGACATGCATCGGATCCTTTGCCATACTCTCACCCCGAAGTCTGGGAATATGGACAGCCTGACTGCTGAGGAGCTAATCTGCATGTATTATCTGGTCGCCCGCCAACCCTTTTCACTGTCCAAGTCCATCATCTATACTATGATGCTTATCAGGGAATCTCCTCATCGTTCCCTACTCTTCGGTATGTATATCACCATGATCCTTGAAGCAAATGGTGTTGACCTAACTCATTGCCCGGTTGGCGATCCTCGTCCCTCCCCTCTTGCTAAATCGAAAGGACGTGGTCGTACGGCTCCTGCTGTTGCCCCTCCTACTGCTCCTGTTGCTGTTGCCGGTGGTCCTGCATCTCTTCCGGCGACTCTTCTCACTCATGACGTGCGCCGCTACATTGATCGCAAGTTTGCCGATCTATCTCTCTCTACCCATGAACATATTCAGGCCAACACTCGGGGACTCGGCACTCTTATCCACCATGGCTTCATGGACCAGGCGTACTACATTCAGCGTATGTTTGAGGAGCACACTCCCTTTCTCAACCCTAACACTCCTCATCCAGACTTTCTGGGGCCTCGCTTCACTGATCCTAACGTTTATGGCTTCATGTACCCGGATGGCGTCGACCCTTATGGCGCCTTCACCACTGCTCCCGGGGATGATGAGGATCAGGAGGCCGGCCCATCTCATGCGCCTGACAGTTGATGATGCCTTTTTAGTCTTGTCTAGTGTGGTCCTTCGGGGACTTTTCGTATGTGTTTTGTGTGGTCCTACGGGACTTTTAAATATTTGCTTTTAGTATGTGTTCGGTTGGGCTTCCATAGCCTCGTTGTTTGTACCCCTGCTTTTTATTAAATGAAAGTTTTAGTATGTTTTTCTGTTCAGTTATATGTTCTGTCTTTTTCTCACCATCTTTGATTAACTGACAAAGGGGGAGAAATCGTATTGAAGAGGAGATTCTTTATTTACGGAGGAGCTATTTACTTTCTTTATTCTTATTATTTGTCAATTATCAAAATAGGGGAGTTTGTTGGCACATCGATTTTGATTATTGTTCACAATAACCCTTGTACGTCTTTAGTTTGTACTTCTCGGAGGCAAGAATAGAAGAAAGGATTCTCCATTCCATGACGCTAATCAAAGACCATGGAGCTCTGCATCTCTCCTTTATCAGATTTGCCTAAGACTATGAAGCAGCTTGGAGACTACAAAGAAGACGGTTCTTCTTCTTGTTCTTTTCCTGAGTCTGTAAATGTCTAGGAAATCTTTGTATGTACTTTGTTAGGATGACAATGCTAAAGGAAGAAAATGGTGAAATAGTCATTTAAAAGAGGCAAAAAATTCGCTGGATTTCTGGACTAATCCGTCGGATAATCCGATCACTCACAGCAAGTTAGTGAGACATTGATCGGATCATCCGACGGACCTCCGCAGAAATCCGCCGGATTATCCGATCGCTCATAGCAAGTCAGTGAGCCAATGTTCGGATAATCCGACGGACTTCCGTATAAATCCGCCGGATAATCCGATCGCTCACAGCAAGTTAGTGAGCCAAATGTTCGGATCATCCGACAGACATCCGCGAAAGTCCGAGGATAATCCGATTCTCTCACAACAAGTCTGTAAGCTAGTGTTCGGATCATCCGCCGGATGTCCGCTGAAATCCGACGGATAATCCGCTTGACTTGTTTGCAACTTTTGAATTCAAATCCAACGGCATCTGGTAAGTGCATTTAATGCATCCAACGGCTCTTTTTATGACCGTTACTGTTGACCGGATAATCCGACGGATTTTTGCTGAAATCCGGCGGATAATCCGGTTGACGGCTGATTTGCCTTTATGACTTTGGATTTGTATAAAAGGAGTTTCACTCTCTCCTCTTAAAGAATATCTCTTACAAGCTTTAAATTTTCTCAACCACAAAAGAGCTTCACCATTAATACTCCACCAAGCTTTCAAATTGTCATCATTTCCCAAGTGCTAGAGTATTTGCGAGTTGTAATCTTCGATCTTCACGTGTTAGAAGATCAACAAGTTCTCTTCTCATTTGTTTGAAGTTGGCGAGCCTTCGTAAGAAAACTCGTGTGTTGAAGTTGGCGAGTCTTCGGATCCAAACTCGTGTTGAAGTTGGCGAGTTCTTCGGATCCAAACTCGTGTGTACTATTTGATTAAATAGTAGATTTAAGCCGGAGAGAGTTCCGGGACTGGATTGCCTCAAGCGAGGATACCAGGATACATCTTGTGTTTGATGTTCCTACTCTTTACTTTTATTTGTCATATATTGTTTTTATTGCTCTAGATTTATTTTATCTCCCTATTCACCCCCCCTCTAGGGTTCTACACCCGACACGTCAGGACGAGACCTGGGGTGGCTAGTATGGCATGATCTCGAGATTCTTTCCACCCAATGCATCTACTAGATTAGTTGCCTAGTTAAACCCTAGGTTAATATCGGGATTCATATGTCGTGGTCACATGCTCATCCTCATAGATGTCATATATAGTACAAGTATTCCAAGTAAGGATCAATACTGGCTCAAGGAGTCAAACATAAGGATCCCTTCTTAGTGTAATGCAACACGCAACACATACCACGTCATTGCTACCGACCCTTCATTATGTAAGTGCTGGAGACCTTGGATGTTGTAAGCCCCTGTTTTTCAAATTTTAGTTAAATTAGTGTTAATTAATTTTTTATGTCATTTATGGCCTTAAAATAATTATTAGAATTTTTAGGAATTTTTCTAAAATTTTTAAATGATTTATAAATGAGTTTTATATATTAAAATATTAATTTGTAATTTTCTAAAATGTTTTAATTAACTTTTGCAATTAATTAGATTGTTTTAATATCGTTTTGCAATTATAAATTTGTTATGTGCAAATTTTATTTTGCACATATACTGTGCGGGGTGGGTTATGCAAATTCCTATTTGCAACTACCCACTGTTAGGACCTATCTGCAATTACCTAAAACTAGGAGGACCTAAACGCTAATCCTAAACCTACCCCCCCCGACCGACGACCGCCACGCCGACGGGCAGCCCCCGCCATTTTCGGCTGCCCGACCGACCTATCGACCGCCTTAGCCCCCTATAAATGACCCCCTCTCTCCCCCAGACTAAACCCTAACCCTAAAACCCCACCACCACCGACCACCACCCTGTTCTTCCCCACTTAATTCCGCCTGAACCCTAGTTCCGACGACACCCTACCACCACCTCACCGGCCGTCGTCATCGATCGCCACCACCACCAATCGCTTCGCCTCGACGAGTCGACCCCAGCGCCACCACTCCACCACCGCCACGACGTCTCCTCCGTCCAGTCGCCACCCCGACAGCAGCCCCACTTCGGACACGTACGTGTCAGTACTATTTCCGTGTCCTATTTGTGTCTCGAACTCACGTGGGTGACTCGCCAGGACACGGGCAGTCTTTGGGTAAGCTTGGACACGGCCGAATCATTTCGTGCGTGTCGTGCTGAGTATGGATACAAGACTCTGTGTCCCAAACTGTCAGGACACAGGACCGATATTTATATTTTTTTTTATTATTAAACTAACTTAAACCTAATAAAACTAACCTAACCTCTAACCCTAACACTGAGCTCGGGCTGACCCCCTGGCCAGCCCGACTCGATTAAACACCCCCCCCCCCGGCTCTGTTGGCTCAGGTTCGAGCCCCCTTTCTGTTTCTTTTTTTTCTTTTTTGTTTTCTTTTCTTTTTCTTTTCATTTTGTATTTATATATATATATATATATATATGTATATATATATTAATATATATATATATATGTATATACTGTATTTTAACAGTATTTAAATATATATGTATATATTTTATAGTTAGTAAATTATATATATATATATATATATGTTTATATATACATTTTCCTATGTATATATATATATATTATATATACACTATATTATTAAGTATGTTCTTATATATATATATATTTGTATATATATATATATATATATATATATATATATATATATATATATATATATATATATATATATATATATATATACTCAATAAATTAAGTATTTTTCCTTATATATTTATATATATCCTTTTAGCATAGGTATATATATATTCTTTTGTATAACTTTACCTTATTAAAATAATAATATTTATTTTGACTATTACCAAACTATATTTTTTTTTTATTATTGTATTTAAATTACTGCAACCATTTGGTGTCCAAGCCTAGCATGGGTATTTGGGCTCAAATGTATTTTTACACATTCAAGACCTGTACAAGTCATATTGGACTTGATTCATGGCCTTGGGTCCTGTATTTGAACTTTGGTTCAAATTATATACATGGACAAAATACGCAGATAATTAATTATTGTGTGCAATGCTGTTTTTGATTTTCTAAAAATACTTAAAGTATTGCTAAAATTATGGAAAAATAGTTTTTAGATACTTTGTTAAGTTAGCTAATTTAGTATAATTTTTATAGTATTTAATTTACTGTTTTGCCACTAGGTTGGCATATGAAACCAAAAACTCATTTTCTGTATACTTAGGAAAAACTGATTTTTATAAAATATTTGTACTGGTTAATAAATTCCAGAAAAATTATAATAAATTTCTATGATTAACAAGGATCACTTTAGTACTTTACTTTAAGAAAAACTAGGCTTTTTGCCTATCTCTAAAATTGTTAGAACACAATGATCTTTTGATTTATTTATTTATTAATTACGACTTGTAGCTTTTTGTGTTATTTGGAGTTTTAGTCGTGTTGAACCCCATCCCTCACTAGTATAAAGACCCTAGAAAGTTAGTTAACATAGTGTGTCACCCCACATTGGTCTCCTATGCCAAGTCATCATTTTGGCTAGGTGCCCAGTCACAAGTCGTGTCGCACCAATTAGTGTCCTAGTGTTTTAGCTTAGTGTAAAACTAAGTTATTATATTTTACTTCTACAGCGACGAGTTACTGGACATCCATAGCATTGTTATCGCAGCTTGTTTTGTTTTGCTTTGCTAGAGGCAAGTACTTTCTACGAACTTTACATATTGTCACATAAATGAACTGCAAACCCCACCATGTTATATGCTGATCCTTGGGGTAGCAAGTTAGATCTCTACATGTTGCACTTCCAGTTACTACCATGCTTAGAACAGTCTTGATGTATCTCTCACATGATTAGAATATGGGTTTTGGGAAAACTGATAGTAGTGTACGTGATCACGACCCCCCTATAGTAGCGAGCTTGGTCGCATTTTATATGCATACCTTGCCGTAGGTAAATATCCCGCATTTTCTGTACGGATGTACACCTATGCTTGTCTACTTGTACGTATGTACATTTCATTTTGTGCCACAGCGCATTGTACATCTATTGACCGATCACGTACCTGCTACAGTTTTAAACATTATATATACATCTGTCTCTATGACATATGTGTCCTTGCCATGATAGACTATGTGATGCCATGCTTTACAGTTATTCCTCTCATGTTCATTTCCATGTTTCATATGCTAGTTTGCTAGATTTAGTACTTGCTCCCGTCCTGACAGGATAACGTTGTAGGTGTTCTTACTGAGGAGGAGTTACTCTGCGACTCATACTATGGGATTACTGCCGAGGACCCGGCTCTGCTTTACGAGGATGTTCCTGCAGGGAACCTCGTCTAGTTGTCTTTTGTTTACTTAGACTTTTGAGAGTAGACATGTATTAGACTACATCATTTTGTAACTGGACATGTATCCAGTTTTACATTTCAGTTCACTTGTACTTGGATATTTTACTATATACGACGACTTTTGTGTTTGGAGCATTTATGATTTTTCTTCACTTATAGAACTGTTAGTACATTTAGTCTTATCCTGTTGTCTTTAGAACAGCTTACTACGTTTTATCTCAACGTAGGCTAGACATGACTCGGCCTGGCCCAACAATTTGGGTAGCGGGTCGTGACAGATGTACTAACATATATCGCATAGGAACACTTAGCACATGAGATAGCACTTCGGTGCTCACATAGATTGTACCTCAGTACATGTATAGGATTTACCAGCACACACAACAAAATCAGGTCGAGAATGAAGATAAAGTCACATAGTCATTGGAAGCTACTGGATACGCAAGTCACTTAGGCACATAGATACGAGAGTCAAACACACACATAGCACGCGGGGGATGGCACGTCACGTGAAGGTTGGCATGACACACGGAGCGCACGAACCAACTGCGCACGGAAAGCACAAGTAGGCACGTGGGACACATGGAAAGGCGTGCGCAGGTAGCGTACGGTAGCAGCACATGTAAAGGGCGTACGAGCAAGCAGTGCGCGTAGGCGCACAGATAGCACGTGAGCAGCGTGCGAGCGGCACGCAGGCGAGGCTGCGCGCAGGGCACGCGAGGCTGGACGCGGGGCACGCGAGCGGGGAGGCTATGCATGGGGCACGTGAGCAGGGAGGCTGCGCATGGGGCACGCAAGCAGGGAGTCTGTGCGCAAGGCGCGTGAGCGGGGAGGCTGCGCACGGGGTATGCGAGCGGGGAGGCTGCACGCAGGGCATGCGAATGGGCACCGTCGTCCCCAACCGACAACAAGTTTGGCCATAGAGTTTTTGCAAACTTCAAATGTCCACAACTTGGGCCATAGGACTCAGATTTAGGCAAGATAAAGGTCAAAACTGAATAAAATTGAATTCTCTATAACATGGAATAAGTAGTTTTTGAAAATAAACAAGTTTGGTAGATCAAAACCATAAAAAACCCATAAAACCTTATTTTTGTTAGAGACTTAGATCTACACAAAAATAACCATTAAAATCTAAAACACCAAGTACTAAACATGTAGAGATGATGAGAGAAACATTTTAGACTAATAATATTAAAGAAAACATCAAGAAATAAAAATGCATAAATCTCCTCTTTTGAGCAAGTTGTACTTGCCTAAAAGTTGGTTGTGGAAAAGAATAAAAAGTTATGAAGAGAGAGAGAGAGAGAGAGAGAAAAAGAATATATATAGTGGGGTTGGTGGGCTCTCATGGAAACCCTAATCCTAAGCATGCTCTAACTATTTAACTAATGACATGATTAAAGACTACATACAACAATTAATAAATAATAAATTAAATGGTGCACATGTACAATTAACTGATACAATATATATGAATCAAGAAGCGAATACATATATTAGGAACGGGTAGTGACAATACATGTCCTCCAATTGGAGTTGAGATCTATGACAGATACATTATATCATTGTGTGAGATTGATAGTTAGTGACCAAGACAGCGTTCTACCGCCGATGCTGCAGCATAAACTGGGCACTGTCACACACTCGTGCCTTTATACCGGGTGCGGGTCGTGACATCACATGCATTTGGGTTGGGTAGTTTGGGCTAGATTGGGTTAGGTTTGGGCTAAGCGTGCTCATGACTATAATTTAAGTCATTTATGATTATGGATACATAAGTAGCATATGGGGGCTCAATTAGATGGGACGCAAGTGTCATGTGTGATGTATGCTTAGTTTGGGTCATGACCATACTTGGGGTTGGAGGGAATAGATTGAAATTGTGTCTCCAAATTAAGTTGGAAGTGAATGTAGGTTCATTGTAGGGGTTAAAATTGGACTTTATGTCAGGAATGTTATGCGATTAAAATGGAGCACAAGGATGTGCGTTTGTGTGGGAACGAATGTCATGGGTGTAGAGGTGTTTTGTCTAGATCATGCATGTGAAATTTGTTTTGAAAAAATGACTAGTCTTGTGCTCCTAATTTTTATAACCATGGCAAGATGCACCTGATGATCATAAATGAAAGTGGGAATTTATTAATAACTAAAAATTCTAATTAATCATATTAAATCCTATTTATCCATTAACCCTAGAATTTAAATTAAGAGGGCTTACAGAAGCAAAGACCTCTTGTACATAAATTGCTTTCTGTTCTGATTTTGTAGGATTTCAGAGACTTCTCGCGAACAAGTTTGCTCTCATAATTTTCTTAAGTCACTTGGAGAAGAAGAAGAAGAAGAAAGAAGGAATAGAGAAAGATATCTCTGTTGGGGTGATGAAGATCACCGTTGCTCAAATCAAAATTTGTCCTACCATGATCAGCTTCCAGGAACCAACAAGTTTTGAAGAAACTTCTGGATCGCTCGCCGTCATCTCCTTTACGAACTCGCCAAACTCCTCTGGACTCTGAAGGCAGCAGCCACACAACTTTCTTCGTCTCTCAATTTCGAAGTAAGTTATCAAATGAGGCACAAAAGAGTATTTATAGAGTTGAGTGGAAGCGTTAACCATAATCCTGGCCATCAACTGATTGCTAAAAGATAGGAACGAATAATGGAAGATATAACTGAATTAAATTCAAATTCCAAAAAAAAGGATCTGAATAATTGACTCAATCTTTCCATAAACGCTCAAATCTACCAATTAGCCTAATTAACCGCCAATAACGCTCATGCACGCAACAACTCGTCAGCCCATGCGCTTACGTGCGCAACCGCCCAACAACGTAGACGTGCAGGCCTGCATGTACGCAGTAGCACAGCAGCGCAAGCGCGCAGTCCTGCAACGGCGCATGCGCGTAAACGCGCATATGCACACAACCCGAGTCCGAGTCGCTTAGCACATACGACTTGCGCATAAGACGAGCGCACGAGCGCACATAGCGCCATACGCCGATGCTGACGCGCTAAGTGTGCCAACAACGCACCACTTTGTACCCTTAAGCCCGAGTCACTAGCTCCTAAGGAAATAATCCGATGAGGATGACAAAAAATATAAATGCTTCATTGAGAATTAATCCTTTTTCCTACTAGAAAAACACTCCCATATGACACCAATATGACCAACCACATCTCATGTGTACATCTCAACACAAGGAAAGCTTTATATAGAGATACTCATTTTTTGGTGTAAGCAACGTGTGACTATCTTTCTAGCCTCCAAAAGCAAAAATACTAACAAAATATTCTTCAAATAAAACTAGTGTCGGGGCACACACCTTGTGTGTGCAACACGTTTTAGAAATCTTAATAATATTTTATGTAGCAAAGACAACACCAAACCAAACATATTCAACTTGTTTTAAAAAATTGACACTTAAAAAAAAATTCTTAAAATAAAATAAGAAAAGAAAGATGCAACTAGTATTCAATATGGGTGGGCAAACATAGAAGAAGGCTTTTTCTAAGGGCACCGCACAATTTACTGGGGGCGTCATTTTACTAAGGGACAGCCCAAGTTTGAGGAACTTTTACTGGGGACGTCCTGAAAATTGCTTGGGGCTATCCCAAACTTAGGGTTTTTCCCTCCTCTTTCCTCCTCCTTCCTCCAGCCGTTGCCTCCTTCCTCCTCCTCCGCCTCCAGCCGCCGTCTCCTTCCTCCTCCTCCACCTTCCTCTTGAGAGTCATCCTCCCGTGGTCCTTGGCCTCCGCCATGCTGTGGTTGATCACAGCGGAATTGGTGGATTCGGACGAGGAAGGGTGCGGATCGGGATGCTGCGGAGGATCCGCTTCGTCATCGGAAGGGGAGGAGGAAGGGAGGAGGAGTTCGTCGACGGAGAAGTCGAGCTCCAGGTCTAGGTCGAGATCGAGATCGGAAGCGAGGGGGAGGTCGTGGGAAGTGGGGGGGGGGGGGGGGGAAGTGGTGGTAGTGGTGGAGGTCGAACTCGGGGAAGTCGTCGTCGAAAGTGGAGGCAGGATCGACAGCATCTCCAAGGACTGCCAACAAGTTGGCAGTCCAAACATATGTTAGGACTGTCAACAGACAGTCCTAACATATGTTAGGACTACCAACCTGCTGGCAGTCCTAGGACTGATTGGTGTGGTGTCCCAAGTAAAATTTTTTGATGACAAACTTGTTATTTTTTTAAAAAAATTTGGAATAGCTCCAAATAAATTGTGCGGTGCCCTTAGAAAAAGCCATAGAAGAATTGCACTCGCAGTAACATTTTATGGGGTGCTCCCAACCCCCCTTACCAGCCGGGCCCCACTGCGCCGCGCCCGTGGCAGTCATCTCTTTCTTGCAGCAAATACGAAGAACATCGATGGGCACTTTTGTCCCTAAAGAACGTACAGAACAACAAAGAAAGCATAAGAAGAAATGCTTCATGTTTTGTTTAAATTGAATCATGGGGACCCACTCCCACCTCCCCCATGTGACCACGTCAAGCGAGCGTCGCGTTCCCACTTTTCCCCACTCGCGTTCGACCGTTACAGAGCGAGACGGACTCCGCCTGCCACGTCACCCTCCCCGACGTGCTTTTCGCGTTGGAAATAAAACATCGAGTGGAGTGTACTGGCTACTTGAGTAAACCCCTCTCTCTCTCTCCTTTCCTCTCCGCTGCCGTGCTTTTCAGTGCTTCTCCCCTCTTCTTCTTCAAAATCTTAAAAAAAAAAAGCCCGTTATAGCAAAAAAATTGGAAAAATATTTTCTCATATTTCTCCAAAAGGAAACCCTAGATTTCTTTTGGGTACGATTCTTATAAAAGGAAGCCCTCGATTTCTTTTGGTTACAATTCTTTATTTTAGGGAAGAAAAAAAATAAAAATTCTTGTGCTTCTTTCTTGCATAGATGGATCACCGCCTGCGCCGAGGAGGAGGAGCGTTCGGGATCCCTCCACCGGAGAAGTTCCGCAGCGGCCACCTGCCGCGCGGCGTAATCCCTCCGTCCCGAGCAATGGCGATGGACAACAATGACTACAGCGAGCTCGGATCTGACATGGACGAGTCCTCGGACACGGAGGAGGAGGTCTACGGCGGCCGGTACTCCCTTGACTCCTCGCCTCGCGGCGAGGACATCGTCTCCAGGACGATGAAGGCGGCTGGGAGCGGCATTGGCGGTAGGTACTCGGCTCCGGTGGCGCCGCGGCAGCAGCAGAACTACTCGAGCAGCGATGGCTACTCGGAGTTCAGCTCGTCGAGGGAGACCGGGAGGCAGCAGGGCTATTCGAGGAAGCAAGTGGTTTTTAGTGGGTACACAGAGGAGGAGGAGGAGGAGGAGGAAGAGGAGTCCTCGGATTCCGGTGAAAGCTCCGCTTTTACTCACAACGTTGGGGGAACGAGAAGCAATGGTGGTGGCGGGTTTGGTGTCAAAGCTCCTGCTGCCAAAGAGGTTTTTTTTTTTCCCTTTCTATTCTTTGTTTTTTTTTTCCTATTTTTGTTTCATCTATTTATGTCCAATTGTGACGACTTCTCTTAGATATTGACATGTTGGTAAAAAGAATTGCACGGATTTAGAATAATATGCAGTGTAGGGAATCTGTTTGCAATGCCACGAGACCCTTGAATCTCAGCAGGAGTACCGGTTTTAATCTTCTCTTAGTCTGCTTGCATATACCAATGATGGAGTAACAATCTATGGAAATTGTTGTTGTAATTTCGGAAAACTTTTTCAAGGCTCTAATATACAGTTGGGTGTTCAATACAAGAAAGAGAATGGAGGATAGTTTTTGGACATCTTTGTTACACGGACATGAATACGTCACAATACAGTATGGACACAGGGACACAGACATAACACATATTATGGTGCGTCCTAGCATCTTTTGGAGTATATGTCATGTGCAATACGTTTCTGGTACGATGCGACACTGACAAAGGCACCATTTTTGGACTGTCAATGCTTCCCAATTATACAGCGTGCCTTTTGCCCATATCCGTTTTCAAGGAGAGCTTGAACTGATTATAATATAGCTTGGGAAGAAACCAAATGACTTGAGTACTAGTGGTGTTTTCATACTGTCTTTGTGGGTTGTCGAGAATTCATGATGTTTTACATTCAAATTTTTATTCTGCTTTTTTTTCACAATGAAACTTGTGCTAATTCCCGAATATGGTTCCAATATGAAGGTTTGCGGGAAAGCTAGTTATCTTATTTCAGAGTTTCCTATTTCGATCATGAGGGCAGACCCCAAGCCCCTTAACTAACCAGAAAGGAAGAAACATTAAGCTTTGTTTACTTTAGTTCTAAACACAAGATGGTGCGTAATTTGGCCCACATGGATTTGGTGTGGTAATGCATCTTGCAGTACAGGATTATGTTGATATTGAAATATTAGCGTAGGCTGGTGATTGGCACTTTAAGATACCATTTGGGGTAGTGTTACGGGTCGGTTCGGGCGAATCTATACCCGTTACTCACATGGACCGTTCAAGAGGAAAGACACAAGAACCGGCTAGGGTTGCCCATACCTAGCAGGCGGCATTACTTGGCAACCAAGCCAATCGGACAATTATCTTATCTTTTCTTTAGTTTATTTTATATTTTCGTTAGTTGCTAATTATCTTATCTTTTCTTTAGTTTATCTTATCATTTCCAACAAATTATGGTTATAAATTGTAACCACCCTCTATCTATATATAGAGGTGGGAATTCTCTTGAGAGATCAAGTTTAATCAAAGAAATAGACGGTACTTCTCCCGATCGGAGAAACGCCCACGCCAAGGTGCAACATCAAGGTCGGCCGGTCATAAGATCCGACGGTGTCTTCCTCATCGTCGTTCCATCGACCAGTTACGCGTGCCTTCGCCAAGCTAGAAGAAGCGCATAACAAGTTGGTATCAGAGCAGGTCGATCCTCCTAACCTCATGGCGCCTACACCACCATCCAACGACGAACGTCTCCTTAGACTCGAGGCCACTGTTGACGGCATCCGCAATCGTCTCGACGTCCAAGCCGAGAGTACCGCGGCAACCCACGCCTCCATAAACACCTCCATCGCCGACCTCATCGCAAAAATCAATGCGTTGCTCGCGAACTCGACAACCACCACAACCGGCCGCGGTACCTCACCCCCCTGCAGGGCCCACACAGCAGCGGCAACTCACAACGGGGATACCCGTACGCCGATGACCGGCCCCATTATGGGCCTGACAGTCCCTCGCGGGCCCTCCACCGCTCCGACAGCCCCCCGCGGGTCCTCTACCACTTCGATAGACCCCCCCTCCCCCCGGGTCCTCCTTCCACCCAACCACGAACCCACCCTCCGTTCCCCCCGCGAGGAGTAGTTCATTATGGCGAACCCCTGTGCGGGGCTCCCTTCCGCCACGACTACTACCGCGACCCCTTTCGCGACAACGATAGATACCGCCGTTAGCCCGACCCTCGCCACTTCTAAGGGGGTGCCAAGCGTCGTGGAGACCGAGACGACATCGGCGAGGAATGCTGGCTACCGCGCTTTCCACGTCTCGACTTGTAACCTTACGATGACATCGACGATCCTTTACTTTGGGTGCGTCATTGCGAGCGATTCTGCAAACTCCACCGCATTCCAGAGGATGAGCCAGTCCAGATGGTGGGACTCAAACTTGAAGGCGAGGTTCAGTCTTGGCTTAACGGCCGGCAACGACGGGTAGGCTGGATCAACTGGGGGCAGTTCTATGACGAGCTTTTCATCCAATTCAGCATTCCCACGTATCGCGGGGCATTAGGGGATCTCATATCCCTCAAGCAGACGGGCACGATCGCGGACTTCAACCGAGAATTTCTATTCCTGCTATCTCAAGTTCCGCGCCTGTCCAGTGACGAGGAGATCGACATCTACATCTCTGGCTTGACGACAACCATGGGTCAGGATGTGAACCGCGACCGACCATTGACCCTCGCACAGGCCATGCGGTGCGCGCGCGAGGCTGAGCATAGGTGGACGGACGACGGCACCACAGCCGTTTCCGGGAAGCTTCAATCGCGGCGGGCGATTCCCGTCCGCGCGCTATGCGGCGCCCCAGCAGAGACCGTCCCTCGCCCCTCTTTCAGCAAATCGGCCTTTGGCGGCGGGCCTCATGCTCCAGGGCTTTTCGCAGCAGGGCCGACCGACACCTCGGGGACGGCCGTCCAGGCCACTTCCGCCGGCTCGTCGGTACCCAGACCTGTCTCTCGTCGACTCAACGCAGCTGAGATGGCAGAGCATAAGGCGAAGGGACTCTGCTTCAACTACGACGAGACATACTCCCCCGGGCACCCCTGTAAGTATCTCTTATATCGGAAGACGGAGAGGCTAATTTCTTAGGGGAAGAGTTCGACGAGGATGGCCGACCGTCAATCTTCGCCTTAGCCATCCATGGCCCAAAAAGGGGATGATGCAGCTTCTCATTCAGATCCACGAGGTGCTACTTTTTTGCTTAGTTGATTCGGGAAGCACTCACAACTTTGTTAGTTGCTATGCTGCACAACTACTCGGCTTGCGCACGACACCAGGTGCAGCAAGAACGGTCCGAGTTGCAAATGGAAAAGAGCTGCCTTGTTTCGGGGAGCTCGGCATATTAACATTTACAGTGGCGGACCATACCTTCGCAGCCCCCTTCATGGTCATCCCTCTCGATCGTTTTGTCGTTGTTTTAGGCGTCAAATAGCTCGAGACACTGGATGAGATCGGGTGGGACTTCCGGCACCTCACCATGCGCTTCACCTTCTAGGACCGCGACATCCTGCTCTCGGGCCTCCCGTCACGATAATTAGCCCCTCACGGTCGCAGCCATCCAGGCCAGCGAAGAACTCCCTCTCCAGATCCTCATTCACAACTTCGCCTTCCTCTTCGAGCTGCCCTCCAGACTACCGCCTCATCGTTCCTGTGATCACCGTATCCGCCTTAGGGAAGGCACTGAAACGATCGTGGTTCGCCCATACCGTTACTCGTTTCGCCAGAAGGACGAGATCGAGAGGCAATGCGACGAGATGATAACACAGGGTCTCATTCGCTCTAGCCGATCGTCCTTCTCCTCCCCGATATTGCTCGTCAGGAAGGCCAACGGCACTTGGCGCTTCTGCGTGGACTACCGCCAACCAATGACAAGACCGTCAAAGACAAGTTTCCAATCCCAGTGGCGGAGGAGTTATTCGATGAGCTCCATGGCGTAGCTTTCTTCTCTAAGCTCAACCTCCGTTCGGGCTACTATCAGGTTCGAATGGCGAACGAGGAGATCGACAAGACCGCCTTCCGCACGCACCACGGGCACTTCGAGTTCCTCGTGATGCCGTTTGGCCTCACCAACGCCCCGTCACCTTCCAGGCCCTAATGAACGAGGTATTCCAACCTTTTCTATGAAAGTTTGTACTAGTTTTCTTCGAGGATATTCTTGTGTACAACCCCTCTATGGAAGAGCATCTTCGCCACATCGACACAGTGTTCGAGACACTACACCACCACTAGTTGCACCTGAAGAGGACTAAGTGTACCTTCGCAGAGTGACAGGTGTCCTACTTGGGGCACATCATTTCCAGCAGCGGGGTAGCAGCTGACCTGGCCAAACTAGCTGCCGTGGTCGAATGGCCGCGCCTGACCAGCATGTGGGCTCTTCGGGGCTTTCTCGGCCTCGCTGGCTATTATCGGCGATTCATCATGGGCTACGTCGATATAGCGGGACCACTAAGTGACATGCTCAGGCAGAATGCCTTCATTTGGGCGGACCTCGCCGACACAGCCTTCAACAACCTTAAATCCGCCCTTACGTCGCCCCCCGTCTTGCGTCTGCCCGAAATTGTCATCGAGTGCGACGCATCGGGACCGGGCATCGGCGCAGTCTTACATCAGGATGGCCATCCGGTAGCATTTTTTAGTCGTAAGCTTGCGACACATCATGCCAAGTTGGCATCTTACGAGAGGGAGCTCATCGGCCTCTCTAAGGGCTTGTTTGGTAACAAGAATTTGGGTTTGGATTTGGATTTGGAAATCCAAAATTCAAATCCAAATCCAAATCATGAATTTTCAAATCCAAATCCAAATTCAAATTCAACTCCAACCAAACATAGAATTTGGTAAACTATAATTATAATTTATAATTATGATAATAAAATAATAAATAAATAAATCATTATTTAATTATTATAATTATCATTATAGTTATGATTAATAAATAATTTATTATTATAATTATGATAATAGTTATGATTAATAAATTATTAATTAAGATTATAATGACGATTAATAAATTATTAATTAAGATTATAATGACGATTAATAAATTATTAATTAAAATTTTAATAATGTATTAACTATTAAATTATTAAATAATAAATTATTAATTTTGGTGTTAATTATGATTAATATATTATTAATTAAGATTATCATAAATAGTAATTTATAATTTATAATTAAGATTATAATTAAGACTAATAAATTATTAATTAAGATTATAATTAAATATTTATTTATAAATTGTTAATTAAAATTATAGTTATGATTAATAAATTATTATAATTATGATTAATAAAGGTATAAATTATTAATTAAGATTATTATAAAATATTAAAATAAAATTATAAAATAATAAATTATTAATCAAGATTATAATTATAATTAATAAATTAATAAATTATTAATTTGATTATGATAAATTATTAATTAATAAAATTTGTTATTAATAATTAATTATTTAAGTAATGTACGTATTTAAATTAATTAAAATTATATATTAAATAATAACTAATTATTAGTTAATTTTTAATTTTTAATTATTTATTTATTGATTAGTATTAATTAAATATTTGATAAAATAATAAAATTATTTTAAATAAAATCCAACTTTTATTTTTTCAAGTCCAAAATTTGGATTTGGTACCCACTTTCTATATTCAAATCCAACTCCAACCAAACATAGAATTCCATGAATTTGGCTTAAAATCCATAAAATCCAAATCTCACCTCCAAATACGGTTTACCAAACGGGCCCTAAGGCCATTCGACATTGGCGTACGTACTTATGGTACAGATCATTACAGTCTCAAGTTCATGCTCGAGCAGGCCCACGTCACACCCCCGCAACAACATTGGTTGAGTAAACTCATGGGCTTCTCGTTTCACGTGGAGCACAAACCGGGCAAACTCAACCAAGCAGCCGACGCACTCTCCCGCATCGACACCGATGTTCCTGAATGCGCAGCACTGTCCCGGCTGGTGCTCGCACTTGATTAGGAAAAGCTCTCCGCGCTTGCGGCCGACAAGGCGGTCGTCGCACGACGGACAACCATCTCGGCCTCTCAAGCCGAGACCGACTGGAAGGAGGCTGACGGCCTCATCTACTACCGTGGGCGTCTCTTCATTCTAGGGTTCTTGCCACTGATCTTTTGCATCATCAGCCACTTCCACGACAGCACACATGAGGGCAGTACCAAGACGCTGGAGCGAGCGCGTAGAGAATTTTTCTGGCCCAGTCTACGTCGCACTATTGAGGAGTACGTGGCCACCTGTGCCACCTGCCAACGCAACAAGACATCCACCCTCAGCCCTGCAGGCCTGCTACAGCCCCTGCCAATCCCACAACATGTGTGGACCGATATTTCCATGGATTTTGTGACTCAGTTGCCCCGTTCCAAGGGCAAATCCGTCATCTTGGTGGTGGTGGACCGGTTGTCGAAGTTTACACATTTCATGGCGCTAAGTAACCCTTTTACGGCATCACCAGACACACAGGTTTTCTTTGATACGGTGGTGCATCTACATGGTATTCCAGAGGCCATCGTCAGCGATCGCGATCCAGTGTTTACCAGCACCTTCTGGCAGGACACTTTCCGGCGGTGCGGTTCTAAATTGCTCGTCCTCAGCTTACCACCTCCGGTCAGATGGCCAGACAGAAGTGGTTAATCGGACAATGGAGATGTACCTTCGCTGTTTCGTCACCGACAAACCCAAGACGTGGACTTACTGGCTGCCATGGGCTGAGTTCTGCTACAACACCACCTTTCACTTGGCTCACCGCACCACTCCTTTTGAGCTCGTCTAGGCCTCCCCCAGCCATGCTACCCTATAGGGCAGACGCCTCCATGATTGATGCTGTCGACCGACACCTCAATGATCGTGCCACGGTTCTCGAACAAGCGAGACAACGCCTTTACCAGGCTCAGAATAGGATGCGGCAAGTTTATGATGCTCGGCACCGGGAGGTCATCTTCAACTCGGGCGATTGGGTGTGGGTGCGCCTCCAACGACATTGACAATTGACTCTGAGGCACACACTCGACCACAAGCTCGCTCCTCGCTTCTTCGGGCCCTTCCGAGTCTCTGCTCGAGTTGGCATGGTAGCCTATCAACTCGAGCTTTCGTCCGACACCCACCTCTACAACGTCTTTCAGGTCTCCTTATTGAAGCCATTCCGTGGTCCACCTTCGACGGAAAGAGCAGCCTTGCCCACCGACATCACGCCAAGCGAACACCCGGTCCCGGCGGAGATACTTGATACTCTGAGTGTTGCTGACACTCGTGAGTACTATTACGGGTTGGTTCGGACGAACATGCTGACGATGCTATATGTGTCCAACACGACACCCTCGAGCGCCTTCATCCCGGCTTCCATCACGAGGATGCGCTGGGTTTGAAGGGAGGGAGTATTGTTACGGGTTGGTTCGGACGAACCTATACCCGTTACTCACATGGACCGTTCAAGGGTAAAGACACACAAGAACCGGCTAGGGTTGCCCATACCTAGCCGGCGGCATTACTTGGCAACCAAGCCAATCGGACGATTATCTTATCTTTTCTTTAGTTTATTTTATCTTTTCGTTAGTTGCTAATTATATTATCTTATCTTTTCTTTAGTTTATCTTATCCTTTCCAACAAATTATGGTTAGCAACACCAAGGTCGGCCGGTCATAAGATCCGATGAGAAGTGCTCGCGCCTGCGACTAGACGCAACACCATGGTCGGTCGGTCATAAGATCCGACGGCGTCTTCCTCATCGTCGTTCAATCGACCGGTTACGCATGCCTTCGCCAAGCTAGAAGAAGCGCGTAACAGGTAGGGACCTAAGGAGACGAGCAATAAAATGAAACCATAGGATTTGAAGCATGCATGCAGAATGTATCTTCAGGCAGATGATATAATAGATTTTGACAAGATCACTTCCTTTCTCCACTGTCTCTAAGACTTACTATTATACTTAAAACATTGGTTTCTCCACTATGTCTATAATAGAGTGCATCTTCAGGCAGATGATATAATAGATTGTGACAAGATTACTTGGTTTCTCCAATAAAATGAAACCCTGTTTTATAGTTAGTTTGTATGCATTTTGAAGTGCCTATTATAATTGATAAGAGTATTAAAGTTACCCGGTTTTATAGATAGCTTGTATGCATTTTGAAGTCCAATTAGAATATTGAGTCAATTATTATATGCCTATCATATGAAAGATGGTCATACTGGATTATTCTGCATACGACCATCTCCACTTCACATTTTATGTTATCTTATTCTCTCAGGATCACAGTTGCTAATTAATGACGTTAGATCTGACACATGATCCTTGATATACCATATCCTGGACCATTACTCCCTCTTGTCCAACAATATGCTTTGAAAGCTGATCCTTTTTCTATCAAGTGATTAACCATTATTAATCTAATAGTTTTAAGGTTGTAAAAGGTACTAGGCGTTAGTCGGACGGGTATCGAGCACCTAGAGCCTAGTCCGTTTAGGCCGCTGCGGTTAAAAATAGAAAAAATAAAAACCCCAAAAAAAATCTACTGATATATGCAAAAAAAAGTCCGTAAAATTCAAAAACATGCTTAGTCGAGGGTCAAGAGGCCTTAGGTGGGAACCTAGACGGGCATAGCTTCAAATCAAGGTAGTCAAAGACACAATGTGCACACGATGCGCAAAGGGCCCGTATCGTTCGAGTCGCAAGACGCTCGAGCCAAATGAGACTCAAAAATAAAAAATAAAAATAAATAAATTAGTAATGTAAAAAATAAAATCAAATAACATATTAAAACTAATAAAAATATATTAAAACATAACCAAGTGAACTAGCATATCATCAATAACAGTCAACATAACTAATAAAAATTTGTGTTATCTAACAAAAGTAACAAAATGGAACGAAAACATATTGTAAAATAAAAGCAGAACCAATATAACGACCATTCATCTTCATCACACTCCATCAAATCATCATCAACATCATCATCCTTGTATGAGGTAAGGGCTATCTTCCTGTCTCAAAGTTTTTTCTGTTAGCGCCTTGCTGCAAGCGAGGTGCGAGGTGCGAGGTGCAGCTGGTGCATCTTGTTGCGAGGCGTGCCTCTGGGGCGCCCTTGACTATTATGCTTCAAACTATTAGATAATCTTACCTTTTGCACTTCCCTGTTACTAGACATTTTAAGTACCCCATTTCCTTTATCAAGATTTGTTGTCTTAGATGTTATGATGTAAAAAATACAGATGTAGATACTGATAAGGACACAATATGAATACAAGATATGGACAGTTTCAAATAGGTACAACGTAATCACCTATGTTGCACAAATATGGTTAAGGCCACGGACGCGGTACGGACATGATCACCATTTTCCCCTGGCCATGCAAGATAACCTAGATGCATATAGCATCCGCATACATCCTGCTCTTCATGCTACTTTGTGTGATCTTGATATTTGCGATTCCCAAATGATTCACACACATGAAGTTGAATGAATACATCATCAATTTAACCGAAAATTCATGAAATAATGCATTTAGCTATTGAACTATCTGTAGATAGTCATTAATGTTAAGGAATATGATGAATTATTTGCGGGCAGATGGGCCCTCTATCTTACTGTGGGGTTGTTCTGACAACATTATAGATGTTGTGGTGAAGGACTTGTTCTGTGACGGTGAACAGGGGTCATTAGAATTTTGGTGTAATTTCTTGTCTTGTTGGGAATGGATCCTCTTGTTCAGTCCAGTCATGCTTGAGGCTGATAACATGCAATCTAAGAATTTGAAGATGAAGTTTCAATGAATAAAAATGGTGATAGGGTGTGGGGTTGGTAAATGGGTACTTTGCAATTGAATAGGGGAACACAACTTGGAGGCTGGGATAATGGAGAACAATGACAGCTGTATATGGGCACAATGACCAGCTGGTGGCTATCTCCTTCGCCAACAAGGGTGGGTTCCGATTCTTACTTGGTGCTGTATATGGGCACAATGACAGGAGGCTGCGAGATGCCTTGTGGCAGGACATCATTAGGCTGAGTATGTTGGCGGTGCATCGTCATTTGCCCCTGCTAATTATGGGAGACTTCAATGCCACGCTATACAGGGGGGAGAAGCTAGGGGGGCGGCCGGTCCCGGACCAGATTCTATCAGACTTTCAGTCCTGCCTTCTCCAGTCCGGGCTCAGGGATCTGGAGAGGGTGGGGCACATATGGACGTGGCAAAACAAGGCGGTGGTTAGCAGGGTGGCATGCCAGCTGGATCGTGCTTTGGGGAACAGTGACTGGTTCCGCCTATTCCCCTCTGCTGTGGCTGAGGGGCTTCCTGCGGGGACTAGTGACCATTCGTCGATCCTAGTGCGCTTCGTGGAGAGACCCAGATGGAGAGGCCGTCCGTTCAGGTATGACAACAGTTGGTTCCTATCGCCTGGCTATGAGGAGACTGTGGCGGGGGGGTTTTGTCAGGATGTGATCGGCACAGCTCAGTTCTGTATGGTTCACAGGCTGAAGAAGACCAAACGCGCCATCAGAGACTGGGTGAGGGCTCTCCTCCGGACCTCCTTACAGGAGAAGGAGGCGGAGCTGAGAGACCTGCAGTCAGACCTTCAGGGAGACATGATGAGTGGAGAGATGGCGGCTAGAGAGAAGAAGATGGCTGCAGAGGTCAATACCTTGCGACTCCAGCAGGAGATTAGTGCGGCCCAACGGGCCAAATGCTCCTGGCTCAAGGATGGGGACCGTTGCACCAAATTTTTCTATGATGTCATTCGGGCTCGCCAGCACCGGAACTGCATCCAGAGACTTCTAGACAGGGATGGGCGTCTTGTGACCGACCAGGTTGCTATCCAGGAGGAGGCTGTCCGGTTCTACTCTGAGCTTTATCGGCAGACGGATTATCCCACTGTATTCCCTCAGCTGACTACGAAGACGTTGATTACTGAGTATGGCAACAGTCTTCTTATGGCTCCTATCCGGATGGAGGAGGTGGAGGTGATTGTGATGCAGGCTGATGCTTCCAAGTCACCTGGACCGGACGGTTTCTCTAGCGGCTTCTACAAGCGACATTGGGGTGCCCTCAAGGTCCAGGTTCTAGAGGCTATACAGGAGTTCTTTGAGACGGGCAAGCTCCTGAAGGAGCTGAACCACACCTTCCTGACTCTGGTGCCCAAGAAGGAGGGGGCGACTTCCCTTGCTGACTTTCGACCGATTGCTTGCTGTAATTATTTGTACAAAATAATTACTCACCTTATGTGCAGGAGGATGGAGGACGCTATGCAGGGTCTGGTTTCTTGGAATCAGGCGGCATTCATCAAGGGGCGGTCTATTGCTGAGCATAGCCTGCTGGCTCATAAGATGATTCGGGAGTTCCACAAGCCAGGAGGGATGAAGGCGTGTGTGAAGCTCGACCTGAGGAAAGCATACGACATCGTCAACAGGGACTTCCTCTGTCATTTGATGGGTGCGATGGGCTTCTCCGAGACATGGGTGGACAGAGTCAGGGAGTGCATCACCCCCTACATTCTCGGTTCTCATTCAGGGTATACCATACGGATTCTTCGGCAGTAGCAGGAGGCTTCGTCAGGGGGATCCGCTTTTCCCCTACCTATTCACCCTTGTGATGGAGTATTTTACCTGTTTGATGGACATCGCGGTGCATCGGGAGAGGATTGTACCGATATACAGCAGGGTCTCACCAGTGGTCTCACATCTCATTTATGCGGATGATCTATTGGTATTGATGAGACCTTCCATGCGAGGGATGAGGGAGCTTGCGGGGGTGATGGAGGAGTTCGGACAGTTATCGGGTCTTCGGTTGAATAGGGACAAGAGCAAAGTTTACTTCAACAACTCTTGCACTTTGAAGGAGGAACGGGCCCTGGAGCTTGGGGTGGAAAAGGGAGATCTCCCGGTGAAATATCTGGGGGTGCCCCTATCTGTCAACTACGCGAAGGATCGAGATTGCCAGAGTCTGGTGGACTTTGCGCAGAGGAGGGTAGAGGGCTGGCAGGCGGCTGGCCTATCTTTTGGAGGGCGTATTGAGCTGGTGCGATCGGTTATATCTGCTATTGCTTTATTCTGGCTCCAATCTATTATGGTTCCTTTGGCTACTATTAGAAAGATTGAGGGCATATGTGCCAAGTTCATTTGGCATGGGAGGATTCATGCCATCTCTTGGGAGCAGCTCTGCCGACCTAGGAAGGAGGGAGGTGTGGGTCTGCGTTCTCTTGTATCTGTCAGGGAGGCGGCGGGGATCAAGCTGGCGTGGAGGTTCCTTCAGGGCGGTTCTCTTTGGTTGGCTTGGATGTCTAGTCGGTATCTTCGGGGAAGGAATTTCTGGGTATGTGAAATTGACAACAACTTCTCTGTGGCTTTCAAGCATATCCTGAGGAACCGTCCTGTTCTTCGGAAGGCTATTCGGAGGAAGATGAGGGAGTGAGGGGAGACGGACCTTTGGCTTGATCCGTGGATTGCAGGTCAGTCCCTTCTGGAGATTCTGGGTCCCCAGATGGACGGTGTGGCGTACAGAGGTCTGACTTGTAGGCATATCATCAGAGGTGGGGTCTGGAGGCCAGAGGAGTATCGTTTCACTACTCAGTTAGGAGGGGAGATTAGGCAGGTCCAGATCACTCCTGCTATACTGACTGACGCCTGGGTTTGGGCCCCTCCCGGCTCCACGGAGGGTGCTGAGGAGTTCCGATTTAGCAGCTACTACGATCTTGTTCGTCCCCACTTCGATGAGATCGAGGAGTACGACTTTATCTGGGGGAAGGGCCTAGCCAGGAAGATGCAACTGTCTGCATATAAACTGGTGCTGGGCCGGATGCTTACTAGGGACAGACTGCTTCGGTTCGGGGTCCCTGTCCCTGACCCAAAGTGTGTTTTGTGTGAGACGGAGAATGAATCCATAGGGCATCTGTTCTTTCAGTGCCATGTGGCGTGGAGCATCTGGGCAGAGCAGAGCCGGAGATACTTGGGAGGAGTTGGAAGGGAGCGTGACTTCAGAGAAATCTTTAAGTGGATTGGAGATTGCAGGGGCCAGGAGCAGAGTTGGGCCAGACGTGCACGATTGAGGCTTGCTGCATCAGTTTGGCATGTCTGGAGGGAGAGGAACCGACGCATTTATGAGGGACTGTCCACCCCACCGGTGGGCATCCTTCATAACATTGAGTCGGATGTACTAGTAATGTCCCCCTGAGTTGGGATTGTATCTCTATGCTGTAACCTTATTGCGCTGATAGTGGAATAAAATTTACCCTTTTTCCAAAAATATATATATATATATATATATATATATATATATATATATATATATTTCAAAATTTGAATTTACTTCATGCTCATGTTCATAAATTCATCTTCGGGTTTATTTGGAATTGAAACCTTGACAAATTGTTTCACGTTTGAACCACATGATCAGAACTTTCCTACCTTAGCTATGTCATAGTGATTCCAAGATACATTTAAATTCATTTCATGTCATTTTACTCTTTTCATTATAAATAGTAAATATTATGGAAGAATATTATCATTAGATTTTTTTACAGAATCATTCTGTTCTCTCATATTGTTATTCAGAGTTCATACAAGCTATTTCGGAGCATCATGGAGCTTGATGACTTTTAAGAACATAAATTATTTTAATATCTTGGTACATGCAGGACTGCCTTTCTGATGTCCCTAGTGCACCACCATTTCATGGCACACATGAGGAAATCAGTCTTGTAGCTGATAAATTTCAAACCTCAAAAGCATGCGGTATCCCTTCTACAGTAGGTTCAAATGTTTACTCAGCTAAAATAGAGCCAAGTTCGCAGACTAATCCTGGAAATATTGTACCAAAGCAGGACGTTAGCTATGTAAACTGGTAACTTTCTTTCAGTTGTCTGGAAACAATATTGGAGTTATTGTATTATAGGCTCATAACAATTTTAATATTTATGTTATTCTTCTATTTAGTTCTTTTGGTGCTGAAACTGTTGCATCTTCTGGGTCACTGCCTGTTCGAGTCCCTGTTTTTCATGCAAGGTATATCTTGCCTTTGGAAATTCCCTTCCTTTAGGATTTGAATTTTTAGAACCAGTAGTATCATCCTTCTTTAAGGTAAACCTGGATTTTCTGTTCTTTCCCGATATTCATATTGCTCATGTTTATACTTGAATGTTTCTATTTTTTTGTTTTACTTCAGTGGACAAGGGCCTTGGTATTCTGTCATAGCCTATGATGCATGCGTTCGTCTGTGCCTCCATTCATGGGCTCGAGGCTGCATGGAAGCGCCCATTTTTTTGGAAAATGAATGCACACTCTTGAGGAATGCATTTGGGTAGGTCCTTTAGATAAGCTCATGTAGCCAAAAGAAACTTAACAAACATGTCCAATAATTATTATGTATTGATGCTTCAAGTTCATTTAGGCAAACTTTTCATAAGATGTGATGTAACTGTGTATAGATTCTTGAAAGTTTGTATGCCTAATTCTAATTGTGCTTTTGTTATTGTACTTTAACATAATATATATTTCCTAGTCTTGGAATATTGCAAGTTCAGAACAACATCTCTATGGAATATATGACCCATCATCTGGATCGTTGATCCTGGGTGGGAATGCTTCTTAGCTGTTGAATCCTGTCCTAATAGGATATGGTTTAGGACTTTCTTTTTCCGAATCTGACCCGGTCCCCTCTACTGCAGAGGAGGTTGCAGAGGAGGTAGCAGCTTTCCTCCCCGAGTCTAGTAGCAGCCATCTCATGTCCAGCTTGTGTCATAGCCATGTCCGACCACCATATGATATCTGATTTGTCCCAAAATTTTACTAGACCTTACTCTTCTCTTTTCCTTCGATACGAGACTATCCTCGACTCCCCACGACAGACCCTTTGGAGTAGTCCACTTTCTGTGCTCGTTACGAGCAATCCAGTCGTTGGATTCTCGATCTGACTTTTTTGCTGCATTCGTAGGTTGATTGATTGCTATTATAACGAAAATCGCGCGACCACGACGTCATTTGATGGGTCAAATCGACTTATAGCGGTGTGACGTGTCCGCGGTGTCTAGCAGCCCTATTGACTTCCATAGGTATCTTCGTGCCATGACGCCCGATCTGCATTCCATTTCAGGTAATCCCTTTGTGTCTATTTTGATATGTACAGTTGGATCATCCAGATTTTGACCGTGCATTGTGTGTGACCCCTGACACTCTCTGCTGTCCAAAAATGCTGTTTTGACTTTCTGGAAGATCTGGCCATTGGATCTTGTATATGTTGATTTCTTCACCTGTAAATTTTCGTAGAAATTAGACACCTTTAGCTAGATCAAATCATCCAGAATGTTTATTTAACTAATTCGTATCAGCTTGATATCTCAGAATCCGTGCAATGTAACTGAAATATGTCGATTCCAGTGATATGTACAGTTGGATCATCCAGATTTTGACCGTGCATTGTGTGTGACCCCTGACACTGTCTGCTGTCCAAAAATGCTGTTTTGAGTTTCTGGAAGATCTGGCCATTGGATCTTGTATCTGTTTCTTCAATTGATTTCTTCACCTGTAAATTTTCGTAGAAATTAGACACCATTAGCTAGATCAAATCATCCAGATTATGTTTATTTAACTAATTCGTATCAGCTTGATATCTCAGAATCCGTGCAATGTAACTGAAATATGTCGATTCCAGTGATATGGTATCGCTGAAATTGACAAGATGACATTACGGATCGTCAAGATGAGATCCTTAACCTTGCGGTTGACCATTTTGTCTCGATTAGCATGTTGTAGGTTCCGCTGCACGATTACTAGATACAAACTTTGTAATTTGAGCTTAAACCTATAATTCAGAATAATAGAGAATAATTATAATATATATTGACTAGAACAAACCTAAACATAGCTAACTAGTTTAATAAGTAACCCTAGTAACTTAGTCGATAAACAACCAAGACCGACCTAAATAACCTGTCTAATTCTGTCTTGATTGTGTGATTTGGTTTGGATTGTGTGATTGTCCTATAACTTTGTGGGTTTCGATGGATTTCTTATGGTTCAGATTATATGCTCATGGATATAGCTTGTGTTAGGCTTAGCTTTGGAGTTGGTTCTTCGCCGAGTCACTGTCAACATGCAAGTACACTTTTAGTTTAGTCGAAATGAGAATACTAAAATGAATGAATGACAATAAATTAAAGGATAGTACAAGAAATATGTATCCATGGGAAGTTATAGAGGTGGCCCAAATTGAGGATAAAATGAGAGCAAATCGACTTAGACCAATAGGTGCTCTCGTAAGGAAGAGCGATAATATATTAGTTAATAGAGCCGTTAGGGCTAGATGTAGGTCTAGACAAACATGGTTTGAAGTGTTAAAGAAGGATATGAATTTTATTTGCATTACATAGGATATGGCCCTGAATAAAGCTGTATGGAAGAAGAGGATTCAAACAACTACCCAATAATTTGGGATAAATGCTTTGTTCTTGCAGAATGATCACAACCATGCCAAATTATTTCGACCATGGTCACGGTGCCGGGTATCATGACAAGTATTGATGGATTGCCTATATGGGTTTTGGCATGTTTGATCCGATGCTGACCACTGCATATACCCGTCGACACCGAAATTGGGACACTTTTTCTCAATTAATTCAACAAAGAACAAAAATCAAAAGAAAAAAGAATAAAAAGAAAGAGAAGTATAGTAGAAAACAACGTGAATACAATAATTGATCGTGCCAAAGAACAAGTTGCTACATACAAATGTCCTAATATTCTTTATCGGCACACTTGAACCATTTGTCAAATCAAAACTTGCACAATTTTTTCTTTACTTGTATGCTTAGAATTCAAAATTTGGCCCTGTTGGGCAGACGGGTTAGGACATTTGTTGCACAAATAATCCTTCTGATACTGTATCCATGTATATACCTGACATACATCCAACACGATAAAATGAGAGAAAATCGACTTAGACCAATAGATGCTCTCGTAAGGAAGAGCGATAATATGTTAATAGAGCCGTTAGGGCTAGATGTAGGTCTAGACAAACATGGTTTGAAGTGTTAAAGAAGGATATGAATTTTAGTGGCATTACATAGGATATGGCTCTGAACAAAGCTATATGGAAGAAGAGGATTCAAACAGCTGCCCAGTAATTTGGGATAACTGCTTTGTTCTTGCTGTATGATCACAACCATGCCAAATTATTTCAACCATGGTTTGGGCATGTTCACGGTGCCGGGTATCATGACAAGTATTGATGGATCGCCTATATGGGTTTTGGCATGTCTGATCCGATGATGACCACTACATATAGCAGTCGACATCGAAATTGGGACACATTTTCTTAGTTAATTCAACAAAAAACAAAAATCAAAAGAAAAAAAAAATCAAAAGAAAGAGAAGTATAGTAGAAAACAACGTCAATACAATAATTGATCGTGCGAAAGAACAAGTTGCTATATACAAATGTCCTAAAATTCTTTATCGGCACACTTGAACTATTACCATTTGTCAGATCAAAACTTCTACAATTTTTTCTTTACTTATATGCTTATAATTCAAAATTTGGCCCTGTTGGGCAAACGGGTTAGGACATTTGTTGCACAAATAATCCTCTGATACTGTATCCATCTATATACCTGACATGCATCCAACATGATAAAATGAGAGAAAATCGACTTAGACCGATAGATGCTCTCGTAAGGAAGAGCGATAATATAGTAGTTAATAGAGCCGTTAGGGCTAGATGTACATGGTTTGAAGTGTTAAAGAAGGATATGAATTTTATTGGCATTACATAGGATATGGTCCTGAACAAAACTATATGGAAGAAGAGGATTCAAACAGCTGCCCAGTAATTTGGGATATCTGCTTTGTTCTTGCTATATGATCTCAACCATGCCAGATTATTTCAACCATGGTTTGGGCATGTTCACGATGCCGGGTATCATGACAAGTATTGATGGATCGCCTATATGGGTTTTGGCATGTCTGATCCGATGCTGACCACTACATATAGCAGTCGACACCGAAATTGGGACACATTTTCTCAGTTAATTCAACAAAAAACAAAAATCAAAAGAAAAAAAATCAAAAGAAAGAGAAGTATAGTAGAAAACAACGTTAATACAATAATTGATCGTGCCAAAGAACAAGTTGCTATATACAAATGTCCTAAAATTCTTTATCGGCACACTTGAACTATTACCATTTGTCAAATCAAAACTTGTACAATTTTTTCTTTACTTGTATGCTTATAATTCAAAATACTGTACCCATGTATATACCTGACATGCATCCAACATGATACTTACTTGACGTCCATTTCGGATGTAGCTCGCACATGTCTAGACAATAAAAGGACCCAAACCAAGGTTCAAAATGTTGGTATCATTATAGGTTCCATGCCTTTCTTATCAGTACTGTATCGGCAGTTCCGATTCAAATTGGAGTTCTCGATTTCCCAAAGCCAAAAGAAAAATAAGAAAATTATATAAAAACTAGATTTTTTTTGATGCATTTAGGCATAAGCTTATGTATTATTTGTTGTTTCCCTTTATTTTTCAACGGAGTACTGTATCGGCAGTTCCGATCAAATTGGAGTTCTCGATTTCCCAAAGCCAAAAGAAAAATAAGAAAATTATATAAAAACTAGATTTTTTTTTTGATACATTTAGGCATAAGCTTATGTATTATTTGTTGTTTCCCTTTATTTTTCAATGGAGTACTGTATCGGCAGTTCCGATCAAATTGGAGTTCTCGATTTCCAAAAGCCAAAAGAAAAATAAGAAAATTATATAAAAACTAGATTTTTTTTGATACATTTAGGCATAAGCTTATGTATTATTTGTTGTTTCCCTTTATTTTTCAATGGAGTAAACCGCAATAGGGGTTGTTGTTTTTACACGCTTTAGACAGTACACAACTATATATTTTTCAATGAAATAAAACCATGATTTTATGTCACCTGATCTAGTTATCATGTTTATGGCCTGGTCGTAAATATAATGATGCATGTAAAAAGATTTAGCCATGTAGTAGAATTTGTCCTAGATGGTTTAGATCAATCTAAAAGACTATAAAAGAACACAGGAAACACACGTCTCTCTTGGTCTTGTAATATAATGAGACAAAATAAAGATTTTGCCGTGAATTAATATGTGATTTGGATGATAGATATTCATTTATAACAGCTTACAAGAGAACACGTGAAATGGATACAGCTTAAGTTGTCATGCTGTGTGGTTGTAGCATAAAAAAGGCTGTGACTCGATTTTTTCTCCAACTTTTGCTGTCTTTCGCTTTGTACTGGTTCAATTCTTACTTCTAATAGTTTTGTTGCATAATGAACTGAGATGTTCCAAAGTATATAATTTCAATGGTTTTTCCAACTTTTACTCTCTGCACATGGTATAGGTTGCAGCAGATCTTGTTACAATCGGAGGAGGAGCTGTTGATGAAAAGGTCATCGGAGCTTGTTAGTGAAGGAGCTGCAGTAAAACCAAAAAAGATAATTGGAAAGATGAAAGTCCAAGGTTTACTGAAATCCTTTATTTTGTTAGAAATTTTTACTTCTGTTCACATCATAGAGAAACTCGGTGTTCAGTATATTTGTTTATTAGTGATTATGTTAGGCTTCTTAGCAGTATTGGCGCTAACATTTTTTTGAAATATTTACTTTTTAACCTAGACATCTATATTGCAGTTCGTAAAGTTAGAATGGCTCTGGACATGCCTTCAGGCTGCAATTATCTCTCTCTTACTAAACCAGGGATGAAGCTAGAATCTCTCCGGTACCGAATGTCCAATTTACAGTCGACCATCTCATCTGGGTGGGAATCACTTAGGAAAGTACGAGTTTTGCCTCGTTTACCTGCAAATAGTTCCTTTTCTCGCCACAGCTTGGCATACATGCATGCTAGCACTCAGTATATCAGACAGGTCTCAGGACTCCTAAAAATTGGAGTGACTACCTTGCGCAACAGTTCATCCTATGATGTAGTGCAAGGTAATAATACTTAACATTGTCTCGTGTGCCAAACCATTTGCATCCTTTTGACAAAATTTTGCTTGTGGCAGAATCATATTCTTGCTTGTTGAGATTAAAAAGTTCATCTGAAGAGGATGGTGTTCGCATGCAAGCTGGATCTGGTGAAACACATGTTTTGTATGTATTATCTTGCTTTTCATAGTATAATTTCTGTTCGATATAAATTTTAGATCATAGTGTAATTTTTATGTTCATGGAGGTGGCTGTATTTTGCAAACACAATTTTGTAATTTAGTTTGCTCTGATATATCTTATGTTTCCTTTGCTCGATTGGAGTGGATTGACTTTTCCTGCCATGTAAAATTACAGCTTTCCTGACAGTTTAGGGGATGATCTGATTCTTGAAGTTTATGACTCAAAAGGAACATCCTGTGGGCGTGTCGTTGCTCAAGTTGCAAGTATAGCAGAAGACCCTGTAAGAAAATAGTTTTTATTTCACCTTAGACGGCCAATTTCTGTTCTTCTCATCTTTAGCTAATTGACAGAGTGACAAAGTACGCTGGTGGTCCATCTTTCGTGAACCAGAGCATGAACTTGTGGGTCGATTACAGCTTTATATTAATTACACAACTAGCGCTGACGAGAACAGTGCTCTTAAGGTATATGAGACCTCCGATATTTCTTATACTGTTTAAGAGAAGCGAAACTGTGCTAGTTACAATGATATCCCTGCTAGCATTCCGTTTTTGTTTCTCTGTAAAGTTGTTGTGGATCATTGGATTTTGATGCTAATACACGTTTAGCTTGATTACAAAGTAATAATCCAAAATGTTAATAAGTGGCCTTCATATGGATGTTGTAACAGAAAGTCAAGTTTCTGTCTGGCTGCCCATTTTTGTGTGATATTTCTTAGAGTTACTTCGAGTAAGTCCTTTCATAAATAAATGTCTCATTTTAAAGAGGAAAAGTTTTCACATAACCTATGCCAAGATCCCTTGGATGATATTGGAGTAGAGCTTATATTATCTTATCTTTTCAGTCATGTTCTTGAGGTATGCGATTGTTCTGAATGATTGTATAATGGTGGACAGAGCTTGAACAGTTGATTTCTAGAGTTTGAGGTAGTTTTATTTATTTATGGTATTTGAAAAATGTAAACTACACTTCCGAAAACCTACTAATCATGTTTACAAACTCGATGAGATGAGGGGAAATTCAAAAAGTATATGTCATGCATCATCGTGCATAGTTGTGAAGAGCGCGCTTGAGGCACTCCTCTAGTGTGACGCTCACGAGTCTCATCCCTTAATGCCTCAGTGTAGGTGGAGAGAGGCTCCTATATGATGCTCACGCCTCAAAACGCCTCTTAGTGAAGCTCAAGCCCATCTAAAGCGTGCCTCATACATATTTTGTTTTTATATGTTATTTCTATGTTTTTTTTTACATACCATTGGATTTTTTGTGTGTGTATTGAAATAACTGGTTTGTCTATCTTCCATCTCTGTCACAATTCACCGTTGGTTATGAAGCAACTCAGTGAAATGTATGTTTTCTCCTAGGTCGTCAACTTGTCAATCGTCCAGTACTCGAGTATTTAAGAAATTTTCAGAACTATATTGTAACTATAGTGTATCCATGTGAAAAGTATCCTCATTCACCAGGGGAGAATATACATATACTCTTTAATAAGGAAGTTTTAATCCATATTGATGTAAATCATACAGTGAATAAATAGTTATAGACATCTACTAGTGGAGAATAGACATCTACTTCTTATGTAGGGTCTGGGAAGGGTCAAATTTACGCAGCCTTACCTCTTATGCAGGGTCTGAGGAGGGTCAAGATGTACACAACGTTACCCCCATATATATATGTGTGTGTGTGTGTGTGTGTGTGTGTGCGGTTTCCGTGACTCAAATTTGCACCCTGCACGATGCTAGCAGCAAGCCTTACCGTCGTGCCAGGCGATGCCCTCCCTTTTGTAGCGTTTGTGTTGTACATTATTGTTTTTGTTGGCTGTTTTGCTGAAAATCTTTAGTGTAAGATAGTAACTTCTATTTATAATTAGATTGCCACATGCTCGCTACTTGTGTCTCTTACTGTGCTAGTTAAATTTATCTTTCTAACATGTTTTTCAGCTTTTGTGCTGTGAAATTTTTAGTGTAAGACAATGCAAGTTTTAACTTTGTAATTTGTATTGCAGCTTGTGCTCATCATTTCCTGTTTTGCTATGCAGTGTGGCTCTGTTGCAGAAACAGTAGCATACGACTTGGTTTTGGAAGTCGCCATGAAAGTTCAACACTTCCGAGAACGGAACTTATTGCTGCATGGGTCATGGAAATGGTTGCTGACAGAATTTGCCTCGTACTATGGTGTTTCAGATGCATATACAAAACTAAGGTATTACCATGTTTATTTTTCTAGTTCTATACAAATCCATTATAATTTGATACATAAGACTCACATTTGGAATTTGTGCACATGTTAATCTAATAATTATCTTCCAGATATCTTTCTTATGTTATGGATGTGGCAACCCCTACGGCAGACTGCCTGATGTTGGTCCATGATTTGTTATTACCTGTTGTGCTGAGAAGTCGCAGTAAAAGTGGTTTAAGTCACCAAGAGGTACACCTTCTTTTGTTGGTGTTACATAACCTATGTTGTCTACTTATCTACATCCTTGAAGCGTCCTAGTTTCTTCTTCTACTAGTCTCACTCTGGTACCATATGTGAATCCTAGAATTATTTTTTGGGAGAGTAACATTTAGCTTGTTGTTTCAGCCAATTATCTTTGTATGTTTCCCTGTAAGTTGCACTATGTCAAGATAAAAAATACGTCCAAGTAGCATGTCTGATTTGTAGTTTTGTAATTTTGATTTTTATGCAATACTGGTACAACTTATTCTTTTTGTTTGGATATTCTTGTACCTAAGTGTACCTATGATATATAAACTGAGGCATGCATTTTTGGTGATATTTCTCCAGAATCGCATTCTAGGGGAAATTGAGGAGCAAATTGATTTGATTCTCGGTACTGTATTTGAGAACTACAAGTCACTTGATGAGTCATCTCCTTCAGGAATGGTAGAAGTCCTTAGACCTGCCACTGGAATTCCATCACCTGCACTGGCACCTGCTGTGAAGTTGTATACGCTTCTTCATGATATACTTGCTCCAGAGGCGCAGTCAAAGCTGTGTAGCTATATTCAGGTCAGAAATTTGGTCAATCTATGTTGGTAGCTTTCTGGTAGATTATTTGAAATGTATGTGTTTAAGATTCCAATGTCTTCAGGCTGCTGCCAAGAAGAGAATAAGGAGACACTTGTTAGAAACTGATGAGTTTGTTGCAAACAATAATGAAGGAACTTTGATGGATGTTGTCACTATATCGACAGCGTATCAGAAGATGAAAACACTATGTTTAAATGTGCGAGGTGAAATTTTTACAGATATTCAGATCCATGATCAACATGTGCTCCCCAGGTAGAGTTCTTAATAGCTGTTAAGTCTGGCCTTGACACTGCACCTTGTATAGGATTTGGTTATATGATTTTTTATTTGCAAATGCAAAGTTTTAAGTTTCAAAGCAACTAGCAAGTTCACCTGTGGAAGAATGATAGTGCAGTTAACTATAACTCTCTCAATGTTGGTCTTGCTTTTTCACTCATTAGACTATATAAAAGTAGAAATAAAATATTCGTATAGCGGAAAACTTCAGAGCAACTAGCAGGTTCACCCATAGAAGAATGATACTGCTGTTTATTTAACTATAAGAGACTCACTTTCTCAATGGTCATACTTTTTCACTCTTGATGACTATACAGTTGAGTAAAACACTGTTTTCTTCTATATGTAATTGACATTTTAAGTAGCATTCAACTATTTTATCGACTTGCACTACTAATGCTTTCTATTCTTGTTTCAGTTTTATAGACCTCCCAAACATTTGTGCATCCATTTATAGTGTAGAGCTCTCTAGTAGATTGCGTGCCTTCCTTGTTGCTTGCCCACCTGCAGGCCCTTCATTGCATGTGGCAGAGCTTGTCATTGCAACCGCTGATTTTCAGAAGGATCTTGTTAGCTGGAACATTTGGTGAGTTAACATATGCACCTTCTTTGCTTTACAAATCTGTATCTTCTTTGGACTACTATATGTTCGAAATTTTCAGTCCTATAAAAGGAGGTGTCGATGCAAAAGAATTATTCCATCTTTACATCATTCTGTGGATTCAAGATAGACGTCTCTCATTGCTCGAGTCTTGCAAGTTGGACAAGGTATGATACTACTTTGATATTGTTTTTGTCTATCATAGTGGCCCAAATTCTTATCAGCTGTTATATGTTTTCAAGTGAGGTTCCATGTATGTAGTTCCTAGGAATAACTATCTTGGGTCCTTCTACAATACATGAGATGTATCAATACATCCCAAACAATTGCATTGAAAATTGTGAAAGGTGTTTACTTTGACTTTGGCTTTACCTGATATACCAAGTCATATTAATCTGCTCACTTTATTAAAAAATCCCTCTTAGATTACCGTAATTTGTTGGACATTGTACATTCAACATTTACATTTTTCACCCTTATATTAAACTGCTCGAGTTCAATGAGGACTCTGGCTCTGCTAGGAAGATTGCTTTCGGAATCACGTTTTGTAACCACGACAAGTAGATCTGCGTGTACAATAAAAAAAATGTATGTAGAAATACTTGAACAATGAATTTAATATGCTATTTTTAAATTTTATGTTTAAAATTCATTTAAACATACGCTACCAAACCATAAATATAATATAATCTAACTAAAATCAAAACTAAATTATGATTTCAATCCAATCTAAAATTTAAATCTAAACAATTTTTTTAAAATAATGTATACTAACTAAATCCATGATTTAAATTCATCTAATTCATATTTTATAAACAAACATTATTTATTTTAATCTAATCTAACGTAATATAATGGCAAAAAAGAATCTAAAATAGCTTAATAGTGTTTTAGTTTTGATAATGATTGTTTTTTTTAAATAATATTATCTCAGTCATAGTTGAGAAATTATTAAATGGGACGGACTTAAATGGTGAACTTGTCCATTGGTATAACCGTATAATAAAACACAATAATATTAAAAATTAAAAAAAATCAAACAATTGTCAAATCTATTATTATATAATAAGAAAAGTTAAGGCTTTAGCGAATAAATTATTATTCAAAAAAATAGGTATATGGAAAAAAAATTAAAGGGTGATTGTTTGGTCTTTTCAAGTAGTAAAAATTAAGGATCTGCTTCTAAATTAGTAAAAATGTTAAAAAAATATTATTTATTCTTTTCAATTAGTAAAAATGCATACAACACACCTAAATATATACTAGTATTATTAAAATAAATTATCATAAATAATAAATAATAATTATTATTATTTTAAATTTCACGCACATACACAATTGGGAGGTTCAACCTTGTTGGCCTCTTCGGATGTCTGCTCCAATACCATTATGCTAGAAAACTCAGATTAGCACAAAGGCTTGATTGGGGTGGGCTTGAGCTCACCCCAAATTTTTTTTCATATAATTTATTTATTTATTTTTTATATAGGTTAATCCACTTCTAGTCTACTCAAATTTATGGTAGCCTATTCCAGCTATAGTTTCTGGATCATGAATTTTTTTGATTTTTTAATGCATGTTGCTCACTAATTTATTTATTTTTTAACGCATATTTCACTCATTAAAATATATCTTTTTTTGTTTTAAGTTGTATTGAACGCCTACTGCTCACTTATTTCAAAAAAAATATGTTTTGATTTTTTAACGATAATATTTTTTACTTTTCTAATGATAATATTTTCTAAGAGAACGATTTTTTTTATTGTGATATTTTGTCATATTAACCATCTTTCTAATATTTACAATATTTTTAATATCATTTCCCAAAGTATATTCGAATTTTTACATTAATTTTAATATCATTTATCGAAAATTTAAGCAAATATCATAATTTTGATTTTTAATGAATATCATGAACCCACTATCCTATTGAGAAAAATATTAAAGCGTGGTCAATCTAATCTCAATATCATTTATTCATTTAATATTAAAAGCATGTTGTAAATTTAAATTTACAATTAAAAAATAGTTAAAATTTAAATAAAAAATCCCTTATAAAAAGTGAATATTAATATTATCATGATTTCTTTTACATTAATATTGAAACTAATATTAATATTAACATTAATGTTACGAGACCATCTGTTCGATTGATAGCCCATCGGTTCGGATTGATATAGTTCGATGCGGCCGGTTTGACCCATATCTGCAAAATTTTCTAATTCAATTGATCAAATTAACAAGTTTCTATTTCAATAGTTTCTTTTATTAATAACTATAATTGACACGTATCATTGTTATATGCTAGTATGCACTCAAAAATGGTGTTTGACTCGGTTCGATTACACATGCGAAATGATCGAACTCGACTAGTTTTAGCGTACGAGTTTAAACGAACAGCCAAAGTCCCATTTAATTTGTGATACAAGTTTGGTTCGGTTCGATGCGGTTGGTTTGACCCATATGTGCACACTCCTAAGTCAAATTGATCACGTGACAAATTTTAAAATTAAAATTAAAATTAAAATTTAAAATAAAAATTTAAAATTTAAATAAAAATTAAATTTTGATTTAAGAGTAAAATTAAATTTAAATTTACAACTAAAAAATAGTTAAAATTTAAATAAAAAATTACGTTAATATTGATACTAATATTAAAATTAACATTAGAATTAAAATTAACATTAAAATTATAATAAGACTAATAATTTATTAATTATAATTATAATTGGATATTAATTTAAAACTAATAAAATAATTATTAATTAAATATTAGAATTATAATTATAGTTATAATTAATAAATAAATAATTATGATAATAGCTATGATTAATAAATTATTAATTCAGACTATAATGACGATTAATAAAATATTAATTTAAATTATTTTAAATTATAAATTATTAACTATGATTATAATTGTGATTAAAATATTATTAATTAAGTTTATAATAAAATTATAATTAACAAATTATTAATTAAGATTATAGTAAGACTAATAAATTTTAATTATGATTATAATTGGATATTAATTCACAAATTATTAATTAAGATTATAGTTATAATTAATAAATTATTATAATTATGATTGTAATTATGAAGTTATTAATTGTTAATTAAGATTATTATAAAATGTTAAATAATAAATTGTTAATTATTAATTTAGATTATAATTATGATTACTAACTATTAGTTAATTTTTTATAAAAATAAAAACTAACTATTAATTCTAAAAAAGTTTTTTTTTTAAAATAATAATAATGACTAGTTTTTAATCAAGTATTAGTTAATTTTTAATTAACTATAAATTAAATATTTTTTTAAAAATAAACTAATTTTTAAACGATATTAATTAATTAATTAATTATTTAATAGAACAACGAAATTATTAAAAAAATAACTAATTATTCCTTCCAAATTCAGCTTTCTTTCTTCCAAATCCAAATTTTGGATTTGGTCATACTTTCCATATCCAAATCCATCTCCAACCAAACATATGATTCCATGGATTTGATTCCAAACACATAAAATTCCAAAATTCAGCTCCAAATACGGTTTACCAAATGTTTAAGAATTGTGCAATTTTTTTATACCGAATTGTTCTCTTCCAACTGTCTACGCTTATATGCCCTTAGGTTGGACATTTTATGCATAACTAGAAGATGCACGTTAAATTATTTTCTTTCTTTCTTTCGAATCTTATCGCAGAACAATTTTATATTTAAACTAAATTTAAAATTTGTTGCATATATATTTATATTTTAAATAAATTTTGTAAATAATTAATTAAATTTTACTTATAATTTGTTATGATAAATATATTTATGATATTGTTGAAATAGTTCAAATATTTAAATATATTTGAACTAAAATTTGTTAAACAATTTAAATATTTTTGATATTTCTTTCTCTTTAAATTTAGTTTTTAAATAATTTTAAATTTAGTTTTTAAATATATATTTGTACGGACTAAATGAGTGAAAGTTTTATTCGTAATTTTTTTATTCATCTAATTTTCATTTTGTTAACAGAGGAATTATCAATTGGTTTCGTCCATCTGGATCTATTCTTGCACAGACACGAAACCAGTTGGATCTGGATGGCTTGAACAATATGTGTCATATATGGTGGAGGACACAGGATACAGAGATTTTAAGAATTATTTTATAAAAATTATTTTCTACAATTTTTTTACCAAATAGAAAATTTTAACTTTTGTTCTTAAAATTATTTTTCAGATGGAAGTAACCAAACGCAAAATAAGAATCTTTATATCTAGAAAGCAATTTTATAACTTCTTAGAAAATTGTTTTCAGAAATGTTTTTTCAGAAAACTTATCCAAACGGACCCTTAACTTTTATCTTCGGTAATTTTTAAAACAAAAATGGTCCATGATATTCATACGGGGCTCATTTTTGAAACGTTTTGAAACTTCTTTATATAATAGAAGATTTGAGAACATAAAGGGAAACACGCTTCGGCTCTGTTTGGTTACGTTTTAAAACTCATATTTTTGAGTTTAAATGTCATGTCAGTTAAAAAGAGTGTTTGGCAGTCGATACTCCAAAGCTGCTTTTGGAAAATTTCTTTTGGAAACATACATTTAAACTCAGCTTTATGAAAGTAGAGAAAAGTTATTTTGGGAGAGCACTTCTTTCTTTGGGACCCGAGCTCCTTCTCTCCCCTAACCAGCTCACCTCCCCCCCCCAAAAGTCTTTTCTCTCCTGAAGCTATGCAACAACACCCAAAAAGTCTCCTCCATCTTCTCCATTTTTTTTGTGTGCTTCCTCTCCATCTTCTTCTCAATCTTTTTCTCTCGTAGCGTGTGGGAAGACGAGGGTGGGCCGTGGTCGAGAACGTCAGCCTAACGAAGGATCTCCTTGTCCTCTTCTTCTTTGCCAACTCCGAGAGCTTCGTGTCGATCAACTAGCTGCTGCCGTTGTTGCTCCTCTCTGCCATCCGCCGTTGCTCGTCGCTAAGAATGCGGCCGCTCCTCTCGCAGTCTATAGAACTCTCCCTCTCGTGAGCACTCGAAGTCGGCCGGAGTCGAGAATGAGCGAGCTTCTTGTGGTTGATGTTGAACTCTCCCCCTTCTTTTGCGACGTAGCCGCAGCGGCGGGGACAGGATCTCCTACTTGAACTGAATTTGAGTTAGATAGGTGTTGGGACACATCGTATAGAAACTGGACACAACAAATATGACAATTTTATTAAAGCAATTGTTTTCTAAAATTGTTTTACCAAATAACATATTCAAAAAAAAAAAAATTCCGAAAATTATTTTTCGGATGAAAGTAACCAAAAGCAAAGTCGAAATCTAAACGGACCCTTCGTTTCAGAAAATTACTCATAAAACAACTTTAAAACTTACTTTCAGAAAATTACTTTCCGAACCAAATTTCAGAAAACATATCCAAACGGACTATGTACAAATTTTACGAACTTCGTTCCTCGAGTTTATTGTCTATAAACTTTGATACTTTGGAGAAAAAATTATCTTATTTATATCAAAAATTCTAAGAAGCATATTTCTTCCGGTTTAATATAACATGCAATATGCAGGACGCACCAAAATATTCCTTAAAGAGAGTAAATATGAGTTAATTTAGGGTGTTCATTGAAAAAATTGAAGTCAAGAATTACCTACACTAGCAAGTTACCAAGAGGTCAAAAGTCAAAAACTGTATTAAATGATGTTTCCTACTCTATGCTTGTGCCTGATTCGCCACCATAACCTTTTCAGAGGTTTGCTGGTATATGGTGAACCATTCCTTGCTCGAGCAGATGTGGCAGGTGGCACCAGTGTCGACCCACCAATCAGAGTCAGCCCCCACCGAAGTGACCTGAGCAATCATAGCAATACCGTCAGTAATCATTGAAACCTTATTAGGCTCACCTTGCTGTGACTGCTTGGGCTTGGATCTGCATTCACTCTTGTAGTGGCCATTCTTGCCACAGTTAAAGCAAATCACATTTGACTTGGGCTTCTGCTTTTTAAAAGAAGGTCCCTTCACTTTCAGATTAGTGAAGTCCTTCTTGTGGTGAGAAGTCGTTTGCTTCCCCTTGGACTCCCTTGTCTTGCTTTGAGATTGTTAGTCCCAGGACGAGAAATAAATGGAAAACAGGTGCGATCACGTGACAACCTGGAGTCCGTGTTCGAGTCCAAGTCCGCACAACAAAAATCAACTTGCATCCTTGTTGGAATTAATCCTTTTTTCTTCTAGAAAAATACTCCCACATGGCACACACTTGTGCCCCACCACACCTCATGTGCACACTTCAACACAAGCAATGCATTATATTGAGATACTCACCATTTGGTGTAGCCGATGTTGGACTATCTTTCCTAGTCTAAAGGCAAAAACACCAACAATCTCCCACATATCTCAATATATGGGTTTGAGCGTTCCCCACAGTAACCAGATTAAAACTGCAGAAAAGAGAGAAGAAGATCTCCCGTTCTTCCTTGCAAACGTGTTGCAATTGGGACAGAACGAGATACAATAATCTAGCGAAAGATGAAATAGAGAAAATTTGCTGGGTGTAAAAACACCGTTACTCAAAGCAAGATTCGTCCCACACGATCTGCTTCCAGGAACCAGCAAGTTCGAAGAACTTTTGGAACGCTCGAAGTCACCTCTGTTCTGACTCCTCGGACTTTCTGAACTTGCAATGGCGGTAGCGGCTCTCTCTCTCTCTCTCTCTCTCTCTCTTCTGATTTCTATTTTTCGGATCACTCCTCAAAGGAGGCCAGAAGATAGTATATATAGAGAGAAAGAGGAAGCCCTAGCCGCTCAATCAGTTCTGGAAAGATTCCACAAAGATAGCCACGAATTAAATTCAAATCCCACAAAAATAGGATCTGAATTAATTCGAATCAAATTTGAATCAACTCTCTCTCTCTTCTGATTTCTATTTTTCGGATCACTCCTCAAAGGAGTCCAGAAGATAGTATATATAGAGAGAGAAAGAGGAAGCCCTAGTCGCTCAATCAGTTCTGGAAAGATTCCACAAAGATAGCCACGAATTAAATTCAAATCACACTAAAATAGGATCTGAATTAATTTGAATCAAATTTGAATCAATCTTTCCAGTAACCGACTCAAGGCCATAACTGCCTGCACGATCAGCGGAGCCAATCACGCAGCAGCAGCATGGCCACATAGCCGCATGACATATGGCTGCATGAGCCCCATGGACCACATGAGCCGCATGGACCACATGATCGCATGAGCGCATGGCCGCATGAGCCGCATGAGGCCGCATGGACCTCATGGGCCTCATGAGCCGCATGACCACATGACCGCATGAGCCGCATGGACCTCAGGAGCCGCATGGACCGCATGCGGACCGCATATGCGTCCACATGCATGCGACCGCGCATCCCTTGCGACGATGCTGATGTGCTAAGTGCAAAATGTGCCAACAAAACGCCACATTACGCCTCATGAGCCCGAGCTCGAGTCCGAGTCCGAGTCGCTAAGCCCCTTTGGGGCTTAGCTCCAAAGGGAATAAATCCAAGAGAGTGATAAAAGCATTAATGCATTCTTCATGAAGTCTTAACCTTACCTAGCTCCAAAGGGAAAAAATCCAAGAGAGTGATAAAAGCATTAATGCATTCTTCATGAAGTCTTAACCTTACCTCCTAGTAAAATATCCCACATGGTTCCCTCCTTAGGGTCACCACCCCATGTGCATCTCTCAACACCTCACTTGGTATTATATTGAGATACTCACTTGGATGCTTTTCCAATATGGGACTATCTTTCTAGGCTTGAAAGAGAGCAAACTCTTCTCAAGTCAAGGAAAAGCTCCAACAATCTCCCACATATCTAAATATATGGGTTTGAGCGTTCCCCACAGTAACTGTCCATCATGCATTAGGATAGATGTCGCTGACGACATGAATCTTCCCGCATGAGTTAAACAACAGTCTGATACAAGAATTGACTAAGTCTTGAATTCTGCACCAGAGCTGCAATTCCTACTCATACAATGTAGTCATCTGTGCTTCTGGATGCACATTAAAGGCCCTGTGCCAGCCTGGTTTTGGTGTATGTATTTTGGGTGTCTACAAGTTAACCCTCAGGAGACGGCATGTATCTCTATCCGTACACCCTAGGTGAGTTCTTTTAAAGAGTCTTTGGCATGAAGCCTTGCGCTTTCGTGCGGTGCTACGCCGCTATGATATGGCTTAAAGCGGAGGCTTTATCCCTGACTGGGTACCTCATCGTAGAGTCATACTACTGTAACATGAGATCACAAGCCTCTTTGTAGTGCCAAACTACCCAGCATAAAGCCTTGCGCTTCTGTGCGGTGTTATGCCGCTATGATATGGCTTGCGAAGCCGAGGCTTTACCCTACCTGATACCTCTTCGTGGTGTCATGCCACTGTAACATGAGGACACTGGCCTCTTTGTAGTGCTGTCTACCACTCATCATTTATACTATACAACATTAGACTACCTGCCTATAAGCGGTGCTACACCGCAGTGACATGGCTCGCTAAGCCGAGGCATTACCCCTACCTGGGTACCTCATTGTGGTGTCACCCCACTGTAGCATGGAGTCCATGAGCTCCTTTGTAGTGCTGCGCTACCGTGCTTCCTGTAAAGCATAATAGACATTCACTCTGTCTGAGAACTCATTAAGGCGTCGAAGCCATCCTCTCCACAGGACTTGTTCTCCGCAGAGAACATTAGTAGACAACAGTGGTTGTTGGTGCGTATCCCTTCCATGTCCCTCAGGACTATGTACCCACTGTTACCTGATATTTTCCTAATCAGTGGTCCTCCCTTGAACCAAAAGCTAGATGTCTAGTAGATTTCTCTTTGAACTAATAGCATAAAATTTTATGGTAGGATTACACAGATACAATATCAGAATACCTTCAAGCCCAATTTTCTTGCTTAGTCATCGACCAGCTGGCGCTTGAGATCCTTTGTGAACGGATTCGCCAGGTTCTCCTGACTCCGAACGTCAATTACAACAATAGTACCTCTCTTGATGAGATCGTTTACTGCTCTGTGCTTCAGCTGCACAGTTCTCTTCTTCCCGTTGAAGAGGTCATTCGATGTCACTGCTGCAGTCGCCTGGTTGTCACAGTATATCGGTACCGTCGGTATCTGAGCCCCAACCACTGGAAGATCATACATGAGCCCCCGAAGCCACTCTGCTTTATATGCTACAGCTTCTAGTGCATAGAACTCAGATTCCATGGAGGAGTGAGAGAGTATAGTCTGCTTCTTCGACTTCCATGATATAGCAGCTCCACCCAAGGAAAAGACGTATCCATCTGTGGATCTCTAGCTCTCCACCTCCGAACACCAGCTAGCATCATTGAAGCCTTCCACTACTGTCGGATACCCGCTGTAGTGCAGTGCATATGACTGAGTCTTCTTGAGATATCTCATTACCCGCTTCACAGCTTTCCAGTGCTCAATGCCTGGGTTGCTCGTGAACCGACTCAGCATTTCCACGGCGAAAGCTATGTCAGGCCTTGTGGCAGTAGTAGCATACATCAAGCTCCCGATAACGCTAGAATACTTCAGCTGCTGATGCTTTCTTTTGAGTTTGGCTTCAACTTCTGGTCACACCTGTAAGGCGTATCGATCCCTAGAAGATTTTGATACCCGTAGCGTTTGAGCATCTTCTCAATGTAGTAAGATTGTGACAGCGCCACTCCAGTGTCTGTTCGGATAATCTTTATGCCTAAGATCACATCAGCATCCCCCAAATCCTTCATACTGAACTTGGTGGAGAGGAACTTCTTTGTCTCTGTAACACAGCCTACATCCGAGCCTAGGATTAGCATATCATCCACGTACAGACAAACGATGACTCCTCTTCCATCAGAGAACTTTATGTAAACACATTTGTCTGTTTCGCTGACTCTGTAGCCATTTGATCTAATGGACCTTGTCAAACTTCTCATGCCACATTTTGGGAGCCTACTTCAAACCGTACAGGGATTTCACCAACTTGCAGACTGTCTTCAAGACCTTTGACGACAAATCCATCTGGCTGTTGCATGTAAATCTCTTCGGTCAGCTCACCATTAAGGAATGCTGTTTTTACATCCATCTGATGTATCACCAACTTATGTATCGCTGCTAGAGCGATAAACATTCTGATGGTGGTCATTCATGCTACTGGAGCGTACGTGTCAAAGTAGTCTATCCCCTGTTTATGAGAAAACCCCTTGGCTACTAGCCTGGCCTTGAACTTGTCAATAATTCCATCTGCCTTCATCTTCTTCTTGAAGATCCATTTACATTCGATGGATTTTGCTCCTTCAGGTAGATCTACTAACACCCATGTGTTATTGGAGGTGATAGAGTCAAACTCGTCATTCACCGCCTCCTTCCAGAAGATAGCATCTCTGGTTTTCATCGCCTCATCATAGGTAAGCGGATCTGCTTCCACATGATAGGTGACAAAGTCATCTCCGAAGTCTTTCGGCCTCCTTACTCGCTTAGCTGACGGCTTTGCGAGTTTTGGTTCAAACGTTGTTTCATCAACAACAGCTTCTTCTTGGACTACTACATCGTTGGAAACCTCAGTTTCCTTTGCACCATCATTATTTTCCAGAATGTCCGCGAGAACAATGTTTTTGTGCCTTGCAAATTTGTCTTCAAAGTACTCTGCGCCACGAGATTCGATGGCATGTTTAGACTCCCGAGCCAGCTGTTGGGCTCAGCGGCTTGAGCCTGTACATGCCACAACACAAATCTTCCCGAGCCAGCTGTTGGGAACCCTTCGCAAGCATCCAATCTGTCCCCAAACAGACTACGACAACCATCATCTGCCAGCCTCCCTACCGAAAGCAAGTTATAGCGCAAACTTGGTACATATCGCACACCCTTGAGAACGAGCTTCTCACCGAGCTCCGTTGTCAAGTGTACATTACCGATGCCTACAACTGCAGCTGTCCCATTGTCGCCCATCTTCATACGTCCAAACCTGACGCCGTGGTATAACGTGAAGATCCTCCTATGTGAAGTGGCGTGATACGACGCCCCTGTGTCCATGACCCAGTCGCCGTCATGCCACATGCCACAAGGTTCCTCTGCGTCGGTTGCTGCGATGATGATATCTCCCATTGCTGTGAGATCCTCCTGATCGTCCTTGCCTAGCTTTGAGCTTCATACAGTTCCTCTTGATATAACCCCTTTCGCTACAATGATAGCAGGGCTCCTTGTGGTCCACAATCGCAAGGTTCCGAGAACACCCCCATGTTCTCGCCTGTGAATTGGGTCTTCCCTTCCCGTGGGAAGCCACCAGAGCGGACTCCTATGACGATGCCACTTGCTTGCGTTGGACCTCCTCATTCAACAAGCTACTTTTGACTGCCTCCATCGTGATAACTCCATCAGGCGCGGAGTTGCTCACCGACACCACCAACGTCTCCCAGCTTTCCGGCAGAGAACTCAAGAGCAGTAGGACCTGAAGCTCATCGTCAATCACCATCCTCATCGCAGACAGCTGATTGATGATACCCTGAACCTCATTCAGATGTTGTGCCACTGGGGCACCCTCCGTGTACTTCGAGTTGACGAGTTGGCGAATAAAAAACGCCTTGTTGGCAGCCGTCTTCCTTGCGTACAGCGAATGCATCTTCTCCTATAATGCTTTTGCTGAACTCTCCATGGACACGTAGTGAAACACCGAATCATCCAACCATTGGCGGATGAATCCAACGGCCTTCCGATCCAGTCGTTTCCAGTCTTCAGCAGCTTTGTTCATTGGCTTTGCGTTGTCGTCCTCCAACGGACTATGCAAGTCCTTGCACCAGAGTAGATCCTCCATCCTTGGCTTCCAAATCGCCCAGTTTTCCCCTGTGAGGGTGATCATACGAGTATTCATCTGCTCCGTAGACATGGTTGCCAGAACCTCCAAAGCTCTGATACCAGATGTTGGGAATCGGTTATGCCCTCCTGTGTTCCGATATCGTGTCTGAGACGTTGCCGCAGCGGAAACTTAGGCCAACCTACCTGAAATAACAACCCCCGTCTAACGGACACCAAGCACAGATAAAGACAAGTATATGGCGGTGACTACGTCACCTGGACAAATTCCAATCTCTATAATTCAAATGAAATTACAAGATTGACAAAAACTAATGTTGAACCCTTTGCCCTAATAGGTTCAACCCCCTCACCACACTCAAGAAGAAAAGAAATATTACAATTGAAATCGCTCACCAACCCCTAGCAATCTCCCTAACCGAAGTTGACGACCCCTCGATCAGATCTCTTCTTCCTTCTGTCTTGGATGACGAAGTCCTAAGAGCAAAGTGCGAAACTTTCTCTTAGATTTCCTGTGGACGAACACCTCGAATCTCCACTTTTGTGCTGTGCTTTGTGCCTCCACCCTCACCCCATATATATAGGATGAGAAAAACCTATTTTAGGTTATAATAGGATTTCTTAAATGGGAAGCCCTCAAATAAGAATCCTACTACACCTAAAATAGCCCAGCACTAATTACGGACATTCAAATCAAATATTTAATCAGATTTGTACATGCAAACTTTGAGCGATTTCAATTGGTCGAGAACTTGTTAAGGAGGGGCTTCTAGGTGCTTTGAGGGATACAGAGGATTCGGTTCGTCGAGACAAAGCGACGGATGGTGGTGAGTCAAAGATTGAGGGTCAGTCTGTCGGTCCCATGACAGCTGGTCGGTCTCCAGGTGTGGGTTGCTCTACGGATCCGATTTTGGCGACGGGTGGTTTGCCAAAGCTTCACGGAGCGACATCGGTTTCAGCAGTTCGAAGCCAGAAAGGAGATCAAGGTTTGCAGCAAACTCAATATGAGGCGGGAGCATCATCATTCACACAGTTCAGGTGGAGCTGTGGGTCATCGACAGCATGCACAGTGCGTGATGTTCTGATCGAGGACGCATGTGTATGTGGGTGCTTCAAGTTCAGATACGAAGGTGGACAGGTTCAGGAGTTCGAATCTCAGGAGGACCGCATCGTCTGCTTGGTTGGGCCAGCCAAGGATGAAGAAGCTCCGTCAGAACGTTAACACTTTCCGGTGGAAGACATAAGTCGGGGACAGGCAGCCGAGACTTGCGGTGAGGCTGATCGTCAGGGACTTCGGTCTTGATCGTGTTATTAATATCGGTAGGATCCCAGTAGTACAAGAGGTGCTACGCATGACATGACAGTCGAGGAGCTGGAGACGAAGGAAGATGCAAAGCAGCTCGGGGGATCGAAGATCAGTGGCATGGGGGAGCAGGAACTCTGTTGCATGATGACAGACATGGAGTCCAGTTGAGGAGTCATGGGGTCAATACCCTCTCATCAGACTGGAAGGAATTGTTGGAGTTGAGGAGTAATGGGGTCAATACCCTCTCATCAGACTGGAGGGGGAGATTGTTGGAGTCCAGTCTGGATTTGGTAATAGTATATTTATGGAGTCCAAATCTGATTAAAATATTTGATTTAATTTGATTTGGATGTCCATAATTAGTACTGGGCTATTTTAGATATAATAGGATTCTTATTTGAGGGTTTCCTATTTAAGAGATCCTATTATAATCTAAAATAGGATATTGATGGGCTATTTTAGGTGTAGTAGGATTCTTATTTGAGGGCTTTCTATTTAAGAAATCCTATTATGACCTAAAATAGGTTTTTCTCATCATATATATATGGGGTGAGGGTGGAGACACAAAGCACAGCACAAAAAGTGGAGATTCGAGGTGCTCGTCCACAGAAAATCTAAGAGAAAGTTTCGCACTTTGTTCTTAGGACTTCGCCATCCAAGACAGAAGGAAAAATATATCTAATCGAGGGATCGTCAAATTCGGTTAGGGAGATTGCTACGGGTTGGTGAGCTATTTCGATTGTAATCTCTTTCTTTTCTTCTTGAGTGTGGTGAGGGGGTTGAACCTATTAGGACAAAGGGTTCAACATTAGTTTTTGTCAATCTTGTAATTTCATCTGAATTATAGAGATTGTGATTTGTCCAGTTGACGTAGTCACCGCCATATACTTGTCTTTATCTGTGCTTGGTGTCCGTTAGACGGGGGTTGATTATTTCAGGTGGGTTGACCTAAGTTTCCGCTGCGGCAACGTCTCAAACACGGTATCGGAGCGCAAGAGGGCGTAACCGATTCCCAATATCTGGTATTAGAGCTTTGGAGGTTTTGGTAACTATGTCTACGGAGCAAATGAACACTCGTATGATCACCCTCACAGGAGAAAACTGGACGATTTGGAAGCCAAGGATGGTGGATCTATCTGGTGCAAGGACTTGCATGGTCCGTTGGAGGGCGACAACGTAAAGCCAATGAACAAAGCTGCTGAAGATTGGAAACGACTGGATCGGAAGGTCGTTGGATTCATCCGCCAATGGTTGGATGATTCGGTGTTTCACTACGTGTCCATGGAGAGTTCAGCAAAAGCATTATAGGAGAAGATGCATTCGCTGTACGCAAGGAAGACGGCTGGCAACAAGGCGTTTTTTATTCGCCAACTCGTCAACTCGAAGTACACGGAGGGTGCCCCAGTGGCACAACATCTGAATGAGGTTCAGGGTATCATCAATCAGCTGTCTGCGATGAAGATGGTGATTGACGATGAGCTTCAGGTCCTACTGCTCTTGAGTTCTCTGCCGGAAAGCTGGGAGACGTTGGTGGTGTCGGTGAGCAACTCCGCGCCTGATGGAGTTGTCATGATGGAGGCAGTCAAAAGTAGCTTGTTGAATGAGGAGGTCCAGCGCAAGCAAGTGGAATTGTCGCAGGAGTCCGCTCTGGTGGCTTCACACGGGAAGGGATGACTAAATTCACAGGCGAGAACATGGGAGAGTTCTCAGAATCTGGCGATTGTGGATCGCAAGGAGAGCTGCTATCACTGTGGCGAAAGGGGTCATATCAAGAGGAACTGCATGAAGCTCAAAGCTGAGAAGACAAAAGGCAAGGATGATCAGGAGGATCTCACAGCAATGAGAGATATCATCATCGCAGCAACCGACGCAGAGGAACCTTGTGGCATGTGTCATGACGGCGACTGGTCATGGACAGGGGGGCGTCGTATCACGCCACTCCACATAGGAGGATCTTCACTTCATACTGCGGCAGCAGGTTTGGACGTGTGAAGATTGGCAACAAGGGGACAGCTGCAGTTGTAGGCTGTAGTGCCCCGTCCCTACATCGTGCCCCGTTTTTCGTCCACGGGGTGCACGAGAAAGGAACACTGTCGCTATCGATTCGATCCGGACCGATAGGTCGGGATCAATCAATCGGTCGAACGGGAACGGTTGAATTAAGATCCATTCCCCGTTATGGAGTGGCTTCTTCGGAACCAAGTCCTATATTCAGTGGGTTGCGCCTTGAGGATAGACTCTGCGGCCGAGTCGGGAGAGACCTCTCGTTGCTCTGCTTTTTATGCCGCAATTGCTTCTTTGGCTTTGGTTTTCTGAATGCGTTTTCGTGAATGTTTTCGATGGTTTTCATGGCTTGCGTTTCGAACTTCGCATTCGTATCGCATTTCCTTGAATAATACAGTTTTCTAATCAGTTGCTTGTACGATTTCAGGTGATCGCGTAGGCAATGTCTAGCGCGGCCAATTAGTTTCTCGCCTCAAGTAAATACTAAGGTGAGTGGCTGACCCTTCTTCCCTCGACCCTCTTCTCTAATACATTATCAATACTAGACATGGGTTATGCTAGATGTAATGCAACGACATGAATGATATTCCAATAAACGGTCACACGACGTCTCACGCACACGAACTATAGAACTGCTTGCCATATAACTTCATCGTGCTTGCAATTACCATATTATGTAGAACCGTGCTAAGAAAAAGATGAATCGATTAAATGAATGTCGCAACAATACCATAAAGATGTGCCTTGAAATAACGGTAACTTAGCACAGTCATGGACAACTTGTCGACAAGGGCGATTGTTTCTTCGGACGGTATTCCGAGGCCACGGGACAAATCCGGCCTAGGAGGAAACACGGATAGCTACGCCGGATGCATGCCACGGTAGGCAGTGGCTTTCAACGGGGCTCGCTACCTGCGCTGAAGGACCTCTGTCTACCAAGCTATATGTCCAGGATGGCTTGTCATTCCAATGACCTTCACGAATACACTCTATTATATTCCTTATTAACAACATGACAGGGAAGAACATGGTAAGTTTATGTTGCAACGACACGCGCTGTGAGGGTAAGACATATCGTCGTTATACTGTTGTGCCTTCAAATATAAGTTTGAATTGACTAGGATGGCTAGAAACTTTACTAAACATTCGATGCACGTTCACTTAACTTCTTCAACAAATGAGAGCACGGGATTTAAATTGCCACGCACCAGCACAAAGTGTAATGTGCTGACCCTCACTCTCAACAGGTACCCGGAACCAAGGGACTGAAGGCAACGCTCATTTCTTTTGAAGCCTTGCTAGCGCGAAGGCTAACTCTGTAACATTTTGAAGACTCCAATTCAACTGCATTATGCAGCGCAAACTCTCACCGATCCCAGGTCTTAGAGAGTCATTTTGATGTTTTGTAAAAAGGGATGTAAATGTATGGAATGACTATCTCATCGATGTCGGTTGTAAGCCCGAAAGGCCTCTTTTGTAATCGAGTCTGTAATCTAACTTATTATCAATGAAAATAAAAGTTTCCTTCTCTATATAAATGTGTTCAATTTCTCTGCGTACTCTCGTAAATGCTGTTGTTTCGGATAACCTTATGAAACGTCTTGTGCAAGTGCAACTTATGCTTGCACGGCATCACGCCCGGGGGACGACTATCGTTTCTACCGAATCGGGACGTGACATAATGTTATCAGAGCACGGCTTTACGTCCTTTGGCCTTCCGTTCTAAGACTCAACTCTCGATTCCGTATAGATGAGATATGTCGTTCCGTACGAGTGAGTCCGTAATAAGTTTTGTGACTAATGTATTTTGCCTTCAAAATATCCCAGAAGGCACGGCGGTGAACGTGGCGACTAACGAAGAAAGCGCTTCGAGCGGCTCGAGGCCCAGATCCTCTAACGATGCCATGGAACGGATGTTGCGTATGCTGGAAACCCAACAACGACAAGCTGAGGAGAATCAACGCCAGAATGAGCAACATCGACGGCAGACGGAGGCACGCCAGACTCAGTTCGAGGCCCGATTCGATGCACAATTCAAGTTGCAGCAGAAGCAGCTCGATACACTTCAGCAGATCGTTCAGACAGTTGTGGCCAACAACAACAACTCAGCGACAACCCATGCCATAACCGAGCCTGCGGCCAGACAAAGTGAAGTCGAACCGGAGGTACCCGAGCCTCTACCTGCAGCACCGAGAAGTTCCAACTTTGAGGTGTCAAAATTCAGCAAAAGTTTCCGCAATTCCTTCTGCGGTACTGAAGACCCTTCTTTGGCGATCGATTGGTTGGAGGAGTTGGAAGACCGGTTCGAGCTTCTGGGCGTCGATGAGTCCAAGAAAGTCGCATGCGCTCAACTTCTACTCCGATTGAACGCGAACGACTGGTCGGCCGTGCAAAAGCGAGCGATCAGACGCGGCGACGAGACATCGGCAATCCCTTGGGCCACCTTCCGAGCGGCGTTCGAGATCGAGTACCTCCCTGCATCCGTTCGACAAGAGAAGGAAAATGAATTTATGCAGCTAAAGCAAGGGAAAATGACGGTGCGACAGTATGCAGTAGAGTTCAACAAGTTAGCCAAATTTGCTGGAAAATTCCTGCCCTCCACGGAGAGTCGTGCTCGACGGTTCGAAGTGGGTCTACGACCATCTATTTATGCCCACGTGTCTGTTCCGCAATACAAAACGATAGGGGAGTCTCTCAACCACGCCCTCTGCCTTGAACGCCAATACCCTCCAGTTGCTGCCGGCGCTGTGCATACATACAATCACAAATGCCCTAGCCACGCTGGAGGAAACAATGTGACCAAGCGTCCGAACAACGGACATCAGGCGCGGAATCAGGGACCTCACTGTACCAAATGCAACCGGAACGGACATCTTGCCGTCGACTGTGAAGTTCAAAATGGCGAGTGTTTCATCTGCGGAAAAAGAGGTCACTATCATGGAGATTGCCCGAACCGAAGAAGAAACAACTTGAACACGCCTCAGCATCAATAGCACCGTCCAAGGAACCAAGGTCCAGCGCCTCGAGCCCATCAACCCGCACCGCAAAATGGCCAAGACCGTCGTCCCAATGCCCAGGGCCGCGTCTACGCCATGACTCGAGATGAAGTGCTTGCATCAGATACGGTTGTGACAGGTATACTAAATTTCAATAATGTGCCTGCTCGTGTACTATTTGATTTAGGCGCTTCGCATAGTTTTATATCGGCGGACTTTGCCGTCGAGCACAAATTTTCTATAATATCATTAGATCTCGACCTTAGCGTAAGTACACCTTCGGGCACACCACCACTAACAAATTTAGCCTGCGGCGACGAGATTATCTGTATCGGCGGTCAAAAGATCGGCCTTGACGTGATAGTTCTAGACATGAAGGACTATGATATCATTCTGGGAATGGATTAGCTCGGGCCGTGCAATGCAACCATCGACTGCGCCAGAAAGACGGTCACCTTCCGCATACCTGGAGTGCCTGAATTCTGCTTTTCGTGTGGTGAGGCGTCGTCGACCTGCATGCTGATCTCGGCAATTTCTACTCGGAGGATGCTGCATTCTGGGTGCGAAGGCTATTTGGCGTCCGTTCGAGACACGCGACATGATGGTGCAAACGCGGGTCAGACCGATGTTGTAGCATAATTCTCCGATGTGTTCTCGGACGAGCTACCCGGCATGTCCCTCGACCGAGAAATCGAGTTCAGCATCGATACATTCTCCGATACTCGACCGATTTCCAAGGTCCCGTACAGAATGGCCCCCGTCGAGCTGAAGGAGCTCAAGGTCCAGTTACAAGAGTTGCTAGACAAAGGGTTTATTCGGCCTAGTGTTTCACCGTGGGGAGCGTCCGTGTTGTTCGTGAAGAAAAAGGATGGGTCCATGCGTTTGTGCGTCGATTACCGAGAGCTGAACAAGGCCACCATCCGGAACAAGTATCCATTGCCCCGCATAGACGACTTATTCGATCAGTTACAAGGTGCCTCGGTATTTTCTAAGATTGATCTCCGCTCGGGCTATCATTAACTCAAGATCAAGTCAGACGACGTGCAAAAGTCAGCCTTTCGCACTCGGTACGGCCACTACGAGTTCCTGGTGATGCCATTCGGCCTGACGAACGCCCCTGCCGCCTTCATGGATCTGATGAATCGGGTATTTCGACCCTTTCTTGATAAATTTGTGGTAGTCTTTATTGACGATATTCTCGTCTACTCGAAGGACAGGGCGCAGCATGCAGAACATCTGCGGACCGTGCTCCATACACTTTGAGAGAATCAGTTGTATGCAAAGCAGAGTAAGTACAAATTTTGGCTGAGCAGCGTATCCTTTCTTGGTCACATCATTTCGTGCGAAGGCATTGCAGTCGATCCGAAGAAAATGGAAGCTGTTGCTGATTGGAAGCGGCCTGCGTCTGCTAGTAAGATTCGAAGCTTTCTTGGTTTGGCGGGATACTATCGACGCTTCGTGAAAGACTTCGCGAAGATTGCATCGCCATTGACTCGCCTCACTCAAAAGGGAGTCGTGTATGAGTGGTCGGATGACTGTGAAGCTTCCTTCCAGGAGCTAAAACAGCGACTAATTTCGGCCCTTATACTCGCACTTCCGGATGGGCTCGAGGGTTTTCAGATATTCAGCGATGCTTCAGGCCAGGGCTTGGGATGTGTGCTCATGCAGCGAAACAAGGTGATATCCTTCGCCTCCAGACAGTTGAAGCCGCACGAGAGAACTATCCTACACATGACTTGGAGTTAGTGGCGATTGTGTTCGCGTTGAAATTGTGGCGTCACTATCTATATGGCGTGGCGTGCGCGATCTATACCGACCACAAGAGCCTCAAGTATCTCTTCACCCAGAAGGAATTGAACTTACGACAGAGGCGTTGGCTCGAACTGATCAAAGACTATGACTTGACGATCGACTACACTCCGGACAAGAAAAATGTTGTGGCGGACGCTTTAAGTCGAAAAAATATATTGCCTCGCTATCCATCAACCGCAGACTACTATGGGATCTAGAAGAAATGGGTATCGACCTCCGGGTTCGATTCAGGGATATACGGTTGGCGCAACTGCAGTTAGAGCCGAGTTTGCTGGAAAAGATCAAGACCGCTCAGAAGGATGATCCGTACCTGAAGAAAATGCATGAGCGAATTTTAACAGGTAGTGCGACCGACTTTGCGGAAGATAAGACCGGCGTGCTGAGATTGAATGGTCGACTATGTGTTCCGGATGATTCAGAACTATGAAAGAAGATATTGTCGGAGGCGCATTATGCAAAATATACCTTGCATCCAGGCAGTACCAAGATGTATAAGGACCTCCGCACGACCTTCTGGTGGCACGGGATGAAGAGAGATGTGGCGCTCTTCGTGTCACAATGCATGGCCTGTCAGCAGGTGAAAGCTGAGCATCAGAGACCGGGCGAGGAGATGCAGAACCTTGCCATTCCTTAATGGAAATTGGATCATATCACTATGGACTTTATTGTTGGCCTGCCGAGGACACCACGGGGGAACGACGCCATCTGGGTCATCGTCGATCGACTAACCAAGTCAGCGCACTTCATAGCCATTAAAGTTACTTGGAGCGTCGACCGCCTTACTCAGATCTACCTTAACGAAATCGTTCGGCTGCACGGGGTACCAGTATCTATCATCTCGGATCGGGATGGACGGTTCGTGTCACGCTTCTGGTGTAGTCTTCAGTCAGCTTTGGGGACCAAGTTGCAGTTCAGCTCAGCTTATCATCCTCAGACCGACGGCCAAACAGAGCGAGTAAACCAAATTCTCGAAGATATGTTACGACTTTGTGCGATTGACTTAAAGTCAAGCTAGGACGTCCATCTACCGTTGGCAGAATTTGCATATAACAATAGCTACCAGTCCAGCATCCAAATGGCGCCGTATGAAGCTTTGTACGGCCGGAAGTGCAGATCGTCCATTTGCTGGGATAAAGTCGGGGAACGACAGATACTCGGCCCGGAGCTGGTGGAACAGACTGTGGAAAAGGTCAAGCTAATTCGAGAAAGACTGAAGATTGCACAGAGTCGACAAAAGAGCTATGCCGACACCCATCGAAGACCACTTGAGTTCCTGGAGGGCGATCACGTGTTCCTGAAGGTGACGCCTGTAGTGCCCCGTCCCGCCCAGTCAATCGGACGAATCGAAACACCAACGGCGTTCGGACTTAGCCTTGCAACGGCGACTCGAAGACATCGCTCGGTCGAGGCGACCGCTTGCTCAGGTGGGGTAGTTTCGGTGAACTTGCCTCATCTTAGCCTTCACATAATAAATCGTGTGTTTTCAACTTGCACAATAGGCTTGCTAATAAAAGAGACGAATCCACATAGCTAAGGAAATAATCCCGACGGGTCAAAATGTGTTAGAACATGGAAAAAGATCCCACGGTCTGCTTAAAAGTCGGCTCAGCGTGCTTTGAAAATGACACTCGATCCTTCGTCCTGTGGCTTGGGAGAAGAAAACTTGGCTTCCACGATGCAAGGCTTGACATAGTCTTTGCTCGTCCCTTGGGTTAAGTTGTAGGCTTGATTAAGCTAGGCAAAGTGATGGTGGTCGACCTAAGTCATTCCAAGCACGGTCCTACAAGTTTTACGACTGGGTATAACAACATAGTCTTACGGTCTCAAAGTCCGTCATATAGAGTATGTCTTGGGCGGTGGTGTCGCATAGAGTTCAAGTTGGTTGCACGATGTCACGGACTTAGTGTTTTAAGGCACGGGCCACGGTTGATTTATTAAGTTTGGAAAGTGTTTCAAATAGTTGTTCTTGAGTTGAGTGAAATGATATGACAAGAAAGAAGAATGCTCGCGACTGGGTCGTCGAGGCAAGACAGAAGAATGCTCGCGACTACGGGTCGTCGAGACGGTCTCAGAATTGAGAAGTATTGAACTTGGCCCTGAAAGAGAAGATAACACTAGAGGTAGAATGACTGTGTGAGACGTCAGTTTGAGTCGAGTCTTGCATGGTCATGGACAACTTGTCGACAAGGTAGAGTTTCCTCGAACGGTGACCCAAGCGGACGGGGACCGGTTCTTGAGAAGCAGGATTAGCACGTGCTGGATGACCGCACAAGTTAGCGCAGAGTGTTGCAGCGGAGCTCGCTACTCGCGCTGGCAAGGGCGGCCGTCTAACAAGCTAAAGGAGTCCACGATGGCTCTGGGAGTCAGTGACCAAATTCATATAGATGAGTCGGCATGGCAGCAAACCCGCATGTGTGCCTTTAGATTGAGTTGAGCTTGAATGTGTGTGTATAGTTAGAACACAATGTTGGGCCTAAGATTTGGTTTCAACATAGGCGTCGTGCTTCGGCACGAAATGCGGCGTCGAGTTTTATGTTGTCGGCATATAAGTTGCATAGTTATGATTGAGTCGTCCTGAGTTTAAGTCGGGAACGTCGCAAGGCAAAGTCGGTCGAGTGATACTTGGCCACAAGTCTCAATTTGGGTCAGTTGGTGATCAAAGTAGCAAGGGCCGCGAGGCGGCGATATGGTTAAGTCTCATTGAGTTGCGAGGCACGGCCTCAACAAGGGTTTGTAGCACGGTCACACGGAAATGGAGTCTCATCGCATAGTTGCGTCTCTGAGTTTAAGCCGTAAGGCAAACACGACTTGATAGGTTAACGTTGTTGGTGCAAAGCACGGGATGGTCTAGAGACACAGAATAGGCCAAGGCGTCGGTCCTAAAACTGATCCTAAGGCAAGAGTAGAAAGACAATCATAAAGGGGACTATGTTGCATAAAAGTAAATCAAACGTGTTGGTTTTGTATGGGTGGGCGAGGAGCTCATTCCACCAGTACAGTTGAGTACTGACACCCACATAGTTTTCATGTGCAGGCACAGGTAGAAGATCGTGGCGCGGAGTTCGCTTGGATGCGTCGAGGCACGAAGTACCTTGGCGATTCGAAGCGTGCGGCCGCATAGAGTCAAGACTTATACGGGACATAATGTATGGACGTCGCCTAACAAAGCATCCGCTGGCTCAAGACTTGTATTTTGAGAGATGAGAGAGAGCTGAGTGACTTGTAATGTGAGAAGAGTGAGCTTGAGTGACTTGTAATCTTGGCCTTGCGCCCTTTGTAACCTTTGTTTCAATATCAATAAAAGAGTGTTTTGCAATGACTTGTGTTTTGTTCTAAATTTTCGCTGCATGTTTCAATGTCTCTGCTTGGGACTTCTGTGCGACGACCCCATCGCAGCCGCTGAAATCGGCCGTTATGGAACCCTCCTTGCACGAGCGCAATTTAGGCTCGTGCGGCATCACGCCTTAGCGAGGACGATCGCTCCTACGGGAGCGGGGCGTGACAACGCCCATGCGAGGAGTTACCAGATTTGGTGTGAAGAGAAAACTGAGTCCAAGATTTGTAGGTCCTTTCGAAATATTGAAACGAGTCGCCCCCGTAGCTTACAAAATCGCTTTGCCACCGGCGCTTTCGGATGTGCACGATGTCTTCCACGTATCTCAGCTGCGGAAGTACGTGCATGATCCGAACCATGTGATTGATTTTGGTCAGCTGAATTTGAAGGCGGACTTATCATATGCGGAAGAGCCAGGGCAAATACATAAGGATAAACTGCTTCGAAATCGGGCTATCCCTCTCGTTCGTGTACTCTGGAGGAACCATTCGGCGGAAGAGTCGACATGGGAACTCGAGTCAGGGATGAAGGAGAAGTTTCCTTCATTATTTTCATAGAAGTAGGTTCTGTTCTTAAGTTTCGAGGACGAAACTTTTTCTTAGTTGGTTATGGTGTAGTGCCTCGTCTCTACATCGTGCCTCGTTTTCCGTCCACGGGGTGAGCGAGAAAGGAACACTGTTGCTATCGATTCGATCGGGACCGATAGGTCGTGATCGATCGAATCGATCGAATGGGAACGGTTGAATTAAGATCCATTCCCCATTATGGAGTGGCTTCTTCGGAACCAAGTCCCATATTCAGCGGGTTGCTCTTCGAGGATAGACTCTGCGGCTGAGTCGGGAGAGATCTCCCGTTGCTCTGCTTTTCATGCCGCAATTGCTTCTTTGGCTTTGGTTTTCTGAATACGTTTTCGTGAATGTTTTAGATGGTTTTCATGGCTTCGTTTCGAACTTCGCATTCGTATCGAATTTTCTTGAATAACACAGTGTTCTAATCAGTTGCTTGTGCGATTTCAGGTAATCGCGTAGGCAACGTCTAGCGCAGCCAACCAGTTTTTCGCCTCAAGTAAATACTAAGGTGAGTGACTGACGCTTCTTCCCTCGACCCTCTTCTATACATTATCAATACTAGACATGGGTTATGCTAGATGTAATGCAAACGACATGAATGATATTCCAATGGACGGTCACACGACGTCTCACGCACACGAACTATAGAACTACTTGCCATATAACTTCATCGTGCTTGCAATTACCATATTATATAGAACTGTGCTAAGAAAAAGACGAATCGATTAAATGAATGTCGCAACAATACCATAAAGATGTGCCTTGAAATAACGGTAACTTAGTACGGTCATGGACAACTTGTCGACAAGGGCGATTGTTTCTTCGGACGGTATCCCGAGGCCACGGGACCGTTTCGGCCTAGGAGGAAACACGGATAGCTACGCCGGATGTATGCCACGGTAGGCAGTGGCTTTCAACGGGGCTCGCTACCTGCGCTGAAGGACCTCTGTCTACCAAGCTATATGTCCAGGATGGCTTGTCATGCCAGTGACCTTCACGAATACACTCTATTATATTTCTTATTAACAACATGACATGGAAGAACATGGTAAGTTTATGTTGCAACGACACGCGCTGCGAGGGTAAGACATATCGTCGTTATACTGTTGTGCCTTCAAATATAAGTTTGAATTGACTAGGATGGCTAGAAACTTCACTAAACATTCGATGCACGTTCACTTAACTTCTTCAACAAATGAGAGCACGAGATTTAAATTGCCACGCACCAGCACAAAGTGTAATGTGCTGACCCTCGCTCTCAACAGGTACCCGGAACCAGAATAGCGTGCCAAGGGACTGAAGGCGACGCTCATTTCTTTTAAAGCCTTGCTAGCGCGAAGGCTAACTCTGCAACATTTTGAAGACTCCAATTCAACTGCATCATGCAGCACAAACTCTCACCGATCCCAGGTCTTAGAGAGTCATTTTGATGTTTTGTAAAAAGGGATGTAAATGTATGGAATGACTATCTCATCGATGTCGGTTGTAAGCCCGAGAAGCCTCTTTTGTAATCGAGTATGTAATCTTATCAATGAAAATAAAAGTTTCATTCTCTATATAAATGTGTTCAATTTCTCTGCGTACTCTCGTAAATGTTGTTGTTTCGGATAACCTTATGAAACGTCTTGTGCGAGCACAAATTAGGCTTGCAAGGCATCACGTCCGGGGGACGACTATCGATTCTACCGAATCGGGGCGTGACATAGGCATCGGTAATGTGCACTTGACAACGGAGCTCGGTGAGAAGCTCGTTCTCAAGGGTGTGCGACATATACCAAGTTTGCGCTACAACTTGTAGCGGTAGGGAGGCTGGCAGATGATGGCTGTCGTAGTCTGTTTGGGGATAAAGATTGGATGCTTGCGAAGGGTTCCCAACAGCTGGCTCGGGAAGATTTGTGTTGTGGCATGTACAGGCTCAAGCTGCTAAGCTGTACAGGTAGGCCACAGACACCAGATGGAGGCTCGAGGGGTGCTCGACAGGAGGTGGATCGTTGAGAACTTGCTGAGGAGGGGCTTCTAGGTGCTTTGAGGGATACAGAGGATTCGGTTCGTCGAGACAAAGTGACGGATGGTGGTGAGTCCATTAGGCGGCTTGAGCCTGTACATGCCGAGCACATGCCAAGAGCCACTCAAAGATTTAAAAGCTCCGTCTTTAACCGTCTCGCTTTGAGGGATACAGAGGATTCGGTTCGTCGAGACAAAGCGACGGATGGTGGTGAGTCCATTGGGCGGCTTGAGCGTGTACATGCCAATGAGCACATGCCAAGAGCCACTCAATGGTGCTGCAAATCCGTCAAAGCCCCAAAACAACAACCAAGGGGACATGTCCGGGCTTAGGCCCCTCTCCGGACTTAGGCCCCTCAGGACGTGCACTTTCGATAAGGAAAGAGTGCCCAAAATGTTTAAGCTGCTGATAAAGGGTAATAAGTTAACACCCCCGGATATCATGCATCCAGAAGAAGCGGGTCGTACCGACGGCCCAAAATACTGTATCACAAAATGGTCTACCACGCTACGGTCGACTGATATGTCCTTAAAGACAAATTCCAAGCCCTTTTGGACGCACGAACCATAGACTTCAAAGGCAAAGACAAGAATAAAGTTGCCGCTAACATGGTATACCTCTGGAAGGGTGGTCTTGTCCTGCTTACCTTGAATTATGGAGCAATCATATGGGTTCATCCCGACCCAATGTGAGAAGTATTCCTCTCAGACAATGCTCAATCCGTTAATGCTCAAGGCCAAATTCGGATAAGTAATATCTAAGAACCCGAATTTACAAGTACCGATGTAACTCTTTTCTCTTGTCATAGCTTATGTTCATTCGATTTCCACACTGAGTATAAGAAGTTGTCAAACTCCTGGAAAACAAACTTTGCACTTATTTACTTAAGTCTCCAACTAAGGTGTATGGCCTCATTTTCATTGACCCTTGTCCTAATTTATCTTCATACAATAATCATTATACCCAAGCCACTCAAGGGATATATATAAAATTTATGATAGTATGTCTCCAAGGCACTAGCCTAGTGGTAGTGTCGGGGGCCGCCCAAGTACAGGTCTTGGGTTCGAATACCCCTTCGGGCTGCTGGGTGGCTTGAATAGCCACGGTTCGACTTGGAGAAAGGACACCAAAAATAAAATAAAAAATTATATATATATATATATATATATATATATATATATATATATTAAATATCATATCAATCTGGAGTGCTTATGATCGATCAGAAATCATCTTTTTGAGTATTTACTTATGTTCACATTTATGCCCCAAGCCAATTCATTATTATGAATGGGTTTATATATGTCAATTGTATTTGGACGAGATTCAAATAAAATAAAGATTTCTTTTATCATAATTGTGCATTGTAATATATGTTTCATGTCATAATGTCCATATGTTTTGACTTCAATGAATTATGTATAATGATTGATTATGGTTTGATTCACAAGTTAGTCAATCGAGTAAAAAGGGTTCTTAGTCAATAATGTCCACGAGGACTTTGGATATTTTGGATAGACTAGTGATACATTTGGTATGATAATTACTATGATAATTTATAATTACTATCATATATATATATATATATATATATATATATATATATATATATATATATATATATATATAGCCTAGTGGTAGTGCGGGGGGACGCCCAAGTACAGGTCTTGGGTTCGAATCCCCCTTCGGGCTGCTAGGTGGCTTGAATAGCCACGGCTCGACTTGGAGAAAGGACACCAAAAATAACTATATATATATATATATATATGTATATATATATAAAATATATATATATATATATATATATATATATATGATAGTAATTATAAATTATCATACCAAATGTATCACTAGTCTATCCAAAATATCCAAAGACCTCGTGGACATTATTGACTAAGAACCCTTTTTACTCGATTGACTAACTTGTGAATCAAACCATAATCAATCATTATACATAATTCATTGAAGTCAAAACATATGGACATTATGACATGAAACATATATTACAATGCACAATTATGATAAAAGAAATCTTTATTTTATTTGAATCTCGTCCAAATACAATTGACATATATAAACCCATTCATAATAATGAATTGGCTTGGGGCATAAATGTGAACATAAGTAAATACTAAAGATGATTTCTGATCGATCATGAGCACTCCAGATTGATATGATATTTCTTTTTGGTTATCTAAAGAAGAGGAATTTATTTTTCAATATTGATAAGATATTTCTTTTTGGTTATCTAAACATATATTACAATACACAATTATGATAAAAGAAATCTTCATTTTATTTGAATCTCATCCAAATACAATTGACATATAAACCACCCATTCACAATAATAAGATATTTCTAATAAACAGAATGTCGATAAGATCAAGTAGCTTGAAGGCAGTGTAATTTGTTAAGTTCTAAATAAGTCATGTTTTTGAATTTGCTTTATGCTTATGATATGCAGGTAAAGTGGTCAGGAGTTCGAACACAGCACTCAACAACTCCTTTTGTTGATGAAATGTATGATCGACTGAAAGAGACTCTTAATGAATATGAGGTTATTATTTGCCGTTGGCCAGAGTACACATTTGTTCTTGAGAATGTACGTTAAATATGTTTTTCTTTCAATCCCTCAAGATTCTAGTTTTTCTTGTTTCTTTGTTCACGTGCCTTCCTCTTTACAAGTCAATATAATTGACTGATCGCTGTTTGTTGCCTTTAAAACTAAAAGGCTGTTGCAGATGTTGAAAAGGCTGTCATTGAGGCTTTGGAGAGACAATATGCAGATGTTTTAGCTCCACTTAAAGATAGTATGGCTCCAAAGAAATTTGGCCTGAAATATGTGCAAAAATTAGCTAAGCGCAATTCAGTATGTCCTTATACTGTGCCTGATGAGGTAGAGATTTCTTGCTGTAGTTTTCATAGGATCCATGGATCTATTTGATTTTGATTTTCATCTTAACAATTTGTTTTCTTCTTTTTCAGCTTGGAATTCTCCTGAATACAATGAAAAGGTTACTTGATACATTACGCCCAAGGATAGAAATGCAGTTTAAATCTTGGGGTTCTTGTATACCTGATGGAGGGAATGGAGTTGCTGGTGAGCACCTTGGTGAAGTGACTGTGACTTTGAGAGCTAAATTTAGAAATTACCTGCAAGCGGTGGTGGAGAAACTTTCAGAGAATGTGAGTATCAGTCTATCAGAACATAAATGTTTAGAAAAAAGAGTATTTGGCATAGACTAAGAGAAGTATTAGTTCTGCGTAAGTAGAAGCTTTTGGAAGAAGACTATACATGTCCTTTGTTAGTAATCGAATTACTCAAAATTCATAACTCTCATCGTTTGCTATTTATTTTTACTCGCAGGAAGAGGATTAACGTTTCACTTCATCCATTTGAATATTTGTAATGGATACTTTAGAATATTCTTGTCAAGGATATTAAAAGAATATTAATCTTCTGTATTTTTACTTTTGGTGCTGGAAAAACTAGAACTCAAGAAGAATAATTGAATTATGAAGCTATTTATAAATCCTTTTATTTGTTGCAACTCACGCATTTGACTTTTGTACATTTCAGACTCGAGCACAAAGTGCTACAAAACTGAAAAAGATCATCCAGGATTCTAAGGATGTTATGGTAGAGTCTGATATTCGGAGCAGAATGCAGTCTTTGAAGGATCAGCTTATTCAGTCAATAAATCATCTCCACACAGTGTTCGAGGTGCACGTCTTTGTAGCACTATGTCGACTCTTCTGGGACAGAATGGGACAGGTTTTTACACTTGATTGAATATGTTATGGCTTATTTTCTTGCTGATTTATTACCAGTTCTTGATTTCCTCTTTTGGTTGGCAACAGGATGTGCTTAATTTCCTAGAAAACCGGAAAGAGAATAGGTCATGGTATAAAGGATCAAGGGTCACCCTGGCTGTAAGTTGTTCAAATTACAAAATTTTCTTAGTTATGAATTTATTTTAATGCATAAACTTCTGGTTATGTTATTTCTACATATTCTATCTGCTAAATTATTGAGTTATTTGATGATCAAGTTTCTCAACTTGGTGTGTCTCTTTCACGAATTCTTGCTTGTGTTAACCTTGGATGCTCCTCAGGTTTTGGATGACACATTTGCATCACAAATGCAACAGCTGCTGGGAAATTCACTGCAAGAGAAGGACCTGGAGCCTCCCAGATCAATAATGGAAGTTCGGTCAGTGCTTTGCAAGGATGCACCAAACATTAAGGACTCAAAGTTTTACTACTAAATATTGTACGTGCTTGAGTTATCTGGAGATGCGACAACACGATGTGGTCGTTCTCATATTGGCAATTGCTTGTCGCTGAATAGTTGTTTTGGAGGCTGCACATGGGGAGAGAATTGTGAAGAGAAACTAAATTAATCACAAAATTGATGAGGATAGTTGATTGCAATGAGCTTATTGGGTACTGTAGATATTAGTAGATATCATTTAGATATTCTGGTGGTGTAATTCCAAATGTATGGTTTTGTATGCTAATTTAGAATCAACACAGGTACGGTGGAAGGAAAATCTCAGCTTCTCAAGGTTTAACTGGGGTTCTGACATTGAATAGTTAGGAGTTATGTTAAGACTGTTTTTGAAGTAAAAAGGAACAGTATATACAATTTTTTTTTATTATTCTAATGTTGTACAAAGATTTTTCGGCAGGATTACTAAATTATGGATTTGTTAGTAAGAATGTTATGCTGCATCTATGGGTTTTGCTACTGTAGCTGTTTTTGTTCTCTGGACTGGTAACTGGATGTTGGATTTTGGTAAATTGACGGAGATGATACTGAGTAAAGTGCTGGTATTCTCTCTCATAGAACGACTGTTGCTGTTGTGAAAATAGAAGAGAGAAGAAATTGATAGCCAGAAAGAAAGAATGTCTGTTTTTCTCATTGATAACATAAGGAGAAAGAGAGAGAGGTATTGTGGGTATGGATAAGGGCATTCATATTTGAGTTTATCCAAATTACATCACTCCTCCTGGATGTTCACTTTAATTATTATCTCATTAAAACTTTTCTAAGAAAAAATCTATTTCTTGGATATTCAAAGAAAAAAGTAAAATAATATTCTTCAGGAATATGATTCTCCAGGAATCCAGGTGAGTGTGACTTACATTGCCTCATTAAAAACTTTCGAAGGAAAAATTCGGTGAGATGTCTTCATCAGCATCTTCAGGATGCATGCATCTTTAGGATGCTCTTCCTCAAATAAAAATTACGTTCTTGTTCTTACATTAATAAAAAAAAAAACCCAAATACAATTTATATATTACATCTTATCCCAATATCATATTTGCCTATACATTTATATGTACTTATAAAGAGGTTGCATGCTTTATTTGTGATTCCTGAAAGTTCGTAACTCCTCCTGATATGTTGAACTGTTAAAATCACCATGCACATGATTTGATGAAGCCGCAATGATTTACTTTAGTTCTCTCTAAAATACCTGCAACATTGTTTATAAAAGATATACCTTATTTGTGATACCCCTTAAGGAAGACCTGCACTTGAATATCTCATTTTCAAAAACATCAAGGATGATATGTCATTCCAGTGTATGTGCGTAGATGCATATCAACAGATTCACATAAAATATTGTGCTGAGTAATTTAAATATGGTAATTCATGACCCAGAATGTTCTTTTGGTCGTAATAGATCCTATTGACCTGACCATTATAGGTATATTATTCATATTAATTCTCTACATGAGATTTATCTCTTCAGGAGATTTACCTCTACAGGAGATCAATATTATCTTATCACTTCATGAGATTAATATTATCTATTCAAGAGATTATTGTAGATCTCTTCTAGAGATTCATCTTTTCGTTAGATTTTTTTTATAGAGATTCATCTTTTTATGGGATTATATAAGATCTCTTCTGGAGATTCCGATCTCTTTTGAAATTTCAAAACTCTTAAGGAGATACTTCAAATTTCTTCAGGTGTCATTTTCTCTCTTTAGGAGATTTTCTCTTCTGGAGGTATTTTTATGTAAATGGACAGCCGCTTTGACGAACCCGTTTAGGAATTTTTTTCATAAATATGACTATACTCAATGAGCCTATTAATTCTTCTGGATGGTTTTTAGTCTATATATGGCTCATTTTCCAATCATTCGGGGATAGCATAGTAACTTTAAATCCATCAAAAATATATCTGAAAATTTAAATCCTTCAAAATTTTCATGTATATCTTATCGTCTAGGTTATATATCATGATCGGAAAATATATTTATTCATATTCTATTTATGGTCATTTCAAGATTCCTTGAGCTAACGTTGCTTAATACATTTGGATCTCTTATTTGTTACAAACACCCATTCAAAACCTACCAGATTTATTTCTTCTGGGTTTTGTACTATATAGGACCGAACACTCCACGTTTTGCGAGAGATATTGCATCTTTCCATTAGGTTATTCGTGGTTTAGTGTTAATTCTTTAATGCTCAATACATTTGGATCTCTTATTTGTTACAAACACCCATTCAAAACCTACCAGATTTATTTCTTCTAGGTTTTGTACTATAGGACCGAACACTCCACGTTTTGCGAGAGATATTGCATCTTTCCATTAGATTATTCGTGGTTTAGTGTTATTATTTAATTTTATCACCCTTTTTATACTTATTTATGACAAATTTCTTTATTCCAAAATTTTCTTAACTATGTATTAAACATAGATTTCATGGGTACTGGTACCTCTTTTTCAGTCTCTTCTGGAATCTGAGGTATATCCTTTATCGGAACGATATACTTTGAAAATTTTGATCTTTGGTTCATGACATCTTCCGGACCTTCATGAACTTTTTCTCTATAGGAGATACTTCATCGGGAGCTGCTTCTTTAAGAGCATTATGGTGTGTTATATTATTCGGCCTATTCTTCTGGATAGCTGAATTTTTTAGAAACTGTAGTATTATTCGGTCTCTTCTTATGGAGAAATGAATATTTTGAACCTTTTGGTCTCACACATTCTTATTATAGAACTTATTTATTTGCTGCCTTTATTTGGTTCTTTTGGTACTTCTATCAGAAAATAGATTTATAGTCAGTATAACTATTTATGCGACATAATTAAAAACATCGATTAAGCATCTAATATTCCATTTGTAGTGAAAAACAAATTGTAGGACCGTTGAGCACCTCTAGAGGGGGGGGGGGGGGGAGGGTGAATAGAGTGTGTGTGTGCAGCAAAAAATAATCACCAATTAAAACTTTAAACTATGACAGTGAAATAAGAGACAGTAAATATAATGCAGCAAGAGATAGAGAATTCAAACTCTGCGACACAGCGATATATACTGGTACCCCTCTGAGAGGACTAATCCAGTCTCGAGTACTCTTGCTCGATGTTAATCCACTATGGCATAAGCTTTAACTGAGAGCTTGCAGTCTCTTACAACACCGTGCTTGGTGACAAGTGCACGACCGACTTCACAACACCGTGCTTGGTGACGAGCGCACGACCAGCTCCACAACAAGAAAAGTTGCTGAACTTGGAACGACCTCTTTACAACTCTTGGAATACCAAAAGACTCTAAATCAACTCTGATATTACTGGCTTTTGGCTAAGAGGTGTATAGGTATGATTTGAAAATCTTGGATCGTTTGTAAACACTCGAATAGTAGAGAAGAGAAGATGAAGAGTGAATGAATGATTTGAAATGAAAAGTTCTTCTCTATTTATATGTATTTTCTGGGACCGAACTCGGACAGAGTTCGGATGCAGATATCTCGCAAAGAGACGTTGCTCGCATATTTGGAGGCAACAGAAGTTTGAATACAAACTGACCGAACTCGGACAGAGTTCGGTCCGGACTCGGGCCGAACTCGGTTATGAGTTCTGTCAGGAGATTTTCGAAATATTTTATCAAAAATTGTTTTCAAAGATATTTTGGAATATTTTGTAAAATGATATATGAGTGGTAATGAGTAGGCTTTTTAGAATATGGACTGAGATAACCCTAAGCTAGTATTACCAAAACTGATTTTACAAAATAAATCGTAGACTCAATAAAATATAAAATACAGAATAAAATATAAAATGAGTCATCTTCATATTTGATGATGTTGATGCTTCATTTGATGCAGTACAACGTCCGTTGAAATTGATTTAATATATCCTGAAATGATTAGCAGCAGTTTGTATATTTTGTGTATTGACTTAAGTGCATGTTGATTATCGAAATCGGGTGTGACCATGGAATGGGCCAACAATCTCCCCCATTTTGATAATTGACAAACTTGAGTCTATACCAAAATATATCTTTATAAAATAGAACAAAATACAAGTACCTGAATAAAAGAGATTGTCACGCCCCAGAACCAGAATACTGGAGAGCGGGGGCAGACATAGCCAGCTACGTATATTGAAATAGAATACATCTCAACTATACGGTCACGGCTGTCTAGATATGAGGGTTTACTACAAGCCAACAGTCTCTTAAGGTCAAGCCTATTGTCTCAATCTCAAGCAAGTAATATAATTACAAGATGTTTGACCACCAAATATACAATAAAAGGCGTCCCAGATATTACATATCAGCTGATCATGAAGCTAGTCGTACAAAATGCTAGGACTAGCAAGAGTTAAGTCATACATGATCAACCCTAGGATTTGTCAATCATGTTTACAGCCCGTAGGCAGACAGTAAGTAAGGTGCATCGAGCTAACAGGTGCTCGTCGGCTAAACGCCTCAAAAGAATAAATTTACAATAGAGTGAGCGAAACAAAATAGAAAACCCACTCGTAGCCCGGGTTCCTTCTAGTCGCCACCATTGGGCTGGAAGCTTGGTAGATCCTCGGGAGCTTCTCCGAAATCTGTGTTGGCCCAATGATTTTATCATATTTTTGAATATGGTTAATCTGTTAAGTTTAGTATTTCATTATCACTAATCTTCATACTATCACTATAGCATTTCTACTTATACTTATATCTTTGGTGATATGTGCCCATTGGTTTACATCTTAGTGCTATGAGCTTATCTATCTTAAATTTAATTGGGTTGCCAAAATCAAAACTATGTTTTTGATTGTGGTCATTCAATTAAGTTTAATCATTATGATATCACTAACATTTATGCCATCACCTTAGCACTTATACTTAAACTTTGCATAGTCCTTATGTGCTTTAATTTATCATACTTGCTACTATGTATATTGCTTTGTTCGTCTAACATGTACATGCAGAAAAGCAATAAGCAAGATCAATGTGGACATATGCAATGAAGAAATTATGGTGGGCCAAAGACGACGGATCCCACAAGATTTTTCTGAACCACCCGACGACATCTCTGGAGCCACGCACCGGGGGTTCCGCTGCCCGGTCAGCGGACGGGGGTCGAGGGGGCAGCGCCCCTCGTCGGGGGTTCGGGGGCGAAGCCCCCGAAAGGTATTCAGTTTTTACAAACTGGATATCTTTGGACAGCTGCCGCCAAGGGAAAAAGCCAGCACCTATCAAAGGAAGAAGCCAAGCCGTGCCATCATCATTTCAAGACTCTGAAGAAGCCTGCACCTGCCTAAGTTTATCTGGAGTCTGTAATGAGTCTTAGGAATTATTGTAAACACAAGAAATGGATGGCAAAATCGAAAGCTAGGGCAGAAATAAGCCCAGGATCATTTTTGGTGGAAAACGACATACCGACGGTATACCGGTGTATACCGGCGGTATACCGGTTTTTGTTCACAGAAAGTTTCTGTTTACAAAACCGGCATACCGACGGCATACCGGTCCATACCGACGGTATACCGCTTCCGAAACGTTGAAATTCCAACGGTCGGATTTCCAGCCATTAATGATCCTAACGGCTATATTTCTAGCCGTTGCAATCCCAGATCGGTATACCGCCGGTATGCCGGATCATACCGACGGTATGCCGGTTCGTGACTGAAAAGTTGCCTTTGGCTCTTTTCAATGCTTTGGTTATAAATAGCCTTGAACCCCTTCATTCAAGGTTGATGCTTTGAGCCTATAAATTTCCAAACTACCAAAGCTTATCCACATACAACTCTACAAAGCCTTTATTTGCCATCTACAAATTGTGTTAGAGTTATTGAGTTGAAAAGTGAGATCTTCATCTTATTGTATAAGGAGATCAAAACCTATTGTGAAAGGTTGAAGTTGGAGAGTCTTCGTATCCAAACTCTCGGTTGAAGTTGGGGAGTCTTCGTATCCAAACTCTCGGTTGAAGTCGGAGAGCCCTTCGGATTAAAGCTCTTGTGTAAGAAGTTGGCGAGTTCTTCGGATCCAAACTCGTGTGTAACTATTTGCTCAAATAGTGGATTAAAGCCGGAGAGAGTTCCGGGACTGGACTGCCTCTTAGGAGGATACCAGGATATATCGGGTGTCGGTATTGTGTTTGCTTCTTCTATTGCACTTATATTTTTAATTTGCCAATTAGCATGTGCTAAGTGCTTGATTAGTTAGCTTGACCCTATTCACCCCCCTTAGGGTTTCTACAATCTGGCCACACAAAACCAGCTGGGTCAACCCCAGAAAGAGCAAGTGCCACAAGGGGGCCACGAAATAAGAACAAAAGCCAGCAATCAGCACAGAAAATCTAATATTAAAACTACAATTACGAAAACATGTCAGGATGATATACGAAGAGATAACCATGGAACTATTCCGATAGCCAGGTTACAACCCGTAAACCAAACAAGGACCGGGGTTGTAACCCTTCATCTGAACAGAGCTTGGTTTTCCACAATTTATCGGCAAGATAATACAAGAAATCAAGACAGGGAGCAATCTTGTACTGGATCAAGGCATGGCTAAACTGGTTATACCTCATTCAATCAATCACGGCCAAGCAGATACTACGGCTTACTACTTTAACTAACTAGGGTTATCACAGGCCTAATTACTAACAAGATGCAGTGAGATTGTTCCACAGCCACAAGCCCTGCAGACCATCCAGGCTACCCAGGACGAAAGATTAGGGTTGAATTCAGGTGGGTACATCGTCCAGGAGACACATGTACCCTTAGGTGACTTAGAGGGTGCAACACTCGACGGTGCGCTGGAAATGTGCCCTACTCGACGGCAGGCTACAGATCCCAAGAGCGCCCAGGTAACGGGATTGCCTGTAGCTGTGTCATCTCTTCATGACTACTGAGTTATTCTAGTTATTAACCTTAATCCATTTTAGTAGGTACTCCTGACCGTGGTACTCAGGAGTCCCCTCCTAGACATGATGCAAGACAGGACAAGTGGATTTAACAAACAAGCAAGAAGAACCACCCACGGTGTCAAGACAGGTCAAGTTAAATTATCAAGATAAATCATGTCAGGGTACTTGTCAGGAGTGCGCCACGACGAGCCACTATCATGTCAGGTTGGTCATGTCAGGAGTGCACCACCACGGGTCACTGTCGTGTTATGTTAGTTCCTTGTCATACCATGCCATGTACAATAGTCATTCCAAATATATTAAGTAAAATCAAGTTCATGACAAAAGGCGTAAGGATATAAAATGGGCATAAAATATCTAATAAAATATTAATATACAGGACTATAGAAAAGCCAAGCTTAAAGAAATAAGACCAAACTCCAAGAGCCTGGGTTAAGCAAGGGGTCAGGGGAGCAGCGTACGAAAAGTCACGCACGCTGAGAGAGCAGCGTAGGTAAAAGTCACGCACGCTATAGGGAGCAGCTGCATGAAAAGTTACGCACGCTCAAGAGGAGCAGCTGCGTGAAAGTCACGCACGCTCAAGGAAGCAACTGCGTGAAAAGTCACGCACGCTACAGGGAGCAGCTGCGTGAAAAGTCACGCACGCTCAAGGAAGCAGCTGCGTGAAAGTCACGCACGCTACAGGGAGCAGCTGCGTGAAAAGTCACGCACGCTACAGGGAGCAGCGTACGTGCAAAAGCACGCAAGCAGAGAGCTGCGTACGCATAAAAACACGCACGCAGGGTCTGGGTCTTCTTCTCCATGGCTGAGAAGAAGCTCCAATGGCTCCAAAACTTCAAAATCTCATAACTTGGCTATCCGAACTCCAAATCCAGATTTCCAAAGTTCTAACCAGGGTGGAATTGAATGCTCTTCCACAAGGAAACATCAAAAACCCATAAAATCCAACTTAAGTAGCTCAACCATACAAAATCCGAAAATAGATATAACTTAGATCTACAACAATGGAGGCTCCAAATCACAAAAACCCAAGTTCTAATGTTGATCACCATGTCCTAATATATCAAATGGACAAGGAAAAGAGGGTTCTTATGTAGTGGCAAGATGCACTTGCCTAGGGTTGGGAGAGTTGTGTAGAGGAAGGAGAAGAAGAAGAAGAAGAAGGAAATTAATGGTGGTGGTAATGAAGAGAGAGAGAGTGGTAGGTGGGGATATAAAGAGGGGGAGTTGTGGTGGGGATGAGGGGTAGCATAGGTTAAGGTGCTCCAACACATAAACCGAACCAGACCAACCCAATAAAACCGAGCCATGACAAAAACCTAAAATACGAGAAATACCGAAATTCCACAAGCTGAGAAAAATAAAAATACATGCCAAAAATCCAGATACGAGTATAAATACGAAATACGGAAAATATGGGAAATGAGGGTGACAACTCTACCCACCTTAAAAGAATTTCGTCCTCGGAATTTAATCAAGGAGCTAGAGATTGCCCCGACAAGCTACACTAAGCACAGAAAAGCTACACTAAGCAGTCCAATCATACAATCATACAATGCAAGCAAGGAAGGGAAAATGTAAGGCATAAGAAAGGCATTATACCTCACGAGTCAAACAGGTAGGAATATCGCGATCGGATGTCGTCCTCACGCTCCCACGTTGACTCACCTAGAGAGTGATGACCCCAAGCAACACGGACTAATTTAATAGTCTTGTTCTTGAGTATCTTTTCCCTCCGGTCCAAAATAGACACGGGCCTCTCCTCATACGAAAGGTTGGTACCAACAACCAATTCTGAATGGTCTAGAATGTGACTCGGGTCCGGAATATACCGTCGTAATTGGGACACATGGAATACATCATGCACCTCACTTAGCGACGGTGGAAGAGCGAGACGATAGGATACATCTCCTACTCGCTCTAGAATATCGAACGGCCCTATATACCTAGGACTAAGCTTTCCCCGCATGCCAAAGCGAATGATGCCGCGGTTAGGCGAGATCCTAAGGAATACATGGTCGCCGACAGCAAATTCTAAGGGACGCCGATGAGCATCGGCCCAATGGCGCTGGCGGTCCTGGGCAACTCGGAGGTGATCTCTGACCTTCCTGACCACTTCAACCGTCTGGGAAATCAATTCGGGTCCGAGCATCTGCCTCTTTCCGACATCGTCCCATGCTAGCGGGGATCTGTACTTCCTGCCATAGAGAGCCTCGAAGGGTGCCATCTGGATACTGGCCTGATAACTGTTATTGTACGAGAATTCCACCAGGTGCAGATGATGCTCCCATGAACCACCGAAGTCAAGGGTACAGGATCTCAATATATCTTCAAGAGTCTGGATTGTGCGCTCTGATTGGCCATCTGTCTGCGGATGATATGCTGAACCGAACTGGAGATGGGTTCCCAAACTCTCTTGCAAGCTACGCCAAAAGTGTGATGTGAATCTTGAATCCCTGTCTGAGGTGATACTGACTGGCACACCGTGAAGCTTGACGATCTGCCTGAGGTACATCTCTGCTAGCTGCGCCGTCGACTGTCCAACTCTGAATGGGAGAAAGTGTGCCACCTTGGTAAGCCTGTCCACAATTACCCAAATAGCATCTCTGCCGGCCAGAGATCTGGGCAATCCGATCACGAAATCCATGGTTATATGTTCCCATTTCCATTCTAGGATCGGTAAGGGTTGAAGAAGTCCAGCGGGCCTCTGATGTTCAGCTTTAACCTGTTGGCAAACCAAACACCGAGAGACAAACCGGGCTATCTCCCTCTTCATGCCATTCCACTAGAAATGCTGACGAATATCACGGTACATCTTCGTACCACCCGGATGAATAGAATACTGTGAACTGTGGGCTTCTGTCATGACTTCCTGTCTGATATCTCCACTGGGTACACAAGGACGAGTGCCGTGCCAAAGGGTACCATCTTCATGGATACATAACTCTGGCCTTCTTCCTGCTTCACACTCTGCTCTGAGTCGCTGAAGCTTGGAATCTGCTGACTGCGCCATCCGGATCCTCTCAACTATGCTGGACTGAACCTGTAGGCAGGCCATCAATGCCATGCTGGTTGGAAGAACCACTTCAATTCCCATCTTCTGAAGATCTGCCAATAATTTTGGTTGCGCCGTCAGGAGATAAACTCCGGCTCTCCTGCTCAATGCATCTGCTACAACGTTGGCCTTCCCGGGATGATACTGCAAATCCACATCATAGTCCACCAGTAGCTGAAGCCATCTTCTATGCCGCATATTAAGGTCCTTCTGGGTGAAAACATACTTCAGGCTCTTATGATCAGTAAAGATCTCCACTCTATCTCCGTACAAGTAGTGTCTCCACAACTTCAAAGCAAACACTACCGCCGCTAATTCCAAGTCATGGGTCGGGTAATTCTTCTCATGATCACGAAGTTGACGTGACGCATAAGATATTACCTTCCCATGCTGCATCAAGACACACCCCAATCCTCTGCCTGAAGCGTCGCAATAAACTGTGAATCCTCCGGTCCCATCTGGAAGGGTGAGAATGGGAGCCGTTATCAAACCTCGCTTCAACTTCTCAAATGATTCCTGACACTCTGCTGTCCAAACAAACGGCACATCCTTGCGGGTCAACTGGGTCATCGGCGCTGAAATCCTTGTGAAATCTGAAACGAACCGCCGGTAGTAGCCGGCCAATCCAAGGAAGCCGCGAACCTCTGCCACTGAGCTGGGTACCGGCCATAACTCGATAGCCACAATCTTTTGGGGATCCACTTCCACTCCTCCTCGGGTAATGATGTGACCCAAGTACGAAATGCGATCGAGCCAGAACTCGCATTTACTGAACTTGGCGTACAACTGATGCTCCCTAAGCGTCTGAAGGACGACTCTGAGATGCTGCTCATGCTCTGCTTCACTCTTGCTGTAGACCAGGATGTCATCTAGGAACACGATCATAAATTGATCCAAGTAAGGCATAAAAATGCGATTCATGAGGTCCATGAATACGGCCGGCGCATTGGTCGCTCCAAAGGGCATAACAAGGAACTCCCAATGTCCATACCTCGATCTGAATGCTGTCTTCGGGATGTCCTGCTCTCTGACTCTGATCTGGTGGTATCCCGACCGCAAGTCGATCTTCGAGAATACCGAAGCCCCTCTGAGCTGATCAAACAAGTCATCTATCCTCAGAAGAGGGTATCTGTTCTTGATTGTCACCGAATTCAAGGTACGATAATCAATACATAGCCTGGACGTACCATCCTTCTTTTTCACAAGAAGCATCGGGGCTCCCCAAGGCGATCCACTTGCACGGATGAATCCCTTGGTCCTCAGTTCTTCAATCATCTTGTATAAAATATCCAATTCTGAAGGCGCCATCCTGTAGACTCGCTCTGACACTGGCGCTGTCCCGGGAATCAAGTCTATAGTGAACTCAATCTCCCGCTCTGGCAGCATCCCTGGAAGCTCCTCTGGAAAGATATATGGAAACTCTTCAACTATCTGGGGTAACTGTACTGCTGCTACTGCCATCCGCAATGCTGGGGAAGACGGCTCCACTGCGCCTCTGGAAAATGAAAACTCTGGCTCACCGGGGATACTAAAGACAACTCTGCCAATATGGCAGTCTATCCTAGCATACTGGTTCCTCAACCAATCCATGCCTAGGACTACATCATAGTTTGCCATAGGAAACTCTATGAATCTAGCGGGGAACTCCCTACCGCTAACTACGATCCGACACGAGGAAAACACTCGATCTACTCCCACAAGGCCATTACCAGTAAGTATATTGAGCCTTACTGATAATGACTCGGGCTCCAATCCTATCCGTGTCGCGAATCGTGCAGACATGAATGAATACGATGCACCAGAATCAAACAATACCGAAGCTGGAAAGGAGTTAACGAGAATAGTACCTGCCACTACCTCACCTGGTGCAACTTCTTCTTCCATAGCCATCATCATGGCCTGACCTCTAGCTGCGGGTCCCCTCTGCTGGAAACCTCTCTGCCTATTCTGGGTCTGAGCTTGGGCTTGTGCATACTGCTGGGGGTGCTGTTGCTGGAATGCCTGAGACTGAGGCGGCAAGGGCCTCGAAGACTGATACTGCTGCTGCTGAACTGGTGCTGGGGTCGGTCCTCTCACCGAAGAGCTAGAAGGGTTGGATGCTGATGAACCACCCCTATTCGGGCAAGCCCCTATCCTATGATCTGCTGCTCCACACGCCAGGCACAATCCCTGCGCCCTGCGATAGTCTGCCACCACATGCCCTGGCTTCCCGTAATGAGAACATCCCATCGCGGAAGTCTGCTTCTGCTTCTGCTGCTGCGGGTACGTCGAGGTCGAATGCTGAACCGACGTTACTGAGGCCGCCCGCCTCGGAGTTCCAATGGTCAATCCTCTAGCTGCCGGGACTGGAGCTGATGATTGGTACATCTGACTGTGGGACCGCTTTCTACCTCCGGTCCTATCCACGATCCTCTGGGAGGTATACTCATGCCTCCTAGCTGCTCTCAAGACTGCATCGAACGTCTGGTGCTCGAACTGCTCAACTGCCAACAAGATCTCCAAATGCAGTCCCTGTTGGAACCGCTGGGCCCTATCAAACTCGGTCGCCACAAAGGTGGGGGCAAACCTACTGAGCCTAGAAAACTCCGATGCATAACTGTCGACTGTTCTGCCTCCTTGCTTCAAGTTGGTAAATCTGGTCTGCAGGTCGTACCGAGCCACAGCATCAAAGTACTTCGTCTGGAATCTCTCTCTAAACACTGCCCAAGCAATGGGTGCTACTAATCCCATGGCTTACGCCGCCTACCAATTGCGAGCTAAATCCAACAACTGCAGGCGTACCACCGCCACCTTCTCATTCTCAGGTGTCCTGGCTGCTTCCAGAATCACCTCGGTATCCTGAAGCCATGCATCTGCGGCAACCGCATCCTCGCTGCCGTCGAAGAAAAGAGGGTTCAATCGCTTGAAACTGTTTGCCACCTGGTTCCCTGGATGTCCGCCTCGGGTCAAAGCATCTTGAACTGTCTGGTGCAGGGCATCGCTTCGACGATCCTGGGAAGCTATCAAGGTTCTGATGAGGCCTACTAAGGTACCATCATTGGGCTCTGCGGGCTGGACGGGTCGAACTGGTGACTCTCCTCCAGTAGGTATCACTCTGGAGGCTACCCCGGAATGCTGGACTTGATCTCCAGGTTGCTGCTGGCCCACGGGAGGTGCTCCTCCTTGCTGATCGGCAGGGTCAGGTACAGTACCGCTGAAGAAGACGACACAGAAAAATAATAAGGAAGGACCAGGACAGATCAACGATACAAGCATGTAATCAGGGCAAGAATTTCAGGGATTTGAAAATACAGGCGGAGATCAAGGGCGAATATTGATTGAGACATCTATTCGGTAAACCCTCACAATTCTTGATTGACAAGACCTGCATGGGCCACCACTTAAACCGTGTCACGCCCCAGAACCAGAATACTGGAGAGCGGGGGCAGACATAGCCAGCTACGTATATTGAAATAGAATACATCTCAACTATACGGTCACGGCTGTCTAGATATGAGGGTTTACTACAAGCCAACAGTCTCTTAAGGTCAAGCCTATTGTCTCAATCTCAAGCAAGTAATATAATTACAAGATGTTTGACCACCAAATATACAATAAAAGGCGTCCCAGATATTACATATCAGCTGATCATGAAGCTAGTCGTACAAAATGCTAGGACTAGCAAGAGTTAAGTCATACATGATCAACCCTAGGATTTGTCAATCATGTTTACAGCCCGTAGGCAGACAGTAAGTAAGGTGCATCGAGCTAACAGGTACTCGTCGGCTAAACGCCTCAAAAGAATAAATTTACAATAGAGTGAACGAAACAAAATAGAAAACCCACTCGTAGCCCGGGTTCCTTCTAGTCGCCACCATTGGGCTGGAAGCTTGGTAGATCCTCGGGAGCTGCTCCGAAATCTGGCCACACAAAACCAGCTGGGTCAACCCCAGAAAGAGCAAGTGCCACAAGGGAGCCACGAAATAAGAACAAAAGCCAGCAATCAGCACAGAAAATCTAATATTAAAACTACGATTACGAAAACATGTCAGGATGATATACGAAGAGATAACCATAGAACTATTCCGATAGCCAGGTTACAACCCGTAAACCAAACAAGGACCGGGATTGTAACCCTTCATCTGAACAGAGCTTGGTTTCCCACCATTTATCGGCAAGATAATGCAAGAAATCAAGACAGGGAGCAATCTTGTACTGGATCAAGGCATGGCTAAACTGGTTATACCACATTCAATCAATCACGGACAAGCAGATACTACGGCTTACTACTTTAACTAACTAGGGTTATCACAGGCCTAATTACTAACAAGATGCAGTGAGATTGTTCCACAGCCACAAGCCCTGCAGACCATCCAGGCTACCCAGGACGAAAGATTAGGGTTGAATTCAGGTGGGTACATCGCCCAGGAGACACATGTACCCTTAGGTGACTTAGAGGGTGCAATACTCGACGGTGCACTGGAAATGTGCCCTACTCGACGGCAGGCTACAGATCCCAAGAGCGCCCAGGTAACGGGATTGCCTGTAGCTATGTCATCTCTTCATGACTACTGAGTTATTCTAGTTATTAACCTTAATCCATTTTAGTAGGTACTCCTGACCGTGGTACTCAGGAGTCCCCTCCTAGACATGATGCAAGACAGGACAAGTGGATTTAACAAGCAAGCAAGAAGAACCACCCAAGGTGTCAAGGCAGGTCAAGTTAAATTATCAAGATAAATCATGTCAGGGTACTTGTCAGGAGTGCGCCACGACGGGCCACTATCATGTCAGGTTGGTCATGTCAGGAGTGCACCACCACGGGTCACTGTCGTGTTATGTTAGTTCCTTGTCATACCATGCCATGTACAATAGTCATTCCAAACATATTAAGTAAAATCAAGTTCATGACAAAAGGCGTAAGGATATAAAATGGGCATAAAATATCTAATAAAATATTAATATACAGGACTATAGAAAAGCCAAGCTTAAAGAAATAAGACCAAACTCCAAGAGCCTGGGTTAAGCAAGGGGTCAGGGGAGCAGCGTACGAAAAGTCACGCACGCTGAGAGAGCAGCGTAGGTGAAAGTCACGCACGCTACAGGGAGCAGCTGCGTGAAAAGTCACGCACGCTCAAGAGGAGCAGCTGCGTGAAAGTCACGCACGCTCAAGGAAGCAACTACGTGAAAAGTCACGCACGCTACATGGAGCAGCTGCGTGAAAAGTCACGCACGCTCAAGGAAGCAGCTGCGTGAAAGTCACGCACGCTACAGGGAGCAGCTGCGTGAAAAGTCACGCACGCTACAGGGAGCAGCGTACGTACAAAAGCACGCAAGCAGAGAGCTACGTACGCGTAAAAACACACACGCAGGGTCTGGGTCTTCTTCTCCATGGCTGAGAAGAAGCTCCAATGGCTCCAAAACTTCAAAATCTCATAACTTGGCTATCCGAACTCCAAATCCAGATTTCCAAAGTTCTAACCAGGGTGGAATTGAATGCTCTTCCACAAGGAAACATCAAAAACCCATAAAATCCAACTTAAGTAGCTCAACCATGCAAAATTTGAAAATAGATATAACTTAGATCTACAACAATGGAGGCTCCAAATCACAAAAACCTAAGTTCTAATGTTGATCACCTTGTCCTAATCTATCAAATGGACAAGAAAAAGAGGGTTCTCATGTAGTGGCAAGATGCACTTGCCTAGGGTTGGGAGAGTTGTGTAGAGGAAGGAGAAGAAGAAGAAGAAGGAAATTAATGGTGGTGGTAATGAAGAGAGAGAGTGGTAGGTGGGGATATAAAGAGGGGGAGTTGTGGTGGGGATGAGGGGTAGCATAGGTTAAGGTGCTCCAACACATAAACCGAACCAGACCAACCCAATAAAATCGAGCCATGACAAAAACCTAAAATACGAGAAATACCGAAATTCCACAAGCTGAGAAAAATAAAAATACATGCCAAAAATCCAGATACAAGTATAAATACGAAATACAGAAAATATAGGAAATGAGGGTGACAGAGATGGTTGATTTTGTTTTTGGATTTGTATGTACTCTTTTTGGTATGTGTACTCTTTTTCTCCCCCTTTGTCAAATAGTAAAATGACTTGGCTCCCCCGTAATGTGTGAAGGCAACAATAGAAAACAAAAGACAAAGTGAAGCAAAAGAGACATGATCACAGCATAAAACAACTACTATGGAAAGAAAATGCTGGAAATAAAGTACTGAAAAATATCATACTAAAAAGTGCTGAGTACAATCATCAAAAAATGTCTAACTAATAAGTTTAGACAGAAAAAGAAAAACTACATCAAAGTATAAAGATCATCATCTAACAAGTATCCACTATCCAAAAGCTGAACCCGTGTCACATAGTGTGGTCGTCAGCACCAGGAGCCTCTGGAGGAAAGTAGGCTGTAGTGGGGTCGAAGTGCTGGAAGGAAGCCTCATCTGTGAACCGAGGACCCGAAAAGCCTGGGTGAGGCAGAATGGTGATCGGATGGACTGGATCATGGGCTAGGCTGTAGTGGAGGTCAGCAATCCCATTCCTCAGCACCTGAGCCTGAGAGATGCGTCGGAACTCCGAATCAAGATAACCTTGATGACGTTGCGCAGATATAGCAACAAAATCATCAAAGCGTTGATAGAAAGCCGGATCAAATCCCGGGGCAGGGGCTGGAGCAGGAGCAGCATCAGGAATCTCAGCGTCAGCAGCTGGAGCAGGCTGAGCTCCAGGAGGCAGAAGTGGAGCAGGAAATCGGCGGGATCTGGTAAGCTCGATAGGAGTGGAGGAGAATGCACAAGTTTGAAGATCAATCTCAAAACGGCGAAAGATAGACGCCAAGTGCATAGGATATACCAGATTCCTTCATGCATTTTTGCAGTTCAGCATCCAGGACATCATGGTCTTTGGGATAGAGAATGGAATGCCAAAATGAATGTGGTATAAAGCAGAGATTTCTAAGAAGGTCACTTCATCTGTGGATCCTTTCTTTGGAAGGAGTACAGAGAAAATCATGCGATGAAGTTCATATAAAGATTGGTTCAAATGCTTTGAATAAACCCTACGAGGAACAGGGTTTGGATGACAAATAAGTTCCCTGAATGAGGCATGGGTAACATCAGCAGGGAATTGGACATGGGTAATGTCAACCAATGCTTCACCAAGATTAGGAACATGGAAAAATTTACTGATATCGGTAGCACTGAATTCTAATTCTTGCCCAGCAACGCAAGAATAGAAGTTTCCGTTAGGTTTTACTTGCAAGTTGCAGTAAAACATTCGGACAACATTGTCAAAAATATTTTCTGCTACCTTGAAAAAATCTCGGTAGCCTAAGTGGTCAAAAGTAGGAGCATATTCAGAAAATATGGTAAAGTTAACAAAAGCTCCATTGTAAATCTTACGGCCAGAAAAAGAATCGAACCAAAGATCAGAAAACTTTTTGTCCAGAAATAAAGTAGAATCATAGTCTTCTGCATCTATTGGTCGTGCTGGACTGAATAGACTAGCTGGTGTATAATCAGAAGAGGAGGAGGCACCTTGGGAAGATGATCCTCTATGACGTTTAGGAGCCATAGAGAAAGAATACCTTTTTGAGAAAGGAGGAAGATGAGAATTTTGAAACGCCCACCAGATTTCTTAGATTCCTTGCTAGGATGGAGGAGGAAGAAATTTTAGGGAGGAAGGAGATGTTTCCACGGGTTGGTGTGTGGAAAAGATGGTTGAAACAGTTGAATTTATAGAGTTTAGGGCCGGCTGTTCGGTTCTGGAAATTAATACAGCGCCGACCGAACTCGGTCCGAATTCGGTCCGAACTCGGTCAGAGTTCGGTCCGAGTTCGGTCACTTGTATTCCCGAGACAATAAATGCAGTTCTGGTTGGTTAAAAGTAACTTTATGACTTTTGACTCTAGTATTTAATAACGTACTCTATTTATGGGTTAACTGTAGGGGTTGTCCCAGCTAACGGAGGTTCACCGGAGAACTCTTAAGTACCGCTTCGCTTCGACCGTAGTCGTGGTGACAGACATACCCTTTTTAGGTTTGTACCCAAAAATAATTTTCGTTAAATAAATTTCAAAGTTGCAAGTCATAAAATTAATTTTAATTGCCATATTATATTATGAATCTGAAAATTCAAGTATACCGAGCTCACGCCTCATTATGTTAAAACGGTCTTCAGCCAATGGTTTTGTGAATATGTCTGCTAGTTGATGATCTGTGTCAATAAATTTTAAGCAGATATCCCCGTGTTGTTGATGATCACGAAGAAAATAATGTCTTATCTCTATGTACTTTATGCGTGAATGACAGATAGGGTTCTTAGTCAGATTAATAGTGCTGGTGTTGTTACAATAAATATAAACTTTAGTGTAGTGCAGATTGTAGTCTTCTAAGGTTTGCTTCATCCACAAAATCTGAGCACAACAACGTCCTGCGGCGATATACTCAGCCTCAGTTGTTGATAATGCTACTGAATTTTGTTTCTTGCTAAACCAAGAGACTAAGGCCTTTTCTAGGAAATGACATGTGCCGCTGGTACTTTTACGGTCCACTTTGCATCCTGCAAAATCCGCATCCGAGTAACCTATCAGGTTAAAGAATTTGGTTTTAGGATACCATAAGCCGACTGTAGAAGTTCCTTTAAGGTATCGGAAGATACGCTTAACGGCACTAAGATGTGGTTCCTTAGGATTTGCCTGATAACGTGCACAAATGCAAACACTAAACATAATATCAGGACGACTAGTAGTTAAATATAATAAACTACCAATCATACCTCGATACTTACGCTGATCGACAGGTTTGCCACTTTCATCAGCATCAAGCTTTGTAGATGTTGCCATAGGAGTCCCGATTGGCTTTACATTCTCGAAGTCGTACTTTTTCAGTATGTCCTTTGTGTACTTAGCTTGGTTGATGAATGTTCCTTTTGAGTACTGTTTGATTTGAAGTCCTAGGAAGAAGTTTAGCTCTCCCATCATACTCATCTCAAATTCACTCTGCATACACTTAGCAAAATCTTGACAGAGTTTTTCGTTAGTAGAACCGAATATTATGTCATCTACATAAATTTGCACAAGGAGGATATCATCATTCAAGGATTTTATAAACAAAGTAGTATCAACCTTTCCTTTTGAAAATCCATTATCAAGTAAGAAGGCACTTAGGCGTTTATACCAAGCACGAGGTGCTTGTTTGAGTCCATAAAGGGCTTTCTTAAGCTTGAAGACGTGATCAGGTTTTTGAGAATCTTTAAAACCAGGGGGTTGTTTCACAAAAACTTCCTCTTTTAAAAATCTATTTAAAAATGCACTTTTTACGTCCATTTGAAATAATTTAAAATCATTATAACATGCAAATGCACAAAACATGCGGATGGCTTCTAGTCTAGCAACATGAGCATAGGTCTCATCATAATCAATTCCTTCTTCTTGATTATAACATTGTGCCACTAGACGTGCTTTGTTGCGTAGAACTTGTCCATCTTCACTGAGTTTATTTCGGAACACCCATTTGGTACCAATTATCGATTGACCAATAGGTTTAGGAACGAGTTCCCAAACTTGGTTTCTCTCAAATTGATTTAGTTCCTCTTGCATGGCATGAATCCAGAACTTATCAGTAAAAACATCATCTACATTCTTAGGTTCTATTTGAGAAATGAATGCTACATTTGCTGCTATATCAGAATCTTTAAGAGATGAACGTGTACTTACACCTTTAGATACATCACCTATGATGAGCGTTTCTGGATGATCTGGCATGAATTTTAATGATTCAAACTTTTGGGTCAGATCTTTCACAAAACTCTTCTCAGTCCTTGCATTTTGGGTCAGATCTTTCACAGAACTCTTCTTAGTCCTTGCATGTGTATCTTCATCATCACTGTCGCTAGATCTGTGACTATTTAACTCATCAAAAGTAACATTAATAGTTTCTTCAACAATCATAGATCTTTTATTGAAAATTCTATATCCCTTACTCTTAGCAGCATATCCGAGAAATATCCCGTCATCTGCTTTGGAGTCGAACTTTTCCAAGTTATCCTTGGTATTCAGGATAAAACAGCGACATCCAAAAACTTTAAAGTAAGAAATGTTTGGAATTCTTCCAAACCAAAGCTCATATGGTATTTTCTTCGAGATTGGTCGAATTAACACCCTATTCAAAACATGACAGGCTGTACTAACAGCTTCTGCCCAAAATATTTAGGAAGATTATACTGATTCAGCATGACTCTAGCCATTTCGTTTAGAGTACGATTCTTCCGCTCCATAACACCATTCTGTTGGAGAGTTCTAGGACCAGAAAATTCATGGTAATATCCACTATTATCACAAAACTTTTTGAAATCAAAATTTTCGAATTCGCCACCATGATCACTTCGGATACGAGTAATCATGAAGCCTTTTTCATTTTGTACCTTTTTGCAAAAATCTGAAATGCAAAAATTGTATCACTTTTGTTTGATAAGAGATAAACCCAAGTAAAACGAGAGAAATCATCAACAAGAACAAAAGCGTAGAGCTTACCGCCAAGACTAGCGACTCTACTAGGACCAAATAAATCCTTGTGAATTAACTGCAAAGGTCTAGAAGTACTTACAGCGTTGAAGGATTTAAAAGTAGACCTATGTGCTTTATTCTTTTCACAGTTAGCACATACCATATCTCTCTTGAATGGAATCTCAGGGAGTTCTCTTACCAACTTCTTTGTACTTAGTCGTGAGATAGTGTCCATGTTTGCATGTCCTAGTCTCATGTGCCATAGCCAGCTTTCATCTTGATTGGCTACTAGGCACCTTCCTGCATTATTAGTATTCTTCAAAAAGAAAATATAAATATTGTCTTCCCTAATCTCTTTATATATGGGATCACCAGATGACATATCATATATGGTACATTTATCTTTCACAAAATTGATACCATAACCATTATCTGCCAAATTACTTATGCTTAATAGGTTATGTTTCAATTCTGTTACTAGACAAACATCCTTTATTACTGGATAGGGAGAAATACCTACAGTACCATTACCAATTATATCACCTCTTAAATTATTTTCGAAGAAGACATATCCTTCTTTCTTCATCGATAGCGTAGCGAACAAAGATGCATCACCAGTCATGTGTCACAAACATCCGCTATCGAGGATCCATTTGCTTCTAGCATGAGAGGGTTGAGGGTCCACCTACAATACAAGTAGATGAATCCTTTGGTATCCATTTTCTGAAGGGTCCATTCTGATTAGCTTTAGGTCTCTAGGTTAAAGTGTGATTGTCAACAAGCTTTCTTGCAAAACAATACTGTGATATGTGTCCGTACGTACCACAATAAGTGCAAGTCAGTTTAGAACCAGATATGGTTGAAACTGTGTTTACATGCTTGTTTGGTTTGGAGAACCTATAAGTGAAAGCATGATGATATTCGTGTTTCTTCTGTGCTTTCTTATTTTTAGTCCTCTTAGGTGTATGCTTAGCATTAGGACTAAATTTAGGCTGTGTCACAGGTATTGCCTGTTTGTCTAACTTGATTTCTAACTTTTTAGAAATTGCAATAGACTCTTCATATCTAGCAGTCATATCTGAGAGTCTTTGTTCTGTTACTAGGTGCTTCTTCTTCTCTATGTCATATAATTCTTACATCTTGACATAGTCTCTTTCTTTCTTTTCAATTTTGAGGATAGCCTCATGATAGTCTACCTTGAGTTTGGCTATCTCTTCCGTGTTACCGGTAGTAGACGTCTCTCTAATATCTTCAATAAGATTGGACAGTCTAGCTAACTCGGTCGTGTATGCCTTAATCTCTTTTCGAGATTGCTTATACTTGTCGAGCACAGTTTTGTGATCTTCAAGTAATTCACTAAAGGTATTTTCTAATTCATCGAAAGTAAAATCATCATATAGAGGGTTTGAAGATACCTTATCAAATGCCATAAGACAGACATTTGCATTATCGCAGGGTCTATCCTCTTCTTCTGTATCACTGGCATCACTTTCATGCCAGATACTTGTGTTGGCATACTTTCGACCAGATGTTGTTTTTCTGCTTGATCTTGATCTGTCATATGGACTGCTTTTCTTTGAAGTTGGACAGTCCTTCTTCATGTGCCCCGTCTTCTTGCATCTAAAGCAAATGGTTTCATCTTCATTACTTTCTTGGACATCTCTCTTCCTTCTGTTTGATTTCTCAAACTTTAGGAATTTTCAGAAGTTCTTCACAAGTAGGGCCTGTTCATCACCACTTGATGATTCTTCATCAGAGTCATTGCATGTTGATTTTCTTGCTTGAGCTTTGAAAGCAATAGATTTTTCTTTTGGTGTTGCTTCTTCAAACTCTTGCAAATCAAGTTCATGGGTCACCAGCTTCCCCATCAGTGTTTCCAAGGACATAGTGGTGAGATCGTTTCCATCAATGATTGCTGTGGCTTTTGGATTCCAGTTCTTGGTTAGCGCCCGCAGCACTTTTCTGATCTTCTCGTGATTGCTGTAATCCTTACCAAGAGATTGCAAAGGATTAGTTATATCAAGGAAACGAGTAAACATCTGTGTAATTGACTCACCAGATTTCATCTTGAAAGATTCATATTCCTGTGTCAGTCTACTAATTTTGGATTCCTTCACTTGGGAAGTACCTTCATGAGTTACCTCAAGAAGTTTCCAAATTTCGTGAGACGTCTTACAGGTTGAAACTCTGTTGAACTCCGTTTTGTCAATTGCACAGAATAGTGCATTGATGGCACGAGCATCTAGACTAGCCTTAGCTTTTTCAGCTTCAGTGTATTTGTCATGAGGCTTGTCTACAAGCTGGCCTTCAACCACTGTGGGTGCTGGTTTCTCATAACCATCAATGACTATAGACCAAAGATCAAAGTCAAGAGATTTTAAGAAGAAAGTCATTCGTATTTTCCAATAGGTATAATTTGTTCCATCAAATAGGGGAGGTCTATTTGTGGATTGCCCTTCACCGTTGAATATTGATTTCATGACTGCCATATATACTCTCTGAGGTTTGTTATAAAAATATAACCTGCTCTGATACCAATTGTAGGACCGTTGAGCACCTCTAGAGGGGGGGGGGGTGAATAGAGTGTGTGTGTGTGCAGCGGAAAATAATCACCAATTAAAACTTTAAACTATGGCAGTAAAATAAGAGACACTAAATATAATGCAGCAAGAGATAGAGAATTCAAACTCAGCGACACATCGATATATACTGGTATCCCTCTGAGAGGACTAATCCAGTCTCGAGTACTCTTACTCGATGTTAATCCACTATGGCACAAGCTTTAACTGAGAGCTTGCAGTCTCTTACAACACCATGCTTGGTGACAAGTGCATGACCGACTTCATAACACCGTGCTTGGTGACGAGCGCACGACCAGCTCCACAACAAGAAAAGTTGCTGAACTTGGAACGACCTCTTTACAACTCTTGGAATACCAAAAGACTCTAAATCAACTCTGATATTACTGGCTTTTGGCTAAGAGGTGTATAGGTATAATTTGAAAATCTTGGATCGTTTGAAAACACTCGAATAGTAGAGAAGAGAAGATGAAGAGTGAATGAATGATTTGAAATGAAAAGTTCTTCTCTATTTATAGGTGTTTTCTGGGACCGAACTCGGACAGAGTTCAGGCAGAGTTCGGATGCAGATATCTCACAAAGAGACGTTGCTCGCAGATTTGGAGGCAACAAAAGTTTGAATACAAACTGACCGAACTCGAACAGAGTTCGGTCCGAACTCGGGCCGAACTCGGTTATGAGTTCTGTCAGGAGATTTTCGAAATATTTTATCAAAAATTATTTTCAAAGATATTTTGGAATATTTTGTAAAATGATATATGAGTGGTAATGAGTAGGCTTTTTAGAATGTGGACTGAGATAACCCTAAGCTAGTATTACCAAAACTAATTTTACAAAATAAATCCTAGACTCAATAAAATATAAAATACAGAATAAAATATAAAATGAGTCATCTTCAGATTTGATGATGTTGATGCTTCGTTTGATGCAGTATAACGTCCGTTGAAATTGATTTCATATATCCTGAAATGATTAGCAACAGTTTGTATATTTTGTGTATTGACTTAAGTGCATGTTGATTATCGAAATCGGGTATGACCATGGAATGGGCCAACACAAATGATAATTTCTCCTAATTTAGTCAAGATTAGATAAAGTAGAAGTATGACATGATACGTTCTTCTGGAACGATGCTTTAGAACGTTCTTCTAGAACGATGATTCAAGACATTCTCCTATTCGATCATGTTATGCTCAAACTCAGTGGATGAAAATAAAATGTTGACTCTTAGAGAAATAAATTACTATGGCTAATGGAAAATAAATAAGCAATACGGACCGTATGATATGACGATGATTAGAGAAGGCAGAAGATAAAATTATACAAATGATCAAGATTATGAATTGAATTCTAGGAAGTCTAATTTACCAGGCGAATAGTCTACCCACATCATATCATCGTATCAAACATATAATATGGTTTAGAATTCAATAAATTCTACGCAAAGCACATGGCCTATGTAGCAACCTTAACTACCCAACAGTCAAATTGAATAAGGGCTTCCCTATGATATACCTAGTCTTAGACATTCTCCTAAAATCAAGTCAATCCTACTTGTGAATAAGCATTTCCTAGTTGCAGGCTCGCAGTAGTATGACTAATATAGGTACTACCACGAGTTCGCACAATTTTGCAAAAACAGACTTGCATGGGCCACCAAAAAAATTGTCATGACCCGTACCCGCTTTTCGGATATAAGTACGTATCCAAGTCCAGCCTACGCTGGGGTATCGGCGATAGAATGCCGTCTAGACCATAATGCTCAAAATCACAATAATTGCTCATAATTAATTCATTTGCTCATTTACAATACTAAATCAATTACAACTTCAAGATTATATTTAAATAAATTATAATGTCTCACAAAATCTAATACAACAAATTTAAGCTTGCTGATCAAATCTATCTAACTAGTCCTTTAGAGCCGACCTCGGCATATACCCATATTTTTTCCAATGATCCAATGCATAATGTAGCATGCGACTATCTGAAAAATAGTTTCCAGTCATGAATGGAACAAGTACATATATGGTAAACTATTCAAGACATAATAGAAAGTATAAAACAGAAATAACATATGAAATACATGGTAAACAGGTCAAACTGGAATCATGGTATGGCAAGTAGATAAAACAGGTAAACAACATAATTATGGTTGACAACTAGAAAGAAACATGTAGACATGACTACCATGACATGTAAGGTGGAACATGTGAACACAATGATCAAGACATCTATCTACGTGTTTTTGAAATACTACTTTCGACATATAAACGGCTAGGGGTAAAATCTGGCCAACTACACGTGTCGTGTGCGGATGCTATTCGTCATGAAAGAACATAGGATATTTTTAGGTAGTTTACATGTCTACTAATGTATTTCTCCACTCGACTCATGGATTCATGTCACGACACGAAAATCAAGATACACGATAATCAGGAATGCAATAGTCACGAAACACGATAAATAATATAAAACATGAAACTCCATAATCATATATGAATCCACACTACTCGTGTGAACAACGTGTCATGAATCATGAGTCATGTAATGCATATTTAAAACATGTATTATAGAAACTATTAGGAATTGAATGTAACCAGTGTAATGTACTTGCCTCAATTAGTTACAGTTGTTTGTGACTTGATCATTTTGGCACATAATAGTCGCATATGTCATAACTATGCAAGACGACTTCTAACGAGGGAACAGACTACGCCATTGGGTCTTGGACAGTTTGATTAGCCTAGGGTCGATATAAAGTAGTCAGGATTTGCAGGAATTAGGAACGTATGACTAGTCACGATCAAGATTTGATAGTCGAAGGAAATTCGATTTAAATAGCATTTATAACTATATTTAGAAACTAGTTTTGATATTGAAAACTATCAGTCAAGATAAATAAATAAATATTATATATATATATATATATATATATATATATATATATATATATATATATATATATATATATATATATATATATATATATATATATATATATCCAACGCGTGCGGGCTCAGTATAATCGTGTGTCCCACGCACACGATTCTTGTCCTGTCGTATGGAACGACTTTTGGAGTGCGGACATAGTCCGTTGGCCTTGTCATCATCGCCGTGCACACGCACCCCGCGCACTCCGTGCGCTCCAGAGCTCCGCTCGGCAGCACACCGTCTTTCGACGGCAGTTACTCAATACCTCGCTTTGCCCATGACACTGAAGAGATGCCCTCGACGACTAAGGGTGACTGCCCGTACGACGACCACTGATTCCTTGTCGCCTGCGACTACCGATTCCGCCCAGCCGTCCGTTCTATGCGCACGACGCGCATATTGGCGACGATCGCCGACGTCCTTACGATCGAGCATGCGATCGTTTATGCGGACGTCTTCTTGTCGCCCTCAGCAGCGCCGCACGACGGGCCGCGTGGTCGGCCTGTCGCTTATACCCGTGGGCGAATGGTGCCGATTCCCCGATCCGTCGCACGACGACCGTGCACTGAGTTTGCTACGCGGACGCCTCATTCTGCCCCACGCAGGCATATATATATATATATATATATATATATATATATATATATATATATATATATATATATATATATATATATATATATATAATATATATATATATATATATATATAATATAGGTCAAAATCACGTTTAAAATACCATAAAAATAATGTTATATATATATATATATATATATATATTTTATATATATATATATATATATATATATATATATATATATATATTTATATATATATATATATATATATATATATTTTATATATATATATATATATATATATATATATATATATATATATTTATATATATATATATATTTATATTTTTATATATATATATATATATATTTATATATATATATATATATATATATATATATATATATATATATATATATATATATATATATATGCTTTTAGATAAAAAAATAAATAAATATATGTATATATGCTTTTAGATAAAAACCATCTTTTAAAAATATCTAAAAATACTATAAACACACATATATAGTCAAAATCTATATTTAAAATGATTGCTAATTAATCAAATATTTATAAAATATTACTAGCTAAAATATTAACAAATAAAAATATTTACTAACTAAAATATTGATTAACTAAAATATAAACTAAATCTTAACTAAATATTATTAACTAAAATACTAATTGCAATACTAATTAAATTTCACTAATTGTCTCTATATAAAATAATTATACAACTCAGCCTAACCCACTAGCTTAGGCCCGATAATATGTTTTGGTTACAATATAAAATTTTAAAGTATCTATCATATATATATATATATATATATATATATATATATATTTTTTTTTCTATCATATATATATATATATATATATATATATATATATATAATATAATTTAATAATAAATAAAATAATATAAAATAATATAATTTAAATAATATTAATAATAAATAACTATGATAACATTAAGACAATTAATAATAATAATAATAATAATAATAATAATAATAATAATAATAATAATAATAGCATTGATTGCTGTTCTGACTGCTAATAATAATAATAAAATAATACAAATAGAAGGGATTGTTGTGCTGACTACTCCTTCTCGTTTCGAGAGAGTTTATGAGAGAGGGACTTGAAAGAAAAAACGAGAAAGAGAGAGAGAGAAAGAGAGCTGAAGGGAGAGTTAAAGAGAGAGAAAAGAGCAAGTAGAAGAAGGAGAGGAAGAGAGAGGGCTTCACCAGGATGGAGAGAACCGTGTGGCGCTCGTGTCCAGGCGGCTAACATCGTCACGACGAAGTAGATAGGATCTGTTGGATGCGCGGGTGCAACGACGAGCCGGAGGCGCTATGTCGAGCAGCGGAGAACCAGCTCAGGGAAGCGACGGAGGATGATCGGCCGTGGCCGCTACGACAGCGTTGGACTTGTGCCACGATGACGAAGATCCGGAAGGAGGACGCGGGGTGCTCGCCACAGAAAGCTAACATGGCGGAGGAAGGAACTCGTTAGGCCGTAAGTGTAAGCGCCCTAGATTTTTAGAGTTATTTTTATTTTTGTTTAATATAGTTATTAATATATATATTCTCTCACTTTTATTCATGATCATAAAATGTACTCTTTCGTAGCTTTGATTTTTGCAGCACAAGAAATGCCAAACTCTAGAAACTTTCTTCATCAGTTTTGACCTAGATAAGTTTATCTTTGATTTAGTATATCATGTCCCACTAAAATATGTCTTCTTATATTTTATTTGTTTCGCACAACTTCGGGGTCAATTTAGGCCAAGAAGTTATCTACCGTGAGACTTGTCGTAACTTCCAACTTAAATTCCAGACTCGACATCGATCCAACCTAAATGACCCAATATATGATTTCGAATATTTTTGAGCCTACTAGACACATGCCTAGGGTGTCCCACTAAATTGAGGCCCCATGTACTATTTAAATTCAAATGGCACATAAGATCCCTTATGTGACTTTTTAAGCATTATTCTAAATCAGGTAACTTTTATTGAGCCTAAACTTGTCCAAAAACTTATAGAGAACTTGTTAGGGTCATCCCCATGTAGATGGGACCTCCTAAAATATTTATTTCGGATTATGGAGTATTTATTTGGGTTGAACTCTAAACTCTACAAATTCAATTTTCTATATTTGGAAACTTGCATATTCATGTGCCAATACCTCTTGTATTTGGACTCTTAAACCTACCCAAACCCATGCAAGACCCACCTAAAATAGCCCTACCTGAACCCCCTACCTTTCTACCTATATAAACTACCTATATACACGAAACCCCCTCACCCCAACAAATCTAAAACCTAACACTAAGTGTTGCTGCCAACTGCTGCTGTCTTCTTCCTCTTCTTGCTGCTATTCGACCCTTACCGACCACCTACAGCCCAACCACTTCATCCCCATCGTACCCAAGACCCGTTCCACCTTTCCAAGGCCGACCATCACCAAAAACCACTCCTAGAGGTCGCAATAGACCACACAAGACATCGTCAATTTGCTGTCCAAAAATACAACAGGTATGTCCATTTTATGAATACGTTTTATCTACTTCTAGACATCAAAACTTCATAGGACTAGAAATTCTGGGTTCCTCTATGTGTCTACTACTTTTATATAAAATTTCATGTCAAAATTCTTTCTAGATGTTTTGGGGCACACGTTTTACCAAAGTGTGTCCAAAATTGACATTGTTTAGTGCGTGACAGTTTTGAACCGTATAACTTCACATTTACAATTTATGTCATATTTGAAAATGACCATATTTCGATTACCTACAATTCTCATTCAATGCATTTTTTTTTACAATTTTGCTGTTTTAATGCTTGAATCATTCGATCTTTAAAGGATAAAAGTCTGCCGTAAAACAAACTATCGATATTACCATCTTGTGAGTCCCAAATAATTTTGTATGCATCAAATGCTCCATATTATCGATCTTCGGCTCATGATCATGAATATTTGATAATTTAAATAATTGTTTACCATTTATTTTAGAATATTAATGTTAGTTTATTTATGGTTAAACAAGTTCTAATAACGTTGATTTATCAATGTGGATATTAGTTTGATCATGAATTGACTTCTAAATAGTTTTTAAGCAATAATAACTATATAAAAAATATTTTCAGAATATTAAAAATATGTTTTGGAATTAGTTTTGAATATTTTATAATCTATTTTGTTGAATTTTGTTAGTCCTAGGAAGGATATTATGACTAGTATGTATTATTAAGTTGGAGCCAGATCCATAATCTACACTCTTGCGACGATTCCAAGCATGATACCGCGCCACTGTGATCTTATTTTATTTACTCTTATACATGGACGTATTATTGTGTGTTAGGATTAAATGTGTTAGGAGAGGGTCCAAGTGTGACTTGGGTGCCATCGATAATGCCATCGATGACATATAGTGGGTATTTGTGTGTGGTCTAGCATGCTAGTAAACTTCCTCGTGTTGAAGTTATTTTTCAATGACTTCTATGACTTGTCACGTATCATTACATGATACAGTGAGTGAGATACATTATGTTGGCATGAGCTTACGCATTCGACTAGCTACCGGTTAGAGCGGTTCATGTGTCAGTTCATATAGAGTTAGTGTGAGTCTAGCTAGTGACTTGCATTGAGATATGTATTGTTCGAGTCATGTATATGAATGGTGCAAGATATGGGTAGAAAATACTATTATTAGGCGTATGAGATAGACAGCTTTAGCTTCATAGTTGCCTGATTATGGGTTCATAGTTTTTCGGTTATGGGTGTATTGCTAGAGGATATATCTGGCAGCGGCCGCTGACCGCGCATCAGAACACGGTCGGAAGGTATGCTAGTATATACATAAGCCTCTAGCGGATGCTTTGCTTTATTCCTTCACCTACTCATACGTACCAAAGTCGCCTTCAAGTGCGTACACTTAGATGGATAGTTTACCTTGTCAGTTATATTCATGTTCATGTACATTACTTTTACTGTTCACATTGTGGCTAGTTGTTGTATCTTGTTACGTCCCTCTGAGGACCTGGTGATCTCTCTAGGTGTTAGTTGGACTTTCGACATGAAGTTATCGTGATGTGTTCTACAGGATTCAGGTACTGTTGGTAGTATTTTTCTTATTATCATTTTCATATCCTTTGTACTATTTATTTCTGTCTTTGCTATCATAGCCTAGCTTTACTGGATCTCTATTATTCTTTGGGTCCATTCCAAATATATATGCTAAAAGGATGCAGACCAGGACATATATTATTTGTTCTTGATTTTGTTCATTATTGTGGATTGAGACATAGTTGAGATATAGATTAGATAGCATATGTTAGTTTACCTTACAACATACTACAATTAGGATAAGTCCATTAAATTGGAAATACTTATTCTAACCGTACAGCTGGCATGATCTTGTCCTGGGTTCCTATATATTTTTGAACTGGGGTGTGCATATTTTTGTAGTGGCCCATGCAGGTCGAGTTATCCGTTTCGGTTACGTTACTGTACCGAGCATGCCTGCAATAGGATAATATAATAGGATCTTAATCCACAACATCCTTGAAAACTCTTTTGAAATTATCTATCGTCCTTGGAACTCGAATTTGAAGTCGATCGACTTTCTTGACCTCCTTGTTTTGGATTCTCGTCATTCCTTTTTTCGAAATAACGAACGCTCGTGCTTGGTGAACAACTTATTCAATCATTGGATAGAATGTAGTTGATAAAGTATCACAAAAGGAGTTGATTATTAAGAAAGGATTAAGTAGGTACCTCTATTAGGTAGACCGAACAAATCGGATGGGTAATATAGGACTCTGATCGACAACTTGACTATAACGAGAGACTTTAGGAATAGTGGATTACAACCCTTCTACCTTTATCTATGACAGATAGAGATGTTTTGGAGGAACCGGAAGGAACATATAGCAGGACTCTAAAGATTAGTCACAGTCCCTACTAGAAGTGATAGTAACCCAGAAAGACTATTAGAAAGGGGCCAAAGGGTCTCGTTATGAATAAAATAATTCAGCAGGCATCTCCTAGCGCTAACTTCCCCCTTACTCAATAGAAAGGTGTATAGTAGGTAGCCATAGTCGTGAGTGCTAGATGGTAGACTAGAAAGAACAAATTGTAATCTATCATTCGAGGAAGGTTGATAGGTGGTCTAAGGAAGTATGTCTTAGGGTTTAAGAAATAGATTTAGTATTTATATCCCTTGAGGATAGACCTACCTAGAAACTCGAGGGTGAAATTGGAAACCTTACCTTAAGAAGATCAGTAGATCATACACATTTATATAGGATAGTAGGAATCCTGAAACACCTTGTAGAAAGAACAGTAGTGTTGGACTAGGTTACATGAAGTGATCATGGAAGTAGCACTACGGAGAACAAAGAGGGTTGGACCAAGCAGACTGCATTCTTAGTGTGTAATACCATATTAGTGAAGTTAACATTTGAGAAGACCATGTCACAGAAGTGAGCAAAGAGAATAAAGATAAGAAGTTTTAGGGTGTTATATGTCGGGTCATGACCTTCATCGATTAGTTAGCCATAGTCTCAAGAATCAAATGCTATCATAGGAACCCTTGATAGAAAAGCCAATATTCTAGTAGGAGTAGAAGCTCGACACCCTCTGTTTGACTGATCATTCGAAGCTCATGATTATGCTAGAACCTCGGGTAGGGTTCGTCATTGATCATGCCACTACCCCTTTAATTACGAATACGTTTTGCAACTTACCATCTCAAGATTATTGTCATAACTAGTCGCCTCAGGTGAATGAGTATGGCCTATATTCGTATCCTAAGTCGAGCCACACTAAGGATAAATCTTTACTCCTCTCTACCTCCGTAAATATAACATCCATATCATGATAGGTACTAGTCATTACCTACTCAAATTTTTTTTTGATCAAGTCACTATGACTTATGCTTCTTACATATAGTCATAATTTATTTTATAATAATTTCCTTATCCTCTTATATAGTGCTACCATTTAGTTCCGATAACCCAGGGTTCCATAATAGCTAGATTGTAGGGCCTCACAAATTTTAGGGTTTTCCTATAATTATGAGTGGTTGGGAGAATCTTCGTTCCAAATAAGCTAATAAGTTCGTAGTTATGACACCTACTTTCTAATCAGACTATTTGGTGTCCGCTACTGTGACATTGATATTTTGAGAGCAAGGCCACCTCCAAACAAATTTTATATACATTACCTAGACGAGTCTACCTTCGATTATGCCTATCATGTTCCACTCAAATGCGTCTCCTCGTGCACTATTTTTAAGGCACAACATTCGGGCCTAGGGTCTCAACCTTAGCCACTCCGACGATACCGTTTGTAATGTCCCGTTCAGTTCAACCGGAGGAATCAAAATGCCAACGAAGTTTGGACTTAGCCATGCAACGGCTTGCTCAAAGTCCCTCTCGGTCGAGGCGACTCTTCGCTCAGGTGGATGGCTTCGGTGAACTTTCCTCAGCTTGGCCTTCACACTAATAAAACAAAAGTTTTCAAATGCACAAGTAGGCTTGATAATAAAAGAGACGAATCCACATAGCTAAGGAAATAATCCCAGGTTGGGTCGGACTAAGTTAGAATATGAAAAAGGTCCCACGGTCGACTTAGAATCGTGCACGACGTACTTTCAAAATGACACCCGGTCCTTTGTCCCGTGGCTTACGAGAAGGAAAGTTGGTCTATGTTGCCATAAGGCTATGGACTTAGCATAGCTATAGGCGTCACACGATATAAATGCTTGGTAAAGCATGCATAATCCCACTGTCCAATGCTTGATAAAGCATGTACTATCCTAATGTCCAATGCTTGGCATAGCAAAGTGTCCCATAAGTCTCAATCATGTTTCTACGGTGCAAGGATTGGCATGGACTTTGCTCGCCCCACGGGTTAAGGTGTGGCACGATTGAGTTAGGCAAAAAGTTATGTCGGGCTATCGAAGTCATTCTAAGCACTGTCCCACGTTTTCTACGGTTGTCATAGCCATATAGTCTTACGATCTCAAGGCTCGTCATATAAAGTATGACTTGGACGGTAGCGTCGCATAGAACACAAGTTGGTTTAAGGCACGAGCCACGGTTGGTTCAATAAAAAGTTAGCCACGGTCTATGGCACCTAAAGAACACATTTTCTTCAAGTTAAGTAGGAATGCTATGTAGTAGCTGTTTCCTGGGTTTCAAAGAATAGAGAGTTCAAGCGATGGTTTGTCATCGAGGCGGTCCATAGTTTGGGAGTCTCATGGTTCCGAGCACGTTTTTTTCAAGTATTATTTCAATGAACGATATACAAAGGGTTTGAGTCGTAACACCAATTAGGCCATGCATCTACGTGAGTCTAGATGAAGTCTTGTAGGTGCGTGGTCATGGACAACTTGTGCACAAGGGCGATGTTTCTTCGGATGACAACTTGGGGCCACAAGAATTGATCCGGCCATGGGAGAAACACGGTATAGCTGATGCTGGGTAGGTGTTTGCAAAAACAAAAGTTTAAATACAAACTAAGAAAAAGAAAAAGTACAAGAGTAGAATTTGATTCTGGGAAAGTACAACTGTAGGAATCTGATAAGAAGACGGTTACTTTATCCCTTGGATGATGCGATGTCGAAGAAGAAAGCCTTTGGAGAGTGCTGCAGCAATATGCTCAGGAGATTATGATCATTAGTGATGCTTGAGAAGTGATTTAAAACTCTATTTATAGAGTTTTGAGATAATTGTCAGACAGTTACCCTGATTGGCACAACTTGTAATTGGCGCACCCTCACCCATTTGTGCGAATGATTGGCTTAACTGCTTGGAACACATGGTATTCTATAAAAGAGATACGCTTGGTCGTGGGTAGTATCATGTGCACGTTTTTCGAGATTAGTGGCATGTACGCCACGTCATCTAACTGTTTATGGATGATAATTGATCAAGTGGCAACTGATGAATCGTGCATACTGTAGATGAGTGCCATCTGTGAGCAAGCGCTATGTGTGTTGTTGATTGCTTCACGATAATGCTTCATGGAGCACAGTAAATGACAAGGATCATAATGATGACTCTGACCATGCTTCTCGAGCGCTGAGCGCTCAAGATTTGAGGTGAGTTTCCTCGGCTGACGTGCTGTCAGTCATAATGATAGCTGTTTGGCTTCTCTATGAAAATTGCCACGTGGCGGTCAGCGCCATGTAAAGTTGAGCGCCATCTGAAATGGTGCACCATCTGATCTCCAGTGCTATTTACTATATATAATCTGGCGCTATCGGTAAATGGCGTATAGTATTATTTCGATAAGTTTTAAACTTCTACATGACCCCTTTCAAAGTTTTCAAATTTTAAAAGCTTCGAAATTTGAAATACTTTGAACCAGAAGCGATCTCGCGCGTTTGGCGTACCACAGAATCTCAACCGACCCGAGTTTTATGCACGATTGGCGTGACTGTTACGTTTAGTTTAGGCTATAAATAGTCCCTTGATGAGAGAGAAAAAGACTCTTTTAGAGAATTCTTTTCAAATTCCTTCTTCTTCCTCTTAAACTTCTTGAAGCTTTTTCTATCCGCTCTAATGGCACCCAAGAAGTCCATCGCCGAGAAAGGCAAGAAAGTAGCTGGAACTTCATTGTGTGTACCACTATTGATGGTGCCGCAGTACGTCGTGCCGTTGGCGAGAGGCGAGGAAGCCAACCCTGCACTTGAAGGTGAGAAACATCATCGAGGAAGACGAACTGTTGACTCACGCCATTCGTGCGTGGCACAACTAAAGCCAACATCGACTGCCTCCTTCTGAGTGTTGGTCGGCGCTTGCGCTATTTTCAAAATGTACTGCCTCTTTCAAAGTGTTAGCCTATATCGCGCATGCTCAGTTTATCATACGCCATGTGCCATAATATGCGTATTATTATGCTGCACAAATTAAATAAGTCAGGATACATGCGCCAATTGTTTGTCTAATATTATGCGCAAATTTTGAACCAAACAGAGAACCATCATATCTGTTTGAGCCATCCAAATGACGATCTTTATGTGCTATTCATGATTGGGGCAGAGTTTTTAAATAATCTCAAAAATTCTTAACAAACTTTATGAGAACAATCTTTCGTGATTCTAACTATTTGTTTTCCTTTGCAGTTGACCTTAGGGAAGGCCCCTATGCTGATGTATTGGCCTCTGCCTTTCGGGTGTCAGAATATCAGGAGAATATTTCTCATGTCAACTTCCATCAGTATGATAGACCAACATCTAGACGAACTCTTTTGGAAAACCAGCTTTCGTTTTTGGAGAAGCCAAAGATGCAGACTACCAATCCAAATCCAAGAAGGAATTTCAAGCCTTTCTAAGGGGAGACGCATTAGTGTATCACCCTGAGATGATAAAGGACATGTCCATGTCTCAGTATGCTCATGCCAGCTACCTAAGAAAGATGTCATGGGACCTGACTCCCTTCCAACAAGCTAAGGTTGGAAAGACATGTCATAAGTTTAGGGAGTGCAAAAGAAACATATTCTTTCATTCTTCTGAAAAGTACAATACATATCTGAGTGGTCTAAAGTGTCACGACCCGCACCCTAGAGTAAGGGCACGAGAAGTGGGTACGTCCAGCCTACGCCGCAGTGTCGACGGTAGAACGCTGTCCTAGGTCATAACATCTAACAATATAAGGTACCTGTACAGTATATACACTCCGAGTGGAGGTGACAATACAGAATACAGTCTCAATCACAACTAAGGCAGAAATAGCACGATATCAAAGATATGAAAATCTCAAAGAAAGATACAAACAGAAGGGAAAATAAGTCTAAGTATCTAAATGACACAATAACAAAACGTAATACAACTCAAATCTCCACTTATTATAATACAAGTTCCAACATAGAAAACTAAACCATAAACTAGCAATCTACTCCAAGCTCTACTGGTCCTCTAGGCTAGCTGTGAATCTCTATATTACCTGTAATATTTATTAACAGGTCCAGTCAGGACATGAGCGAGCATAAAACATCTCACGCAGTTCATATCAAGTTAGGAAATATAAAGCATGCAATAGAGTAAGATACAGGAAACGCTGAAAGAAGAATGTATATGAAAAACAGCAGAGATTTGATATTAATAGGAAATATCTATATATGATAAGTAAGAACCGTAAGCAATATTTGATTTAGAGTACAATATGGTTATGTAAACGGTTTAGGACAATGCAATGGTAACTCTATTGTACGCGAGTGCACAATGGACATAAACAATAGTTATACAATATTGCACAATAGGATTTGATTACAAAACCAATTCTACTCCTCCTCTCCAATCAATACACAAGGATCGACTCCAGTTACGCTATCTTATACAATAGTGTACAATGTTATACAATAGATGTACAATATTATACAATAGTTGTACAATGGTCTATCCATGGGACTCATGTGATAATGAGAGTACAATATGTACGATGAGTATACAAGGATAAGGGTATTCAATAAATACAATATGTAAGTGAAACGCATATCACAATATGTATTTAGTGAATACAAGGGGATAACATCTCAAAAGAAGATCCATATAGTACCAATCCATGATAACAATCGTGTCAGCATCAAGTACAATAATCTAGAGCAAGAATGTAAATCCAGACAAGTATGAAACGGTCAGAGAATATACTCGCTTGATACCCTGAACAGCTGATATAAAAAGATGGCCAACTGGAGTCACAAAGTCCTAGTTATAGCAACACAGGTTATAAAGAGTTCAATTTATATGGTAATTGAAATTATAATATAATCTACATGATTCTAAGTCAATCTAGGTCAAAATTAACTCTTGGTCAACTTTGGTCAACTATAAAGTCAAACTAGGTCAACTTTAGTCAACTGTGGTCAACTAGCTAGGGTTGGGTCTACAATGGTCAACTAGTCTTGGTTAGTCAATTCTAGGTCTAAACAAACTAAGTATATGCAAATCAAGTATCCAAGATAGCTACTAACTCATAGCCAAAGTCACTTGCTAAACCAAGCACAAAACTAAACCATAAGCTTACAAGGCACACAAACTTAGTCATATAATGTATATATATTATTCACATATTCATATACATAGATATATATAGGAAAGCTATATATATAGGCACATACATACATACATACATATATATATATATATATATATATATATATATATATATATATATATATATAGAAAGAGAGGTAAAAGAGTAAGTGAGTATGTGTGTGTTTGGCATGTGTGTGAAAGGATATGTGTTAATGTTCTAAAATTTAGTGATAGGTAGGTGTATGTGACATGTGATACATGATGTCAAAGGGTGTATGAAGGCATGTGTGTAAAAGGTTATAGGTTAACTCAGTTTATAGAAATGCATACATACATACTTACATTCATGCATATTAGATACTTGCATTTATATTAACATATTGCATACATTTATTTTATTCATGTATCTATGCATTACCTACATGTTTTATACATATGCATACATTGCATATCATTTCATACATTAACATAGAGGCATACAAACATGCATACATCATATATTTTATACCTTGCATTACCTTACATATCATGTTATATATTATCATTCATTTCTTTCATATATTACATTATCTTTAAGTTGAATACATCATATATGGATACAATACATTATCTTGCATGCTTGCATTCATATATTACATTCTATATTATCTATATACATGTATTTCCTCCATTCATTCGTGCTCGCATCATATACTCTACATTACCATACATGCTATCATTATATATTACATTACATTATTTATACATTATGCATTCATATCTATTATTACATGTATAACTTGCATTCATATCTAGCATTCATTATATACTTTCATGCATACATTGTATATCATTCTTTCATTCATGCATTTATGCATTACTTACATACATTATATTAATTGCATTCCTACATGCTTGCATTCAACCATATATATACATTAATGTAAAGAGGATATATATCATATATATATTATTTTATTCATCTAACATATCATGCATATATCGTATAGTCACTCTTCTACTTAAAATCAATACTGTATCAATTGGGCCTTCACTAAATTCTAGGATTAAAGTATGTTGTAGCCCTTTGTGTTAGCTTTTCGAAACTTTAAACGGATCGCATTTTCGTGTCCGGAAGTTCCCGAAATCGTAAAAATACTGAAATGCGTTCGTCTTTCGTACAGCTGACACTCAAATAATTTTATAGAAAGTTTCAGAATGAATTTGGCTTATTAAAATATATATTTGGAAAGCTAACTTCGATACGGTTCTTTTAAAAAATGGGAGATAAATTGGAGTTCTAAGCTAAAAGTTATGACATTTCTAAGTTGCTTTGGTTAATAAAAACGTGGATAAAAATTATGACGAATTTGGGTTGGCCAAGATAGTTGGATACCAACATAGGTATCCAAATGAAACCCATTCTAACCATCCTAACTAAGATCAATCCACTCTCTAACCATTCTAAAACCAAATTTAAATATCTATCTAAACTATTATCATACATACATACATACACATGGGGTGTCCTAATTTGGGATCTATCAAGTAGGACACAAGACACACCTATAATACCTCAAATGGACTCCAAATGGTCTCAAAATTGAATCTAAATGGGACACATGCATGGGGGTGGATTCTTTGGATTCAAAACTAATTAATATATAAAGAAAATCAAGTTAGAGGATATGTTTTACCTATTGGGAGTAGAATCCTAATGAAAATCTTTAGGACACGGCTCCGATACGAAGATCTATCCAAAAGGACACCTCCCTTTGCACCTTGTCCAAATTCTTGGATAGAATCCTTCCTTGATGGTGTGGGATGGATTAGGAGAAGTTTAGATGGAGGAATGTGAGGGAAAGAAAGTCAAATCAAAAAGGAAAGCTCTCTAATTTGGGAAAGAACACTTAGGGTTCTATGTAGAGGTAAAAAAGAGGCAAAGATTTTCTTAAAGATTCTTTATAGGAAGGGAGGGGCACTTGATGTCTGGTCATTAGATGAATTAGGGTTAGTTTTTCATGTAGATGAGTGGCTAGGAGTTGTCCACCTAATTCTAAGCCTTCCTATTGGTTCAACTAGTCATAAGGCTTTCTTTTTCACAAATATCCTAAGGGATAAATATCCTACCATGAAATATCTAGATATTGTTAATCTAACTTAACCATTAAGTCTCTAACCTTCTAACTAAACCTCCATGAGCATCATTAACATCTAGGTTTAGTCAAAACTAGGTTAGTCTCTAACAATTCAATTATCACAATACTAATTAATCAAAATTCATTTTCATTAATAAGTCAAAATGACCAAAATATCCTTAGGCTAAAAAGTCACAATTAGTCATCCTAATCACATGGTTAGGTTTCCATGGTCTTGGTTAGTCTCTAGGTCATGCAGTCTCTAGGGTTATACTAGTTAACCATCAAAATCATATTTCAACATTTTAAATAGTTTTAAAATAATTTAAAATCATCAAAAATCATAACATGGTTTAAATATCATTATTAAATGATTATAATTACAAAATTTCAAAATTACCCTCATTTTTAGAAAAGTGGGTGTTACAAGTCTACCCTCCTTAGAAGAATTTCGTCCTCGAAATTAAGATGGTCGTACTTCTTCTAGAGTCTCGTCCCCAACAATCAAGGTCTCAGAACATACCTAAATCATACAATTTAAAAGAATGGCATACAGGGTCATGGCATACGGTGGTAGTGAAAGTTTCATCTAGGTATACTAGTCACACTAGACCAAAACGGTCATAGGGTATCAAAACATACAAGCAATCAGGGGTGTTAAACTGGAAAAGATACAAAAATAACAAATCATCAAGGCTTTAAGGCAAAATCAAAATCAAAATTTAAAGCACAAATGGCGAGCATTGAAATCCAATCACAATATATATATATATATATATATATATATATATATATATATATATAATATAATATATAATATATATATATATAGTGTTAGAGAGGGAAAAATAATATATATATATATATATAATATATAATATATATATATATATAGTGTTAGAGAGGGAAAAATAATATATATATATATATATATATATATATATATATATATATATAGTGTTAGAGAGGGAAAAAAAAAAAAAAAAAATATATATATATATATAGTGTTAGAGAGGAAAAAGCTAGCATTATGTAAAGGTTATGTGGTTCGTGTGTGTATGGGCGTATGTGGACATGTTTATATGGTTAGATAGTAGGCATGTGTGTATGTGAAATATACATGAAAGTGTATAGGAGGATTTGGGTTTCAAAATAATAGCTATCTAGTTACACTACTCATAGCATATTGGTTAACAATCTACAATGCACAACCTACTTACTTATAACCTGCATTGCTATCCATATACATATATATATATATATATATATATATATATATATATATATATATATATATATATATATATATATATATATATATAAAGAGGTAGAGATTTAGTTATGTATCTATATACATTATAACATGTATGCATAAACTCTATATATATCTATATAGATATATGAACATAATATAGAGAGGAAGGGTTAGGTTTACATGGCAGTGTATACTAAGTTAGGGTGTGTGTGTCCTTGTACAGGGTTATAGCTTTAGTATTGAAAGGTTAAACCCAGTTTTAGTTCAGCATTTACATACAAAATCTAAAAATAAGCTAACATTTAAACAAGTGTAATATTAACATAATACAGTTTCAGATTTTAGGGGTTTGAAATATCACAACTAACTCAATGCTCCCAACACATCCTAACATGATGGAGATAAAACCCTAACATACTATCCATACATTTAGCTATGCATACAGTTCAATATTACATATTAAATCTAAAATTGAACTAAACATTTAAAATCAATGTGAAAATGTTAATATGTATTCAGTTTTAGGATTTGAAGAAATTCGAACATCAAACCAACCAAATGTTCATCACAACCACAACCTAACATGTAAGAATATGAAACCTAATATTATATCCCTACATACAACAATGTACATAGCTCAAAATATTACATTCAAAAACAGTAAATTAAACTAAATATTTGGAATCCAGTATTAAGGGTTAATATGCACACAGTCATAGATTTGACAAATTCAAACACAAAACTCAACCAATTTCTTTAAGAATTGAAACCCTGTATATAACATACATGTGCAGTGATGTAAACAAAACTAATAACATAAAATTTGTATTTAAATTATGAATCTAAACTGGAAAAAGCAGAGAACTAGTCTCCGATACTGTACTATTTCAAAAATATTGGGGTTTTGAAAATTTAAACATCAACAACATATTAATATGTATTTAGATAGTTTTGTCACCCCCAGTTTTTAGAAACATGGGTATTTTTATCATTTTACATTTTTGAATATTTTTAAAATTTATTTTATTATTTATGATATTATTTGGGGGTTGAAATTTATTTTATTATTTATGATATTATTTTGGGATTACTTGAGTCGGGTTCGAATTTCAACTCAATCCGATTTGAAACGGGAACCCAGGGGTAGTTTGACTCTAATGGTACCCACACACTAGTTAGGCATGGCCCACATGATATTAATTTTAGTCCACATGATATTAATTTTAGTTAGTAGCTAGACTAATTATTTATGGATATGTTTAGTTTAATTAGAGACTTAAACTAGACTAAATTGACCCCAACCTTTAACCCATTCCTAATTTAAATCAAATAGATTAGTGGAGGACATTTTGGACATTCAAATAGGGGACACCTAACCATTTTTGGGCTGCCACTTATGGGGGGGATAAGGAGTGAGTCACTCCTTCATTCATTTATTTTCATCCACTTTCTCTCTCTTGTTCTTTCCCAAATTAATTTAGAGATGAACCTCCATTGATTTCATCTCCAAATCAACCCCTTCTTCCACCAAATCTTTTTCATTTCTTCTCTACTCCATGGTTAGAGGGTGCTAGCCAAGTTTGGGAGGATTCGGAGCTCGTTCGTGTTCTTTTAGAATCTCTACGTGTCGGTGTCGTGTCGGAAGGATTTTCCTTTGAATCTCTCTCCCGGAAGGTATAATCTCTCCTCTAATCCATCCCTACATGCATATAAAAATATTTTGAACCCATAGGAATGACCCCCATGGTTGTATCTCTATTTGTGTCCATTTCGTGTCCATTTGGAGGTCATAGGAGTGTCCCTTGTGTTGTGGTTGTGTCCATGTGGGAAAATCCCAAATTTGGACACACTATGTATTGTTGTTATGTATGAATAAATTATTACATATTTAATCTCATATTTTTGTATTGGAGATGTGTTCTATAGTGTCTCATATATATATTAGTGTAGAGAGTGAGTTCTTTATATATTATGTTATATACTTGTGTTTCTTTTGTCTCAAACTACCTAAATTCGTCATAATTTTTATCCACATTTTTAGTAGCTAGAGCAACTTAGAAATACCATAGCTTTTAGCTCATTACTCTAATTAATCTCCCGTTTTTTTAAAAAGAAGTGTATCGAATTTAGCTTTCCAAATATATATTTTAATAAGCCAAATTCATTCTGAAACTTTCTGTAAAATTATTTGAGTGTCAGCTGTACGAAAGACGAACGCGTTTTGTTATTTTTGCGATTTTGGGAGCTTCCGGACACGAAAATGCGATCCATTTAAAGTTTCAGAAAGCTAACACAAAGGGCTACGACATACTTTAATCCTAGAATTTAGTGAATGCCCAATTGGTACAGTATTGGTTTTAACTAGAAGAGTGACTATACGATATATGTATTTTGTGTAACCTATGAGCCTATGTAGTATGGATATTAAATGAATATAGAGCATGTAATGCATGATATGTTAGATGAATAAAATTATATATATAAGATATATATTCTCTTTACATTAATGTATATATATGGTTGAATGCAAGCATGTAGGAATGCAATTAATATAATGCATATAAGCAATGCATGAATGAAAGAATGATATACAATGTATGCATGAAAGTATATAATGAATGCTAGATATGGATGCAAGATATATATGTAATGATAGATATGAATGCATAATGTATAAATGTTGTAATACAATATATAATGATAACATGTATGGTAATGTAGAATATATGATGCAAGCATGAATGAATGGAGGAAATACATATATATAGGTAATATAGAATGTAATATATGAATGCAAGCATGCAAGCATGCAAGATAATGTATTGTATCCATATATGATATATTCAACTTGAAGATAATGTAATATATGAAAGGAATGAATGATAATATATAACATAATATGTAAGGTAATACAAGGTATGAAATATATGATGCGTACATGTTTGTATGTCTCTATGTTAATGTATGAAATGATATGAATATACAATGTATGCATATATATAAAACATGTAGGTAATGCAGAGATGCATGAATGAAATAAATGTTTGTAATATGTTAATATAAATACAAGTATCTAATATGCATGAATGTAAGTATAATATAATACAAGTATACATGTATGTATCATGTAAATGTAATATACATGATATGTATGTATGCATGTATACAAGGTAAGTATGTATGTATGTATTTCTATAAACTGAGTTAACCTATAACCTTTTACACACATGCATTCATACACCCTTTGACATCATGTATCCCATGTCACATACACCTACCTATCACTAAATTTTAGAACATTAACACATATCCTTTCACACACATGCCAAACACATACATACTCAATAACTCTTTTACCTCTCTTTTTCTCTCTCTATATACATATGTATGTGCCTATATATAGCTTTCCTATATATATCTACGTATATGAATATGTGAATGTGTATAATATATAAAAATTATATGACTAAGTTTGTGTGCCTTGTTAGCTTATGGTTTAGTTTTGTGTTTGGTTTAGCAAGTGACTTAGGCTATGAGTTAGTAGCTATCTTGGATACTTGATTTGCATAAACTTAATTTGTTTAGACCTAGAATAACTTGTTTGACCTAATTTAGACTTGTTAGACCTAGTTTGACCATAGTTGACCTAGGTTTGACTTTCAGGGTTGACCAAGTTGACCAAGAGTTAACTTTGGTCTAGATTGACCTAGAATCATGTAGAATGCATAATATAACTTCATATTGCCATTTTGGACTTGTTGTGACTTGTACTGTTCTGATTAGGAGCCAGACACTACTCCTCAGGCAGTGTTTCACTCAGACGTTCAGGATATCAGGCGAGTACATTCTCTGACCGTTTCATACTTGCTAGAACTTATATTCCTGCTCTAGATTTACTTTACTTGTATGCTGACACATCGGTAACACGGATTGGTACTATACGGATCCCTTCATAAGATGTTATCCCCCTCAGGAGAATCAGGTATTTCATGTCTGTGTATTTCACTTACATCATGTATCTTCATGCTTCACTATTCATGCTCGCTCTGTATTCATGTACTCTCATGTTCGCAGAGTCTTCCATGAATCAATTTCACGTGTGCTCTCATCACGGAGACAGTGAAATCTTGAACCTTAACGTAACATGTCTGGATCCTTGTGTATTGGTTGGGGCTGGGGGAGTAGAAATAGCATGTGAATAATTCCAAATAATATAATCTTGAACCACCTCTCATGAATCACCTCTACCTGTTCACATGTCTAGCTTGTACTCTGATTCACTAGTCACTGATAGTTCTCTACCTATAGTAGATATTTCTATTACAGTTATCTCTTTTACTTTATGTACTTTACTTTATTTATTCATATATCGTACTCTATTACATGTTTATTACCTTCTGACATGATATGAACTGTGTGAGATGTATTGTGCTCGCTCCTGTCCTGACTGGACCTGTTGATAAATTTTACAGATAGCCTGGAGGTTGCCTGCTAGCCTAGAGGAGACACAGTAGAGGTTGTATAGATAGCTAGGGTTTTGCTTATAGCTTATTTTCAGTTGTCTTGAGTTGTATTATGGATTACTGTATTTGAGCTTTGAGATGTATTTATGGGTTTGTGTATCTTAGACACTTAGACTTCTATCTGCTATATCTCTTTTGGATTTTATGTTTCATCTATCTTCCATTATGCTCTACCTTAGATGTGATTGAGTTTACATTCTTCTATGTCACTCCCATTCGGAGGGTATAAACTGCTTAGCATTATATTGTTAGATGTTGTGTCCTAGGACTGTGTTCTACCGCCGACACTGCGGCGTAGGCTGGATGTACCCACTTCTCGTGCCCTTACTCTAGGGTGCGGGTCGTGACATATTTTTAGTGGTGGCCCATGTAGGTCGAGTTTGTGTAGTGGTATTCGAACTAGAGTATCACTACAGCCTGCAGTAGAATTAGGATATATTTTTGAAGGTACTCAATCACAGTTAGGATCCCTTGAGAGATTCCTGGGATAACCCTTGAGAATCTCATTATAAAAATATTTCAAAATTTGATTATAATAGTTTATATTTATCTTTCTTGGTTAGTTAATGAATTTGATTTTTGGTATCCATTGTTGATTTAATTTTTGTCAAGATGAAATTATATGGGCTCGGTTTTCTAAGTTATGGAATCTAGTCTTCTATAGTCATATTAGCCAGCATGGTGAGGACATATTGTCTGATTTTGGATATATTTCTCGGGTGTGGGAATTTAATGTTTTTGCAGCCAAGCTAGCGACATCGTAAAAATGTTAAATACCATGATTCTAGAGGTATGTGCCTAAGTCGAGGACTCTGTGATTATCGTACCCTTGCTTACTAGTATGACGAGGGTTTAGAATACCATGATTTTGGATATACGTATATGATTATCAGATTATACCTTAAATATTTTTGAACATATTTTCTCTACTTTTGTTTCAGTCCTTCAAAAAAAGGAATTGTGATTTGTTTGTTTTGTTTTGTTTCTCATTATTTAACTTAGGAGTAGCTTTAGCTGTTTTTATAAACTTTGTGCAACTTCTTACTATGAATTCTTCTTAATACAATGAATCGATAATTTTGCTAGACCTTATCTTGGATTTGATATTTTAACTCTAGGTTTCAAAAGGGTTCCTTCATTTATAAAATAAGCAGAACAGATTTTATTGTTATTCCTTCTTGCTACTATCCTTGTATTAAATAATAATAATAATAAAACTGTCTTGATTACATCAATCACCTACTTGCAATCCTTGTAGGAATCTAAATGTTGGTCTTGATATAGAATTTGATTTTTATATTAGGACATGAGAATGTATATAGTGGACACTTTGCCTGACACGTATGCTTGCTACACTTTGATTACCAACCTATCTAAATGCACATTAATATGTTTTTGATGTTAAATTCTCAAAACCCCAATATTTCTGATACCGTACAATATCAGAGACTAGTTCTCTGTTTTTTCAGTTTAAATTCATAATTTAAATATAAATTTTTGGTTATTAGTTGTTGTTTACATCACTGCACATGTATCTTATATACAGTGTTTCAATTCTTAAAGAAATTGGTTGAGTTTTGTGTTTGAACTTGTCAAATCTGAGACTGTGTGCATATTAACCCTTAATACTGGATTCTAAGTTATTAGTTCAATTTGTAGTTTTTAGATATAATATTTTGAGCTGTATACATTGTTTTATGAATGGACATAATGTTAGATTTCATACTCTTACATGTTAGGTTGTGGTTGTGATAAACATTGGGTTGGTTTGATGTTCGAATTTTTCCAAAATCCTGAAACTGAATACATGTTAACATTTTTACATTGATTTCAAATGTTTAGTTCAATTTCAGATTTAATATGTAATATTGAACTATATGCATAGCTAAACGTATGGATAGTATGTTAGGGTTTCATCTCTATCATGTTAGGTTGTGTTGGGATCATTGAGTTTGGTTGTGATGTTCAAATCCCAAAAATCTGAAACTGCATTATGTTAACATTACACTGGTTTAAATGTTAACTCATTTTTAGATTTTGTATGTAAATGCTGAACTAAAACTGGGTTTAACCTTTCAATACTAAAGCTATAACCCTGTACAAGGACACATACACCCTAACTTAGTATACACTGCCATGTAAACCTAACCCTTCCTCTCTATGTTATGTTCATATATCTATATAGATATATATATATAGTTTATGCATACATGTTATAATGTATATAGATACATAACTAAATTTCTACCTCTCTATACATATAGATATATGTATATATATGGTTAGCCATGCATGTTATGAGTAAATGGGTTGTGCATTGTAGATTGTTTAACCAATATGCCATGAGTAGTGTAACTTGTAGCTATTGTTTTGAAAGCCAAATCCTCCTATACACTTTCATGTATATTTCACACACACACACACACACACACACGTCTACAAACTAACCCTATGAACATGTCTACATACACCCATACACACACTAACCACATAATCTTTACATAATGCTAGCTTTTCCCTTTATAATGCTCTCTCTCTCTCTCTATATATATATATTGTGATTGGATTTTAATGCAATTGACTTTCATTCTTTAACTTTTAATTTTGATTTTTCTTTGAATAGTACCCCTTTATAGATAATTGGTAGTTATCTTATTTTATTTTCTAATAAGTACCAGTTTTTATATAGGATGGTAGACTGTCTTACAGTTTTGATGATTTGTTATTTCTGTATCTTTTCCAGTTTAACACCCCCGATTGCTTGTATGTTTGATACCCTATGACCCTTTTTGGTTAGCATGACTAGTATACCTAGATGAGACTTTCACTACCACCGTATGCCATGACCCTATATGCCGTCCTTTTTGATGGTATAATTTGTTTAAGTTCTGGGACTTGATTGTGGGGGTTTGACCTAGAGGGAGTATGAACATTTTAATTTCGAGGAAATTTTTTTTTAAGGTGGGTAGACTTGTAACACCCAGTTTTCTAAAATGAGGGTAATTTTTAAATTTTGTAATTTTAATCATTTATTGATTTGACATTTAAATCATAATATGATTTTTGGTAATTTTTAAATCATTTTAAAACTATTTAAAATCATGACTTGTGATTTTGATGTTTTGCTAGTGAAACCCTATAGACTGTTTGACCTAGAGCCTAACCATGTGATTAGGATATTTTAATGTCATTTCTGGCCTAAGGATATTTTGCATTTGACCTCTTTGAATTATTTTGATATTTATTGCGTTGGTGATTGTTGATTTTGACCTTTGATAGGTGTAATTTTGTGATGGTTTTGTGTCCGTATCGGACACATATCAGTTTTTATTTACAAATGTTTGATGTGCCTCAAAGAGATTTTTTTATTCCTGATTTTTTTGAAAAGTATTTGAATGAGATTGTTTTCTGCATGTGTTTTCTATGATTGCTTTATTTTAATTTCGAGGACGATTTTTTTTAGGTGGATAGATTTGTCACCCCCAGTTTTCAAAAACAGGGGTATTTTTATCATTTTACATTTTTGAATATTTTTAAAATTTATTTTAAAATTTATGATATTATTTTGGGGTTGAAATTTATTTTATTATTTATGATATTGTTTTGGGGTTATTTGAGTCGGGTTCGAATTTCAACTCAATCCGACTTGAAACGGGGACCCGGGGGTAGTTTGACTCTAGTGGGACCCGCACACTAGTTAGGCATGGCCCACATGATATTAATTTTAGTCCACATGATATTAATTTTAGTTAGTAGTTAGACTAATTATTTATGGATAGGTTTAGTTTAATTAGAGACTTAAACTAGACTAAATTGACCTCAACCTTTAACCCATTCCTAATTTAAATCAAATAGATTAGTGGAGGGCATTTTGGACATTCAAATAGGGGATACCTAACCATTTTTGGGCTGCCACTTATGGGGGGGGGGGGGATAAGGAGCGAGTCACTCCTTCATTCATTTATTTTCATCCACTTTCTCTCTCTTGTTCTTCCCCAAATTAATTTAGAGATGAACCTCCATTGATTTCATCTCCAAATCAACCCCTTTTTCCACCAAATCTTTTTCATTTCTTCTCTACTCCATGGTTAGAGGGTGCTAGCCAAGTTTGGGAGGATTCGGAGCTCGTTCGTGTCCTTTTAGAATCTCTACGTGTCGGTGTCGTGTCGGAATGATTTTCCTTTGAATCTCTCTCCCGGAAGGTATAATCTCTCCTCTAATCCATCCCTATATGCATATAGAAATATTTTGAACCCATAGGAATGACCCCCATGGTTGTATCTCTATTTGTGTCCATTTTGTGTCCATTTGGAGGTCATAGGAGTGTCCTTTGTGTTGTGGTTGTGTCCATGTGGGAAAATCCCAAATTTGGACACACTATGTGTTGTTGTTATGTGTGAATGAATTATTACATGTTTAATTTCATATTTTTATATTGGAGATGTGTTTTATAGTGTCTCATATATATATTAGTGTAGAGAGTGAGTTCTTGATATATTATGTTATATACTTGTGTTTCTTTTGTCTCAAACTACCTAAATTCGTCATAATTTTTATCCACGTTTTTAGTAGCTAGAGCAACTTAGAAATGCCATAACGTTTAGCTCATAACTCCAATTAACCTCCCATTTTTTTAAAAGAAGCGTATCGAAGTTAGATTTTGAAATATATATTTTAATAAGCCAAGTTCATTCTGAAACTTTCTGTAAAATTATTTGAGTGTCAGCTGTACGAAAGACGAATGCGTTTCGGTATTTTTGCGATTTCGGGAGCTTCCGGACACGAAAATACGATCTGTTTAAAGTTTCGGAAAGCTAACACAAAGGGCTACGACATATTTTAATCCTAGAATTTAGTGAATGCCCAATTGGTACAGTATTGGTTTTAAGTAGAAGAGTGACTATACGATATATGCATTGTGTGTAACCTATGAGCCTATGTAGTATGGATATTAAATGAATATAGAGCATGTAATGCATGATATGTTAGATGAATGAAATTATATATATATGATATATATTCTCTTTACATTAATATATATATATGGTTGAATGCAAGCATGTAGGAATGCAATTAATATAATGCATATAAGTAATGCATGAATGAAAGAATGATATACAATGTATGCATGAAAGTATATAATGAATGCTAGATATGGATGCAAGATATATATGTAATGATAGATATGAATGCATAATGTATAAATGTTGTAATACAAAATATATGATAACATGTATGGTAATGTAGAGTATATGATGCAAGCATGAATGAATGGAGGAAATACATATATATATAGGTAATATAGAATGTAATATATGAATGCAAGCATGCAAGATAATGTATTGTATCCATATATGATGTATTCAACTTCAAGATAATGTAATATATAAAAGGAGTAAATGATAATATATAACATGATATGTAAGGTAATACAATGTATGAAATATATGATGTGTGCATGTTTGTATGTCTCTATGTTAATGTATAAAATGATATGAATATACAATATATGCATATGTATGAAACATGTAGGTAATGCATAGATGCATGAATGAAATGAATGTTTGCAATATGTTAATATAAATACAAGTATCTAATATGCATGAATGTAAGTATAATATAATACAAGTATACATGTATGTATCATGTAAATGTAATATACATGATATATATGTATGCATGTATACAAGGTAAGTATGTATGTATGTATTTCTATAAACTGAGTTAACTTATAACCTTTTACACACATGCATTCATACACCCTTTGACATCATGTATCCCATGTCACATACACCTACCTTTCACTAAATTTTAGAACATTAACACATATCCTTTCACACACATGCCAAACACACACGTACTCACTTACTCTTTTACCTCTCTTTCTCTCTCTCTCTATATATATATATGTGCCTATATATATAGCTTTCCTATATATATCTCTGTATATGAATATGTGAATGTGAACAATATATATACATTATATGACTAAGTTTGTGTGCCTTGTTAGCTTATGGTTTAGTTTTGTGCTTGGTTTATCAAGTGACTTAGGCTATGAGTTAGTAGCTATCTTGGATAATTGATTTGCATACACTTAGTTTGTTTAGACCTAGAATAACTTGTTTGACCTAATTTAGCCTTGTTAGACCTAGTTTGACCATAGTTGACCTAGGTTTGACTTTCAGGGTTGACCAAGTTGACCAAGAGTTGACTTTGGTCGAGATTGACCTAGAATCATGTAGAATGCATAATATAACTTCATATTGCCATTTTGGACTTGTTGTGACTTGTACTGTTCTGATTAGGAGCCAGACATCACTCCTCAGGCAGTGTTTCACTCAGATGTTCAGGATATCAGGCGAGTACATTCTCTGACCGTTTCATACTTGCTAGAACTTATATTCCTGCTCTAGATTTACTTTACTTGCATGCTGATACGTCGGTAACACGGATTGGTACTATATGGATTCCTTCATGAGATGTTATCCCCCTCAGGAGCATTAGGTATTTCATGTCTGTGCGTTTCACTTATATCATGTATCTTCATGCTTCACTATTCATGCTCGCTCTGTATTCGTGTACTCTCATGTTCGCAGAGTCTCCCATGAATCAATTTCACGTGTGCTCTCATCACGGAGACAGTAAAATCTTGAACCTTAACGTAACATGTCTGGATCCTTGTGTATTGGTTGGGGCTGGAGGAGTAGAAATAGCATGTGAATAATTCAAAATAATATAATCTTGAACCACCTCTCATGAATTACCTCTATCTGTTCACATGTCTAGCTTGTACTCTGATTCACTAGTCACTGATAGTTCTCTACTTATAGTAGATATTTCCATTACAGTTATCTCTTTTACTTCATGTACTTTCCTTCAGTTATTCATATATCGTACTCTATTGCATGTTTATTATCTTCTGACATGATATGAACTGCGTGAGATGTATTGTGCTCGCTCCTGTCCTGACTGGACCTGTTGATAAATTTTACAGATAGCCTGGAGGTTGCCTGCTAGCCTAGAGGAGACACAGTAGAGGTTGTATAGATAGCTAGGGTTTTGCTTATAGCTTATTTTCAGTTGTCTTCAGTTGTATTATGGATTACTGTATTTGAGCTTTGAGATGTATTTATGGGTTTGTGTATCTTAGACACTTAGACTTCTATCTGCTGTATCTCTTTTGGATTTTATGTTTTATCTATCTTCCATTATGCTCTACCTTAGATGTGATTGAGTTTACATTCTGCTATGTCACCCCCATTCGGAGAGTATAAACTGCTTAGCATTATATTGTTAGATGTTGTGACCTAGGACAGCGTTCTACCGTCGATACTGCGGCGTAGGCTGGACGTACCCACTTCTCGTGCCCTTACTCTAGGGTACGGGTCGTGACAAGGTTGGTAATCTAAGTGTAGCATACATACGTGTCAGAAAAAGTGTCTGTGTCCACTATATATATTCTCATGTCCTAAAATAAAAATCAAATTCTATATCACGACCAACATTTAGATTCCTACCAAAATTGTAAAGCAGGTGATTGATGTAATCAAGAAAGTTATTATTATTATTATTCTTCAATACAAGAATAATAGCAATAAGAAAATAATGATAAAATCTGTTCTACTTATCTGTTTAAAAGAAGGAACCATTTTGAAACAAGAGCTATAATATCAAATCCAAGATAAGGTCTAGCAAATCATCGATTCATTGTATTAAGAAGAAATTCATAGTAAGAAGTTACACAAAGGTTTATAATACAGCTAAAGCTACTCCTAAGTTAAATAATGAGAAGCAAAACAAAACAAAACAAACAATAATTCCTTTTTTTTGAGAAGGACTGAAACAAAAGTAGAGAAATCATGTTCAAAAGCATTTAAGGTACAATCTGATAATCATATGCGTCTATCCAAAATCATGGTGCTCTAAATCCTCGTCATACTAGTAAGCAAGGCTACGATAATCACAAAGTCCTCGACTAAGGCACATACCTCTAGAATCATGGTATTTAAATTTTTTGCGTTTCCGCTAGCTTGGCTGCAAAAACTTTAAATTTCCATCCCGAGAAATATATCCAAAGTCAGACTATATGTCCTCACCATACTGGCTAATGTGACTGTAGAAGACTAGATTCCATAACTTAGATGACCTAGCCCATATAATTTCATCTTGACAAAAAAAATTAAATTAAATCAACAATGGATACCCAAAAATCAAATTTATTAAATAACCAAGAAAGATAAATATAAACTATTAGAATCAAATTTTGAGATATTTTATAATGAGATTCTCAAGGGTCATCCCAGGAATCTCTCAAAGGATCCTAACTGTGATTGAGTACTTTCAAAAATATATCCTAATCCTACTGCAGGCTGTAATGGTACTCTAGTTCGAATACCACTACACAAACTCGACCTGCATGGGCTACCACTAAAAACGTGTCACGACCCGTACCCTAGAGTAAGGGCACGAGAAGTGGGTACGTCCAGCCTACGCCGCAATGTCGACGGTAGAATGCTGTCCTAGGTCACAACATCTAACAATATAAGGTACCTGTACAGTATATACACTCCGAGTGGAGGTGACAATACAAAATACAGTCTCAATCACAACTGTCACGACCCGCACCCTAGAGAGGGGCACGAGCACGTGGTTACGTCCAGCCTACGCCGCAGAATCGACGGTAGAACGCTGTATATAGGGTCTGTAAATACTACGACTAAAACAGATAAATATACCTGTATAGTATATACACTCCGAACGAAGGTAACATAGCAATACAAACTCAATCATATAATAAAAACTAAGGTAGATAGCATGAAAAGAGATATGATAGATAAAACAGGAAACGCGTCCAAAATCCACAATTCATAGCTAACACAACATCCAGAGTCTCAGATAATATAAGTATAAAGATACTACAAACTGAAAATGTACTAGCTGGCTCGCAGGCCAGGCAAACCTAACTAAAGTAGGCTACTCAGGGTGAGCAAAGTCTAGTGGCTCTATCAATAAGCCACGGTCTAAATCTAGTCCATCAGACTCAACCCCGTAGTAGGTCGGGCAGTCAGTCTCAGAGTCATCTGTAAAATTTGTCAACAGTATCCTGTCTGGAAAATGAGCAAGTACAAACACCAACAGCAGTTCTATATGAATTGAGAAATACTATAAGAGACAGTAATAATGAAATACAAGACAAAAGATATATGTGACTTGGGAACCATTTGAAAGCCGAGTTATAACCCTTGAACCAAACAAGGACCGAAGTTGTAACCCTTCTTCCAAACAGAACTTGGTCTCAAATGGTACAATATAAAAGACAGGTAGAGCATATGAGAAATGAATCATAGCATGGTGAAAGTACAGTAAGTAAAGGTGAACTGGAAATATAAGATATGACAATAAATGTAAAAAGGTGATTTGAACTATTAGAGCGACATGTGATCGGCTAGGGAAGCAAGAGATGGTTATCCACTTGGCCCGGCAATCCGCGGTGTACTCAACGGAAAGTCATGCCGTCCAACCTGGATAACTGGTAATGAGGTGTCTGCTACACCCGACGTCAGTGAGGGTGGCGCTAGCAATGTATAGTTACAGGAAGGCTTGATCATATAACCCCTAATAATTTCCCCATCCCTGAATAGTATCACGGATCCGGATATGGCACGTCATGACACGGGGTTCAAGAGCAGGGGGCCAGTCCACTCCGAAATCAGTGTCTATATAAGTACAAGAACATAGGAATATCTCATACTCATATACCAAGGGAGTCTAGGAATAACATCTCATGACAGGATCCGACGTATACTAGTCCGTAAAATGTCGTGTCAGGAATCAAGTAAAACACTATGACTGAATCAGATATAGTAGATATCAAGACAATGAAAACTATCAGTGAATGTACTCGCCTGTGGTCCTGAGCTGATAAGGTGAACAGACGCTCAGAGTGATCACAGACCTAAAATAAGATACTATGAGTCAAACATGACTTAATACTGAAAAAGGAAACTAATACAAGCCATGAATGCAAGTCTAAGTCAAAACTAGGTTAATCTAGGTCAAACTGAGTTATACTAGGTCATACTGGTTCATACTAGGTCATACTAGGTCACTGGGAGTCATTCCAAGTCAAACTAGGTCAATCGGGATCAACGGTTGACTTACATTTGACTTTTGGTCAAAAAGTCAACTCTGGTCAACTATGGTCAACTCTAGGTCAACCCTAGGTCAAACTAGTCTAATGTTGACCAATTGTTGACTTTCAGTCAACTGGTGATGTCACGCCCCAGAACCAGAATACTGGAGAGCGGGGGCAGACACAGCCAGCTACGTATATTGAAATAGAATATATCTCAACTATACGGTCACGGCTGTCTAGATATAAGGGTTTACTACAAGCCAGCAGTCTCTTAAGGTCAAGCCTATTGTCTCAATCTCAAGCAATTAACAGAGTTACAAGATGTTAGAGCATCAAATATATATATATATATAAGGCGTCCCAAATATTACATATTGGATGATCATGAAGCTAGCCGTACAAAATGATAGGACTAGCAAGAGTTCAGTCATACATGATCAACCCTAGGATTTGTTAATCATGTTTACAGCCCGTAGGCAGACAGTAAGTAAATGTGCATCGAGCTAACAGGTGCTCGTCGGCTAAACGCCTCAAAAGAATAAATTTACATATAAGTGGGTGAAACAAAAAGGGAAAACCCACTCTTGGCCCGGGTTCCGTCTAGTTGTCACCATTGGGCTGGAAGCTTGGTAGATCCTCGGGAGCCGCTCCGAAATCTGGCCATACAAAACCAGCTGGGTCAAACCCCAGAAAGAGCAAGTGCCACAAAGGAGGCCACAAATAAGAACAAAAGCCAGCATATCAAAACATAAAGAAGAAAAGGAAAATACAAGTAAAATAAAAGTACACAGAGCGATAAACGACTAGGGACGTGGAACCATTCCGGGAGCCAGGTTACAATCCTTAAACCAAACAAGGACCGGGATTGTACCCCTTCGCCTGAATAGCTCACTGTCTCTACCCATTTATCGTTGGAGATAAGTAAAACAATCATGATCAAGAGTTCCAGGTACAGGGGCTAGACAAGACTCTAGACAGGGCTGGACACCATTCATTCACAATCGGCCAAGCAAGTACTACGGCTTACTACTTTAACTAACTAGGGTTATCACAAGCCTAATTACTAACAAGATGCAAGTGAGAAACTCCCAGTCCCAAGCCCTGCAGACCATCCAGTTATCCTTCCGCGGGTTGAGAGTTATAGGTGGGTACATCGCCCGGGAGACAAATGTACCCTTAGGTGACTTAGAGGGTGCAACACATGACAGTGTGCTGGAAATGTGCTCTACTCGTCGGCAAGCTACAAGTCCATTAATGCCTCCAGATAACGAGACTGCCTATGACCGGGAATTCTCCATGTTCTAATTTGGCCTACTCATTACCTAGTCCAATTTTAGTGTGAGTCCCTGGCCGTGGTACCCAGGGAGTCACCCCTTAGACATGATGCAAGACAAGACAAGTGATTTGCACAGAGCAACAAGTAGTACACCCACGGTGTCAAGACAAGTCAAGTCGAGTCAAGAGTGTGCCGCCACGGGCCACTAGCAAGTGAAGCCAAGTCATACCAAGTCAAGTCAAGTTAAGTTATCAAGTCATGCCAAGTCGGGAGTGCGCCGCTACGGGCCATGATCAAGTCAAGTCAAGGGAACTTCATGCCCAGGTCTGGTTGGTTCGTATGCAGATACAGTGTGAAAATACAAGTGCAAGCTACAAATATCCAGTTACAAGTACATGTTGAAGATTAACAGGTTACAAGTTACAAGTTACTAATATTATGGATTACTAGATTGCAAGATGAACTACAGGTTACAGGTGATAGTTATAAAAGATAAGCTAAAGTCTGCAATTCATAAGGAACCAGCCAGAATAAGCCAAGACCATTAAAACAGAAATCAACTCCAAGTTGTGTCCAAAGTGTATCAAGTCGGGCCAGGTAGTGTTGTGAGTTACAAAATATCAGAAGCTCCAATCCATAATAACACGAGAGGGCTATTGAAGGTCAAACGGGCACCAGAGGTCCTGTACGCAGGCCAGCATACGCAGGGGCTATACGCAGGCCATACGCAAGGGGAGCAGTACGCAAGCCATACGCAATGCACAGTACGCAGGCCAGCATACGCAGGGGAGCAGTACGCAGGCCATACGCAATGCACAGTACGCAGACCAGCATACGCAGGGGAGCAGTACGCAGGCCATACGCAATGCACAGTACGCAGACCAACATACGCAGGGGCTATACGCAGGCCAGCATACGCAGGGGAGCAGGTTTGAACGAAAACCAAAACAGCGGGCCCCACGCACGTGGGCGTGCGTATAGAGTCAGCAGCAGCGGCGTCCACGAAATGGAGCTGGGGCCCACGCACACGTGGTGCGTGCGTGTAGGGGCTCAAAGGCTCAGGATGGGGACAAGGGAGAGGAGGCCACGTGCTGGCTGCGTAGAGGGGCACTACGCAGGGGAGGCTACGCAGAGTGCAATACGCAGGGTGCAATACGCAGAAGACCCTAAGCAAGGGCTCTACGCAAGCAACACTACGCAGGAGCTCTACGCAAAGGCCGTACGCGGGAGCCGCGTGGCCAACAAGAGGGAAAGGCTGTGTTCTTCTCCTACCTCTGTCCGAGAGGAAGAACACCCACCCCAAAAACTTGCAAAAATCCATAACTCTTTCAATTGAAAACGAAATCAGGTTTTGCAAAGACCAAAGTTGTATAAAACTTGATTCTCCTCAACATGGAAACCTCAAAGACGCCAAAAATCAAATTTTATGAAATAAATTCGAGGAAAACTGAGATTCATGAAAGTTCAGATCTAAGGAGACCCATGCTTCAAATCCAGAAACTCCAAGTTCTAATGTTGTTCATGGTGAACTAAGCTATCTAATGGACAAATAAAAGGGGTTCTCATGTGGTGGCCAAAAAGCACTTGCCTATGGTTTGAGGAGTTGTGTGGAAGAAGGAAGAAGAAGAAGATGGAGAAGTAAATGAAAATAAAGAGGAGAGAGAAAAGTTAGGTGGGATATAATGAGGGTGGTTGTGGTGTTCTTGAGGGTGTAGAGTAGGTTAAGGGGTTCCAATGCAAAATAACCAAACCAAACCAATTAAAACCGAGCCGAACCAAAATCCGAAATACGAGAAAACCCAAAATTCTTGCAAGTCGAAAAAATTAAAAATACAAGCCAAAATCCAATCTACGAGTATAAATACGAAAATACGGGAAATGAGGGTGACAACTCTACCCACCTTCAAAGAATTCCGTCCTCGGAATTTAATCAAGGAGCTAGAGATTGCCACAACAAGCTATACTAAGCACAGACAAGCTACACTAAGCAGTTCAATCATACAACCATACAATGCAAGTAAGGAAGGGAAAGCGTAAGGCATAAGAAAGACATTATACCTCACGAGTCAAACAGGTAGGGATATCGCGATCGGATGTCGTCCTCACGCTCCCACGTTGACTCGCCTAGAGAGTGATGACCCCAAGCAACACGGACTAAGTTAATAGTCTTGTTCTTGAGCGTCTTTTCTCTCCGGTCCAAAATAGACACGGGCCTCTCCTCATACGAAAGGTTGGTACCAACAACCAATTCCGAATGATCTAGGATATGGCTCGGGTCCGGGATGTACCGTCTTAATTGGGATACATGGAATACATCATGTACCTCACTTAGTGACGGCGGAAGAGCGAGACGATAGGACACATCGCCTACTCGCTCCAGAATATCAAACGGCCCTATATACCTAGGACTAAGCTTTCTCCGTACGCCAAAACGAATGACGCCGCGGGTAGGCGAGATCCTAAGGAATACATGGTCGCCGACGGCAAATTCTAAGGGACGTCGATGAGCATCGGCCCAATGGCGCTGGCGGTCCTGAGCAACTCGGATGTGATCTCTGACCTTCCTGACCACTTCAACCGTCTGAGAAATCAGTTCTGGACCGAGCATCTGCCTCTCTCCGATATCGTCCCATGCTAACGGGGATCTGCATTTCTTGCTATACAGAGCCTCGAAGGGTGCCATCTGGATACTGGCCTGGAAACTATTATTGTACGAGAATTCCACCAGGTGCAGGTGGTCCTCCCACGAACCATCGAAGTCAAGGGTACACGACCGCAACATATCTTCGAGAGTTTGTATAGTACGCTCTGACTGCCCATCTGTCTGTGGATGATACGCTGAGCTGAACTTGAGACGAGTCCCCAAACTTTGATGAAGACTGCGCCAAAAGTGCGATGTGAATCTCGTATCCCTGTCTGATACTATGCTGACTGGCACCCCGTGAAGTCGGACGATCTGCCTGAGATACATCTCTGCTAGCTGTGCCGTCGACTGTCCAACTCTAAAGGGAAGAAAGTGTGCCACCTTGGTAAGCCTGTCCACAATGACCCAAATAGCATCTCTGCCTGCCGGAGATCTGGGTAACCCAGTCACGAAATCCATGGTTATGTGTTCCCATTTCCATTCTGGGATCGGTAAAGGTTGAAGAAGTCCAGCTGGCCTCTGATATTCAGCCTTGACTTGTTGGCAAACCAAACATCGAGAGACATACCGGGCTATCTCCCTCTTCATACCATTCCACCAAAAGTGCTGACGAATATCTCTGTACATCTTCGTGCCGCCTGGTTGAATGGAATACTGCGAACTGTGAGCCTCTGCCATGACTTCCTGTCTGATATCTCCGCTGGGTACACAAAGACGTGTGCCGTGTCGAAGTGTACCATCCTCATGAATACATAACTCTGGCCTTCTCCCTGCCTCGCACTCTGCTCTGAGCCGCTGAATCTTGGAATCTGTTAACTGTGCTGTCCGGATCCTCTCAACTATGGTGGACTGTATCTGTAGGCTGGCCATCAAGGCCACATTGGAAGGGAGAATCACTTCAATTCCCATCTTCTGAAGATCTGCCAATAGCTCTGGTTGCGCCGTTAGAAGGTAGACTCCGGCTCTCCGGCTCAACGCATTTGCTACAACATTGGCCTTCCCTGGATGATACTGCAAGTCCACATCATAGTCCACCAGTAGCTCGAGCCATCTTCTCTGCCGCATATTAAGATCCTTCTGGGTGAAAACATACTTCAGGCTCTTATGATCAGTAAATATCTCCACTCTGTCTCCGTACAAGTAGTGCCTCTACAACTTAAGTGCAAACACTACTGCTGCTAGCTCCAAGTCGTGGGTCGGGTAATTCTTCTCATGATCACGGAGTTGACGTGATGCATAAGCAATTACCTTCCCATGCTGCATCAAAACACATCCCAATCCTCTGCCTGAAGCGTCGCAATAAACTGTGAATCCTCCGGTCCCATCTGGAAGGGTGAGAATGGGAGCCGTTATCAAACCTCGCTTCAACTTCTCAAATGATTCCTGACATTCTGCTGTCCAAACGAACGGCACATCCTTGCGGGTCAACTGGGTCATCGGCGCTGAAATCCTTACAAAATCAGAGACGAACCGCCGGTAGTAGCCGGCCAATCCTAGAAAGCTGCGAACTTCTGCCACTGAGCTGGGTACTGGCCATGCCTCGATAGCCACAATCTTCTGGGGATCCACTTCCACTCCTCCTCTGGTAATGATGTGACCCAAGTATGAAATACGATCGAGCCAGAACTCGCATTTACTGAACTTGGCGTACAACTGGTGCTCTCTGAGAATCTGAAGAACCACACGGAGATGCTGCTCATGCTCCGCCTCACTCTTGCTGTAGACCAAGATGTCATCAAGGAATACTATCACAAACTGATCCAAGTAAGGCATGAAAATACGGTTCATAAGGTCCATGAACACTGCCGGCGCATTGGTCGCTCCAAAGGGCATAACTAGAAACTCCCAATGCCCGTACCTAGATCTGAACGCCGTCTTCGGGATGTCCTGCTCTCTGACTCTGATCTGGTGGTATCCTGACCGCAAGTCTATCTTCGAGAAAACTGAAGCCCCTTTGAGTTGATCAAACAAATCATCTATCCTCGGAAGAGGGTATCTGTTCTTGATTGTCACTGAGTTCAAGGTACGATAATCAACACATAGCCTGGACGTACCATCCTTCTTTTTTACAAGAAGCATCGGGGCTCCCCAAGGCGATCCACTTGCACGAATGAATCCCTTGGTCCTGAGTTCTTCAATCATCTTGTACAAAATTTCCAACTCTGAAGGCGCCATTCTGTAGACTCGCTCTGATACTGGTGCTGTCCCGGGAATCAAGTCAATGGTGAACTCGATCTCCCGCTCTGGTGGCATCCCTGGAAGTTCCTCTGGGAAGACATCTGGAAACTCTTCAACTATCCGGGGCAACTGTACTGCTGCTACTGCCATCCGCAATACTGGAGGAGATGGTTCTACTGTGCCTCTGGTAAATGAAAACTCTGGCTCTCCGGGAATACTAAAGACAACTCTGCCAACATGGCAGTCTATCCTAGCATAATGGTTCCTCAACCAATCCATGCCTAGGACTATATCATAGTCCGCCATAGGGAATTCTATGAATCTAGCGGGGAACTCTCTACTGCTAACTACGATTCGACACGAGGAAAACACTCGATCTACTCCCACAAGACCATTACCGGTAAGTATATTGAGCCTCACTGATAATGACTCGGGCTCCAACCCTATCCGTGTCGCGAATCGTGCAGACATGAATGAATGCGATGCACCAGAATCAAATAATACGGATGCTGGAAAGGTGTTGACGAGAATAGTACCTGCCACTACCTCACCTGGTGCAACTTCTTCTTCCATGGTCATCATCATTGCCTGACCTCTAGCTGCGGGTCCCCTCTGCTGGAAACCCCTCTGTCGGCTCTGTGCTGGAGCCTGGGTGAACTGCTGCTGGTTCTGCTGTTGAAAGGCCTGGGCCTGGGGCACCAATGGCCTCGGGTACTGCTGTTGCTGCTGCTGCTGCTGGACTGGAACTGGGGCTGGTCCCCTCACCGAAGAACTAGAAAGGTTGGATGAGGATGGACCTCCCCTATTCGGGCAGGTCCCTATCTTATGATCTGCTCCTCCACAAGCCAGGCACAATCCCTGTGCCCTACGACACTCTGCCACTACATGGCCCGGCTTCCCGCAATGAGAACATCCTACCGCGGAAGACTGCTTCTGCTTCTGCGGGTACGTCGGGGTCGAATGCTGAACCGACGTCACTGAGGCCGCCCGCCTCGGAGTTCCAATGGTTATACCCCTAGCTGCCGGGGCTGGAGCTGAAGATTGGTGCATCTGGTTATGGGACCGCTTCCTGCCTCCGGTCCTCTCCACAATTCTCCGGGAGGTATACTCATGCCTCCTTGCTGCTTTCAATACTACATCGAACGTCTGGTGCTCGAACTGTTCTACAGCCAATAATATCTCCAAATGCAGTCCTTGCTGGAACCGCTGAGCCCTATCGAACTCGGTTGCCACCAAGGTGGGGGCAAACCTACTCAGTCTAGAAAACTCGGTCACATAGCCATCGACCGTCCTGCCTCATTGCTTCAAGTTGGTGAATCTGGTCTGCAGGTCGTACCGTGCCACCGCATCGAAGTACTTTGTCTGAAACCTCTCTCTGAACGTCGCCCAAGTGACTGGTGTTGCTAACCCCATGGCCTGAGCTGCCCACCAATCGCGAGCCAAGTCTAACAACTGTAGGCGTACCACCGCCACCTTATCATTATCAGGTATCCTAGCTGCTTCTAGAACCACCTCGGTATCCTGAAGCCAAGCATCCGCGGCAATTGCATCTTCACTGCCGTCAAAGAAGGGAGGGTTCAAGCGCTTGAAACTGTTGGCCGCCTGATTTCCTTGGGGACCTCCTCGGTTTAGTGCATCATGAACTTCCTGGTGCAAGGCGTCGCCTCGACGATCTTGGGATGCAAGCAGTTCTCTGATAAGCCCCACCAAAGGTCCCTCATCCTATCTAGCTGGTTGAACGGGCGGAGCTGCCTGAACTGGAGGTTCCGGGCCTCCGGAAGGCATAACTCGAGAGGCTACTCCAGAGTGCTGAGCTTGATCTTCCTGGCGCTGGAGTGCTTGTCGAGCTTCCTCTGGCTGGTTGGCAGGTCCGGGAGTAATGCCGCTGAAGAAGATGACATAGGGAACAATAAGGAAAGGACCAGGACAGATCAATTATACAAGCAATATGATCAGGTCAAGAATCTCAGGGATTTGAAGATACGAGCAGAGATCAAGGGCGAATATTGATTAAGACATCTATTTGGTAAACCCTCATATTTCTTGAATGCCAAGACCTGCATGGGCCACCACTTAAACCGTGTCACGCCCCAGAACCAGAATACTGGAGAGCGGGGGCAGACACAGCCAGCTACGTATATTGAAATAGAATATATCTCAACTATACGGTCACGGCTGTCTAGATATAAGGGTTTACTACAAGCCAGCAGTCTCTTAAGGTCAAGCCTATTGTCTCAATCTCAAGCAATTAACAGAGTTACAAGATGTTAGAGCATCAAATATATATATATAAGGCGTCCCAAATATTACATATTGGATGATCATGAAGCTAGCCGTACAAAATGATAGGACTAGCAAGAGTTCAGTCATACATGATCAACCCTAGGATTTGTTAATCATGTTTACAGCCCGTAGGCAGACAGTAAGTAAATGTGCATCGAGCTAACAGGTGCTCGTCGGCTAAACGCCTCAAAAGAATAAATTTACATATAAGTGGGTGAAACAAAAAGGGAAAACCCACTCTTGGCCCGGGTTCCGTCTAGTTGTCACCATTGGGCTGGAAGCTTGGTAGATCCTCGGGAGCCGCTCCGAAATCTGGCCATACAAAACCAGCTGGGTCAAACCCCAGAAAGAGCAAGTGCCACAAAGGAGGCCACAAATAAGAACAAAAGCCAGCATATCAAAACATAAAGAAGAAAAGGAAAATACAAGTAAAATAAAAGTACACAGAGCGATAAACGACTAGGGACGTGGAACCATTCCGGGAGCCAGGTTACAATCCTTAAACCAAACAAGGACCGGGATTGTACCCCTTCGCCTGAATAGCTCACTGTCTCTACCCATTTATCGTTGGAGATAAGTAAAACAATCATGATCAAGAGTTCCAGGTACAGGGGCTAGACAAGACTCTAGACAGGGCTGGACACCATTCATTCACAATCGGCCAAGCAAGTACTACGGCTTACTACTTTAACTAACTAGGGTTATCACAAGCCTAATTACTAACAAGATGCAAGTGAGAAACTCCCAGTCCCAAGCCCTGCAGACCATCCAGTTATCCTTCTGCGGGTTGAGAGTTATAGGTGGGTACATCGCCTGGGAGACAAATGTACCCTTAGGTGACTTAGAGGGTGCAACACATGACAGTGTGCTGGAAATGTGCTCTACTCGTCGGCAAGCTACAAGTCCATTAATGCCTCCAGATAACGAGACTGCCTATGACCGGGAATTCTCCATGTTCTAATTTGGCCTACTCATTACCTAGTCCAATTTTAGTGTGAGTCCCTGGCCGTGGTACCCAGGGAGTCACCCCTTAGACATGATGCAAGACAAGACAAGTGATTTGCACAGAGCAACAAGTAGTACACCCACGGGTGTCAAGACAAGTCAAGTTGAGTCAAGAGTGTGCCGCCACGGGCCACTAGCAAGTGAAGCCAAGTCATACCAAGTCAAGTCAAGTTAAGTTATCAAGTCATGCCAAGTCGGGAGTGCGCCGCTACGGGCCATGATCAAGTCAAGTCAAGGGAACTTCATGCCCAGGTCTGGTTGGTTCGTATGCAGATACAGTATGAAAATACAAGTGCAAGCTACAAATATCCAGTTATAAGTACAGGTTGAAGATTAACAGGTTACAAGTTACAAGTTACTAATATTAAGGATTACTAGATTGCAAGATGAACTACAGGTTACAGGTGATAGTTATAAAAGATAAGCTAAAGTCTGCAATTCATAAGGAACCAGCCAGAATAAGCCAAGACCATTAAAACAGAAATCAACTCCAAGTTGTGTCCAAAGTGTATCAAGTCGGGCCAGGTAGTGTTGTGAGTTACAAAATATCAGAAGCTCCAATCCATAATAACACGAGAGGGCTATTGAAGGTCAAACGGGCACCAGAGGTCCTGTACGCAGGCCAGCATACGCAGGGGCTATACGCAGGCCATACGCAAGGGGAGCAGTACGCAAGCCATACGCAATGCACAGTACGCAGGCCAGCATACGCAGGGGAGCAGTACGCAGGCCATACGCAATGCACAGTACGCAGACCAGCATACGCAGGGGAGCAGTACGCAGGCCATACGCAATGCACAGTACGCAGACCAGCATACGCAGGGGCTATACGCAGGCCAGCATACGCAGGGGAGCAGGTTTGAACGAAAACCAAAACAGCGGGCCCCACGCACGTGGGCGTGCGTATAGAGTCAGCAGCAGCGGAGCCCACGAAATGGAGCTGGGGCCCACGCACACGTGGTGCGTGCGTGTAGGGGCTCAAAGGCTCAGGATGGGGACAAGGGAGAGGAGGCCACGTGCTGGCTGCGTAGAGGGGCACTACGCAGGGGAGGCTACGCAGAGTGCAATACGCAGGGTGCAATACGCAGAAGACCCTAAGCAAGGGCTCTACGCAAGCAACACTACGCAGGAGCTCTTCGCAAAGGCCGTACGCGGGAGCCGCGTGGCCAACAAGAGGGAAAGGCTGTGTTCTTCTCCTACCTCTGTCCGAGAGAAAGAACACCCACCCCAAAAACTTGCAAAAATCCATAACTCTTTCAATTGAAAACGAAATCAGGTTTTGCAAAGACCAAAGTTGTGTAAAACTTGATTCTCCTCAACATGGAAACCTCAAAGACGCCAAAAATCAAATTTTATGAAATAAATTCGAGGAAAACTGAGATTCATGAAAGTTCAGATCTAAGGAGACCCATGCTTCAAATCCAGAAACTCTAAGTTCTAATGTTGTTCATGGTGAACTAAGCTATCTAATGGACAAATAAAAGGGGTTCTCATGTGGTGGCCAAAAAGCACTTGCCTATGGGTTGAGGAGTTGTGTGGAAGAAGGAAGAAGAAGATGGAGAAGTAAATGAAAATAAAGAGGAGAGAGAAAAGTTAGGTGGGATATAATGAGGGTGGTTGTGGTGTTCTTGAGGGTGTAGAGTAGGTTAAGGGGTTCCAATGCAAAATAACCAAACCAAACCAATTAAAACCGAGCCGAACCAAAACCCGAAATACGAGAAAACCCAAA
>JANAVB010016198.1:4005479-4157517 GCA_029216955.1 Iris pallida
TGCCTAACCCTAACCCTAACTTATTGCCCAGCCATTACACCCATTGGGAACCCCTCTCCTATAAATATTCTCCTCCATTTAGGGCTAGCCTCATTAGGAAAGAGCAAGTTTAGAAAGAGGTATTTTCCCAACTTCAAAAATCCCTAGAAAATCCATTTTAACTCCTTTTTAATCCAAACAAATTGCAATAGGTTCTAATTGATGTTTTCTTGCTGTTGGAATTTGTTATTCTCAGTTTTCTACCAATTTGAAGGAGTTTGGTGGCTTTTGGGAATCCTTATTCAAAGGGTTTTTGTGTTGGAGAACACCATAGGTAAAATCCTAATCCACCTATTTAAATTTGGTTTGAATTGCATGGATGCCTAGCCCTAAGTACCCTGACCTTATAGGAATAGGATTTGTAGATATTGTGTCCTGTACATGTCCGTATCGGACACGTATCAGTGATAGCCATAGGTGTTTGACGAAATATCTCAATGGACATTTCGTTCTGTTTTGTAAAACAAATTGATTGGAAAAATGTATTTTTGTTTCGCTTACATATTTCCATTGCTCTGAACTTGTATCGAGTTTGTGTCGTGTCATTTGGACACTCGTGCACACGATCTTGGACACGCGTGCGCGGCCTGGGGGTATCCCCTGCTGCTCGGGGCTTCTACAGGACACGACACGGCTTGAAAGGACACAAAACTTGGTGGACACTAGGGGGCATGCACTGACATCATGCCCCCAAAGTTTTATTGGGTTTCGTGGTCGGGTTGGAGAGAAATCAGTCGTGCACTGATTTTTTTACTGATTTGTGCACAGTGTAAATTAGCTACTGATACGGCTCGACACAGCGGACTCGGCGACACGAGGACACGATTCAGGGTGACACACACCTAGGTCTACCCTAGGCGCACCCACTGACATTAGCATGTGTCCCAGTTCGCGTCGTATCGAGTGCACGACACGCATGTACCTATGCACGATGCAGTGCCTAACTGCTGTGTCTGTGTGCACTGAACTTACTCGACTGGGCATTTTGACCATTGGACACGTTGTGTCGCGTGTGGTGGACATGAAGTGGACCCTAAGACACGTGCACAAGTGTGTTTATATTTACCAACCACTAATTACCCATATTAGTTTGTTTATATGCATCAATTTCCTTTTACCCCTAAAATTCTGATACAAGCCCATATTTCAGTATTTCCAGTTTTTCCCAGTTTTAAATAATCAAATTTGAATTGACTTTTTAGCCCATTTGATTGTTGTTAATCCCTGTTTAAGTCCCTAATATAGTCCTCCTATATGAATTCTACTTGTGGGTCGATTTTGAGGTATTTTGGCTTTGAGTTGGATTCGAATGGGGACTTGAATGTATTTTTCTGAGAATAGTTTGAATGATAAATGAATTGGGTTCCTTTCCTATTTTTTTTCTGAACTGAGAAATGACATTAGTTTCCTTTTCTTTCCCTTCCTCTGTCCAAACTGAACTGATTTAGATGTGAAGTCTCATATTTCTTTGAGTTGTTGTTTTGGTGTGATATTTGGGGCTGAAAACAAGGAATAGGAATTTGGTTCCTTTCTTTCTTTACTAACTCACTGATTTTTTCCAAATGTACACTGTTCCTGTGCAGCCATATCACTCACTCTCACACCACACTGTCCTCACAGCATATCACTCACTGTTCATGCACACACACACTTCACTGTTCACTCTCACACCCTTTCACTCTCTTCCTATCCTTCTCTCACACACTTGACACTTCCTCACTACACTCATGCAAGTAACACAAACACACATACACACTTTCCTCTCTCTCACTTTACTGTTTTACAAATTCTGCCACACACACACATGCACACACCCTTGGTGTTTCCCTCTCTCACTCACATTCTTCTCTCACATATACCCTCTCTATATATATCCTATTTTCCTATGTAAATGTACGTAAATATGTAATGTTTATATATAATATAATGTGTGTGTGTATATATATAGTCTGTGTAATATTTGGGTATCTAGTATAGATACCTACAATGGGTGTATAGTTTATACAAGTATATATATATATATATATATATATATATATATATATATATATATATATATATATATATATATATATATATATATATATATATATATATATATATATGTCTCATATATATACAACTTGTGTATTTACTAGATATATGTATTATATATAAATACATGTGTTATGTATTAGGTTATGTAAACATATCAAGAGTGTATTATTAGATATAGAATTTGACATGGTGTATGTGTTATGGGTTGGCCTATAGGCATGATATAGCCTATGGCCTGTGTGTGTCTGTTTGACTAATGAGCCTAGATTGGGCTTGTATAGCCTTATTAGACCTAGAATAGACTTGCTAGACTAGTGTGGACTTGTTTGACCTAGTTTGACCATAATTGACCTAGTTTGACTTATAGGGTTGACTAGAGTTGACCAAGAGTTGACTTTGGCCTGGTTTGACCTAGATTCATGTAGAATGCATTGTAGTGTTTCATTTTACCATTCTGGACTTGTTGTGACTTGTACTGTTCTGAATAGGAGCCAGATACCCCTCATCGGACAGTACTTTTTAGTTAGACACTCAGATACCAGGCGAGTACATTCTCTGATCATTTCATATCCTGTTAGAATTATTTTCCTGCTTTAGATTATTTTACTTGATGCTGTCACGTTGGTAACCCGGATTAGTACTATATGGATCCATTCTTGAGATGTTATCCCCTTAGGGAGCATCGTATACTACATGTTCTGTGCGTTTCACTTACATGGTGTATCTTTATGCTTCACGATTCTTCGATCACTTGTGACATGTACTCTCATGATCACATAGTCTTTCCAGAATCATCCCATTTATGGGTATTCCTAAAATCACCCATTTATAGGCTATCTATATATCACCCCTTGTGGGCCTTTGCATGGAATCATAACATAACCTGGCTGGATCCTTGTGTATTGATTGGGGGTACGGGGGAGTAGAAGTAAACATGTGAATAATATCCAAGTAGTATAGTTCCCAGAATCACTCCATAGTATAGTTCCCAGAATCTCCTATGTCATTCACATGTTTATATTGTACTCTGACTCACTAGCCACAGTTAGCTCTTTATTTACAGTATATATATTTCCATTACAGTTTCCTCTGTTTACATTCCATGCTTCTTTCAGTTTCCTGTATCTTACTCTACTGCATGTCTATATTTTCTAACCTGCTATGAACTGTTGAGACGTATTGTGGTCGCTCTTGTCCTGACTGGACCTGTTGAAAATATTACAGAGGACGAGGAGGAGGCTGGTGTGGATACCTATTATGGTGCTACTTTAGATGAGTGCCTGGACCTGGACCAGCAGCAGGTCCCACTAGCTGTGGATAACATACCCTTAGACTAGGATGTTTTCATTTACAGTATTCTATGGATGATTGTACTTATTGATACTTGGGATCTGGGATTATGTATTTATCTTAGACACTTAGACTCTCTGATGTACTTGGGATTTCCCTTTCATTTCAGCAGTTTTATTTATCTATCTATCTGCTATCTTATCATCTGTCTTAGTTGTGATTGAGTTTACTTTCTGCTATGTCACCCCCCATTCGGGGAGTATAAACTGTTTAAGCTTTATATTGTTAGATGTTGTGACCTAGGACAGCGTTCTACCATCGACACTGCGGCGTAGGCTGGACGTACCCACTTCTCGTGCCCTTACTCTAGGGTGCGGGTTGTGGCACGTTTTAGTGGTGGCCCATGCAGGTCTAGATTAGAAGTGTAGTGGTATTCGAACTAGAATATCACTACAGCCTGCAGTAGAATTAGGAAATTTTTGAAAGTACTCAATCACATTAGGACAAACTCTTTATCAGATTCCGTATATCTAAATTTTGCTGTTTATTGTCTTCCTTTGAATTTAAACTGTCCTCCTTTGATATTTCGACTCATTCTCAGTAATTGTTTCTTTTTGATCTGTGTCTCCAGGATGGTCGAGACACGATCGCATCGCCAGGGCCAGGGGGATGCCGAGGAGAGGTCTGCCACCTTTCACACTCAACAGCCAGCCTCTGGTACCGCAGCCCCAGTCAGGCCAGCTGGGGTAGGCGTTTCAACAGCTTTTGGAGGAGCCCCACCAGCTGTGAGGCATCAGCAGAGTCCGGTGATTCCAGATGTACTTCAGCAGCAGTAGCCACCTGTAGGGACAGTTGACGTCGTTCAGCTGTTGGCCTTCTTCCGGCAGTACATGGAGGGTCAGCAGACCCAGCAGCAGAGGCACATGACAGAGCTCACTCGAGGCATTGAGCTGGCAGTGACCGTAGTAGAGAGAGTCGTAGCTCAGCCAGCGGCAGCCCTGCAGCCGCACCAGCTACGGGAGAAGGGCATCCAAGATTTCCAGAAGATGCACCCTAGAGACTTCCGGGGGACAAAGGGGATCTTGTATGCCGATAAGTGGATCGAGTATATGGAGGAGATTTTCAGATTGGCTGAGATCCCGACGAGGCTCCAGATAGAACCAACGGCCAGCATGATGCAGGATCTGTCCCGTACCTGGTACCAGACCGACCCGAGGGTTGGCACAGCCGGACAGACTTGGGCAGCATTCAAGAAGCTGTTCAAGGAGAAGTTCTTTCCAGACGCAGCGCTGGGAGCCCTCGAGACCCAGTTCGTGGCCCTAGTCCAGGGAAGCCAGTCTGTAGAGGAGTACGCATGAGAGTTCTGCCGCCTGAGCAGATTTATGAAGGACTTGTCAGAGACGACGAAGGCCCGGAGGTTCCGGAAGGGCTTTGTAAAGGAGGTCAAGTCCTACACCAAGAATGCCCGCAGTGCTATATTTGAGGAGATCCTAGTGGACGCACTAGCTGCAGAGGATGATCTTGAGCTTAGGGTCAAGAGGGGCGAGACTAGGGGGGCAGCAGTAGCGGAGGACCGGCCAAGAGGTCGCACTTTCAGCAGCAGCACCAGCAGCACCACCAGCAGTAGAGGTTCCAGCCGCAGCAGTTTCAGCAGTCGAGGCACCAGCCAGTGCAGCATCAGCAGCAGATGGTGCAGCAGCAGGCACCGAGGCAGCAGGCCACCACTTGTGCTTATTGTAAGAAGCTTGGGCACGGGTGGAACGAGTGTAGGAAGAGGCTGGGCAAGTGCCTGGTATGTGGCTCAGAAGATCACCAGATGAGGGAGTGTACCTTGACCACGGGACGAGCAGCACATGGAGGAGGAGTCAGGACAGCAGCAGGCCAGCAGAGAGGACTAGCCCAGCCGACCCAACAGCAGAGATTTGTTCAGCACCAGCAGCAGGCCAGGGAAGGCCAGCCGGGGCGAGCTTTCTCCATGGCAGCTGAGGATGCAGAGGTAATAGGAGAGCTGATTGCAGGTTCGATTCTCCTCGACTCCAGTCCAGCTTTTGTATTATTCAATTCCGGTTCTTCGTATAGTTTCATATCAGTATCTTTTGCGATTAGTCACGATATCATAGCTGAATCGTTGCCTAGGACTTACAAGATCACGATCGAGGGTGGCATTATCCTCGTACGTGATGTTTGTAAGGGTCAAAGAGTTGTTTTGGGAGGCCGTGAGTTAAAGGTGAGCCTGCTCGTAATGCCATTGCCGAACTACGATATTGTACTCGGCATGGATTGGTTGAGCAGGCACCACGCCAGCATTGATTGCAGAGGGGGTAGAGTTCTCTTCAGAGCGTCGGGGGAGCAAGAGTTCGAGTACTCTAGACGTCAAGCGGAGCAGAGCTGCGGAGTTTTCTGCGGAGTCTCGGTTGAGGAGCAGGCGATTCCACACCCCTTGATAGTAGAATATATGGATGTTTTCCCAGAGGAGTTGCCAGGATTGCCACCAGACAGAGACATAGAGTTCTCGATAGACTTGGTTCCAGGAGCGGAACGCATCTCTCAGCATGTCTATCGGGTGAACAACATCGAGTTGGTGGAGCTGAAGAAGCAAGTGAATGAGCTGCAGGACAAGGGCTTCATCCGTTCGAGTTCGTCGCCATGGGGTACACCAGTGTTGTTTGTGCCGAAGAAGGATAGGTCAGTACAGATGTATATTGACTATAGGGTACTCAACAACCTCACGATCAAGAACAAATACCCACTGCCGCAGATCGACGATCTTTTTGACCAGTTGAGCGGAGCTCGGGTATTTTCCAAGATTGATCTGAGGTCGGATATCACCAGGTGAAGGTGAAGGGAGATGATATTCCCAAGACCGCTTTCAGGACGCGGTACGGGCAGTTTGAGTTTTTGGTTATGTCGTTTGGGCTAACCAATGCACCAGCAGTATTTATGAACCTAATGAACAAGGTGTTCCACCAGTATCTGGATCAGTTTGTGGTGGTGTTCATTGACGACATCTTGATATATTTCAAGACTGAGGAGGAGCACGAGGAGCATCTGCGGATAGTGCTGGAGACTCTCAGGAGGGAGCAGCTTTATGGAAAACTCTCCAAGTGTGAGTTTTTCTTAGACCGAGTGGACTTCTTGGGGCACGTTGTGACTGGAGATGGTATCTCAGTTGACCCTAAGAAGATTGTAGCAGTTGAGGCATGGGCAGCGCCGACTTCAGTTACAGAGATCAGGAGTTTCCTGGGGCTGGCAGGATATTATCGGAGATTTGTACAGGATTTCTCCTGGGTTGCAGAGCCGTTGACTCGGTTGACCCGAAAGGATGCTGAGTATATTTGGTCAGAGGAGTGTCAGGCAGCTTTTGATGAGTTAAAGAAGCGGCTTACGACAGCTCCGATTCTGACATTGCCTTCAGGATCAGGTGGTTTCACTATTTATAGTGACGCTTCAGGGAAGGGGCTGGATTACGTCTTGCAGCAGCATGGGAAGGTGATTGCCTATGCTTCCAGGCAATTACGTCCCCATGAGAAGAACTACCCTACCCACGACCTGGAGCTGGCAGCGGTTATATTTGCTTTGAAGTTGTGGAAGTATTATCTGTATGGGGAGAGGGTGGAGATCTTTACAGATCACAAGAGCTTAAAGTATGTGTTCACTCAGAAGGAGTTGAACATGAGGCAGCGCAGATGGCTAGAGTTGATGAAGGACTTTGACATCCTACTTTAGTATCACCCATGGAAGGCCAACGTGGTTGCCGATGCCTTGAGTAGGTATCCGACAGCCATGTGTTTGACCATGGATCGATATTTGCTTACAGACTTGGAGAGCGTTGGGATTGAGGTGATCGTGCCCAGGGTACAGATGCAGTTATGGGGGATGCAGATTCAGTCGAACTTGGTGGAGAGGATCAAGTCGGCACAGTTTGAGGACGTTGCTCTGCGGTGTCTCCGAGAGCAGGTTCGGGCAGGATTGCTGGAGGGCGAGTTTTCTCTTGCAGATGATGGTGCCTTGAGGCACGGTTCTAGATTATGTGTGCCCAGCGGAGAGCTCAGGGAGCAGGTTATGCAGGAGGCCCACATATCTTAGTACTCCATACACCCTGGTGCCAACAAGATGTACCTAGATATGAGGGAGCATGTTTGGTGGTCCGGGATGAAGCGGGAGGTGGCTCGCTTCGTAGCTAGGTCTTGGTCTGTCAGCAGGTCAAGGCGGAGAGGCAGAGGCCCGGTGGATTATTACAGCCGCTGGCCATTCCCGAGTGGAAATGGAAGCATATCACTATGGACTTCGTATCAGGATTGCCGCGTACACCAGAAAAAAAAGATGCGATTTGGGTCATCGTTGACAGGTTGACCAAATCGGCCCACTTCTTGCCATTCAAGGTGGGTACGTCTACAGAGAGGCTTACGGAGATATATATGCGGCAGATAGCCTGGATTCACGGAGTTCTGGTCAGCATCGTCTCAGATCGGGATAGTCGCTTTACTTTCTATTTCTGGAGGAGTCTGTAGACTAGCTTGGGCACTCAGCTCAAGTTTAGTACCGCATACCACCTCCAGACGGACGGACAGTCAGAGAGGACTATTCAGACACTATAGGATATGCTACGGACGTGTGTACTGGACTTTGGGGGCTCCTGGGAGGATTATCTTTATTTGGTGGAGTTTGCTTACAACAACAGTTTCCAGGCCAGTATCGAGATGTCACCTTTCGAGGCTCTGTGCGGGCGTAGGTGCCGTACACCCTTATCTTAGGATGATGTTGGTGAGCGAGCTTTACTGGGGCCAGAGATGGTTGTTGATGCGGTCGAAAAGGTGAAGTTCATCAGGGACAGACTTCGCGTAGTACAGGACAGACATCGACACTGGGACGATAGCCACCGGAGGCCCTTGGAGTTTGAGGTACAAATTAGAGTAGGATTAGATTTAGGTTTGATTGTTGTGTTTTATTAATCATGTTTGTTTATTATAATTAATTGAGACCTTGCTTGTGATTAGGTCGGAGACCAGGTTTTCTTGAGGATATCTCTGACTCGTGGTATGATACGTTTTGGTCGAGACGGAAAGCTTAGCCCGCGCTTCATCGGCCCTTTCGTCATCAGCGGAAGAGTCGGTGGCGTGGCATACAGGCTAGACTTACCACCTGTACTTGTGGGAGTCCACAATGTATTCCATGTATCACAGTTGAGACGGTACGTGGCTGACCCTAGCCATGTGCTCGATCATTCAGTGATTGAGGTTGGGCATTCTCTCAGCTATCCAGAGCAGCCAATGGAGATTCTGGATCGACGGGAGAAGGTTCTGAGGAACCAGGTGATACCCTTGGTACGCATTGCATGGAGGTATCATTCTCCAGGAGGGTCTACCTGGGAGCGGGAGGATGAGATGCGCGAGCGATACCCTTATATTTTTGGACCGGGAGGTATACTTTCTATCCTTCTCATCAGTTGCATTTCGCCTTTCAATTTCGAGGACAAAATTCTTTTAAGGAGAGTAGATTTGTCACTACCACATTTCTAGTTTGAGGGTATTTTTGTCATTTTTGGGGTTATTTGAATTTATTATAATTTATTTGAATTTATGGGAATTTTTAGAATTTATTTTGGAATTGTTTGAATGAGGGTTGACTAGGTTGACTTTGACTAGCATGACCATGGTAGACTAACCTATGAGCTAACCCTAGTTGAGTTTGGACTTGGTTAGGTTATACAACCCTAGTTAGACTAGAGTTGACCCATAGTATGGTTATTTGACTTAAATTAGACTTTTAAGTCATAAGCCATGACTTGTGATTAACCCTTAACTCAATAACTAGCCACAGAGGCCCAAAGCCTATTAACTAGTGCCTAACCCTAACCCTAACTTTATTGTCCAGCTATTACACCCATTGGGAACCCCCCCTCCTATAAATATTCTCCTCCATTTAGGGCTAGCCTCATTAGGAAAGAGCAAGTTTAGAAAGAGGTATTTTCCCAACTTCAAAAATCCCTAGAAAATCCATTTTAACTCATTTTTAATCCAAACAAATTGCAATAGGTTCTAATTGATGTTTTCTTGCTGTTGGAATTTGTTATTCTCAGTTTTCTACCAATTTGAAGGAGTTTGGTGGCTTTTGGGAATCCTCATTCAAAGGGTTTTTGTGTTGGAGAACACCATATATAAAATCCTAATCCACCTATTTAAATTTGGTTTTAATTGCATGGATGCCTAGCCCTAAGTACCCTGACCTTGTAGGTATAGGATTTGTAGAAATTTGTGTCCTATACGTGTCCGTATCGGACACGTATCAGTGATAGCCATAGGTGTTTGACGAAATGTTTCAATGGACATTTCGTTCTGTTTTTGTAAAACTAATTGATAGAAAAAATGTATTTTTGTGTCGCTTACACATTTCTATTGCTCTGAACTTGTATCGAGTTTGTGTCGTGTCGTTTGGACACTCGTGCACACGATCTTGGATACGGGCGCGCGGCCTGGGTGTATCCCCTGCTGCTCGGGGCTTCTACAGGACACGACACGGCTTGGTTGGACACAAAACTTGGTAGACACTAGGGGGCATGCACTGACATCATGCCCCAAAGTTTCATTGGGTTTCGTGGTCGGGTTGGAGAGAAATCAGTCGTGTACTGATTTTTTACTGATCTGTGCACAGTGTAAATTAGCCACTGATACGGCTCGACACAGCGGACACGGCGACACGAGGACACGATTCAGGGTGACACACACCTAGGTCTACCCTAGGTGCACCCACTGACACGAGCACGTGTCCCAGTTTGCGTCGTGTCGAGTGCACGACACGCGTGCACCTATGCATGATGTAGTGCCTAACTGCTGTGTCTGTGTGCACTGAACTTACCCGACTGGGCATTTTGACCATTGGACATGTCTGTCGCGTATGGTGGACACGAAGTGGACCCTAAGACATGTGCACAAGTGTGTTTATATTTACCAACCACTAATTACCCATATTAGTTTGTTTATATGCATCAATTTTATAGGTCCTAAAAAATTAAGTTGCACCCATCAACAAAGTCATAAAAATCAAGAAATACATCTTTCAAATGAACTGCGCAGAAGTCAGATTGCGCACCATCCAGATTGCGCAGACTGGACTGCACACATTCTCAAGCGCGCAAGCTGACGTGGCAAATGTCCTCATTATCTGACAGAATCAGATCTTCTGACAACTGACAACACGGAAAACGAGGAGACTGTTTGTTTATTGTACGGTATGGCGCTCGAGGACAGCTGTACATGCAGCGCAATCGACTAGGCACTCTGTTGCGCAGTCCAACCTTGCGCAATCTGAAGTCAGCGCAGTTTAGGTGGCGCACTTCATCATGACAACTGACAAATTTATACGTGGCATTCATGCCATCAATAGTTCACTACGTGGCAACCGTCTGCACATGATCATGCGCATTTCAATCAAATGATGCCATGTATCCAAGACTGTTAGCCCACGATCAGACAACTGCCAGCGCAGTCTGATGCTGCGCAATTCAATCCATGCGCAATTCAACTTGCGCCATTCCGAATAACTAAAAGTTAGTAATTTCTAGAACTCCATAGATAGAGTTTCAAGTCTTCATTCAAGGGGATCAGACATAAAGTTCAGAAATATCAGAGAGTTCAGGAGTTCTTGCCCAAGTGCTGCTGCATTCTTCTGAGGCTTTTGCCTTCAACTTCCGAGGCTATCGTCTTCAAAGTTCACATCGTCCAAGGGATAAAGCAATCGTCATCTAGATTGGATTCCTATAGTTGTACTTTCCCAGAATTCTTGTAATCTCTTTATAAAGTTTGTTGAAATAAAGTTCATACTTTTGTTTTTGCAAACAAAATGGCGACTCTGCTGGGGACGACTTTCTCCTCCGACGAGGAAGTGACAACTCAATATGACGTTGCGTCTATCGGGAAGACGCAGAAGATGCTGGTTATGAAGGTCAACCAGACGGCCTATGAAGCCATGATCAACTCCAAGAACACCCCTCGCACTACAACCACTTCTGCCACGAGCAAAGTGCGCCCAGTGTGGGTTCCCAGGACTACTGCACATTCTGCTGTTGCACAGTCTGCCTCCAAGACTGCTGTGCCATCTGCTGATTCTGCCACTAAGACTGCTGCACAGTCTAAAGTCTCTGCTGTTGCACAATCTGCCTCTCTTACTCATGCACAATCTGCTGTTGCCAGTGCACAAGCTACTTCCTATGCTGCCCTGTCAAAGTACAAGACTCCTCTGTCCCTAGCGCAGTTGGCTGCAACTTTGCCTACGCAGTCCACTACTCCAGCAACCAGAGTGCATCCCAAACACTCTGTGGCCAGAATTTCTGATGCGTAAACCACAGTTTCTGTGGCCAGAACCAAAAAGTCATCTGTCAGAACTCCTGCGCAATCAGCCAGTGCGCAAGCTGTGCCAGTGCAGTCCAAGAAAGATAGCCCTTTGGCTAAACTCTCTTCTTCTCACAGCAAGGGGAAAAGCTCTACTCCTCTTCCCAAATATCCTGTTGCTCCAGCGCAATCCACTGGGGGTAGTCTTTTGGCTATTCCTCTTCCTCCTCAGAACAAAGGAAAAGGCCCGTTGGTCTTTTCTCAAACTTTCTCGTCTCATGACTTGGATGACAACAGAGGGAAACGCTCTTTAGCTAACCCTTCTTCATAAAACAAAAGAAAAGGCCCTTTGGTCTTTTCTCAATCTTTCTCGTTTTGTACCGTAGAAGATCAATCTGAACGTGCCTCGGCACCAGTCAGTACAAGAACTCTTTCAAACAAGGGTTCTTCTTCCCTTAATGTCAAGAGAACTTGTACTGATCAAAGAGGCATTCTGCCTACTCCGGTAGCAGAATTCCAAGATCTCCCAACTCTCAAGATGTCCCATTCGAAATAGGGAAAATTGCTGGTGTCTCAAACAGAAACCCCTGGGGATGAGTTTGCTGATCTAAGAACTTATCTCAACAGACCAACTTCGCTGAAACGCAAACAGCCAATGCCGAAGACGAACTTACATCAAAAGCGAACCTCCAGGGTCAAAAATCCCGACACCTATGCCAATGAAGTGAGCACTTCTCTGTATACTCACGGGACAAAACATCTGAAGAACCGGAACCATGTTCCGAATATTGTCAAAGAACAGATCCCTCAATCTTTTGATCTCCGGGAACATCTCAGGTAAAAGCGGGACAACGTCTCGACACCTCCAGTTCAATCATCAGATCATCATTGCAGTCACAAAGTCATCATCCAATGTTGTTGTCAAACAACAAAATGATCTGTCTTCGATCGTCTGACTTTTGCAACCTCTGAACCTATATCAGAAGATGAAGACGAAGTCTTGTACGCTTCTGTCAACATGACTTCCCAAGATACTGGGGGTAGGAAGTGCTCTAAGCACGACAAGCCTCGCAAGCCAAGCCAACGGTATTTGAATCTACTCCAAGAATCTTCTGATGGAGTATTCCAACATACCATATCCCACAGCCGAGACATAATCGGTCAAAGGAATCTTCAAGATCCTTCCGGTCATCTTCCTCCTTCTCAGTCAGGAGATGATTCTTTCTCCGACTACGATGTATACAATGAAAGTTCAGAACAGACGGTGTCCTCCACTGTACCTAGAGAAGTGACAGCTTATGTTGTCACCGAAGATCCTGATGCTTCTAGTTCAGCTAATCAAGAACAAAGAATAGCTGCGCTAGAAGACAAGTTGAAGATCATGGCTGAAATAGTCGCAAGTATGCATTCCATTATTGTGGCACAACATGCTATACCACCGACTGTACCTGCTGCAAGTCCTGAAATCATAGCATCGTCAGTACCTATCAACGCAAGATTGGGGGTAGCATCACCTCAAGTACCTCATGTACAAGTTCAACCTACACCCAGTCAGTCAGGTGCTGGGGGTGGTACTTATCATGCTGTTTCTCCTCCTAATACCCAAATTCCACCTGCTCCTTCTTCATTATCAGAAGATGCTAATGAGGCTGTTAATCTCTTGCGTACTCAGTTCGAGGCCTTCAAAGAAAAGGACAACTTACAAAGGTTGGAGATCAAGCAACCCTACCCAGTTGAATGGAAGGAAGTCCCATTTCCTCCTAAATACAAGATTCCAACAATCTCGCTGTTTGATGGCAGCACTTCTCCCAGTCAGTTCATTAACCATTTCGAGGTTATGCCTGTCCAATTTCAACCAAATGACGCTCTTCTTACCAGAGTATTCGTTGGCTGTTTAGCCGATGTAGCATACGATTGGTATAGAAGCGTGCCCGATGGTTGTATCACTTCCTTCTCTGGTCTAAAACAAATCTTCTTGGAATGATTTTATGAAGGGATCAACGACATAACCATGTCAGCCCTTAATAAAATCAAGCAAAAACATAATGAAACTGCTGAATGTTTTATTGAAAGATTCCGTCGAGAAGCCTTGAAGATGCCTCCAGTGACTCCGGCCGCTGTCACCATAGACACTTGTAAGGCAAATCTTTTGCCTATCATCAGTATGTGGATAGGGTCAACTCAGTTCCAAGATTGGCCATCCTTCATTGTCAACGCTAAAGCAGCCGAAGTTAGCGCCGACAAATTCAAGCAGCTGGGGGTACAAATGTCTAACCCCGATCAGGATGAATATCAGACGTCGAATAGCGATAATCGCCAGAATAACCGCAAGAACAAGGAGACATTGAACATCAATTTGAAGAGTAAAGAGTCTCTGGCTGTCAACGTACCACCTACGTCTACTTATACTCCTTCTGCCCCTCCACCAAGGGAACCTCGTCCTAAAGTAGAGTACTCCTTTGAAGAGAATGACACTGCTAGCATCTTTGATTGTTTAATCAAAAGCAACAAGATTCAGCTTCCAGACCCAAAGAAGCCTGATAAAGTCGGTAAGACTGATCATCCCAAGTATTGTGTCTACCACAGATTCATTGGGCATCCTACTCGAGCATGCTACGTGCTCAAAGGCAAAATACAAGAGCTGGTCAATGTTGGTGTTGTCACTCTACAACAAGACGAGAAGACTGTAACTGCAAATATGGTTTCAGTTCAATTCGGTGACTTCCCTTCGCAGATGGTGCAGTATGGCATCATCCCTATCCCCAAAGCTTCTCTTGAGATCGAGAATCTCCCTCCTCTACGAAGTGAAGGTCTCGTTCCCTTGTCTCTTGATAATGGCGAGATTATGTGGATTCATCCAGATCTTGCTTCAGAGTTCGAACTTCCCTCTTCCTCCAAGAAGAAAGACTGCTCTAAGGGCAAGACAAAGACTTGTAACATGGTGTATTTTGATCCCATAGTTGATGAGGAAATTCTGTTGGGCACCAGATCAGGAAAAGCCTATCTAAAGGATTACCCCGAAGCTCAAGAGAATTCTGCCTCTTCTTTTGAGCCTGTTCCAATGCAACCTGTTTCCACTAAGGATATTCCTACTGCATCCTCACCGGTTGTAGTATCCATTCCTTTCAAGCCGCCGGTTACTGACAAAGGTAAACAGCAAGTCTGCTTCGATAAACCTTTGAAGAAGTCATCTCCTTCCGGACTTGAAAAGCCTTACAACTTCGACAACTTGGCTCAATTAGCCAATACACCATCCGGGCTGTCCATCTTCGAGCTCTTGCATCTTTCCAAAGAGACTCGAGAAACTCTAAATGAGGCTCTCATGCAAGCTGAAACTTGTCTAGCCCTTCTGAAGAAGCCGAAAGCAGAGCCAATCTCTTGCCTTCATTGTCATAGTGTGTCAGAGTTAATTCCAAACATAACTTTCACACAAGATGACATGCTGATGGAAGACAATAGGCACGACCGTCCGCTCTACTATACAGGATATGTCGATTCGATAAAAGTCGATCGTATTCTGATAGACCCAGGGTCTGCTCTCAGCATCATGCCAAAGACAATATTAGATGCAATGAAGATCCCAGTGCATAGTCTCTCCAGTACAATCACCACCATTCTTGGATTTAATCAAGGAAGAAGTGAACCTCTGGGCAAGATTCGCCTAAAACTCCAGATAGACAATCTTCGCACAAAGGTGACCTTCTACATCATTAACAATCATGGTTGTTCTTATAATGCTCTGTTGGGGAGACCATTTCTGCATGATCACAACATTGTTCCTTCAACTCCCTATCAATGTTTCAAATATGTTGATGATAATGGAGAGGTGCAAAAGGAGGTTGCTGATCTCTATCCTTTCAAAGGCGTCGAAGCATACTGCAACGATGCTCGTATGTATAAGGATGAATTCATGAAGGTGGTGTTGTCTCTGGATACTGAAGAAGAGCAAGAAGCAGTGCCTAATGACACTCTCATCATTCCTGTTAAAGGGCGTGTATCTCGTCCTCAATCCTCCAAGCCACTGGCTATTCACTTGCCAGTCCAGAAACAACCGATTGATGATAATAAAAGGGAGCTCACCTCTTCTGAGCCACTTGTTATCGATTTACGTCGTAACAAGGATAAAAAGCAGCTCACTTTTTCTGAGCCACTTGTTATAGATTTAACTCATAACAAGGACAAAAGGGAGCTCACCTCCTCTGAGCCGCTTGTTATCGACCTCCGTCGTAACAAGGCCAATCCTCCTCCACGTTCTTCTTCTCCCCCTCTTGTAATCAATCTGACCAAGCCTGCTAAGGCTAAAGGTCCTGTTGTAAATACGAATGTACAGATCAATGAAAAAGCATCTACTTTCCAGTATACTGATATCATTTATCATACTAAATGCTATTAGGATATGTTAGATAGCTATCAATCATTTATAATGGGAGTTGTGCAGTCTTTTCAAACCGAAGTCTCACTGGAACATCCAAAAGATTTATATCGTATTGTTTCCGCTCGAAAGAAAGGCGAGAGTCCAATACTTTTTAGTAAAGGACCGGAACAACAATTCAGTTATACGGATGATAGCATAAGTAATGATACATGACATCTTCAACTCCATCGTTATAGTCAGCAATCAAAAGACATCATCCGAAAAATGGGTTATGACTTCAAGAGTGGCCTCAATTACGGCAAGGGTAGGCGAACTCCTATTCGTACTACTGTTCAGGAAGGAAAGTCAGAAATGTATTACAGCAAGACCAAAAGTGGTCTTGGATATGCTTCTCCTCCAGTATTATCCCCAGCAGTCTCGAATCTGATAGCGAGGAACGCTCTAATTCTTCTGATTCCAGGTCATGGGATTCTGATACCAGTGTTGGTCAAGTTCATCGGTTGATCGTATCATCTAACATGGTCTCCGTCGAACTTCCAGAAGGATATGACGAGGATATTGAAGAAAGTCCCGAAATAGATCCTTGGGCTTAACGAATGGATACCTAATGGGAACTCCGATTCGAACAAAGAGAACCTCCTACTGAAGACCAATTGGTGCAAATTGATGTAGGAGAGAGCAGGTCACCTCATCCAATATTCATCAACAAGAACCTCCCAGAGGCAGATAAGCAAGAATTAATTCTTCTTATTAAAGAATACATTGATGTATTTGCTTGGAGTTACGAAGACATGCCAGGTCTAGATCCTAAAGTTGCTACTCATAAATTAAACATTCTACCGAATGCAAAACCGGTCAAACAACAACAACGGTGCTTCAAGCCAGAAATGATGGATGCAATCGATGATGAAGTCAAAAAGCTCATCGCTTGTGGCTTTATCCGAGAAGAACAACATCCTGATTGGGTAGCCAATATCGTCCCAGTTCTGAAGAAAGCTGGCAAAGTTTGAGTCTGCATCGACTTTCGAGATCTTAATAAAGCATGTCCAAAAGATGAATTTCCTCTTCCTATCACGGACGTCATGATCTACAACACCTGTGGGTTCGAAAGAATATCCTTCATGGATGGATTCTTCGGATATAATCAGATTCGGATGAATCCTGAAGATGAAAAACACACTTCTTTCCGCACTCATCGCGGAGTTTACTGCTATACTGTGATGCCATTTGGTCTCAAGAACGCTGGTGCAACTTACCAACGTGCTATGAGTACCATCTTTCGAGATCATCTTCGCAAAACTGTCGAATGCTATGTTGACGATATCGCTGTCAAAAGTCATTTGAAGGAAGATCACATCCATGATTTGAGAACAATTTTCAATCTCATGCGCCAATATCAACTCAAAATGAATCCCACCAAGTCATTCTTGTGTGTCTCAAGTGGTAAATTTCTCGGCTTCGTCATTACCTCTAAGGGTATACACGTGGATCCCGAGAAGATCAAAGCTATTCAAGAGATGCGTCCTCCACACAACCTAAAAGAGCTACGAGGATTCCAAGGTCGTCTTGCGTACTTCAGGAGATTCATTTCGAATTTGTTTGGACGTTGTAGACCATTTACTCAACTAATGAAGAAAGGTCTCTTTTATTTGGAATGAAGAATGTCAACGAGCATTCGACGACATCAAGCGATATCTCATGAACCCACCGGTCTTGGTGCCACCAATCTCAGGCATACCATTCTTAATGTATGTCCGTGCTATGGATCATTCACTGGGTGCTTTACTTGCCCAAAAGAACAAAGAAGGCCATGAACAAGCCATCTACTATCTCAGTCGTACTATGATTGGTGCTGAACACCGTTATAGTCCGGTTGAAAAAGAATGTTTAGTGCTTATGTTCACTGTTCAAAAGACTCGGTATTACATCATTGGTCAAACCATTCATGTCATATCCCGAGTTAATCCTCTTCGGGTACTCATGAAGAAGCCCAGCACGCTCAATTCTCGGCTGGCTACATGGGCCATTCTGCTAGCCCAATATGACATGGTCTATGTTCCATAAAAGTCTGTTAAAGGTCAAGCACTGGCGGACTTCTTATCGGCTCATCCTGTTCCAGAGACATCCAAACTTTATGATGAAATTCCAGATGAGACATTAGAATCAAATATGATCTCCGAAGAATTTCCTACTTGGCGTCTATTCTTTGACGGTGCATCCAGAATCGGACCCAATGGTGCCATTGTAGCAGGAGTTGGGGTTGTTCTCGTTTCTCCAGACGGGTCAACTATCTAAAGAGCCTACTCTCTAGATGAACCATGCTCCAACAATGTAGCAGAATACAATACTCTACTGATCTGTCTTTAATTAGCTAAACAATTAGACGTTGAATATCTCAAAGTCTACGGTGACTCCAAGCTGGTTGTCAACCAGGTCAGAGGAACCTATGAAGTCCGCCATCAAGATCTAGTGCCCTATCATGAAGCGGCAATCAACATGGCTATATCATTCAAAGCTTTCTTCATCGACTATGTTCGCCGAGCTTGTAATACTGAAGCAGATGCCTTGGCCAACCTTGCAGCAGTCTTAGCCATCCCTATCAAAAGACAGCAGGTGGTGGTCATCTCTAATCGGGAGTTGTTTTGTGTCGAAAATAATCGTAATATTGAATTAAGTAATCTTACTGAAGCCAATATTATTAGTGAAGATTGGAGAACTCCTTTCATCGATTTTGTAGTTCATGATATACTCCCTAAAGATCCCAAAGAGGCTACGAGTATTCGTCGACGTTCTCTCCGGTTCTATTATAATCGAACCACTAAAACTCTCTATCGGCGGACTTATGATGGTCTTCTCTTGCGCTATCTCGCTGGTGATGAAGCAAAGCAAGTACTGCGTGAAGCTCATGACGGTGTCTATAGAGCACATCAACCCGATCCTAAACTACAGGATCGTATCCGATGCATGGGTTACTACTGGCACTCTATGGTATCAGATTCCATCGAATATACAAGAAAATGTCGAGCTTGTCAAATCCATGCAGATTTCATTCATCAACCTTCAGAATTCCTGCATCCGACAGCCGCTTCTTGGCCTTTCGAAGCTTGGGACATGGACATTATAGGTCCTATCAATCCTCCTTCTTCTAGAGGACATCGGTTTATATTAGCAATAACCGACTACTTCTCCTAATGGGCTAAAGCTATACCTCTGGCTGAAGTCAAAACTAGTAGCATCATCAACTTCGTCAAATACCATATCATCTACAGATTTGGTGTACCTCGAAGGATCATTCATGACAATGGACCATAATTCATCAGCCAGAAGTTCACAAGATTCTGCGATGATCGCCGGATTGACAATGTTGCTTCTACAGCCTACAATCCTGCCGCTAATGGATTGGCCGAAGCCTTCAACAAAACTATCATCAAGCACCTTAAGAAGTTTGTATCTACTAACAAACGGAACTGGAGTGAAAAGCTTAGTGAATGTCTTTGAGCTTATCGTACTACGGTCCGCAACCCTACAGGCTTTACACCCTTCTCTTTGGTGTACGGTTGTGAAGCAGTTCTTCTGCTAGAACTTCAAATTCCATCCTTAAGGATTGCCATTGCTAACGAGCTCACTACAGAGAACAACGATCTTCTTCGACTTCAAGAATTAGAAGCGCTCGACGAAAAGCGGCTATTGGCTCAACAGCATATTGAGTTATATCAAGCTTGCATCTCAAAGACTTTCAACCGCAAAGTTAAAGTCAGAGCCTTTCAACAGGGAGAACTCGTTCTAACAGTCAGACGTCCTATGACTATGACTCACATGAGCAAAGGCAAGTTCGATGCGAAGTGGGAAGGTCCTTACATTGTCAGCAAAGTCTTTTCAAATGAAGCTTATCAACTCTCAGAGCTGGATGGTCGAATTGCTATGATGCCCATCAATGACAAATTCCTCAAGAAATACTATATATAAATGTAACGGGAATTTTATGTAAATATGATCAGACAGTTCATAAATAAAGTTTGATTTTTATTTAATCATAAATGATGTTACATAATATCAAGGAAGGTCACTATCATCCTTCTCAACACTGGGACGCGGACCACTGCCGTCCTTATCAAAGACATAATCAGCAAAAGAGCCGAGAACATACTTGCAGGAACCTACCAGGAACTTGTAAGCAGCCATTCTCATGGCCTCTTCCTCTTTAGTTTTTCTTTGTTCAAGCAGGAAATCCAGGATATCCCTCGGTGGTTTGGGTGCAGACGAACCTTCGCCTACTTCTGTCTGCTTTGGCTGGACTGGTTCAGTAAGACGTTCTTCAGTGCCCGCTTCAACCTTCAGGGTAATTTCAGCCTTCTTGGACGCATCTCCAGACGACATCTTTATGTTGAAAAGTGGAAATAATCATTCTTTTCAGATTTTTGTTCCATTTATAGGCATAAATTCTCCAAACAACGAAGCGACACATTCATCTGACGATTCATCCGTTCATTATCATCCGACGATTTGCCCATTCGTTACCACCATTTGATGGTTCGCCCGTTTATTATCATTTGACGGTTTACCCATTCATTCAATTCATCTGACGGTTCATCCGTTCATTATCATTCGATGGTTCGCCCGTTCGTTACCACCATTTGACGGTTCGCCCGTTCATTATCCTCCGACGGTTTACCCGTTCATTCAATTCATTTGACGGTTCATCCATTCATTACCATCATCCTACGGTTCATCCGTTCATTACCATCATTTGACGATTCATCCGTTCATTACTACCATCTGATGGTTCGTTCGTTCATTACATCCATTTGACGGTTTGTCCGTTCATTCCACCCATTTGACGGTTCATCCATTCGTCTCGACGATTCACTTCGTTCACACATTTTGACGATTCATTATCGTTCATCATCTACATCAGCAACTTGTCATTCTTGATTAAGTTGTCTATTGAAATAATGATTTTTGATAAATTATATTCTGCTACGTCCATATTACCTCTGAGCAGATATAATAAATATAATTATTTTCTAAATCAAAAAATATATCATGTCCTGTACCTCTGAATATATTTTCTATCACTATTATTTATATCTGAACAAGATATGCAATAAATAATAGAGCCACAAAAAAAATGTCTTTTTATTTGATCAAAATTCAAGACATTACAAAAACATATATACTACAAAAAAATAAGAAGATACAAGGAATCTTTCTATTAAACTAGTGGTGTCATCAAGCCGGTTATCTGTTGCTTCAGAGTCTGCAGTCGCTCTTCACGGGATTCCATCACTCGCTTCCTGGCTTCTTCCATCCCAGATTTTTTCTTGAAGGTTGGCATAGTTACCATTCTGCGAGTGATTTCAGCATTATGAGCTGCAGCATATTCATCTCTTTCTTGGGTTAGAGCACCGAGTTGTTGAATTACAGTTTGATGTTCGGTGACCTCATCTTCCAGTTCTTCCTGAAAACGAGCAATCTCCGCTTTCAATTCAGCAATTCTCTTCTCTTTTCTTTCAGCCACAGAGGTTACCATTTCCACCTTGGAATTGTACTCAGCAAACTTAGCAGTGAAAGTATCTAAGAGAATTTAGAAATTGACTCTCTCAACTGCAGCCTCTTGAGACATCCGTTCAAATTCGGCTTGTACCATGGGCTCTACTTCTTCTTTGTTCAGCTCTTTGTTGAGGTCTCCAGTTCATCTAATATGTGATCGAGAAAAGTCGACTGATCCTCGTCACCTTGCTCACGGATGACATTAACTAAGAAAGAGGTTGGACCTCTAACCGTGGAGAAATCAGCTTCTTCTTTCTCCATCACTCTATTTATTAAAGGCTCCAATGAATCAAAGAAGAACTTGGAAAATGACTTGACGACAAACTGATTGGTAGCCAAAGCACCAGGAGTAGCAGCAGCTACTCCTGCTGATGATGAGGCGGCAGGATGTTCAGTCTCTCGTACTTGGACGGAGGGCTCTTTGAATAAGAGAACTAAAGTAGAGCTGTCTGCTCCTCCCGATTGTTCCTCTGCAAAATTAAGATTTTGTTATTTTGACTATCATTTGCTACTATAAAAAAGATCAAAAAGTGAAAGCAGATCTTACCATGGCTTGATTCGGCAACGGGCTTGTCATCTGTTGGAATGGATTCCAGCCTAGCAGAAGTAGCTTCAGACATTACTGCCTGGCTACTGCCTGCCTCAAAGCCACATGACAAGTGACGACAGCTGCTAGCTATCGTCGTTGCAAGTACTATGTCCATGCACACTGGAGGAGCTGGAGAAGATCCGAGTTCTGTATGGATAAGAATAAAGATGTTAGCTATCAATCTATTAAAAGAAGATTGCGAATTTCATTCTGCTAATTTCATTCTATACCTTGGGGATCAACAACAGGAGTTTCCTCTAAGGCCATTTCTTCATCTGCTATTTTTCCGGAGATGTCTGCACCTCAACATCCTTTTCAGGATCCAAGGTGTCATCGGCAGCTTCGGAAGATATCTGCACCTCCACATCCTTTTCAGGATCCAAGATGTCATCAGCAGCTTTGGGAGACACATGCACCTCATCATCCCCTTCGGGATCTTGTGTATCCTCAATGTCCTCATGTCACGACCCGCACCCGCTTTCTGGATACGAGACGTGTCCAAGCCAGCCTACGCCACAGAGTCGGCGGTAGAACGCTGTCAAGCCCGCAAGAAAATAAATGCTCAAAAAACAATATTGTTCATTCATATTTCTAGATTTATTACAACATTTACAATTAAAGAAAATACAAGATTTTACGGTAATGAAATTGATACAATTGCTTTCTATTTCTAGGTTGTCCTCAGCATACCCAAGTCTTTTCCAGTGCTAAGAGTGATAGCGGCTAAACCTAAAAAATGTTGGTTTTCAGTCAGGAATAGAACAAGTACACAAACCGACGGCAATGCAAAACATAATAGAATTAACAAGACTTGAAAATAGCATATGGAATATGAAAGCTAGTAAGAAAACTGATGACATGGCACGGTAGAAAAGTAAAATAAAAAAATAAAAGACATCTACCTATGTGGTGTGAAATACCTTTTAATACGTGAACGGCTGGGCTATACGGCACATCATACGATGGCTATCGTGCAGTAATGGTATGGCTAACTCATACGTGAGTGTGTATGACTTAGCTATCGTTCAGTAATGATAATTGGATTTGTTCACGTATTTACTGAGTATTTCCCCTCTCGACTACTCCGTGTGACAAGCGTGTGAACAAGCAGCAAGATATATGTATAGACATGAAATGAAAAGACTACTATGAATCGGCAAGCAATCAGAAAGTGTACTTGCCTGAGGTCCTTAGCTGGAAAACCAATAGTAATATACCACTCAAAGAGCCACAATCAGTCAACACATGCAGAAGTCTCCAGATGCTGAAATAAACAGTACCAATATTCTCAGAATAGTCAAATTAGCTAGATTTCCTGTCCTTAAGTCCAATTCTGGAAACAGGGGCAAAACGGTAATTTCGGACAAAAACGATATCCGCCGTTGGACCCGCTTTGCACCGAAAAGCGTACCGAAGTCAACGGTCTCTAAAGTCGTCAAACTACATGTCTACGGATTTAGTTCTCCGATACGAACCCAACCGTATGTCCAAAGTTGGATTCCGGTAGGCCGTGCACAAAATCGCCCGTTGAGTGGGACCGCGGGCCCGCAAAACGACAATTTTATCAACGGTCTCAGAATCGGACCAAACTTGGCATGCAGGACCAGAAAAATGATACGGTCCTGATGGCACAAGTTTCGTCTCGATCTGACGAGCGTGCACAAAGTAATTGGAGAATTTGTAAAGTGTGCGATACGGTGAATTTTGACGGATACGCATCAAATTCGTCGCGCACACGCGACCAATTTGAATTCCGCCAAAGCCCACATGACCACGAAGCTGTTACGTAGCTTTCGATGTCTTTGGTTCACGACCATGTTGCCTGGAATGGCGGGACGCACGTCGTGTGGATGGATTTTATTGAATTTAAAACAAGTTTTTCATGAACTGTGGGGTCCGATTTCTCGGCGCGTAGTCGATGAAATCGACTTCTGCAAATTGGGTTGTGGAGCCCTACATGTTGTCTAAAAGTCTGTTCAAATAGGATTTCAAAACTGTCGATCGTTCGACAGAAAATAGGCTTCCAAATCGGTGTTTTAATATTGAATATTGTCCTGTTTCGGACAATTTTTCCTCGATTTCCAGTTCGATCTACTGTCTAATCGAATCCGATCCTATACAAACTAATTAGCAAGGTTTTTAGGTGTATATATTGACTTCATACCTGAGGTGGTGGATCGTTAAACGATTGAGCGTACACCGAGTACGCGCGCTGTGAAAACAGCCTCGTGTGTGGTTACTGCTGTTGTCGCACTTCTCAGTCCGCCTGCTTTGCGCGCTCGGCCACGCTGTCGGCGGCGGCGGCGGCCCAGGGCAGCGTGCTCCGGTGGCGGAAAGGTGCCCCTGGGAGTGAGGTGGCGGAGCGTAGTTTGGAGTTAGGGTTTTCTCGTATTTCCCTCTCCAATATTCGAACTATATATTATATATTCGAATGTACCGAACTCTCGGGTTGCTGTGAGCAGGATCAGGCTCGGCTTGGGCTAGATGGACCGGGTGGGTTGATTGCTGTGAGGCTGAGCTGGGATTCCTGTGGGAGCTGCTCAGTTTGCTTGGTATTGGTCTGGGCCAGGGGGCTCGGGCCTTGGGTTCCTTTCTTATTTCTTTCATTCTCTCAAATGTGTATATATACATACATATATATATATATATATACATACATATATATATATATATATATATATATATATATATATATATATATATATATATATATATTATATATATATATATGTCTTTGTTCTCATATATATATAGATACACCCATTAAGAGAAAATACTAGGAATTTATATATATATGTATATATAGATTATACACACACCTAGATGCATATATACTTCTATATATATTCCTATATACATACACATATTATATATATATACATATACGATTATATATATTTATATATAATTACACATTTCTATATATACCAAACTATATATATATATATCTATACAAATATACGAGTATTTATATGCATACACATACATATTATATTTATATATATATACATACCTATGTAAATATATATACATATATTTTTATACAACACGTATATACGTATATACCTCAATAAATTATAACATTTATTTATAAGCCTATATAATCAATTATATATATACCTATATTTACATCTATACATATATACGTATATTTCTATATATGCATAAATACTCCAAGAGTCCAAAATGAACCTTAGAGATATATTCTCCTGGTGTTGGGCTTGGCCATTAATACATATATTATATAAATATATATCTTGTATAATTCCAAGTATATACATTATATAAATATATATTCTAATATAACATGTACATAATTCCTTGATATATGAAAGCCTACTTGGAAAATCCAAATAATAAATGCAATATGTACGTCTACATGGGCGTCTTTGGTCTCACTATCCTGCTACATGGGCTTGGCTCAGTTCGGGTACAGTCCAGGCTGGTTTGGTACAATCGGGTATTCCATAAGTCAATAAACCTTAATAATAAATAATTAAATAATAAATAAATTCTTCGGTAAGGATTATGTCGCAACTTGGCCTGGTTTTCCTAGTTAGGACATCACTACGACTCGGCCTTCCTTGGCATGGTTAATACACTAGTCTAGGCACGCCACTGCACTATCAGTGCTACGATTTCTAGTCACCTTGTACTCCAAATTTAATCATGATTAAAAAAATCATCTACCGTAAAAACTAATTACAGATTATTTATAAAAAAATTCTAAATTCACTATTTAAATCAAATAAATAATAATAAAAAATATTTAAAAAATTCCGGGAAGGGAGGCTACAAATCTACCCACCTTAAAAATAATTTCATCCTCGAAATTCTAATTTCTAGTTATTCCTAAAAATTCAAAAAGAAGTCTACTATTATCTAATTCTCTTTAAATTTAATTCCTCAAAATAGTTTACAACCTTCCCCTAGCAATTTTGTAACTACGAAATCTCGAGGACTTCTACCCACCTTTGGTCACACTACTCCCTTGAAACACAGATCACCAAAATCATATAATCTTCTACTAGTGACCAATAATTCTACCAACAGATATCTAGGCATATGGCATCTAGGATCCTCTCCTATCTATCAATTACGAGTTTTCGTCTTTCCAATTAGTGAAAGGCAAAAACAATAAAGACCTCAAGAGAGATGTCACTGAATACAATTACGTGATTCAAAGGCGAATGTATAATTCAAACGGAATTGTCAAAGCAGTCGTGGATGAGATCCTAGAGACATCTACATCTCAATCCATGTAGGGTAAATAGATGAAGAGCAAACCAATTATATCATGGTTGATCAGATCGTAATACAATGATTCTGATTAGACGATATGTTAGCGGGCGTCCCCAATAAACGTATGTCTTGAATCAAGCTCGATAAAAGAGTAAACTTGCAAAACTAGGCTGTGATAGCAGCATTGGTCAAGATAGTCAAAATATAAGTAGGCGAGATTTTTGGAAAGGTGGCACAAGTAATTCGAGTTTTGAGAGAATCCAATTCTTACCTGGTGTTCTTATTTATACAGTCTCCCTATAATCTCCCTATCTCTAAGACCTTGGTCGACTAATGGGTTATGGAACTTCTAAATTCTATATTCTGGGTAAACCTATTAATGTCAGTCAATTACCCTATCAATAGATCACAAGAACCACATAACGTTAGGTTGGAAGACATGCTACAGAACTTTTACTAGTATTGGCTTTGGATCTTAGAGGGCACGCCTGACACTTCTCTATCCTCTATAATATCCTAATCTTGTGATCACGTCTAAAATCACTTTACCGAGAATTATGCCTCGTCCGTATGCTCAGGCTGCGTTAAACTCTTGGTTCCGTGATCCAGGGATGATATGCTACCAGGTACTCTACTCTATATTGGCACAAGGGTATCTAAGATCTAAAAGAGGTCAATCGAGAACCTAGCTTTAGCAATGTTCCATAGACTATAGTTCATCGGGATGATTTCAATTCTGTAGGTTATGCCTCGCCAGTGCGCTGCTGGCTGCAGTGAACCCACATTCTTCACTCTCAAATAATTGACGATAGTGCGCTGTTGTCTAAACTTTATGGGTTTACTAATATTCCTCTAACTATAATCGTAAAATCTATGAGCTTCTAGAGATTCAAACAAGTTGACTGAAATAGAGCGTAGGTATTTGTCCTATCAGTCACTATATTTAAAATAACAGACTTAACATGGAGAAAATAATTAAAGACGAAAGAAATACAAACATTCTAGTATCTATTTCATATGCATTTCACAGGTTGAGGGAATTCTCGAATCAATCTACCTCGAGATTCGTACGCAAATAACAGAATCATAAAATTTAACTAATTCTCTACGGCAACATAGTATTTAAAACATGCAGTTCTAATATATGATATAAGATCTATATCTAATACAACAGAAAGAATATTAAACGGTTAATTAAAATTATTGCCTCAATTCTAGGCAGGTCTATCTTATCAGTGAATAGTGGATCCACATTGGATTATAATGTCATATCAAAAGTATCAGTGCACCTATAGGGTTCTAGCAAGATATCTAAATTGTATGGCCTATCTAATAACCTTAACTACCCAACGGTCAATTTAATGAGGTACTCCTAATCCTAGTCGTTCTCTTAAATCATTTTAATCCTAATTGTGAATAAGTATTTCTTGGGCGCAGGCTCGCAATAGTACGACTAACGTACCATCACGAGTTCGCAATCTTTTGCGAAATCAGACCTGTATGGGCCACCACAAAAACTTGTCACGACCTGCACCCGCTTTTCGGATACGAGACGTGTACAAGCTAGCCTACGCCGCAGAGTCGGCGGTAGAACGCTGTTAAGCCCGCAAAAAAATAAATGCTTAAAAAACAATATTGCTCATTCATATTTCTAGATTTATTACAACATTTATAATTAAAGAAAATACCAGATTTTACGGTAATGAAATTGATACAATTGCTTTCTATTTCTAGGTTGTCCTCAGCATACCCAAGTCTTTCCCAATGCTAAGAGTGATAGCGGCTAAACCTGAAAAATGTTGGTTTCCAGTCAAGAATGGAACAAGTACACAAACCGACGGCAATACAAAACACAATATAATTAACAAGACATGAAAATAGCATATGGAATATGAAAGCTGGTAAGAAAACTGATGACATGGCATGGTGGAAAAGTAAAAGAAAAAAAATAAAAGACATCTACCTATGTGGTGTGAAATACCTTTTAATACATGAACGGCTGGGCTATACGGCACATCATACGATGGCTATCGTGCAGTAATGGTACGGCTAACTCATACGTGAGTGTGTATGACTTAGCTATCGTTCAGTAATGATAATTGGGTTTGTTCACGTATTTACTGAGTATTTCCCCTCCCTACTACTCTGTCACGCCCCAGAACCAGAATACTGGAGAGCGGGGGCCGACATAGCCAGCTACGTATATGAAATGGAATCCATCTCACTATACGGTCACGGCTGTTTAGATATATGAGGGTCTAACTACAAGCCAGCAGTCTCCTAAGGTCATGAACAAACCTATTGTCTCAATCACAAGCAAGCAATAGTAATTACAAGATGTCAGAGCACCAAATATATAATAGCAAGGCGTCCCATACATTACATATTGGATGATCATGAAGCTAGTCGTACAAAATGCCATGACTAGCAAGAGTTCAGTCATACATGATCAACCCTAGGATCTGTCAATCATGTTACAGCCCGTAGGCAGACAGTAAATAAAGATGCAATCGAGCTAACACGTGCTCGCCGGCTAAACGCCTCAAAAGAATAATTTTTACAAATAAGTGGGAGGACAAAAAGAAACCCACTCGTTGCCAGGGTTCCGTCTAGTGGTCACCATCTGGCTGGAAGATCGGTGGATCCTGTGGAGCTGCTCCGATATCTGGCCACACAAAACCAGCTAGGTCAGACCCCAGAAAGAGCAAGTGCCACAAAGGAGGCTTCACTTAGAAACTAAAACCAGCATATAGTAAGGAACAATAAAGTTAAATTATCAGAAATAATAACAATAATAGCGTACGAGGAAACCATTCAAGTAGCCAGACTACAACCTTTAAACCAAACAAGGATCGGGGTTGCAATCCTTCACCTGAATGGAAATCCGTCTCAAATACTATGGATAAGGTAATAAGACAATAAACGAAGAGAAGACACAGAACTGCTCCGGGAGCCAGGTTACAACCCTTAAACCAAACAAGGACCGGGGTTGTAACCCTTCGCTTGAACAGAACTGGACTCCTAATCTTTATTGTTAAGGCCATTATAGATAATCATATTGCTGAAGTAAGATAGAACATGACAAGCATGGCACGGGGTACAAATAAGACAATAACCGAAGGGAAGACACAGAACTGCTCTGGGAGCCAGGTTACAACCCTTAAACCAAACAAGGACCGGGGTTGTAACCCTTCGCCTGAACAGAACTGGTCCCCCGATCCTTATTGTTAAGGCAAGCATCAATAATTGTGTCTTGTCATGATCTTGCACAGGATCAGGATAAGACTAAGCTGGAATAACTTCATCCAATCAATCACGGCCAATCAAAAGTACGGCTTGATACTTTAACTAGCTAGGGTTATCACAGGCCTAGTTACTAGCAAGATGCAATAAGATTATTTCATCAGCCACAAGCCCTGCAGACCATCCAAGTTATCCAGGTCGAATGTCCATTTATGAAGGATGCACCACATGACTGTGTGCTGGAAGTGCGCCCTACTCGTCGGTAGGCTACAAGTCCACTTAATGTGCCCAGATAACGGGATTGCCTGTAGCTGGAAATCTCTTCATGTCTACTGAATTATTCTAGTTTATTAGTCTTAGTTAATTACAGTAGGTATCCCTGACCGTGGTACTCAGGGATCCCATCCTAGATATGATGCAAGACAATACTGGTTTATTGTGCAAACGCAATCATCCACGGTGTCCAGGTTAGTCATTCTTGTCAGGTCATGTCACGTTAGCCGTCACAACAGCAATTCGAGATAATCATGTCAGGTATGCTTGTCCTTCCATCCCGTGTTCAATTATTATTAACAAACCTATTAAATAAATTCATGATTATCAAGTTCATGACAAAAGGCGTAAGGATATAAAATGGGCGTAAAATATCTAATAAAATATCAATATACAGGGCTATAGAAGAGCCAAGCTTAAGGAAAATAAAACCAAAATGACATGCTGACATAGGACCAAGTCAGCCAAGTCCATACGCTCAGTGCAAAAGTCATACGCTCAGGTCAGGCTACGCTCAAGTCAAGCTACGCTCAAGTAAGCCTACGCTCAGGTAAGCGTATGAGGTCCATACGACCCCTTGTCACACAAGTGAGCGTATGCAAGACATACGCTCCAAAAAGGCAGCGTATGAACTTCATACGACTCCTTGTCACACAAGCGAGCGTATGCGAGTCATACGCTCCAAAGGCAGCGTATGGATTCCATACGACTCATGGCTATCCAAGTGAGCGTATGTAAGTCATACGCTCCAAAAAGGCAGCGTATGGACTCCATACGACTCATGGCTATCCAAGTGAGCGTATGCAAGTCATACGCTCCAAAAAGGCAGCGTATGGACTCCATACGACTCATGGCTATCCAAGTGAGCGTATGCAAGTCATACACTCTAAAAAGGCAGCGTATGGACTCCATACGACTCCTTGTCACACAAGCGAGCGTATGCGAGTCATACGCTTCCAAAAGGCAGCGTATGGACTCTACTGCGCTGCTCTAAAGAGCGCGCACAGCTCAGTGACGCAAGCTAAAAAGCTCGCGTACTGCTCACTGTCTTCTTCAAACAGCAGGAACTCCATGGTTGAACCCTAAGCTTCCAAAGTCCATAACTTGGTCAAAACTAGTCCAAATCCAACTTTCCAAAGGTCAAAATTGGGTAGAAGGAAATTCTCTACCACATGGAACCGTCAAAACTTGAAAACAAGGGAATTTAATCGATCAAAACCATGAAAATCCAAAAATGACTAAATTCTAGATCTACAAAATCCAAGCTTCAAAATAGAAAATGATAAGTTCTAATGTGGATTAGAAAGTTGCAAAGAAGAGGTTAGAACAATAAAAATGGTGGGTTTCTTCATGAAACAAGATTGTACTTGCCTAGGCTAGGGTTTTCTTGGTTGGTGGTGGAGAGTAATGAAGAAGAAAGGAAATAATGAGGAGAGAGAATGGAAAGAGGTTAATAAATGGGGTTGGTTGTGGTAGGTAGGGGGTTCACCCTTGGTTCATGAGGAACCAAGGCTAATCAAGCCTAGCCGAACCAACCCAAGCCAACCCAAACCAAGATGAACCATGGCCAATACGAGATAAAATATGTACATGTATTCTTAAATACGTAATACGAACAACATGCATTACAACTCTACCCACCTTAAAAGAATTTCGTCCTCGGAATTTAATTAAAATGTTAGAGAGACTAGAACAAGCTATACTAATTACATGCAAACTATAACTAGGCAAGCAATCACTCATTCAAGCAAGGAATCGAAGACATGAGGCATAAGGAAGACATTATACCTCATGAGTCAAACAAGTCGGGATACCGCGATCGGATATATTCCTCACGCTCCCACGTTGACTCCCCCAAAGAGTGATGACCCCAAGCAACTCGGACTAACTTGATAGTCTTGTTCTTGAGGATCTTCTCTCTCCGGTCCAATATAGACAGGGGCCTCTCCCCATATGAAAGGTTGGTACCAACAACCAATTCCGAATGATCCAGGATGTGGCTCGGGTCCGAGATATACCGTCGTAATTATGATACATGGAACACGTCATGCACCTCGCTTAGCGACGGCGGAAGAGCGAGACGATAGGATACATCTCCTACTCGCTCTAGGATATCGAACGGCCCTATATACCTAGGACTAAGCTTTCCCCGTACGCCGAAACGAATGACGCCATGGTTGGGCGAAATCCTCAGGAATACATGATCGCCGACCGAAAACTCGAGAGGGCGCCGATGAGAATCGGCCCAATGACGCTGGCGATCTTGGGCAACTTGAAGATGATCTCTGACCCTTCTGACCACTTCAATGGTCTGAGCAATCAATTCTGGACCAAGCATCTGTCTTTCTCCAATATCATCCCAGGATAGAGGGGATCTGCACTTCCTGCCATACAGTGCCTCGAACGGGGCCATTTGGATAGTGGCCTGGAAACTATTATTGTACGAGAATTCCACCAGGTGCAAGTGATCTTCCCATGAACCACCGAAGTCAAGTGTGCAAGACCGCAACATGTCTTCAAGAGTCTGGATCGTGCGCTCTGACTGACCATCTGTCTGCGGATGATATGCTGAACTGAACTGGAGATGAGTCCCTAAACTCGCCTGCAGGCTACGCCAAAAGTGCGATATAAATCTGGAATCTCGGTCCGAGGTGATGCTAACTGGCACACCGTACAATCTGACAATCTGTCTAAGATACATCGCCGCTAGCTGAGCCGTCGACTGACCAACTCTGAATGGAAGAAAGTGAGCCACTTTCGTGAGCCGGTCAACTATAACCCAAATAGCATCTCTACCAGCTGGGGATCTAGGTAATCCAGTCACGAAATACATGGTCACATGCTCCCACTTCCACTCTGGAATCGGCAAGGGCTGAAGCAGTCCTGCCGGTCTCTGATGTTCAGCTTTAACTTGTTGGCAAACCAAACACCGAGAGACAAACCGAGCTATCTCCCGCTTTATGCCATTCCACCAGAAATGCTGCCGGATATCACGGTACATCTTCGTACTGCCCGGATGGATGGAATACTACAAACTATGAGCTTCTTCTATGACCTCCTGTCGGATATCTCCGTTGGGTACATAAAGACGCTTACCGTGTCGAAGTGTACCATCCTCATGAACGCATAACTCTGGTCTTCGTCCCGCCTCACACTCTGCTCTGAGTCGCTGAAGCTTGGAATCTGCCGACTGCACCATCCGGATCCTCTCGACTATAGTGGACTGAACTTGCATACTGGCCATCAAGGCCACACTGGAAGGGAGAACAACTTCAATATCCATTTTCTGAAGATCTGCTAACAGCTCTGGTTGTGCTGTTAGAAAATAAGCTCCCGCTCTCCTGCTCAATGCATCCGCAACAACATTGGCCTTTCCAGGATGATACTGCAGGTTGACATCATAATCCACAAGTAGCTCCAGCCATCTCCTCTGACGTATGTTAAGATCTTTCTGGGTGAAAACATATTTCAGGCTCTTGTGGTCGGTGAAGATCTCCACCCTATCTCCATACAAATATTGCCTCCACAACTTGAGTGCAAACACCACTGCTGCCAGCTCCAAGTCATGGGTTGGATAATTCCTCTCATGATCACGAAGTTGTCGTGATGCATAAGCTATTACCTTTCCATGCTGCATCAGAACACATCCTAAACCTCTGCCTGAAGCGTCACAGTATACCAAAAATCCTCCGATCCCATCAAGAAGCGTGAGAATAGGAGCCGTCATTAAGCCTCGCTTCAACTTTTTAAAAGATTTCTGGCACTCTGCTGTCCAAGCAAACTGTGCATCCTTACGGGTCAACTGGGTCAGCGGCGCCGAGATCCGAGCGAAGTCCGAAACAAATCGCCGGTAGTAGCCAGCCAATCCAAGAAAACTACGAACCTCTGCAACTGTGCTGGGCACCGACCATGACTCAATGGCCACGATCTTCTGGGGATCCACTTCTACTCCTCCTCTGGTGATGATATGACCCAAGTATGAAATGCGATCGAGCCAGAACTCGCATTTACTGAACTTGGCATATAACTGGTGCTCCCTGAGTATCTGAAGAACAACCCTGAGATGCTGCTCATGCTCCGCCTCATTCTTGCTATAGACTAGAATGTCATCTAGGAATACGATCACAAACTGATCCAAGTAAGGCATGAAAATGCGATTCATGAGGTCCATGAATACTGTCGGTGCATTGGTTGCTCCAAATGGCATAACAAGGAACTCCCAATGCCCGTATCTCGATCTGAAAGCTGTCTTCGGGATGTCCTGCTCTCTGACTCTGATCTGATGATATCCTGAGTGCAAGTCAATCTTCGAGAATACAGCTGCCCCTTTAAGTTGATCAAACAAGTCATCTATCCTCGGGAGAGGGTATCTGTTCTTGATTGTCACTGAGTTCAAGGTACGATAATCTACACATAATCTGGACGTACCATCCTTTTTTTTCATAAGAAGCATCGGGGCTCCCCAAGGCGATCCACTAGCACGAATGAATCCCTTGGTTCTAAGCTCTTCAATCATCTTGTACAAGATCTCCAACTCTGATGGCGCCATCCTGTAGACTCTCTCTGACACCGGGGCTGTTCCGGGAATCAAGTCTATGGTGAACTCAATCTCCCGCTCTGGCGGCATACCTGGAAGCTCTTTTGGAAAAACATCTGGGAACTCATCCACTATCTTGGGCAATTGGACTGCTGCTACTGCCATCCGTAATACTGGAGGAGAAGGCTCAACCTCGCCTCGAGAGAAAGAAAACTCTGGCTCTCCTGGAATGCTAAAAATAACCCTGCCAATGCGGCAGTCTATCCTAGCATACTGGTCCCTCAACCAATCTACCCCTAAGACTACATCATAATCGGCCATTGGGAATTCTATCAATCTAGCGGGAAACTCTCTACTGCTAACTACGATTCGACACGAGGAAAATACTCTATCGACTCCCACAAGTCCGTTACCAGTGAGTATATTAAGCCTTACTGATAACGACTCGGGCTCTAATCCTATCCGTGTCACGAATCGTGCAGACATAAATGAATGCGATGCACCAGAATCAAATAAAGCTGAAGCTGGAAAGGTGTTGACGAGAATAGTACCTGCCACTACCTCACCTGGTATTACTCCTTCTTCTCCCATGGTCAAGGCCAGCACTTGACCATGTCCTCTAGGGGCAGGTCCCCTCTGCTGAAAATTCCTCTACCTGCTCTTGATCAGGGCTTGGGCCTGAGCATACTGCTGCAGTCTCTGCTGCTGGAATGCCTGGGCCTGCGTCAGCAATGGCCTCGGGAGCGGGTACTGCAACTGCTGCTGCTGCTGGACTGGCACTGGTCCTCTAACTGAAGGACCAGAGAAAACTGATGAACTTCTCCTGTTCGGGCAGTTCCCAACCCTGTGGTCCGGGGCACCACAAACCAAGCACAATCCCTGTGCTCTATGACACTCTGACACCATATACCCTGGCTTCCCACAGTGTGAACATCCCACTGCGGAAGACTGCTTCTGCTTCTGTTACTGAGGGTGCGTCGGGGTAGACTGCTGAACCGACGTCACCGAGGCCGCCCGCCTCGGAGTTCCAATAGTTAAACCTCTAGCTGCCGGGGCTGGAGCTGATGATTGGTACATCTGACTGTGGGACCGCTTCCTACCTCCGGTCCTATCCACGATCCGCTGGGAGGTGTACTCATGCCTCCTAGCTGCCCTCAATACTGCATCGAATGTCTGGTATTCGAACTGCTCCACTGCTAGTAAAATCTCCAAATGCAGCCCCTGCTGGAACCGCTGGGCCCTATCAAACTCGGTTGCCACCAAGGTGGGGGCAAACCTACTGAGTCTAGAAAACTCAAATGCATAACCATCGACTGTTCTGCCTCCTTGCTTCAGGTTGGTAAACCTCGTCTGCAAGTCATACCGAGCCACAGTATCAAAATACTTCGTCTGGAATCTCTCTCTGAATACTGCCCAAGCAATGGGTACCACTAATCCCTCGGCCTGCGCCGCCCACCAACTGCGGGCAAGATCTAATAACTGCAGGCGCACTACGGCCACCTTCTCATTTTCTGGAGTCCTGGCTGCTTCTAGAATCACTTCGGTATCCTGAAGCCAAGCATCCGTGGCGATCGCATCTTCGCTGCCGTCGAAGAATGGAGGGTTCAGGCGCTTGAAGCTGTTGGCCGCGCTGTTACCCTGATGACCACCCCGGGTCAAAGCATCCGTCACTGCCTGGTGCAAGGCATCTCCATGCCGGTCTTGGAAAGCTATCAAGGTCCTGACGAGTCCTACCAAAGTGCCGTCATCATGTTCTACTGGTTGAACTGGCTGGACTGGTGGCTCTCCGTCAGAAGGCACGACTCTAGAGGCTACTCCGAAATGCTGGGCTTGATCTCCAGGTTGCTGCTGGTCCGCGGGAGGTGCTCCGCCTTGCTGGTCAGTAGGACCACGAACAATGCCGCTGAAGAAGACGACATAGGAAACAATAAGGAAGGACCAGGACAGATCAACGATACAAGCATATGATCAGGACAAGAATCCAGGGATTCAGAAGATACGAGCAGAGATCAAGGACGAATACTGATTGAGACATCTATTCGGTAAACCCTCACATATCTTGATTTACAAGACCTGCATGGGCCACCACTTAAACCATGTCACGCCCAGAACCAGAATACTGGAGAGCGGGGGCAGACATAGCCAGCTACGTATATGAAATGGAATCTATCTCACTATACGGTCATGGCTGTCTAGATACATGAGGGTTTAACTACAAGCCAGCAGTCTCCTAAGGTCATGAACAAGCCTATTGTCTCAATCACAAGCAAGCAATAGTAATTACAAGATGTCAGAGCACCAAATATATAATAGCAAGGCGTCCCATACATTACATATTGGATGATCATGAAGCTAGTCGTACAAAATGCCATGACTAGCAAGAGTTCAGTCATACATGATCAACCCTAGGATCTATCAATCATGTTACAGCCCGTAGGCAGACAGTAAATAAAGATGCAATCGAGCTAACACGTGCTCGCCGGCTAAATGCCTCAAAAGAATAATTTTTACAAATAAGTGGGAGGACAAAAAGAAACCCACTCGTTGCCAGGGTTCCGTCTAGTGGTCACCATCTGGCTGGAAGATCGGTGGATCCTCTGGAGCTGCTCCGATATCTGGCCACACAAAACCAGCTGGGTCAGACCCCAGAAAGAGCAAGTGCCATAAAGGAGGCTTCACTTAGAAACTAAAACCAGCATATAGTAAGGAACATTAAAGTTAAATTATCAGAAATAACAACAATAATAGCGTACGAGGAAATCATTCAAGTAGCCAGACTACAACCCTTAAACCAAACAAGGACCGGGGTTGCAATCCTTCACCTGAATGGAAATTCGTCTCAAATACTATAGATAAGGTAATAAGACAATAAACGAAAAGAAGACACAGAACTGCTCCGGAAGCCAGGTTACAATCCTTAAACCAAACAAGGACCGGGGTTGTAACCCTTCGCCTGAACAGAACTGGACTCCTGATCTTTATTGTTAAGGCCATTATAGATAATCATGTTGCTGAAGTAAGATAGAACATGACAAGCATGGCACGGGGTACAAATAAGACAATAACCGAAGGGAAGACACAGAACTGCTCCGGCAGCCAGGTTACAACCCTTAAACCAAACAAGGACCGAGGTTGTAACCCTTCGCCTGAACAGAACTGGTCCCCCGATCGTTATTGTTAAGGCAAGCATCAATAATCGTGTCTTGTCATGATCTTGCACAGGATCAGGATAAGACTAAGCTGGAATAACTTCATCCAATCAATCACGACCAATCAAAAGTACGGCTTGATACTTTAACTAGCTAGGGTTATCACAGGCCTAGTTACTAGCAAGATGCAATGAGATTATTTCATCAGCCACAAGCCCTGCAGACCATCCAAGTTATCCAGGTCGAATGTCCATTTATGAAGGATGCACCACATGACTGTGTGCTGGAAGTGCGCCCTACTCGTCGGTAGGCTACAAGTCCACTTAATGCGCCCAGATAACGGGATTGCCTGTAGCTGGGAATCTCTTCATGTCTACTGAATTATTCTAGTTTATTACTCTTAGTTAATTACAGTAGGTATCCCTGACCGTGGTACTCAGGGATCCCATCCTAGATATGATGCAAGACAATACTGGTTTATTATGCAAACGTAATCATCCACGGTGTCCAGGTTAGTCATTCTTGTCAGGTCATGTCACGTTAGCCGTCGCAACAGCAATTCGAGATAATCATGTCAGGTATGCTTGTCCTGCCATGCCGTGTTCAATTATTATTAACAAACCTATTAAATAAATTCATGATTATCAAGTTCATGACAAAAGGCGTAAGGATATAAAATGGGCGTAAAATATCTAATAAAATATCAATATACAGGGCTATAGAAGAGCCAAGCTTAAGGAAAATAAAACCAAAATGACATGCTGACATAAGACCAAGTCAGCCAAGGCCATACGCTCAGTACAAAAGTCATACGCTCAGGTCAGGCTACGCTCAAGTCAAGCTACGCTCAGGTAAGCCTACGCTCAGGTAAGCGTATGAGGTCCATACGACCCCTTGTCACACAAGTGAGCGTATACAAGACATACGCTCAGTGCAAAAGAGCCACAATCAGTCAACACATGCAAGATTGCACTTGCCTAGGCTAGGGTTTTCTTGGTTGGTGGTGGATAGTAATGAAGAAGAAAGGAAATAATGAGGAGAGAGAATGGGAAGAGGTTAATAAATGGGGTTGGTTGTGGTAGGTAGGGGGTTCACCCTTGGTTCATGATGAACCAAGGCTAATCAAGCCTAGCCGAACCAACCCAAGCCAACCCAAACCAAGATGAACCATGGCCAATACGAGATAAAATACATACATGTATTCTTAAATACGTAATACGAACAACAGGCATTACATACTCCGTGTGACGAGCGTGTCAACAAGCATCAAGATATATGTATAGACATGAAATGAAAAGACTACTATGAATCGGAAAGCAATCAGAAAGTGCACTTGCCTGAGGTCCTTAGCTGGAAAACCAATAGTAATACACCACTCAAAGAGCCACAATCAGTCAACACATGCAGAAGTCTCCAGATGCTGAAATAAATAGTACCAATATTCTCAGAATAGTCAAATTAGCTAGGATTGCCTGTCCTTAAGTCCAATTCTGGACACAGGGGCAAAACGGTAATTTCGAGCAAAAATGATATCCGCCGTTGGACCAGCTTTGCACCGAAAAGCGTGCCAGAGTCAACAGTCTCTAAAGTCGTCAAACTAAATGTCTACGGATCCAGTTCTCCGATACGAACCCAACCGTATGTCCAAAGTTGGATTTCGGTGGGCCGTGCACAAAATCGCCCGTTGAGTGGGACGTGGGGCCCGCAAAACGACGATTTTATCAACGGTCTCAAAATCGGACCAAACTTGGCATACTGGACCAAAAAAATGATACGGTCCTGATGGCGTAAGTTTTGTCTTGATCTGACGAGCGTGCACAAAGTAATTGGAGAATTTGCAAAGTGTGCGATACGGTGAATTTCGACGGATATGTATCAAATTCGTCGCGTACACGCGACCAATTTGAATTTCGCCAAAGCCCACACGACCACGAAGCTGTTATGCAGCTTTCGATGTCTTCGGTTCGTGACCACGTCTCCCAGAATGGCAGGACGCACGTCGTGTGGATGGATTTCATTGAATTTAAAACAAGTTTTTCATGAACTTTGGGGTCCGATTTCTCGGCGCGTAGTCGATGAAATCGACTTCTGCGAATTGGGTTACGGAGCCCTACATGTTGTCTAAAAGTCTGTTCAAATAGGATTTCAAAACTGTCGATCATTCGACAGGAAACAGGCTTCCAAATCGGTGTTTTAATATTGAACACTGTCCTGTTTCGGACAATTTTTCCTCGATTTCCAGTTCAATCTACTGTCTAATCGAATCTGATCCTATACAAACTAATTAACAAGGTTTTTAGGTGTACATATTGACTTCATACTTGAGGTGGTGGATCGTTAAACGATCGAGCGTATACAGAGTACGCGCGCTGTAAAAACAGCCTCGTGTGTGGTTACTGCTGTTGTCGCACTGCTCAGTCCGCCTGCTTTGCGCGCTCGACCACGCTGCCAGCGGCGGCGGCGGCCCAGGGCGGCGCGCTCCGATGGCGGAAAGGTGCGCCTGGGAGTGAGGTCGGCGGAGCGTAGTTTGGAGTTAGGGTTTTCTCGTATTCCCCTCTCCAATCTTCGAACTATATATTATATATTCGAATGTACCAAACTCTCGGGTTGCTGTGAGTAGGATCAGGCTCGACTTGGGCTAGATGGGCTGGGTGGGTTGATTGCTGTGAGGCTGAGATGGGATTCCTGTGGGAGCTGCTCGGTTTGCTTGGTATTGGTCTGGGCCAGGGGGCTCGGGCCTTTATATATATATGTCTTTGTTCTCATATATATATATATATATATATATATATATATAATATATATATATATATATATATATATATGTCTTTGTTCTCATATATATATAGATACACCCATTAAGAGAAAATACTAGGAATTTATATATATATGTATATATAGATTATACACACACCCAAATGCATATATACTTCTATATATATATTCCTATATACATACACATATTATATATATATATATACATATATGATTATATATATTTATATATACTTACACATTTCTATATATATCAAACTATATATATATATATATATATACATATATACGAGTATTTATATACATACACATACATATTATATTTATATATATATACACACCTATGTAAATATATATACATATATTTTGTTACAACACGTATATACGTATATACCTCAATAAATTATAACATTTATTTATAAGCCTATATAATCAATTATATATATACCTATATTTACATCTATACATATATACGTATATTTCTATATATGCATAAATACTCCAAGAGTCCAAAATGAACCTTAGAGATATATTCTCCTGGTGTTGGGCTTGGCTATTAATACATATATTATATAAATATATATCTTGTATAATTCCAAGTATATACATTATATAAATATATATTCTAATATAACATGTACATAATTCCTTGATATATGAAAGCCTATTTGGAAAATCCAAATAATAAATGCAATATGTACGTCTACATGGGCATCTTTGGTCTCCCTATCCTGCTACATGGGCTTGGCTCAGTTCGGGTTCAGTCCAGGCTGGTTTGGTACAACCGGATATTCCACAAGTCAATAAACCTTAATAATAAATAATTAAATAATAAATAAAATCTTCGGTAAGGGTTAAGTCGCAACTTGGCCTGGTTTCCTAGTTAGGACATCACAATGGCTTGGCCTTCCTTGGCATGGTTAATACACTAGTCTAGGCACGCCACTGCACTATCAGTGCCACGATTTCTAGTCACCTTGTACTCCAAATTTAATCATGATTAAAAAAATCATCTACCGTAAAAACTAATTACAGATTATTTTTAAAAAAATTCTAAATTCACTATTTAAATCAAATAAATAATAATAAAAAATATTTCAAAAATTTCGGGAAGGGCAGCTACACCTCAGATGATGAATTCTCCTCATTGTCATCTTCCTCCGGTGCTTTCCTATTGGCAGTTGCAGCGGTTTGATCAACATAATCTTGCGAGCCGAAGTCACAGTCATTTAAAGCCTCGATCATCAAATGATCCTCCTCCTCACGGATTGCTCCTGGTGTGGTAGGAGGTTGAGTAGTCTCCATCAACGGTAAATGAGATCGCAAAGCTTCATGCTCTGTCTATGCAATATCTCCTCTGGGCTCTACGGCCTCATTTCTCTGGTCAACCTCTTTCCTCTGCTCGATCTCCTCCCTCTGTTCTGGACTAGGAGTTTTATGCCCAGACTCAGAAACAGGAGTGGAGATGGCATAGTAATTCCAGCGGCAGCATTCACCACCACTGAAGACAAGAGTTGCCTTAGAAGAGAGACAGTTCTCTTTCTTCTTCTGTGGGCCAGCTTCTTCTTTCTATGCAGAGGTCTCTCAGGACTCTCTATATTTACAATCTCGGCCTGTTTTTGAATAGAGGTCGGCGTGGCTGCTTCTTCTTGGGTTGACTCAGCTAATTGTCGGGATTGTGATCTAGTGGTAACTTTCTCTGAAGAATGTTCCAAGATCAATTTCTTCTTCGCAACTGGAGAAGAAGGTTCTTCTCTCCTTCTCCTCTTCTCCTTGGCCGTAGATTTGGCAACTTTCAGAGAAATTCTTAATGGTTGGTTAACTTCCTCCGGGACCATCAATTAGATACCCATTTTTTTGTAGGAAAGTTATTGCGTTACCTACATGAAACTGGTCGTAACCAAATTGACGAGCAAAGCGACTTGGCAAATATGGTTCAAGATAGCACTCTTCTTCAAATCTGTACACCAAATGCGATGGTCTGATCATCTTCAACCAGTCAAAAGCTGATCGACCTATTGGTTGCCTCCCAAGGTCCATCAGATTCGATGCCATAAATTCGTAACCAGGTGGAGGAGCAAAGCAATAAAAATTCCATCCTTTGACAAGATTTAGGGTACGTCTGCAGTCCCTCAGACTAGTGTAGATCCACTTGCTCTGTGAGAATCTGCGCAGAAAACTGCCACTAACTGCTCCCATGGCAGGGTTCATCAATAATGGATGGTGTAAGAGCAACCATCCGAATAAATAAGTGTAAGGCAACTCCAGTCTAGGGAAGTTCTCCTTATCACCCTTACACTTGAGCATGGAATCAATATACAGACGAAGACCCGCATTTATTCTATAAGTCATCGCTGATAGTAAATCCATCCGGTAGCCGAAGACTAACCGGATGGCAGCAAAAAGAACACCGCGGTAGAAGCGGTCCACGACGCTTGCCCCAGGCACGACGAATCTTCGGAGCCAGTATATCAAAAATCCTGCCAGCTGGGCTTCTTTAGACATGGACCTGTAGCCCATTCTGATAAAGCTTTCAATAAAATCTCCAGCCTTGAGTGGAGGGTATTGGTGCTCATCATTAACTCTGATGTCCATTCTCTTATTCTCTTCCATTAAACTGATCACTTCGCTGTTGCTGAGGGGTTGGAAGAAATCCGGGTTGCATGAGTCATGATCTTTGGTCTTTTTCTCAATGATACGATTAAGAAAAAGATAAGTTAACCATTTTGATGAATAGCATGTACCGGAAGAGCCGCTTTTGTAGTATAAAGAGCATATGTTATAATGGCATAGTAGTTCGTCAAAGACTGCCACCATCTTTGAATTTTCTTAACGTAGTCTATCTAACTCGTCGTTGGTTGGGATGTACTCCTCGTAAGGGAAATCTCCCATTGGTAAGCACGAGATGTACTTCATCTCGTGGAGGGCCAATCCCATCTCCCCGCATGGCGTCATAAATGTCCCTGTCCTGTAATTGTACCTCTCTGTCAGAGCCAGAAATAGATGAGGGTTTGGGAGGAATCCATACACGGTAGCGTGTACCGTATTATAATGCTCGATCTCTTTGAGTTTCTCTTCAAACTGGACTAATATCCAGTTGGCGATACAGCTCCATCTTTTGATGTCTGGGTTCACCAGACCGGTCAGTCGGATGTCCAGATCCGGATATCTGTCCTCAGCCTTCGCATACTCATTCACAAAGATTGGAGTCCTCACTGGCAGCAATAAAGAAGAGTTCTCTGAAGGGATGCACCCTGGCTTCAACCCTCTGAGTAAAGTACTGTGTCGCTCAGAAGAGCTATAGAATATGTCTTTATTGTTCGGGCCTTTCTTGACACAAATCTTTCCTGTCCGTGCATGTTGAAGAGGAGTAATGTCCCAGTCCATTCTCCTGGGATGGCTTGCATGAGCATATCATACTAGAGGGAGGCATCTAGCAATGTCTGGTAACAAGATCAGTTTCTCTTTCCTTTGGAAAGTTCTCTGCTCAACACGGGGTCTTGGCTGAGAACTTTTGTCAATGGCTTCACCAAATAGGAACATAGGTTTCTTGTGGGTGATGGCGTCAGCAGACTGCAAAGGCTGCCCATTCATCAGACTTAGCAAAGTCTCGTTGTCCTGTGCTATCAAGATAGCTTGGCGAGAGGATGGAAGGGCATATTGTGGAAAGAGCACATGGGACAAGTCCTCTTTAAATTCTGATTCTGCAAGACTCCCTACGAAGGTTTCATACTCAGGGTCATCTTTGGTATCAACTGCATCAAACAGATAAAAACAAAATTTAGTACCAGTCAAGTCAGAAGATTCTGTCATCAGATTGCGCAAACATCAGATTGCGCAAGAATCAGATTACGCTGACAAAGCTTGTGCAAGCATCAGATTATGCTGACAAGGCTGGCACAAAGTAACATTTTGTGCTGATAATCTTGTGCAAATCAGCCGATTGTGCTGGCTTTTGCCAGCGCAATTCAACCGATTGCGCGAGAAGATATTCTTCATAAAAATAAAGAATATTGGGTACGTGCAACCTAAGCCCTAAAAAGGGGTAGCGCAGTATGACCAAATCTCTAAAAAGAGATAGGGTTCAAGGTTCAGTTATGTCGAAAAACCCTAAAAAGGATTTTCGATCGGGTTATCTACCTCGCACAGCAGGGTGCACAGCTTCGTGACGGAAAGGACGTGGCGCAACCTGAGTTGAAGACTCGGTGGGGCCTTGCCCTTGTCGGCGGCAGAGGAACTCTTGGGGGCCATGGAGATCGACGGGAAGAAGGAGAGGAATCAAGAAGTTTTCTCTTTTGAAAGTTCGAAAGCAAGTAAAAAATGACAGTGAGAGAACAGAGAACTATTTATAGTTTTTTCAAAGGGTAACGACCACCTCAGATTGTGCTGAATAAATAGGGTTTATCCCTCCGATTGTGCAGACAGCTCATCATATGCGCAACTTGATTAAAATTTAAAATTCAAAGTATTTCAAAACTTTGAATAAAATTCAACTTTCGAAAACTTTCAAGGGGGTCTTGTAGGTCCTAAAAAATCAAGTTGCACCCATCAACAAAGTCATGAAAATCAAGAAATACATCTTTCAAATGAACTGCGCAGAAGTCAGATTGCGCACCATCCAGATTGCGCAGACTGGACTGCACACATTCTCAAGCGCATAAGCTGACGTGGCAAATTTCATCATTATCTGACAGAATCAGATCTTCTAACAACTGACAGCACGGTGAACGAGGAGACTATTCGTTTATTGTGCAGCACGGCGCTCGAGGACACCTGTACATGTAGCGCAATCGGCTAGGCACTCTGTTGTGCAGTCCAACCTCGTGCAATCTGAAGTCAGCGCAATTCAGGTGGCGCACTTCATCATGACAACTGACAAATGTACACGTGGCATTCATGCCATCAATAGCTCACTACGTGGCAACCGTCTGCACACGATCATGCACATTTCAATCAAATGATGCCATATGTCCAAGATAGTTAGCCCACGATCAGACAACTGCAGCGCAGTCTGATGCTGCACAATCCAATCCATGCGTAATTCAACTTGCGCCATTCAGAATAACTAAAAGTTAGTAATTTCTAGAACTCTATAAATAGAGTTTCAAGTCTTCATTCAAGGGGATCAGACATAAAGTTCAGAAATATCAGAGAGTTCAGGAGTTCTTGCCCAAGTGCTGCTACATTCTTCCGAGGCTTTTGCCATCAACTTCTGAGGCTATCGTCTTCAAAGTTCACATTGTCCAAGGGATAAAGCAATCGTCATCTAGATTGGATTCCTACAGTTGTACTTTCCCAGAATTCTTGTAATCTCTTTACAAAGTTTGTTGAAATAAAGTTCATACTTTTGTTTTTGCAAACAAATTTCCTTTTACCCCTAAAATTCAGATACAAGCCCATATTTCAGTATTTCCAGTTTTTCCCAGTTTTAAATAATCGAATTTGAATTAACTTTTTAGCCCATTTGATTGTTGTTAATCCCTGTTTAAGTCCCTAATATAGTCCTCCTATATGAATTCTACTTGTGGGTCGATTTTGAGGTGTTTTGGCTTTGAATTGGATTCGAATGGGGGCTTGAATGTATTTTTCTGAGAATTGTTTGAATGCTAAATGAATTGGCTTCCTTTCCTATTTTTTTTCTGAACTGAGAAATGAAATTGGTTTCCTTTTCTTTCCCTTCCTCTGTCCAAACTGAACTGATTTAGATGTGAAGTCTCATATTTCTTTGAGTTGTTGTTTTGGAGTGATATTTGGGGCTGAAAACATGGAATAGGAATTTGGTTCCTTTCTTTCTTCACTAACTAACTGATTTTTTCCAAATGTACACTGTTCCTGTGCAGCCATATCACTCACTCTCACACCACAATGTCCTCACAGCATATCACTCACTGTTCATGTACACACACACTTCACTGTTCACTCTTACACCCTTTCACTCTCTTTCTATCCTTCTCTCACACACTTGACACATCCTCACTACACTCATGCAAGTAACACAAACACACATACACACTTTCCTCTCTCTCACTTCACTGTTTTACAAATTCTGCCACACACACACACACATGCACACACCCTTGGTGTTTCCCTCTCTCACTCACATTCTTCTCTCATACATACCCTCTCTATATATATCCTATTTTCCTATGTAAATGTATGTAAATATGTAATGTTTATATATAATATAATGTGTGTATATATATATATAGCCTGTGTAATATTTGGGTATCTAGTATAGATACCTACAATAGGTGTATAGTTTATACAAGTATATATATATATGTCTCATATATATATACATCTTGTGTATTTACTATATATATGTATTATATATAAATACATGTGTTATGTATTAGGTTATGTAAAAATATCAAGAGTGTATTATTAGATATAGAATTTGATATGGTGTATGTGTTATGGGTTGGCCTATAGGTATGATATAGCCTATGGCCTGTGTGTGTCTGTTTGACTAATGAGCCTAGATTGGGCTTGTATAGCCTTATTAGACCTAGAATAGACTTGCTAGACTAGTGTGGACTTGTTTGACCTAGTTTGACCATAGTTGACCTAGTTTGACTTCTAGGGTTGACTAGAGTTGACCAAGAGTTGACTTTGGCCTGGTTTGACCTAGATTCATGTAGAATGCATTGTAGTATTTCATTTTACCATTCTGGACTTGTTGTGACTTGTGCTGTTCTGAATAGGAGCCAGACACCCATTCTCGGACAGTACTTTTTAGTTGGACACTCAGATACCAGGCGAGTATATTCTCTGATTATTTCATATCCTGTTAGAATTATTTTCCTACTTTAGATTACTTTACTTGATGATGTCACGTTGGTAACACGGATTAGTACTATATGGATCCATTCTTGAGATGTTATCCCCTTAGGGAGCATCGTATACTACATGTTCTGTGCGTTTCACTTACATGGTGTATCTTTATGCTTCACGATTCTTCGATCACTTGTGACATGTACTCTCATGATCACATAGTCTTTCCAGAATCATCCTATTTATGGGTATTCCTAAAATCACCCATTTATAGGCTATCTATATATCACCCCTTGTGGGCCTTTGCATGGAATCATAACATAACCTGGCTGGATCCTTGTGTATTGATTGGGGGTACGGGGGAGTAGAAGTAAACATGTGAATAATATCCAAGTAGTATAGTTCCCAGAATCACTCCATAGTATAGTTCCCAGAATCTCCTATGTCATTCACATGTTTATATTGTACTCTGACTCACTAGCCACAGTTAGCTCTTTATTTACAGTATATATATTTCCATTACAGTTTCCTCTGTTTACATTCCATGCTTCTTTCAGTTTCCTGTATCTTACTCTACTGCATGTCTATATTTTCTAACCTGCTATGAACTGTTGAGATGTATTGTGGTCGCTCTTGTCCTGACTGGACCTGTTGAAAATATTACAGAGGACGAGGAGGAGGCTGGTGTGGATACCTATTATGGTGCTACTTTAGATGAGTGCCTGGACCTGGATCAGCAGCAGGTCCCACTAGCTGTGGATGACACACCCTTAGACTAGGATGTTTTTATTTGCAGTGTTCTATGGATGATTGTACTTATTGATACTTGGGATCTAGGATTATGTATTTATCTTAGACACTTAGACTCTCTGATGTACTTGGGATTTCCCTTTCATTTCAACAGTTTTATTTATCTATCTATCTGCTATCTTATCATCTGCCTTAGTTGTGATTGAGTTTACTTTCTGCTATGTTACCCCCATTCGGGGAGTATAAACTGTTTAAGCTTTATATTGTTAGATGTTGTGACCTAGGACAACGTTCTACCACCGACACTGCGACGTAGGCTGGACGTACCCACTTCTCATGCCCTTACTCTAGGGTACGGGTCGTGACAGCATTGAGAGGAGATTGTACCCCCAGGCTAGTATTGGCAGGTGCAGATGATGCCACGTGTTCATGAGTTGGAATTGGATTCGCAACCAATGGAACAGTATGTTGTGCTACGATCACGGTATGCATACTTATAACCATTTCAGCCATGGTTTTTAAGTTGGCCTCTAAAGCAGTAATATGTTGCTCTTGACTGGCGGAGCTGGAAGCTTCTTGTTCTTTATTAGTGACGTAGGCAATCACTTCTCTAGCCAGCGATGATAAACTAGTGGATAAGATAGTCCGATCAGAGTCCTCGCTATCGACATCAAAGTCATGCACAAACTACCCCCAAGATGAGGAGTGGGAAGATTCCTTTGATCGATTATATCTCCAAGATAAGGAGTGGGAAGATTCTTTTGACCGAGGAAGTCTCGGCCTCTTGATCTTGTGTTTTGGTAAACTCCTTCGCCGGAGTCACGAATTCGATCAAGGTACTGCTGACTAGGATTACGGGATGCATTATGTCTTAGACGTTTTCCACCCCCAGTACTGCGGGACATCATGTTGACCGAAGCATACATCAGTTCATCTTCGTCCACCACATTCATTTCAAGAGTCCAAGCATAATTCAAGCGGTCAAAGACAAACCGTTTTGATGATTGACAACAACATTTGATTACTATCTCATGGTGCCGATTATAGTGATGCTCCTGATATGGAGCTATAATTGTATGAGATGATCCTGTAATCTTTTGCTTTTGTACAAGAAGATTGCGAAGATCGATTACAGTGACAGGGTAAGGAGAAGTCGAAGGAACATATTCTTTGATTATGTTAGGAACATGGCTCATGTTCCTGAGATGCTGTGTCCCCTGTGTGTACAGAGAAGTGCTAAGTTCATTGGCATAGGTGAGAGGATTCTTGATCTTAGAAGTCTTCACTGTACACAATTTGGTAGGTGGCACAGATTGTGCCTGATGCATCATATGACTTGAAGAAGTTGGTACTGGTCTGTGTTGGTTAAGGTAAGTGTGCATGTCAGAATTATATGGCATTTTCTTGTCTGTCTGAGAAACCATCAGTTTTCCCTGTTTTAACCTTGATATGTGCAAGGTAGGGAGATCCTGGCTTTGGCTTGATTGGCGCTGGCCAGCTTGATGAGGAGTGGGCAAGATGTCCTCTTGTTCTGCATACACTGTTCTAGCGCATTTGGCGCAACGTAGATAGCAGCAGGAAGTAGGCTTCGAGTAGAGTCTATTTTCTAGACATCGATTTGATTGTCTCTTCCAAGAGAAGTAGAGTTTCTACTCTGAAGTATTCTTGTAGTAATTAGCACAAAGGCACAACCAGATGCATTTTCAACCAAGTCCAGGACCGGGGAAGAATAAAGAGAGGCCATATGGCACTTCCTTTTGTTCTGTGCAGGGGCAGTGATAGGTAAATTCTCTACCAAGTTTTGAACTGGGGAGGAATGGAGAGTAGCCACAGGGCACTTTTCTTTGTTTGTCGCCGAGACAGTGGTTGGCGCATGTTGGGAGGAATGAGAGATAGCCATATGGTGTTGTCCCTTGATTGGCACAGAGGCAGTGGTTGGCGCATCCTCCACAAAGTTCAGAACTGGTGAAGAATAGGGAATGGCCGCAGAGCACTTCCTCTTGCTTTACGCAGGAGCTGTGATTGGCACACTGGAGGACTTTGGAGTCCAAATGGCGCGAGCCTTCCTATCTTTAGAGATAACAACAGTAGATGAGCGCTTGGCACGCCAAGCGCCAATCATGGCTTCGTAGGCAGTTTGGTCGACTTTTACGACCAAAGTCTTCTACGTCGTACCGACCGACACAACATCGCATTGAGTTGTCACTTTCTCGTCAGAGGAGAAAGTCGTTTACAGCAGAGTCGCCATTTTGTTTGCAAAAATAAAAGTTTAAATGCAAACTAAGAAAAAGAAAAGTATAAGAGTATAATTTAATTCTCGGGAAGTACAACTATATGAATCTGATCAGAAGACGATCACTTTATTCCTTGGATGATACGATGTCGAAAAAAAAGCCTTTGGAGAGTGCTGCAGCAATTTGCTCAGGAGATTATGATCATTAGTGATGCTTGAGAAGTGATTTAAAACTATACTTATAGAGTTTTGAGATAACTGTCAGACAGTTACCCTGATTGGCGCACACTCGCAATTGGCGCACCATCATCCATTTGTGCGAACGGTTGGCTTAGCTGCTTGGGACACATGGCATTCTATGAGAGAGTACTTGGTTATAGGCAGTATCACATATACGTTCTTTGAGATTAGTAGCATGCGCACACGTCATCTAATTGTTTATGAATGATAATTGATCAAGTGGTGCCAACTGATGAATCGTGCATACTGTAGATGAGTGCCATATGTGAGCAAGCGCTATGTGTGTTGTTGATTACTTTGCGCCAATACTTCATGGTGCACAGTAAACGACAAGGGTCGTAATGATAACTCTGACCATGCTTTTCGAGCGGTGAGCGCTCAAGATTTGATGAGATTTTCCTCGACTAACGTACTGTCAGTCATAATGACAGTCTTTTAGTTTCTCCATGAAAATTGCCATATGGCGGCTAGTGCCATGTGAAGTTGAGCGCCATCTGAAAGGGTGCGCCATCTGATCTCCAGCGCTATCTGCTAGATATAATCTGGCGCTATCTGTAAATGGCGTATAGTACTGTTTCGATAAGTGTTAAACTTCTACAGTAGGCAACCAGGAATTCGATGGACTGTCATTGGGGCTAGCTATCTGCATTGACCGACCCATCATATTCCTAGCTATGTCTCCGATGGCTAGTTAATGCCAGTGATCTTTCGTATAGATATGTTGGCATGGTGAGCGGCTATCCGCATGTACGATGTCTCTCAAATCAAAGGAAGTGTAAACACGACACAAACTGCGTCAAGAAAAAGTATGCACGGTTGTAATACCAGTATGAAGCCTAAGTTTTGGCTATAGCAAAGACACGTGCTTAGGCACGGGATGTGTTGTCCAGCATAAAGTCATAGGCATAGAGTTGTATAAGTCAGATTTGAGCCATTTCAAGTTAAGTCAAGAAGGGCCATAAGGCAAGTTTGGTTTAGAAATGTTAAGTTGTGAGGCACGGCCTCTATGTTGAAGCACATACCAAGTTTATGGCATGACAATGTCATTGTGTCTTGAACTATGGCACAAAAGGCAAAGCAGGAGTTGGTACTTTGATGTTGCAAACACAAAAATGGTTTAGAGGTACAATGATAAGTAGGTTATCGATACGAGGCACGGTGATGGTCTAGAGACACAAAATAGGTCAGGCGTCTGTGTTCTAAAATTGATCCTAAGGCAAGAATAGAAAGACAATCATAAAGGGCTTATATTGTACAAATTAAATGAACGTGTTGTTTTTGGTATGGGTGGACGAGGAGCTCACATCACCAGTATAGTTGAGTACTGAAACCCACACAGTTTTCATGTGCAGGCACAGGTAGAAGCTCGTTGGCGTGTAGCTCGCTTGGATGCGTCGAGGTACGGAGTTCCTTAGCATTTCGAGGCGAGGCAGCCGCATGGAGTCTGGACTTATACGGAACATAATGTATGGACATCGCTTTCTGAAGCATCCGCTGGCTTGTCAAGCTTTGTATTGAGAAATGAGAGAGAGCAGAGTGACTTGTAACTTGAAAGAAGAGTGAGACTGAGTGATTGTAATCATGGCCTCGTGCTACTTTTGTAATCCTTGTTCAATATCAATAAAGAGCCTCTTTTGTTGACTTGTATTTTGGTTCGAACTTTCCGCTGGCTTATTCAATATTTCAGCTTCGGGACTTCTGTGCGATGCCCCCGTCGCATAGCCTATAATCAGCCATTATGGAATCTGCCTTGCGTGAGCGCAACCTAGGCTCACACGACATCACGCCTTAGCCAGGACGATCGGTCCTATGGGACCATGACGTGACATAATGGTATCAGAGCATGACTTTACGTCCTTGGACTTTGATTGAATTTTTTAACTCTGATTTTGGTTTCACAAACTTTGATATTGTTGTCTCGATTGATACATTGGCTCTCTCTCATTGTTCTACGGGATGTCCATACAATAAGTCTATATAATTTGTAAATCGTATGAGAATAGTTTTCGGTAAAAACAAAAGATGGTTCACGTAAAGCACGGTTGGCTAAGTTGGGCTGAGCATATACACCAAAATTTAAGTTGACCCTAACAAAGTCGTGTGCGAAATTCAAATCGTATCGAGATGTGAATGGGTTTGACTTGATTCATAGAATACAGGATGACTATCGATAGGGATGCCATCGAATGATACTATTATCAATACGATATAGGTAAATTGTGCTTGGATTTTGAGGAATGGTTCGAATGGAGATTCAAAATAATCGGTTGTAATTCGAAAATTGTTTCGATGATTTATCAAATGACTTCATCCCTGGGTGGTGTATGGGATAGCCTTGGGGATGTTGATGATTGAGGATGCGGGGTTCCAATGAGTCTATCAGCAAGCATCGTCGTATGCAAAGCCATAGATTGAGAATCATTAATTAAGTTATAATCTTGAAGTTTTTGACGAGTTGATTCGAGCGAACTAGAAACAACACGCATGGGATTGGGATTACGTAATTATGAAACACGGAAATGATTGAGTAGAAAAATTGAATCGAAGAAAAAGTTAAGGTGTGAAGACGAATGACTCAGTTGAGGAATCAATATGAATCGTATACGAAAAGTTAGCACGATGGGAAGATAGCGTGCATAAAAAAGTTTGATTTTGAAGTTACGATAGACGTTGCTTGATGATTTGAGTTAGCATAGCATAATGCGACTTGAAGAAAATATGTTGCTCGATGACTTAAGGTAGACGGATGAACAAACATGATTTTGGGTTTGAAAGAATTTGACCGTAAATGTCGAGGAGATTGTGGTATATCTAGTTCAGATAATAGCATCAGTTATACGACTCGGAGTTTGTTGTGAAGGAAGATCGTCAGGTTACATACATCATCGATGGTATTGAGGCGTATTAAAGATCGATGTGCGATAACTTGGGGGTACCCTAATTCGAAGAATGACGATCGTGTAAAATGTTATTGTTTCGATGGATGTTATGCTTAGGATTTTGATAGAAATGAATGTTTGGATGAAAGAAAAGTATCTTGATTGTTCGGTGATAACCACAATGTCGATGATCTTATCTTAAGCGGACGCAACTCTAGCCTCGCACATGTGTCACGTCGAATTTGGTGTGATCGTTTTGTATGAGCACTGACATGGTGATTCATGTCCAGTGGAAATGATCGAACTCGGGAGATCAGGGCATAGCAATTTGGATTACTTCAACTTGTGGTTTGATGCGAAGGTGAATTCGATGATTAGTCGGACTTGTGATTGACGATTAAATAAATTTAAAGATTGAGTAGATCCAATCTGCATATCGAGAATGAATTAGTCTAGACTCAAAGCAAGAGTTACGTCCTGATGAGGTGATTATCCTGCGGGAGCGTTAGCATGGTGATTTCATGTCCACCGTTGATAATCAGACTTGCGTGAGATTGGGGCATGACATATTGCTATGCTGGACGACCTCGTGATCGAATACGTAAATTATGGTAAACAACTTTTGGAATATGGAATGAGAATTATGGTTTAGTGACTATTCGTCTCATGGTGTACTTGACTTGGATATGATGGATATGTGGATTATATCAACCATGTTTAAAGAGATAGACTATACGAATTGCTACTTTGGACGTGCGATAACGATATGCCGATAATTTGGGTTGAGCGAACTTACCGGAAGGATGAATTTACTGAATGACTCGGACCCCTGGATTGAACTCTGAGAATAAGAATAGGAGAAATCTATGCTCAAAGTTTAGAAATCGGAGTGATGCAAGCTTGGGTAGAAAGTCCCGTACTAACAACTTTTGTATGACCTTAGGATTAGGGTCAGTGTTGATATTATTGTTTGGGAACTGTGATTCCAATACTGACAGTTGACTTTAGCCTTGAGAGATGGCCTAGCGGTTAGGCAAGACGTCCATGTTTCGAGAGGTGACATCGGTATGATTGATCTTGAGGATTTATAGGATTTTTGATTGGTATTGGTAGATAGAATGATTCAAGTATATGGAAACACCACTCATGAGGCTTCGCTGAATGCATATGTTTCAGAGATGCCTGAATATGTACACGATCCGACTCGAGTGGAAATGACGGATTTGCTATCACGAGGCTTGGTTAAAATGTATGTATTTTGGGGAAGCCTAAAATATGTGCACGATCGAACTAAGTGATACCTTGAATTCATGTAGGACTAAAGGAATGGGAAGGTATCGAGGATTTTGAAATCGTGTGTTTCTTTCAAAGAAAATATTGATGGTAGTGCGATCGTTGGATTCGATTGAAAGTGAATGTTGATTGATCGGGTGATTTGCCCTAGAACTAAGATGTCCATATGTACGACGAGTATGTAGCTCCCCTTCCCAAAAAATTTAAAATATTTTATTATTATTTATTTTATTTAAATGGTGATTTTTTAGATTTTATAAATAATTAATTAGTTAATTATTACGGTAGATGATTTTAGTCATGATTAGGAATTGGAGTACAAGACAACTAGGAATCATGGCACAGATAGCATAGTCGTTTGCCTTGACTAGTGTATTAGCCATACCAGGGAAGACCCAGCCATAAGTATGTCCTAACTAGGTAAACTAGGCCAAGTTGCGACTTAACCTCTAAAGACATTTTTATTATTTATTAATTATATTATTGACTTGTAGGAGACCCGGTTGTGCTAATTTAGTCCGAACTGGACCCGAACCAAATTCAAGCCCATGTGGACATATAGAAAGACCAAAGATGGCCATGTAGACATTTTTATGTGTGTACAAATATTTTTTATTTATTTTTAGGACTTGACAAAAATTTTCTAAATATTTAATAGTTTATTATTAATATTTAAATGGTGTTTTAGAATATTTGTACAAATATTTGCTAAAGAAACTCTTATTGGTCACTTTAGTTAGTTATTGTTGTTATTATTATTATTATTATTATTATTATTATATTGTTATTATTATATTATCCTTAAATAATATTGTTTGTAATCATTTATTCTGATAAATCATTATCAAATAAATTATACATACATATATATGTGCATATTTTTATAAACTATGTACAAGGATAATATTGATATTTTATTTAAGACTTATGGAAATTATTTTATATAGAGCATATATGGATACATATAGTTAGTTAGAGAGAGAGAGAGAGAGAGAGAGAGCCATATATATATGTGTGTGTAAAATGGTAATATATATATAAAAAGATTAAACTATATATATATATATATATATATATATATATATATATATATATATATATATATAAACTAGATATATATTTGTATATATGTGTATAAATATATATATATAAAGAAAGAAAACAAATAAAAACAAAAACCAAAAACTAAATACCCAACAACCCGAGCCCACCCGAACAGGCCCGATCCCACCCGAGCAAAACAATTCCTTTCCGCGCAGTACTAACCCTTGGAACCCGAGACTGATTGTAAGAGGGATTGAGAGAGATCGAGAGGAAAACTCAAAAACCCTAACTCCTATGACGCTACATCCACAACCACACGCGCCACCCTCCTCGGTGCCTGTGCGACCTTTCCAGCAGTCGCGCGAGCGCCGAAATCGGCCGTGCGGCGCACCACAAACTCGCAGCGCAGCAGCAGCGACACCGTGCGGGGCTAACTTCACAGCGATTTCACGTCTAAATCAAGCAATCATTTTACGATCTTCCTCCTCTGGTACGAAGCCAATATATACGTCTTTAAATTCCTTTAACTGCTTTACATGTAGATACCCTAGATTGTTCGAGAAATCGACGCCAAAAGTAGCGAATAACTGTTCGAAAACAGGACAGTTTCGTAGTCCAACACCCTATATTGGAAGGCCGATTTCGGTTGAGCAACTAAAGAATCTAATAAAACATATTTGAAGACAACTATAGGACATTAAAGCGCTGTTTACGGATTTTGATTTCATCCATTATGCATCAAGATAAACCTCTTTGAAAATTTAGAAAAAGCTATTTTAAAAATATTAAAAATATTGAAAATTCCCTCGATACGACGTGTATCCCGCCAATTCAGGCGACGTGGTCGCAAATCGAAAGCATCAAAAGGTGCGTATCGGCTTCGTGGATGTGTGGGCATTGACGGAATTCAAATTGGTTGCGTGTGCGCGACGAATTTGATGCGTATCAGTCGAAATTCACTGTATCGGCCTCTGTACAAATTTTCTAATTACTTTGTGCACGCTCGTCAGATCGAAACAAAACTTGTGCCAACGGGACCGTATCGTTTTTCTAGTCCTATATGCCAAGTTTGGTTCGATTTTGAGACAGTTGATCGGATCGCCGTTTTGTAGGCCCCACGGTCCGACTCAATAGGCAATTTTGTGCACGGCCCGCTGGAATCCAACTTTGGACATACGGTTGGGTTCGTATCGAAAAACCGGACCTGTTGACATAAAGTTTGATGACTTTAGAGACCATAGACTTTGGCACACTTTTCGGTGCAAAGCGGGTCCAATGGCGGACACCATTTTGACCCAAAATTACCGTTTTGCCTCTGTATCCAGAATTGGACTTAAGGACAGGCAATTCTAGATAATTTGACTATTCTAAAAATTTTGGTAATATTTATTTCAGCATCCGAAGACTTCTGTATGTGTTGACTGTTGTGACTCACTGAGTGGTATAGTATTATCGGTTTCACCAGCACATGACCACAGACGAGTACACCTCTGATAGATTTCGTATTTGATTATCTCTATACTTCTTGTATTTAATATTGTTTTACATTGATATCATGTTGACTCATGACACGCTTGTCACACGAGATGGTAGTTATGGATTCTTGCATGTTGTTCGGGACCAATATATTTTCGTGTTCGTGACCTGTTTGGATCCATGAGTACTGGTCGGGCGGGGAAATACTCTAGACATGTAAATAAACCCAAAATTATACTTACCTAATAGCAGCCGCACACTTCACGTACGGATGCCAGATCTTATTCTTACCTAATAGCAGTCGCACATTTCATGTGCGGGGTGCCTGATTTAGCCTTAGCCGTTTACATGTCGAAGTATTATTTTAACTCACTAGATAGGTACAGTGTCTGGTTCTACAGTATATATTGCTGGCTATAGGTCTTCTATGTTTTTACTACTTACTTGCCTTGTTCACCATGCTCAGTTTCTGTCATGATTCTACACTTATATTTTCGTCGTGTATTTCATTATTATTTACAGATTTATAGATTTGGTCATTCATTGAATTTGTTGTGAGATTTTACTCGTTCCATTCCTGACTGAAAACCAATATTTTTCAGGTTTAGCCGCGATAACTCTTAGCACTGGGAAGGCATGGGTATGCTGAGGTCAACCTAGATAGTGAAACTAGCTGTCTTTACTATTTTGTGAGACATTTTATTTTCTTTCAAATATAAATGTTATAAATGTTGCAATAAATTTAGAAATGTGAATGAGAAATAAAGTTTATTTTGAGCATTTATTTCTTGCGGGCTTGACAGCGTTCTACCGCAGACTCTGCGGCGTAGGCTGGCTTGGACACATCTCGTATCCGAAAAAGCGGGTACGGGTCGTGACAGAGTATAACTTGACCAAGTTGAGGTATCGTTGCTCAAGGTGAAAAATAGCTAAGGCGTGGGCGTGGCTCGGATTAAAAAAAAATACATAGGCAGAGTGTCTGCGAAAACCATTGGATGTTGAATCAAGTGATGAGTTGATGAGTATGTACTCAATAAGTTTCGAGGATGAAACTTTTTCTGAGTGGTGTATAATGTAATGCCTCGTCCCGCTCAGTTCAATCGGAGGAATCAAAACACCAACGACGTTTGGACTTAGCCATGCAACGACTTGCTCGAAGTCCCGCTCGGTCGAGGGGACTCCTCGTTCAGGTGGGCAGCTTTGGTGAACTTGCCTCAGCTTAGCCTTCACACTAATAAAATGAAAGTTTTCAAATGCACAAGTAGGCTTGATAATAAAAGAGGCGAATCCACACAGCTAAGGGATTAATCCCAAGTTGGGTCAGACTGAGTTAGAATATTAAAAAGGTTCCACAATCGGCTTAGAATCGTGTACGGCGTGCTTTCAAAAGAACACCCGGTCCTTCGTCCCGTGGCTTGGGAGAAAGAAAGTTGGTCTATGTTGCCAAAAGGTTATGGACTTAGCATAGCTATAGGCGTCACACAATATAAATTCTTGCTAAAGCATGCATGGTCCCACTGTCCAATGCTTGACAAAGCATGCACTATCCCAATGTCCAATGCTTGGCATAGCAAAGTGTCCCATAAGTCTTAATGCATGTTTCTATGGTGCAAGGCTTGACATAGTCTTTGCTCGTCCCACGGGTTAAGTTGTTGCACGATTGAGTTAGGAAAAGTTATGTTAGGCAATCGAAGTCATTCTAAGCACTGTCCCACATTTTCTGCAGTTGTTATAGCCACATAGTCCCACGATTTCAAGGCTCGTCATATAAAGTATGACTTGGGTGGTAGCGTCGCATAGAACATAAGTTGGTTTAAGGCTGTAACGCCCCAGTCCCAAAATAGAAGGACTAGAAACGTATCATGCTAGCTGTAAACATACGAGTAAATGAAAGGCTCGTATGTATACGTAAGCTATAAAATGTAGAAAGCCAAGACACTAATCTCATCCACAAAGATAAATAATAATATAAAAGCAACTTTGAGTTTGTCATATATACAATCATTGGGCGGAGACAAATCTACTACCAACCAATTTAAATATGGAAAAATATACAAAGAAAGAATTGGTCAAACGAGAGCAAGTGACGAGTCCAAGAGCAATCATCACGACGGAATAGAGCGCAAGTCATGGCCTTAGCTAGAGCACCTGCAGGAAGTCACAAAACACACCTGGAGAAATCACCAGGTCCTCAGAGGGACGTAACAAAATACAGAAAGAACATGTCATTTATACTACATAAGTAAACACTATAAATCTATAACACAAATGGGTACCTAACCATCTATGTGATATGCACTTTGAGGACAACGTTCTACGCAGGGGCTGTACGGATTCACACAAGCAAGTAATAAAGAGTGGCCAACAAGTAGCGCTTATCCGAGACACTATCGGCCGGGTAACACGTAGCGCTCATCCGAGACACTATCTCCCAAATGTGTGTAAAAGTAAATGTAGTCCCTACGCTAGTAGCTGTCCCCTCCCTCCAATGATACTATACATGTGTCGTAACCATGACACACAAACACGTGTCGTTTTCACCACACTGTTTTATAATAGATAACTTTCAAGTCTTCTAACATGCATCTATTGACAGTTATTCCTACGCATGCCCGTGGGTGATCAGTCAACACGCAAGTGACCACTACATGATACTCACAACTCACACACAACTCGTGATACAATCGTGACAAAGTTAATAACATGCACACTATCGATGAAAGTCTTTTAACTCTAGGTCCACAAGTAAGAAGAAAAATAAATAACTGGAAATAAAAGTGTGGAAAATAATAAGTTACAACTAAATGCAAGCAGTAATTATGACAAGGTATCTTGCCTGGTGTGTCGCCTGATGTGGTGCAATGATCCAACAAGTCCTGTTCTGTCTAAGGGCCGAGGTCGATGTGCAAGGGTCCAAAATTCCCAAGGAAATAGGAACGATGATCAGTTACAAGCAAGATAAGATAATTGAGGGAATTTATGCAAAGAATTACATATACTATTTTTGAAGAATACATATAAACTTGAAACCATATTTGTTAGTAAAGATAATTTTGGCAACTATTTGAAATATAATCGATTTAGGCTAAACTATAGATTTACCAAAGATAGGATTTCTAGTCTGTATTTTAATAGTAAAAATAATTTAGATAATTATTTAAAATACTAGAAATCTTTTATAATTTTGAACTACCCTTATTATTAGCTTATATATATATATATGTATATATATATATATATATATATATATATATATATATATATATATATATATATATATATATATATATATAAAATCTATATATATATATATATATTTATTTATTTGAGGATAAAAAATGGTTTTGGACTGAAATTATTCATTTGTCAAAATAAAGTCTTGAGGTAGAAACTATTCTCTGAAATTAGCTAAAAATTAATATAATAATATATTTCTGACAATTCCCACAATAATACATACATTAAAAACACTATTTATATTATTATTAATAAATACTAATACCCATATCATAAGTATAGCAACAACAATAATAATTTTTTTAACAATAATAAGAATAATAATAATAAGAATAATAATAATAATGATAATAACAGTAAAAATAATACTAATAATAATAATACTAACAATAATAATAATATTAATATTAATAATAGATTATAAAGAGCTCTGCTCTTTAGGAAAGTGAGAGAGAGAGAGAGAGGAAACAAAAGGGTGGAGAAGAGATAACAGTGAGGGAGAGAGACGAGAGCCAGAGAGCGGGGAAGCTTACCTGCGATCGACGGAGGAAGTTCTCCGAAGAGGGCTTCGGTCCAGCGTTACACGCCGACGTCGCAATCGATGTGGCGGATCCCTACGAGGGAGGCGGGATGGCGCTGCCGAAGAAGGGGCTGGTGCGACCGGTGGCTTCAGGGAACGAGACGGATGTTCCCGCGCGCGTGCCGCTGGGGAGGTGCCGTGTCACGGCCGCGCATGTGGCGTGGGGGTGCCCACGGTCGGCACAGTTGCCTAGATGGCCGGAAAGACATAGGGGAGAGGGTTCGATGGTACGAGCGAGCAGCAGACGGCGCCGGATCTGCAGTGGCGAAGTCGGAGGAGGCGAGGCAGCTCCGACTATCGGCACGGTGGCTCAGTGAGGTGAGTTTAGGGTTAGGTTTCCCTTCTTATTTCTATTCTTTGATAGTGGTGGTTGTAGTTTTTGTGGCTGGGTTAGCCGGGGCGGTGGTGGTGGTGGTGTCTACTGGTGGCCGGGATATGGTGGCGGCAACGACGGCTGTGGTGTTTGAGGTTTTGCTGATGGCAACGATGATGGTTGTTCGGTGGAGATAGTTGTGGTCGGTATTGAAGGGAGTTGGAGAAGACAGTGGTGGCGGTGATGGCGACGGGGCGATGATGGCTGTCGGGATGCTGCCGACGGCGAGGGTGGTCGGTTGTGTGGAGGTTGGTGTCGACAGCAATGGCATGTGGATTTGGTCGTGGATGATGGTGGTGGTGGAAGTTACTGCCTCGGCCGGGGTGGTCGAAGGTTGCGGCTGAAGGAACGGGTTAGGGATAGAATTTGATTGTGTCGGGGGTGTGTCCGACACGAAGAATACATTGTATATATACTAATGGAATAAGAACGTGAAACACAGACACGATGGACCACATGTTTGGGTGGAAAATTTGGTGTTGTGGAGTTCATAGAAAAAGAGGGCAAGTACCTCTCCTTTTATAAGAGGTGGGAATCCCATTAGGATAAAGACTAGGATAGTTGAAACGCCCATAGGATAATTTCAAATTAATTTTCAAATTCACTTAAAATCGTTTAAAACCATCTTTGATTTAAAACTTATTCAAATGTAAGTCAATAAAATAATCTTTTCAAATATACTTTATCATAATTAATTCAATTTAAACCAAAACAATATTTTCAAATACTTTTTCAAATAATAAAATATTAATATTAAATAAATTTCGAAAATACAATTATTTTCATGAATTTGAAGTCGTGTATCTTGTATGTAAAAGATTATTTATGTAAAACATCATTTTTGAAATTATCAATTATATTTGTATAATAAAAGTAAATAGCCCTTTTTATATTAAATCAATGTAGTTTGTAAATCGAATCATAAAGATAATATAAGTAAATAAATAAAATATTTACCATATAAAATTTGAATTCCATAATAAAATATTTTTTTGTAAAAATATGTACCTCGCACATATTCGTACTCGACGAGCAAATACGAAAAATGCGAACTCGTACGCGACGTATAAATACGAAAAACATAATTACACCAAAATTAAAATCTGTAGTAAAAATTTAGGAGGTTTACATCCTACCCAACTGAAAAGAATTCCATCCTCGAAATTTAGGAATAGATAGGGTAGGCAGGGTGGAGGAGATAGAGTGAAAAAATCCAATCAAATTTTCGGTGAGATGACAAAGCATACAATGGAATAAATTTTGGAATAATCGAAAGAATTTAAATAACGAGGAAGAATTGAATTCATGGGTATAGTTAGAAGATATCTCATGACAATCCATCAATAACAGTTTTTGATCCATACTGTGTAACTCCCAATTAGGCAAAAGTTTTCTCCGTCCAACTTACGATCAATAACCCAAAATTTTAACTTTTATTTGATATCGTCATAATCATCAATCCCATTTTATATTCAACTTTTCATATATTTTATTAATCCTCTCATGGTTTATAACCATCATTCCTTAACATCTTTTTACCTCCAACAATCGCTCCACAAAAGTTTTTGAATTTCCACTATTTTTATATATCTAATCAAATATCGCAACGATAGAAATTTGATTAGTCAATACATGGATTCGGTAAAAAGAATTTCTTCTAACATATCTATATACCCTTTTTTTTCAAGCTAAATTTCGTCTTTCATAATCTCTTCGAAGGTTAAGATTCAATAAATATTCAGTCAATTTAGTCGTAGGTAAAATCATGAATTTATATCTCAAATCGTAAATTTTGAATAAGCTCAAACTTCAAATTCAATAATCTCTTCTGCTCTTCCTTCTACCTATTTTCCTTCAAGCTAGTTTCCTCTTCCGAAATTTCTTTCAAAAAAACATTTCTTCAGTTAATTTAGTCTAGAGTAAAACCGATCTCACTTTTATATTTACAATCATCACATAGTTAAATTCTGAATCATTAAAAGTTTTAGATATTATACCCTTCTTGAATTTTTCAAACACTCTATTTATCATCTCATAAAATAAAGAACCAATTTGTTGAACAAGAATCTATTCTCTTTTGATCATAGAATATACTCTGCCTTATAGGTTTTACCGCAAGATTTTACTTATGCATATTCAATCATCTTATTCAACTTTACCACTATTCTATCTTCTAGGATTTTCTACTCTAACCTCTTTCCAACCAAATGATGTCATGATCAATTCCATCTTCGAACAAGGAAATCATAAAATGAACACAATTGTATAAACCATGAAGGAATCAAGGTAAAATATGAGTGAAGCAATTTAATTGGAAAGAAGGAAAGTAAAAGTTTCTAGTATTGCATGGAGAGTAGAAGGGTGTTATGTGTAAGTAAATCAAGATAAGGCATGAAAATAAAATGACAAGGTTAAGCAATCAAGTTAACACACAAAGTTTGATGCATAATAAGGAATTAAGCAGGTTACAATCATATATCGGTTTGAAGGAATTGAGTCGAGGTCCATGGTCGATAAATATATTGGTATCACGGTAAAGGTTACAGTTTAGTCTCTTATGATCCAAAGTCATATCATGAAAATAGAATATAAGGGAAGTATTTTAGTGGCACGTGATATACCTACACGAAGGTGGGCTCGTCTAGGTCTTACATGTAAAATTTGTTGGAAGAAAAGTCTAGTGTTGTTCTCCAAATATCCAAGTCACGGTAAAGGACACAAAAGAATTTAAATAGAAAGTGGGAGTTCATGAGATAATGATTAACGTACAAAATCAATGACCAAGTTAAAGCATGACAAAAAGATAATTCAGATTCTAGTAGATCGAGGTAAAATAAGTTAGGAATACAGTATTTCTAGAGAGAAGGTAGTCTCGTAGATAAGGGTTTGGTCAAGGAAAAGATTCTAATCATTTCTAAGTTTCAAACAATTAGATGGTCATGATAAAAGATCTAGCTTTGAGGGAAGGTCGAGATATGGTCACATGGTTTAGTAGATGACTAGCTATGCTTGAGTATTTATGACTATCATGGCCATGGGTGACATGTCACTAATGTGGACTACTCTATCTCATTATGGCTATCTTGGTCGTCTACCATTATAAGTCTAACTTCTTGAACTTGAGCCTTTCGCCAAAAATCCTCAAAAAATAATCTACCAAAATTTTTATTCATTCTAAATCGTCCAACCACTACCAAAATAAGTCAAATCAGCGACGTATTTAGCGACTCCGTAAAATTTCGTCGTTAATGTTTGGGGAATTAGCGACGTTAATATAAGACGTCGCTGTTTGTCGCCAACAGCGACTAATAGCGACGTCTAGCGTCTACATTTTGTTAAATGGGGTAGTGCGTCGTAAGTTCGTCGGTACTCGTCGCTGATATAGCGACGTTTCGCGACGCATTTTAAGGTGCGTCGCTATTTATTATATATCAGCGACGTTTAGCGACGTCCGCAGCGAGGGTTTCTTTTTCGATCATTTTACAATTTCCCTCCCCAATTTTGGGCGCGCTCCTCCTCCGCGATGCTCCTCCGGCGATTTCCCTCCTCCTCCGCGGCGCTCCTCCGGCGATCTCCCTCCTCCGGCCTCCTCCTTCTCCTCCTCCTCCTTCCTCAGGTAGCTCCTCCTTCTCCTCCTCCTCCTTCCTCTGGTAGCTCCTCCCCAGTTTCTCCTCGTCTTCTAGCTCTCTCTCTCTCGCTTCTAGTTCGTGTCCACGAGAGCGTGGACACGAGACTGACAGTGGACTCGCTGCGGGGGACACGAGAGCGTGGATTCGCTTCTAGTTCGTGTGACACCTATTTTATTGGTTTGGACTCGTCGTGTCCCACTGTGTGGACACGAGATTCACAGTGTGACACCTATATACTGAAAAATCTCATTTTTTTGGGCATATCAACTGTCAATTTGATGTTTTGCTTGGATTCGAATTCTAATTTAGGGTTCGTGCCCTATTTACTGATATTGGAAGTTTTTTTGGGCATTTTCAGGGTTTTAAAATGATGAATAAATTGACTAATAATTATTATTGAGTCCTATAAAATTTCAGCTATGTCACGAAGGATGGATATACTAACCTGTGAATGAGTTTTCTCCTAAGTATTTTTGATAGTTGAGTATGATTTAGCTCACTGACATTACTGAAATATGGGATAATTAGACTTTCTGTTCAGTACCCTTTGACCTAATTAAGTTGACCTGAATACCATATTTTAAATCCTAAATCTAAGGCACGACATCGTGATCAGGACATAGTCCCTGCAGCCATTCGACTGGCGAGGCAGAAACTATGTAGCCGTAGATAAAGTTGACTGTCCTCCGACCCTCATCCCTCGGCAATGATGATACGACAACCTATCACTATATCTTATATATATAGTAGTAGATGACGTCTTAGTATTATATTATGTGAGTTTATCTTGATTCTGTTACATTCTTCAGATACTACATACGATAAGAACATATACTACACCATATGTACAGAACATAGATGATTCACACTAATGTATGCTAGAATGAATTTTAGGGTTGTGTTCTGAGCCATCCGTTCTGCTACTTGGCAAAAAATTGAATTTATTGTACTTTATCTACTTTCGAAAATGTACTCAAATTACATGATGGTTCCTTTAGTTAGCTTGCTTATGTTACAATTATATTAGCTTGCTTACCAGATGGCACCCATAACCCGAGGAGCGGCACGTCGTTTGAGGGAAACAGTGAATGCTAAGGTGGCTCCTCCTATAGTTAAGGAGGAAGTGGCACCGGTTGCTAGTGAGACCGGGAGTTCTATTCATCCAGCACCGGTAGCTAGTGAGATCGAGAGGACTCTTCATGCAATCCTTGCAAGGGACGACAGCTCTCCTCGTGCCAAAAATCTTGCTTTTTCGAGGTGGTTGCGTGAACGTATTACTGAGCGTTTGCGTGAGCAGCGTGGTTCTTATTAGCTATTAGTACTTATTTGTATTGGACTATTTGTATTGGGTTGTTTTTGTATTAGACTATTTGTATTGGACTACATATATGAATTAGTACTATGTCAATCTCTAGATTGTTTTGGTACTACGACTCTCATCCCTAGGCAATGATGATACCACAACCAATGTGTGATGAGCACGGATACTTTGACAAAGGAGACCACCATGCTGCCAGGAACCTCTCACTCGAGCTCTACACCAAGGATGTCCACTTGAGCTCCGGGACAATGTTTTAGCTCGGAGCAAGAATCTGTTGACGGAGCACATCCACCATGCTGTCAGAAAAAATAGTAACGGTGAGAGACCCATCTGAGTAGGATGTACACACTCAATCCCACTACTGATATCATTCTTGTAAAGGTGATCTCTCAGAGTATACGTCCTACTCAGATGGATCTGCAGAGTATCCTCTCAGGTTGGATTGTGTTCTGAGCCATCCGTTATTACACTTAAAATACATATTAATTAGAACTGTGTTATGTATTTTCGGAGAAACCAGGAATTTGATTTTATATTTTGGTTTCTGTATTTTGGCTCCAACTCCATTTGTATTAATCAACGGTACGACATGGTCCCTGCAGCCATTCGACTGGCGAGGCAGAAACTATGTAGCCGTAGATAAAGTTGACTGTCCTCCGACCCTCATCCTTCGACAATAATGATATGACAACCTATCACTATATCTTATATATATAGTAGTAGATGATGTCTTAGTATTACATTATGTGAGTTCATCTTGATTCTGTTACATTCTTCAGATACTACATACGATAAGAACATATACTACACCATATGTACGGAACATAGATGATTCACACTAATGTATGCTAGAATGAATTTTAGGTTGTGTTCTGAGCCATCCTTCATCTGCCCCTTCCCTGAGCCATCCTTCATCTCTCATTTCCCTCCGGGTCCACTCTACTCCCAATCTCTTCCTCTTTATACACGGATCTACATAATCAATACCATCCGAGGAAGGCAAAACTGAATCAGCATTGTCTTCCGGATCGTCCTCATCAAGGCATAACGGGCTGCTCAGCGTGCCCAGCTTTTTCAACTTCTCGTTGGCTGTAGAGTGGAAATAGGAATGGGTCCTCTTTGTCGGCCCGGAGCTCTGACTCGCACTCGTCGTCTCGCTAACGGTTTCCTCTCCTCCTCTAACGCGGGTCATAAGAAAAGAAATTTCGTACCACTTCTTCACATAAACATCATTGCCGCCTTGTACTCGAGCCTCATCGTCTGTGACGCTATCCAACTTCTCGGTGTCTACATTGTAGGTACCGAGGAGTTGGATAGCGTCACAGACGAGGAGGCTCGAGTACAAGGCGGCAATAATGTTTATGTGAAGAAGAGGTACAAAATTTCTTTTCTTATGACCCGCGTCAGAGGAGGAGAGAAAATCGGTAGCGAGACGACGAGTGCGAGTCAGAGCTCCGGGCCGGCAAAGAGGACCCATTTCCATTTCGACTCTGCAGCCAGCGAGAAGTTGAAAAAGCTGGGCACGCTGAGCAGCCCGTTATGCCTTGATGAGGACGATCCGGAAGACAATGCTGATTCAGTTTTGCCTTCCTTGGATGGTATTGATTCTGTAGAGCCGGGGGAAGTGGCTCCTCCTCGGCAATGATGATACGACAACCTATCACTATATCTTATATAGTAGTAGATGACGTTTTAGTATTACATTATGTGAGTTCATCTTGATTCTGTTACATTCTTCAGATACTACATTCGATAAGAACATATACTACACCATATGTACAGAACATAGATGATTCACACTAATGTATGCTAGAATGAATTTTGGGTTGTGTTCTGAGCCATCCGTTCTGATCAAGCATGATCTTCCTTCTCCTCTCCTCTACCATGGCTCTGAACCCATCTGCTCATCCCTACTTTCCTTCTTCTTATTTGACTCTCTCAGTCGCATATGATATCCAGCTCAAGTGTAGAGTCGGGGGAGAAGAAGTGGACAGGAAGAAGAGGGGAAAGCAGCACAGCCGACGGCATGACCCGGAGGAAGTACAGATGTTTTCTTCAAATCCGTAGGAGAACTATATATATCTTTTAACAATATGTCATCTTGTCAAAGACCCTTAATGTGATAACCATGTTACCGCGGTATCGGAAGACTAACATGTCATAATTTTCTAAGCCGTGTGTTTTGACATAATCCTCCCAACTCTTTCCTCCTATGTAGTAATCTTGCATTATTACATAGAACTGAAATCCGGTTGGAGGATTATGTCAAAACACACGGCTTAGAAAATTATGACATGTTAGTCTTCCGACACCGCGGTAACATGGATATCACATTAAGGGTCTTTGACAAGGTGATATGTTGTGAAAAGATATATCCTTATAGTTCTCCTACGTATGTTGAAGAAAACCTCTGTACTTCCTCCGGGTCATGCCGTCGGCTGTGCTGCTTCCCCCTCCTCTTCCTGTCCACTTCTTCTCCCCTGACTCTATACTTGAGCTGGATATCATATGTGGCTGAGAGAGTCAAATAAGAAGAAGGGAAGTAGGGAGGAGCAGATGGGTTCAGAGCCATGGTGGAGGAGAGGAGAAGGAAGATGCTTGATCAGAACTTGAGGTGGAAAAGTTATGACGTTGATAGCGCGAGAGAGGGAGAGGGTGGAAAAGTTCTTCTCCCCCGACTCTACACTTCAGGTGGATATCATATTTTGGTTTCTGTATTTTGGCTCCAGCTCCATTTGCATTAATCTACGGTACGACATCGTGATCAGGACATGGTCCCTGCAGCCATTCGACTGGCGAGGCAGAAACTATGTAGCCGTAGATAAAGTCGACTGTCCTCCGACCCTCATCTCTCGGCAATGATGATACGACAACCTATCACTATATCTTATATATATAGTAGTAGATGATGTCTTAGTATTACATTATGTGAGTTCATCTTGATTCTGTTACATTCTTCAGATACTACATACGATAAGAACATATACTACACCATATGTACAGAACATAGATGATTCACATTAATGTATGCTAGAATAAATTTTAGGTTGTGTTCTGAGCCATTCGTTCCCATACTTGGCAATTAAGTTGTGGACCATTATGTTTGACATTGTTGTTACAAATTTTCATATATCTGTGTTGATTGATGAGATTGTGTTTCAAACGTGTTCGTGATTGTGTGTATCTGTGTTGTTTGATACTGTGTTCGTGATACACACCGTTGTTGCTGTAGCAAATGGTGTGGGGGATGCTGCAAATGCTGCAGGGAATGTTGCAAATGCTGTATTTTTTTTTAATATTAGCGACGTTCAGCGACGATTACCGACGTTCAGCGACGAAAAAACGTCGCTATCAACGTCGCTAACTGTGAGGAATATCGTCGCTGATCGTCACTAAACGTCGGTACTGTAGCGACGTAGAAAAGTCGTAGAACGTTGCCATATGGCTCTCAAGCCAGGTCAGCATCGATGCATGTCAAGTCGCTCAACGTCGCTAGATTATGTCGGTAAATTATGACGTTTTATGTCGCTGGCAGTCGCTAAATTAGCGACGTGGACACGTCGCTAAAGCTCGTCGCAATAGCGACGTATGGCGACGTTTTCTTGTTTAGCCACTAGGTTAATCCCGACTACTTGAAAACGTCGCTAAATATGTCGCTAATAGAAATTAGCGACATATTTTCCCTTTTTAGCGACGTCTTTACGCGTCGCTGAATTGACAGATTTTAGTAGTGAACATAATCATAACTTAAAATGCAAATTCCTTTAAAATAACTCTTCATCATATCAAACTTGTAATAAAACTCAATAATCCTATTAGTCATCAACTATTTTTTTTATAACTTCCATAAAATCATAACTAAATAAAAAGTTAAAATTTCTCAAATAATCTTGAGATAACTCTTAGCATATTACAACCAAACCAAAACGTAAGCTCAAGTTTTAAATAATCTTACCATCTGTGATTCAAACAAAAATTGAGCATTTAAAATAAATCCTCGGATTGATTCTATATCTTTCAAAATGTATATCTAAACTTCGAGCAAGTCATAACAACTCTAAAATCTTCAAAAGTCTTTTTTTCACCATCGAGACATTAAACTCATAATCTAAATAAATCAATTATAAGAAATTTAAAATTTTCCAAAATAAATTTCATATCCTCAAAATAGGTATTGCTAAAATCCCAAATTCCTAACTGTTGTCAAAAACCTTCCAAATCAAACTCAAGAGTCAATTCAATTTGTTTTCTCAATAGATGCCAACTATCCCCTTATGTACACCACATGGCAGTGTCAAAATAAAATTATAACTATCCCTCATAGTCGGTATTCGCTACTACCCAACTTGGAATTTACTAATCCTTAAGATCATACTTCTAGGAAAATAAATGTCTTTATACTCAAATATAACCTCAATGGATATTAATTGTCAATATAATCCTTCTAGCCATGTGTTTACCCCATAAGCATATACTAGTGTAGTCATCTTCCTAGTTGTCACTAAGCACGAAAATAAGAATTTACAGTAGAAGGAGTCAAGCAAGATGCAAATCAAGGAGGTCGAACGAGAGTTCAGAAATTTGAAGTCAAGAAAGGATGTCAAGTAGGTGGATGGAATTCTGGACTCTAATCCTATGTTGCAGGCCCGTTCGGTATAGATAATAGGATAAAGAAGATCGAGCTCATGAGGACTAGGAGAGTTGACCAAAGAAAATGAGAAGTGGCTTCGACATATGCAAGAGACACTAGAGGAGTAGCTGAGAGTTTGTACGCACAGTAAGCTGATGGTACCTCAAGTAGGTATTCGGGTTAGTACCCAAAGCACCAAGGGACAACATATAGTAGGTTAATTTAGCATTTGGGGTTCTAAGTGGAGTGCAATTGTAACTCTGTATAACATAAATATCCAGTGATGTAGATCGTTCGGCTTTGAAGTTCACAAATCAATTTTTTAAAATCAATACAATTACCCAATTTTCATATATATATATATATATATATATATATATATATATATATATATATATATATATATATATATATAGCCCCTTACCCACACTAGTCTATTACCACAACCCTATCTCATAAGGCCTATATCCTACCAACAATCTTAAACCCACTAGGGCCTAAAGCCTAACTACAAAATCCTAAAACCATATCACTATACTAGCCATTACACTAACCTCAAGCTAATAAGCCTAAACCAAACTATAAGTCCTATAGGCTAACAAACTCCTAAGCCTAACACTTCTAACAACTAACAGTCATAACCAACTAACCAACTGATATTAAATACAAGGGACTGAAACATAAGTGATCTAAAACTGATACAAGGGTAAGGGCTACTATAGATACTTCCTGTACCTGCCTCTAACCTCATGGATAGATATATGATTACTTAGGGTGGACTAAATAATGTTCCTAAGGTCTGAACATTAAAGCCTAGGCGAGGGAGGACTGAGTAGGGGCTGTTCCTAAGTGTGGAGATGTAGGACAGACCCCACGGACAGACCAATTTAAGAATGCTAGTTGAAACCAACTTGAAACCCAATAAAAATGCCAAATTCAATCAAATCATCTATAATCCAATCAACCTGAACTAAATAAACATAAAAAAAAAAATAACTGAAAAGTAACATCACCTCACTGATCCCAGGTTTTTTGAAGTTCAAGTGACAGTTCATACCAGGACATTGGGAGAAACCTCAAATTCGATTTCAACAACATCTCGAATTTATAATACCACTGCCAAACTCAAAAACAAACCCAAACCCAACCTCAGGTTACATATATACATAGTTATATTTATCATTTGAATCCCAAACAATCTTATTTTAAACTCATCTAGATTTCTGAAAACCTGGGATAGAACAGTATCAGTGGACAGGTTCAACCCTAGATTGACATTCGAAAACCATAAAAATCCTATTCAGTCACACCTCGAGGTTAGACACACGTGTTCGTGTCAAGTGGGGGTGTTCTCGTGTCCAAACAATGGACACGAAGTGTCCAAATCGTGCAAAACAAGGCGTGTCAGTCTAGGTGTACAGGCAGGCTCGTACAGCCGTGTTAGAAGCTCCCGTGGACACGACTCATGACACTAGACACCTCGTACACATGTCCAAGGGTTCACCAGGACTACGAGTACGTGTTGCACATCCTGTGCCATGTCTACGTGAATCGTGTTGCATGCACGAGATGCGTATCCGATGCGATTCTTGCGTTCGTGCAGTCTGGGTAAGGTCCAGTGCGAGTGAGATTTCTCACTAACCACTCGACAAAACCCAACCAAATTTTGTGAGCGTTGTGTCAAACACTAGGCGCACTTGTCCACCAAAAATTAGGCCATGAGAAGTCGTGTCGTGACCTGTGTCGAGCCCGTACAGCAAGGGACTGCACGGGCGCAGTGCTGTGTCCCGTGCGTACGATGCGTATCCGATTGGGACACGAAATATGCATAGAATCGTGCTTAGTCCTCAACATAATTAATGTACACATCAAGAGCTTCAAAAACATGTAATTAGTTTTGGAAAATATGAAAATTCATTTCATTGTGACATTTCGTAGAATACGTAAGCATACACATAGACACGTGTCCGATACGGACCCCAAACGGACACGAAATCCTACCAAACTTGAGGGACAGCTAGGGGACACCTAAACCTAGCCTAATATGCAAAGAAATGAGAATAAAAATGCAATTTGTAGGGTTTTACCTATAAGTGCAAATTGTAAGAAAAAGCTTCAAATGGGGGATGTTCTTCTTGATGGCCAAATGCTCCAAATTGATCCCAAACTGAAATAGCTCTCCTCCAACAGTCCATAAACTTCAATTAGAACCCAATGCAAAAGATTAGGATGAAAAAGGAGATTAAATGAATAAAATGGGAATTTAGGAGAATGTGGATTTACCTTTCCTTTCTCTAAGTGTTGGAATGACACAAAGGAGGAAAGAACAAAATGAGAAGAGTATTTATAGGGAGGGGAGCCCTAGTGGCTGGTCATTTACGGATAAAATTAGTGTTAGGGTTCAAGTTATGGGCCATGAGCCAAGTCACAAGTCATTAAGTCATTAAATCACAAGTCATTTCATTAAACCATAAATCATGAAATGATTTCACTTAAACTAATCCTCCTATTCCAAAATTAGTTTCTAATGACTAAAAGTGGGTTAACTCAAGTTAAACTAGGGTTACCATAGCTAGGGTTAGGTACTAGGCTAGTTTACAAGTCTCTATAAGTCAAAGTCACAGATATCAATCACCAATTCAATAATTAATCAAATAATTCAAATAAGTCAAAATGACTAAATTACCTCTAGGCTAAAAATGATAATTAAATATCCCTAATCACATGGTTAGGCTCTAGGTCATGCAGTCTCTCGGGTTTCACTAGCAGCACATCAAAATCACAAGTCATGACTTAAAACAGTTTTTAAATAGTTTAAAAATGATTAAAAATTACCAAAAATCATAATGTGAAATAAATATCAATAAATTATAATTATAATTATAAAATTTCAAAATTATCCTCATCTGGAAAACTCGGTATTATAATCCTACCCCCTTTAGAAAAATTTTGTCCTCAAAATTAAAATGATCGCACCCCTTCTAGGTCAAACCCCCAATAAATCAAAGTCAATAGATAACATGCAACACAGTCCTACTGGTCGTGATATCACGGTCTTGATCAGGGTCACTATCTATCACAGCACAAAATATCCTGACAGGTACTAATGGAATCACACAACATGATGGAAAGAAGAACAAGAAAGACAGACCTGCTAACCCATCACCCGTAGCGTCGGTCTACTCGACTGTAGCGCAAGAGCCTTGCCCCTCTGGGGTGTATCCCTCTGATGGTGCGGGGTACGGTGCTGCACTACAGGTGGCCTAGCTCCCTCTATCTAATCCATGACACTCAAGTAATATCCATCCTGATATCCCACTCAATTATCCTAGGGCACCATCTACATGGTATCTATTCTGCAATCTGATAATCATACCCGTCTATCCAGAACCATGTTACCAGAATCCTTGTCACACCAGTAAGTATGGCTGTGAAAATCCCTAGAGTCCACAACTAATGTACATACCTCTAGAATAATGGTATTTAAAATTTTTGCATTGCCGCTAGCTTGGCTGCGAAAACTTTAAATTCCCACACCCGAGAAATACATCCAAAATCAGACTATATCTCATCGCCCAAATAGCTGATATGGCTGTATAAGACTCTAGATTCCATGACTGAGGCAACCTAGCCCGTAATATTATCTTGGTAGAAAATCAAGTCAATAATGAATACCAAGAATCAAATTCAACGATGAATCAAGGAAGTAGACAGAAACTGTCAGAGTCGAATTTCGAGATGGTTTATAATGATATTCTCAAGGGTCATCCCAGAAATCTTCTCAAGTTGTCCTAACTGTGATTGAGTACCTCTCTGTTGAAGCCTATCTCTCAATCCTATCGCAGGCTCGCAGCAGTACAACTAAGTCGCCGTACTACCGCGATATCGTACTAATGAGACCCTCGACCTACGTGGGCCACCACTAAAAATGTGTTACGACCCGCACCCACTATGAGGGTACAAGTACGTAACAGCGCCCAACCTACGCCGTAGTGTCGGCGGTAGAACGCTGTCCTAGGTTACTACCTAACCAACAACTCACGCAATATATAATGTACTCATCATGATCAAGTCCGAACGGAGGACAAGATAAGATATTGTAACTCAATCGCAGTCTAAGCACGATAAAATAACACAAAAGAAATAACTAAGAAACATAAGACAACTACTAAAATAATAACACTCTCAACAATCTCAATACTATACAAGTCTCAAAAAAAACAACAAGTTCAACATGAAGAACAGATGCTAGTCTACTAAACTAAATCCCGATCACTCCTGAGTGTCGGGACTAAGGTAGCCATCTCGTCTTCGGGTCCATAATATGTAGGGCATGTGTCCTCAGGGCAATCATCTGTAAAATTTTTAACAGGTCCAGTTAGGACAGGAACGAGTACAACCCATCTAGAAATCTCAAATAAATGATAGAGAACTATAAAGCAGTTATAGACAGTTGTATTGATAAACATGGCATTTTATATTCAGGTAATGGTATAGAGAGACAGATAAGGTACAAGAAAAGTAAAGTAACTAAACAAGAGAAGAATCATGGCAATAAAGACTGTAAAATAGAAACTAGCTAAACTAGAGTAACATGGTATAAGTCCAGACAGTAAATGTAGACATGTGTAACTCTAATGTAAGTCCAGTACAAGACGAATCTAATATAAGATGAATCTAATACAAGATGAATCCAGTACGAGATAATTCCAGTCATAGTGATCAATGATTCCAGGGTGAGTCCAGCCTATACTCTAACAGTGTCTTTTAAAATATCGAGATCGACATGTAAATGGTTGTAGGTAATACAGCACATCACACACCAGGCCGGGTGTGAGATGGCTATCATTCCAGTAGATTCCAGTAGATTCTAGTTGGGAGATTCCAGATTAGGGTATGTCTACATGTCTTACTCAAGTATTTCCCCTCCCAGCAAGTACAAGTGATTCTAGAATACGACATGAGAATCGAGATGAGTCCAGCCAACATAATAATACCAGTAAGTGATTCCAGGGTAATTCTAGTAGGTGATTCCAGTAATAGAAGCCAAACATGATGATACCAGTAATAGAGGCCAGACAATATGGTATGTGTGTCGCATATATGAATCTAGAATATCCATACGTGTTGTAACAGAGAATCACATACAGCTAACTAGAACTGAAGTACAGTAATTGACAAATAAATAAGAGAACTATCAGAGAATGTACTCGCCTGATACTCTGAAAAGAGTAGTGTAATGTCAGATGTCTGCACCAGAGTCACAATATCCTAAATAGAGCAGTACAAGTTATAATGTGTTTAAAATAAGGGAAATGATGTTTATGATACAATCTACATGATTTCTAGGCCAATCTAGGTCAAAGTCAACTCTAAGTCAAACCTGGTCAACTTTCTAGGTCAAACTAGGTCCAAGTCAAACTTGGTCAACTATGGGTCAACCCAAGTAAACATCTAGTCAAACTAGGTCAACAACAAGGCTATCTTGGTCAACTGGTCAAACTTAGGCTAGCAAGGGTCAATTGGTCAACTTCGGTCAAGTTCTAGTCAAAACTAGGCTACGGTTAACTTTTGGTCAAAATAGACAACTGTGGTCAACCGAGACCAAACTAGTCCAAGTCCACTATTTCTAACCATTACCAACCATAAAATCCTAACTATAACTATACCTTAAGGTACTTAACTCATATGTTGAGAAATAGACATTATCTTAATTTACCCCGTTTATCCTTTCCAAGGTAAATCCTTACCTTAGCCTCTAACTTACCTTACCCTTACCTTAACCCACCTCATGAGACTCTAGTACCTTGCTAGGGTACTCTAACCACTTACCCTCGTATCTCGATACTGTAACTTGGTATCTTGATACCTCTCCTAGGTAATAAGGTAACCATCTATTCAACTCTTCCTATACCATAACACATATCTAAGGTAAACCACATATACATTCATACATACATTATATTCGTAGCCTACATTATATATGCCTACCTATCACATATGCCCATCAACTATATATTCATTAATATATACATAGGAATCATATATGTATATATTTATATATGTATAGGTATCACAAGTAATGTGAGCTCTCAAACTTACTCAAAACTCAGAAGGAAACTGTACCAGGCTAGCCCTTTACCCACACTAGTCTATTACCACAACCCTATCTCATAAGGCCTATATCCTACCAACAATCTTAAACCCACTAGGGCCTAAAGCCTAACTACAAAATCCTAAAACCATATTACTATACTAGCCATTACATTAACTTCAAGCTAATAAGCCTAAACCAAACTCTAAGTCCTATAGGCTAACAAACTCCTAAGCCTATCACAAGCCTAACACTTCCAACAACTAACAGTCCTAACCAACTAACCAACTGATATTAAATACAAGGGACTGAAACATAAGTGATCTAAAACTGATACAAGGGTAAGGGCTACTATAGATACTTCATGTACCTGCCTCTAACCTCATGGACAGATATATGATTACTCAGGATGGACTAAATAATGTTCCTATGGTCTGAACATTAAAGCCTAGGCGAGGGAGGACTGACTAGGGGCTGTTCCTAAGTGTGGAGATGTAGGACAGACCCCACGGACAGACCAATTTCAGAATGCCAGTTGAAACCAACTTGAAACCCAATGAAAATGCCAAATTCGAATCAAATCATCTATAATCCAATCAACCTGAAACAAATGAACATAAAAAACAAAAATAGCTGAAAAGTAACATCACCTCACTGATCTCAGGTTTTTTGAAGTTCAAGTGACAGTTCATATCAGGACATTGGGAGAAACCTCAAATTCGATTTCAACAACATCTTGAATTTATAATACCACTGCCAAACTCGAAAACAAACCCAAACCCAACCTCAGGTTACATATATACACAGTTACATTTATCATTTGAATCCCAAACCATCTTATTTTAAACTCATCTAGATTTTTAAAAACCTGGGATATCACAGTATCAGTGGACAGGTTCAACCCTAGATTGACATTCGAAAACCTTAAAAATCCCATTCAGTCATACCCCGAGGTTAGACACACGTGTTCGTGTCAAGTGGGGGTATTCTCGTGTCCAAACAATGGACACGAAGTGTCCAAATCGTGCAAAACAGGGCGTGTCAGTCTAGGTGTATAGGCAGGCTCGTACAGCCGTATCGAGCTCCCGTGGACACGACTCACGACACTAGACACCTCGTGCACGTGTCCAAGGGTTCGCCAGGACTAAGAGTACGTATTGCACAGCCTGCACCATGTCCATGTGAATCCTGTCGCGTGCATGAGATGCGTATCCGACGCGATTCTCGCATTCGTGCAGTCTGGGCAAGGTCCAGTACGAGTGAGATTTCTTACTAATCACTCGACGAAACCCGACCAAATTTTGTGAGCGTCGTGTTAGACACTAGGCACACGTGTCCACCAAAAATCAGGCCATGAGAGGTCATGTCGTGTCCTGTGTTGAGCCCGTACAGCAGGGGACTGCATGGGCACAGTGTTGTGTCCCGTATGTGCGGTACGTGTCCGATTTGGACACGAAATGTGCACAGAATCGTGCTCAGTCCTCAACATAATTAATGTACACATCAAGAGCTTCGAAAACATGTAATTAGTTTTGGAAAATATAAAAATTCATTTCATTGCGATATTTCGTCGAACACGTAAGCATACACATAGACACGTGTCCGATACGGACACCAAACGGACACAAAATCCTACCAAACTTGAGGGATAGCTAGGGGACATCTAAACTTATCCTAATATGCAAAGAAATCAGAATACAAATACAATTTGTAGGAATTTACCTATAAGTGCAAATTGTAAGAAAAAGTTTCAAATGGGGGGTATTCTTCTTGATGGCCAAATGCTCTAAATTAATCCCAAACTGAAATAGCTCTCCACCAACAGTCCATAAACTTCAATTAGAACCCAATGCAAAAGACTAGGATGAAAAAGGAGATTAAATGAATAAAATAAGAATTTAGGAGAATGGGGATTTACCTTTCCTTTCTCTAAGTGTTAGAATGACACAAAGGAGGCAAGAACTAAATGAGGAGAGTATTTATAGGGAGGGGAGCCTTAGTGGCTGGTCACTTATGGCTAAAATTAGGGTTAGGGTTCAAATTATGGGCCATGGGCCAAGTCACAAGTCATTAAGTCATTAAATCACAAGTCATTTCATTAAACCGTAAATCATGAAATGATTTCACTTAAACTAATCCTCCTATTCCAAAATTAGTTTCTAATGACTAAAAGTGGGTTAACTCAAGTTAGACTAGGGTTACCATAGCTAGGGTTAGGTTCTAGGCTAGTCTACAAGTCTCTATAAGTCAAAGTCACAGATATCAATCACCAATTCAATAATTAATCAAATAATTCAAATAAGTCAACCAAATTACCCCTAGGTAAAAAATGATAATTAAATATCCATAATCACATGGTTAGGCTCTAGGTCATGCAGTCTCTCGGATTTCACTAACAGCACATCAAAATCACAAGTCATGACTTAAAACAATTTTTTAAATAGTTTAAAAATGATTAAAAATTTCCAAAAATTATAATATAAAATAAATATCAATAAATAATAATTATAATTACAAAATTTCAAAATTATCCTCATCTAGAAAACTGGGTGTTACAGGTCCCTTCCAAGCCCTTGAACTGGCATCAATCAATTGGAGTTCCCCCATCCCACTTTTGTTTCAGTCTAGTGTGGAGTGAACCAAACGGAAGGGATTTACCTAGCAATTTGATGATGATATCCCTTTTTTGCATTTTTGGCTACGCCGCTGTCCAATTCTGACAGTTGCCATGGGTTAACGCTACACACCTTGGTTGGCATTATAGCTCAGTTACAGCTGAAGAAGTTATCACAGTTTCTACTGGAGAGGTCTGGTTGGGTCGGACCAAATGAATGGGAATAACACTCAGTCGTTGAAGTCCAGCCATAAACAGGGTTGTCCTCTCCCTTACTTAAGTTGTAGTCATATTTTCGTTCCCCAAATGGGAAGTCAAGCAAGAATGAGGTAACTTGACCCGATGAGAGAAGAAAGAGTTTGGTAGCTCGAAGGAAGCAGAAGCAAAACCTTCTTTCTGTCCCAACCTCCATGGGTTGTTCCCTGTATTACATAGTCCATTGGATTGGGGCAATGGTATGCACCTATCTTTGGTGTCCCCTCTCTCACTTCCTCGTCAGATCCTAGTTCCAAAGGGCAATACATTGAGTCAAAAAGACAAGATTTCGTAAATGAAGTAGCCGGACTAGCCCTTAGATCAGCTCTAATAGTAGGGGGAATCAAAGTCAAGTTAGGCGCATGGGTTGACATCATTCATCGTGATTGGATCAATCAGACTCGCCCACTGGTGAGAAAGGGAGTTGTTTTTTCGTTGAAGCCCTTGTTGTCACTAACAAAGCTTAAGTAGAAGATGCAGGTGTAGAAAGATCTATGGCACCCTTTCGAGACTATTGACACTACTGGGCTGAATCTACCATGTTCTATGCTACTTTCTTTCGTAGTACAGTTTTTTGTAGTCGGATCAAGAAGACGTTTTCTTTATGATTGTCCCAACTTACACCCGGTCTTCAGTGAGAACTTGACGAGTCAAATAAAAGCAAAGGTGACCGGAGAAAACAGTTTGTAGTGGAAGGTTGACATAAAACAAGGAGTGTTAAACTCGCAAGTGGACTGCGAGTAATGACCAACTCTAGTAAGTAGTTAGAGAAAGGTAATGCGCTTGTAAGCATTCAAGCCCATAGCACGATAGGTTGCTTTTACTATTACAGGACGGGCTTCCTGGTCAAGCCAGTCTCCTTTAAGACAAACAAGTCAATATTGCAACTGACAGCTAATAGGAGAGAGAATACAACTGTAAGTAAATAAAATAGATAAGACGGTCCTGCCTTGATAGTTGACTTCAGATTCAAATATCAGATCTGATTGTGAGAATAACGAAGTCCTAAATGACATGCTCAATGCCAGTCCATCCAGAAATTCCAGATGAATCCCGTGAGATATCTAATCTTGGCAGAAGATCCCATCCCTAAAAAAGTGGAATCGAAAGGAGTGAAAGCATGTCACAGAAAAGAGGCCTCTCTTACGAAATTGAATCCCAAAGACAATGATCCCTTCCCATCTAGCGGGTAGAGTTCACTCATCCGGTAGCAAAGGGAAGATGAACAATGAAGCTATAGCTGCTCACCTTTCCTTCGAATCTATTAAGCCCACATAACAATCTTTCTTTCTATCTCAAATTATGGATCTTTGGTGCCAGTAGAGCAAAGAAAGTAGGGGACAAAGTCCTCTATCTACCCGATTTTCTATTGAATGAGATCCAGGAGACAGGGCTGGGAGGTATGAGTCGATCGAATGCAGGAAAGTCCAAGCAATCCGTTCCTATCAGTCATTTGTCAGGAAAAGAAAGAATCATCTTTGGAAAGATCATTGTTGAAGGCAGATAGAGAAAAGAGGCTACTTTCTAACAACCATGCTAGCAGGAGAAGAAAGGGATGCACGTCCTATTGGAAAGGTCTATGTTAGCACATATGATTGATTTTATTTGAATGTGGTCACATTCTAAGCGAAGGGCCGTTGACTATTGACAGACTGTAATACGGAGAGTAGTAGGTATTATGAATCTTCCTCATCCTCGGGGGAATTTGCTTCTGTATCCACTGAATAAACAGAAACAGGGGTAACCGATTCTTAAGCTAGTCTAGCTTCTGGAGTTAGAGCTGCTTTCTTTAGTGTCCTTGAGCGAACAAACTACTTATATCATCATTCTTTCTTTGGACGATCGGAAAGGGTTCTATCCGCAGTTAAAGCCTATCTACTCACTTAGCAGAGTCAAGCCTACATTATAAGGGCCTCACCACTTGGTAGTTGAGTTGTTTTGTGCCCTCGCTACTTACTAAATTGTCCTCATCACAGTAATTATTCCTGGCATGCTCCTGCAAATGGAAAGAAAGAGACCTAGTTAAATAATCGTTAGGGGATTAGGTAAATGGTAAAAGTAGGAATGAGATGTTAGGGTACCTAAGTACATATTGAAGCAAGTGTTTGAGATGAGTTACGGTATCCGGTACAGTTTATGCAAAGAAATGAAGATAAAGAATTTCATCACATCGACCAAGGAAGGTTTCAAAAGGGAAGCCCCCATCCCGTAGTAAAGGTCATATCGAAATAAAGGCGTCATGTCCCTAAGAGTGTGCCACCTCTCATAACACAAGGAATCCTGCCCCTAAAAACAAGTAAGTACAGGTCTAGCGTCTAATCAGGTTTTTTTGTCTAGAAGTAGGGTGTTGCTTCTGTTCTTTCGATCCAAGGCTGATCTTACCCCATTCACAGCCATCCATGCACGATTCCTGCCATATTAAGGTAGTATAGATCATAGTGCTGGGTTGAAAATATGCTTAGAGGATATCATTAGATTTTTTCTTTATGACAATAAATGTATGTACCTCGCCCCACCTAGTGAGATTGCCAAGAGGACTGGAATGCCTTTTCCTTTAATTGCTAGGAGCGAATATCAGCATATGGTATTGGAGGAAGCCTCACTTATTGTATGAGCGAGACCAATAGTAGCTAGTAAAAGGAACATATCTTGGGAAAGGATACTGATTCCTTTAGAGTGCAATCCTACTCCCGTTATGCGACACTTCTTATAGATATGGATCTCTTTTACTACCCAAGCACTTATATGCTTTAATAAATAGAATAATTACCTACTTACTATTCCCTAAACATGAATAAGAACAAGCTGTTGGTGAAAAAGGTAGTTCATTCTTTTCAACTAAAGAGAATGGCTATTGAGAATGCGACTAGTCGTTCGAGAAGCGATTTAAGAGAAATGGTCGATGTAGGGTGGGATAGAGAACATACGTATCTGGTTTAGGTCACCCAGTAGTTAGCTCGGCACCTGGTACCGAAACAGGGACTGACTTTCACTATACAATCATTCGTGCACTATCTAAGATCCGATTCTCTAGCAACCTATTCTTTCTTTAATATTGATTTATCTTCCCATCCTCTTCTTTCTTTCCCTGTAGTCAGTCTGGCTGACCTTCTGGATGAGTTCTGTGGCAAGCTGACGGATTCTGCTGCTTCTTATCTTTCGAAAGAACTTATTCTTCTATCCTAAGAGTGGATATTTCAAAGAGAGCACTGGATCTTGCATGAATGTGCACATCCGATTCTAAAACATATAATTTGTTCACATCTTAAATATGACCCTTTTTCATAGACCAATTACCAAAGATTGGCTAGCATGAGGACAGATAGGCTAAAGAGAGGTTAGCCCTAGTTGATTCTGTACTCCCTACCTTACCTAGCACTTGCTAAAGGAATGCTTACCGAGAAGCTTCTCTAGTCACAAACAAAAATAGCTCCTCAGTAGATGGGAAGGTCACATCTAGCTTGAGTCAAATCAGTGACTATCCCGCAAATGAGCTTCATATTAAAGATAGAGGGTTGAGACCTACTTGGCAAACCCCATACTTCAATGCCACTAATGATGTCATGATGAACGAAGTTTGCTTTTGAACGGAATGAATCCTATTACGTACTTGAACGGAAAAGGCAAAATTGGAAGTCTTTGTGGTAGGAAGAAAAAAAAAGCAAACTTGATTCTTTATTGTCTATGACATGTACACAAGATGGCGATTGTCTTCATCCTCAAGCTGGGAAAAACCTGTGACAGTTTTGAAGTAAGTACTGCAGGGACTAAGGTCTTCCCATAGACCAAAATTGATAGTGGTGAGTAGAAAGAAAGCCGAACCGCTTATGACGGTAGGGGACCTACCTACACCCTATGCCAGCTGAGACTCCATTCCTGAACCATTGGTTTGCACCTTCGCGAGCTGACAAAGGAAGGCAAAAAGGTAGACTACGAACCATACGAAAACCAAAGATTGCGTACGAAAGCCATCTAGTCACCTTTGATGGGACCATTCGCTTTTATGTAGTCTATTTGTAAAGTCAAAGAATAAGAAAGCGACCTTAGCACTTCCTTTGAAAGTGACTACGATCATGATTATACTACTTAAGTTAAGCTGTCGGCCCTTCCATCAAAGAAACCGAAGGGGCGGACTGCCGAGACACATAGATTGAAAAGATACTTGGCTTCTGCTTACTGGTTGGCCTTACTGCTTGGCTGCTTTCTCCGGTGCCAACTCTGAAACCAGAGGTATCTGTACCAGCTTGTTCGCATTTTGGTAGTTTTTAATCTCTATTGCGGGAGGAAGCTAGATATCTAGTATATAGATAAATCCTGGTCTTGTTCTTTCTGTTGTTGTTGCTGGCAGAAGCGGATCTCTTTCAGTAAAGAAGGGAGGCGACCAAAGGCTATAGTAAGGCGAACGCCACCAACTCTGCGGTCTTCCATCGTTAACCTCCTTTACTCTTTCGAACTTGCCAGCGATCTCTCCATCAATTTCTGCAATCCAGAGATCAACCAAAAAAGTCTTGGCCTAAGTACTCAGCGAAGAACGAGCCCAAAGCAGGAGGCCCCACAAAGTTTACTTTCGTTTACAAAGGGAAGGGCACGTAGCATTAAGCCCTGATGGGAAGAAGTACCGGATCTTATACTCACCTTGGTAAGACACACCTACAGCGCCTACGTTCCGCTTGCAGCCCTTTCTTTGCGCTATTACGTTCCTAACGGATACCACCCTTCGGTCGCCTCACTGCTAAAGCCTCACTTAGATTATTCAGTACTTACCTATTTTTATATTAAGCAGGTAATAAAGAATCCTGCGGAGCAGTCTTAGTAGAAAAGCCATATTTTTCAAGCAAAGTCTAAAATAGAAAGCTCTAAGCCAAATGGACAAGCAGCAAAGAATCGAGGTACGGGGGCTCGGTAAACAGAAATAAGCTATCTAGGAATAAGGTATACAGTTTGAATTAGGGAAAGAAGAAAGAGTAAGCTGAGTTGCATGTCCTTTAAGCAAAGCATCAAGTGAGGATACGATCACCAGGTAAAAACCGACCAGGCAGCATAAGAAATCTCCTTTCTATATTGGGAAAGAAGGTAAGCCCAAATAGGATTTACTCGACTAAGAATCTGATAGGCGAAAGAATCACAGCTCGACTAGCTGATGATGGAAGAGAAGAAAGATGTGAACTTTCATTTTTGCTTTTATTGGCAAGGCCCATTTCCTGTCTACTTCGTGGAACTTATATTTTGTTATAAGATAGTACTGGTCTTCCTTTTAGAGCACCAAATAATCCATTTTACAAGATTCAATCCATTATACTGGTGAAAGATCCGCAGGGTCGTTCCAAAGATCAAATTCTTGACTTAGTTTCGGGCTTTCCACAATCCCACTCTTTTCCAATGTCCCGCTTTCGTCTAAGCTTGATTGACTGAAATGACTTGATGAATGGGAAAAACCCTATAGGGAATCGTCTGATTGAAGCTTTGGAAAGCCCATATGGGCAGATCGAATCGAATGGATTTTCATCTCGTCCTATGAGCCACCCTAGAGCTCAAATCAGGAAGTGAACCCATAGGAGTGACTTCTTTCTATCCTCTTTCACTGAGGACTGAGGAAAGGATATCCTCATCCACCTGACAGTTCGTCTTTCCTCAACCGACCTTACAGCCGCTCACCGACACCAGGTGACGACTGCCTATGACCGGTGCTTTGCTGACTACTGCTTTTCAAACAGTTGCTGATGCTTCCTTCCACTTTCTACCTCTCCTTCCTCCGGTCACCTCTCCTTTCTCCGGCCACCTCTTTGACCGTACCTCTTATGTTCAACTACATCTGCTCTCTTGCTGGTCTCACAACTCTACCCGCGATGGCTACTCTGATCATTTATTCCTTCCACATTGAAGCGAAGAATGAGGACGATGCTACTTACCTGACTACTGCTTGGTTTACCGCTCTGATTGGCTAACTTTGTGTACCGACACCGCTTACAGCTCTAACTGGCTTACCTGATACACTAATTCTGACCTCACTGTTCGGGCTGCTCTACCGGACCTGGTTATTACCGTCTGGGCTACTCTTTAAGGTTAGTGCAAAGTCGGACCCTTACTGCTCTGGTTGAACTACCACAACAAGATTACCGTTAATCTTACATTTATGACACCTTTGCACATACAGGTAACAATCAGTCTCCATTGTTTACCACGCTTCTCACTTTACTTGCCTCATCGCGGAGTGGGCGACCTAACGGGTGCCTTAATATTTTTATGGCCATCATTAGCCCATTCATGTACCCTCCATAGATTCCTGATTTCTTGCATCACTTTCTGGGCTTCGAACTCATCAATACACCTCACAAATCAAATTTCTTTCTATTTCAATTTGGTGTATAAAATGCCCATACACTACATACTGTGTTACTAATCTTAGAATAGTGGTAAGGGCATTAGCTGACGCGTACTCAGGGTATGTATGGTGCTCTACATATAGAATAATGTCCGTGTACCAAGGGAGTTCGTCAGATGGTGAGTCCCTATCAATCTGATAGAAGTTTGTATGCGGGTTTATTCTTCTGTTCAATCACAACCGGTTTCAGCTCAGCATCTTCAGGTATCTCTACCATCGAGGCCAGGGTTACAAGGGCACCGGCAAATCGTTTTCGTGCCCCTAGGAGATTGGAGAACGTTCATTGAATTTCCCTATGAGCTTATCCAAGTGCTCACGATAGGGTATGTTTCTTTCAGAACCTTTTTCTTCCATTGGTTTGACTGATGACCGAGTCTCCAATCACTTACAAACATTTGAATGACTTGTGCTGCTCTTAGATCAGCGATGCTTAGTATTCAATTCCATTGGTTCATAAGAAAATCAACGCAGATGCCAATGGAATTCTTTCCAAACTATGAGCTGATCGAAGTCCTTTCTGTGTCTAGGAAATGGAATAAAACAACTTGGTCTTGGATACCCAATTGAATGAACCACCAACAATTTGAATAATAAAAAGATGAGTCCTTTGATCAATCTATGAACCTACCATTCTCTTGAATCCACGTTGGTACCATAAGGTATTCGAGAAGAAACACTAAAAACCACAAAAATCTATGCCTTTGGGCGGAAAGCAATTTCCAAATAGAACCCATCGATGGGAATGAAAGTCGGGGCTTGCAACCTCATCTCACTCGATTAACCATAATTTACGTCATCAACGGATTAGGGTAATCATTCTGCTGGATTAAGAATAAACGAAAAGCAGTTTGAAAGCGGTTGAAGGGGATCGTAGTCGGATAGAAAGGCGAGCGAATTGAGTAGAACTGATTAACCCGTTGTCTTGCCCCCTTGTCGGAAGAGCAATGAAAGACGATTTTAGGTCTCTTTCTTCCACTGGCCCAGCACACCAATAATAGTTGTTTCCATTTATTTGTCCCACCAACTACGCTTCAAGATATTGAGTCATTGAGTCGAGGTCTCGCTATGAAGTCAAGAAAATCATAGATAGATAGAACGTCGAACATTTCTAGGAAAATGTACACTTTTACTTTTGATTCGTCAAGGTCTAGGTAGGAAAGAACAAAGGTTGACGCCGTAAATCTTGGGATTCCACCGCTTCCTTCCTTCCTCACGCCCTCCCTTCTCACAGTGTTCGCCTCACTTCAATTATTCAGCTCACTCTGCTCATCTTCCTTAATGGCAGAGGGATTCCAGCGCCTCTTCGTGCAACTCTTCCAGGGTGGCTTCTTCTTTTTTTCGGAAGGACTGAGTGAGTGGTGCTCTTCAAGCTGTAACCACCACTTATCCTCCAGATCAATTTCTATCCCCTCGCTAAAAAGAACCTGGCATCCGCAGGGATGCTACCCTGGTGAATGGTTGGTCCAACGGCGGCTCTGGCGGTCTTGGAACATAACATAGAGATCCGTCCAGTTGATCTTCGACTTTATTTAATAAGAAAAAATATGCATTCTTGGGGGTTTTATCTGAGAGTGTTGTCACCGATGGCTCTTTCATCAGGTCAACAAAGGTGCATTGCATTTGCTTGCGGTACCGTTGTAGAAAGGATCGAATATGACCCTAATTGTTCTTCTCAGATCGCTCTAGTACGATGGATCGAGGGGGTGCTTCTATGCCGCCAGAAGAAATGCAACACGATAGAAGAGTTTGCTCCGCCACATAAGATCTTCGAACCTACCACGACCACCACCATTTTTTGCTTATTTTCGTTCTCTTTCCTGTCCGGAAAAGTGGATCAAAGAAAGACGGAATCCTTGGCCAAGGGAGAGACTGCATCCCTTTTTTTGACAGTTCTTTAGGTTTCCCAAGGATAGTGGTAGCTGGGGCAAAGCCCGCTTTCTTCGCTCCACGAATGAGAGAGAAACTCATCGAAAAAAGACGTTTTCCCTTTGCGAGATCCAAGAAGGCATTGCCTTCTCTGGGAACATAGAATCAAACGTCAAGCAGCACTTTCTTGGTAGAGTTTGAGGCAACAATAAACTTTAGGGATTGCTTACGCTTTTTTGTGGTGGTCGGCGTTCCTACCAGAATGCCTCTAGAAGCTTCTACAAAGCTTTGCTCCTAATAGAAGCTAGTTGCTTCGGTAGCTTGCCTGCCAAGCCTCTAGGCAAAGGGTCGAAGGATGGAGCGTGCAAAGTCAATTGTACACCTGTCGTATGACCCGTTGGTCCTAAGCGTCTTTTGCGAAGCGACCCACCTAGAAACTGGTCTCCTTTTAGGAAGGCACTAAAATAGAACTTTGATCTGCTGTGGGTATCCAATCCAGCAGCTGAGATATCCAGCAGATTTCGGGGCCTTGACGAATGGCCGATCACCAATATTTTTACAATAGAAAAAGGCCCGAGGCATAGCAGGATGAACCAATGTGAATGAGTGTAAGATTCGTTGTCCGAACACGATTGGTGCTGACCACACTAGATGTTACAATGGTAGCAAGAGAGGCCAGCGGTGACAATTAAGAGGTTGTCACTGAGCATTCCATCTCACATGGGAAGAGAGGTCAAATAGAAACGGCATAGTGGCCATACGCCCGTGTGGCTCCTCACAGAGTATAGCTCACATCCAAACATCTGATTGGGGAATGGGGCAACGCCCATGAAGCTCCGGCGGAAAGGAAAGGCCTACCAGGCCGTATGCCCATGGGTGCAGGATTCTTCAAAAAAGCAAGGGCTGACTCGGAGACATGGGACCTTGGCTTAGCAACGAATGAAGGGAAGCTCTTCGAGCTTTCTTCACCAGCGGCTTATGTAGTGGTCGGCCAACTAAAGCTTTCTAAGTTTTGCTTCCCCCTTCACGAAGTGGTCAACATTCTATAAGCCACTTGTCGAGTTTACAAAGCTTTGCTTCTTGTAGTCTCCGTCTTTACGTCGGCCCTCCATGCCTTCCTTCATTTGCTTGCCTCCTTCCAGTCCAGAATGCCTACTGACGTTAAGCTAACCTTAAGAAGCGACACCCAAAAGGTGAGCTTCTGGCACAGGAGGCCAAGCATTCTGCCAGACATCCCAGCCTGGGAGCCCCATTCGCTTTTACTAAATTCGTTTTTATTTTAATAAGTAGCTAAGTTTCAAATGCAAAGGCGCGTAACGTTAAGCCCTGATGGAAAGAAGTACGAAAACTAAAGTACATTAAGGCGCTATAAGCCCTCGGCTCGGCTAAGGTTGTGGAAGAATATGGTAGGTTTTAGGTAAGTAAAACTCAAGAACTAGCTTAGCTGTTCTACAAAGGAGAAAAGCTAAAGTTACAGAGTCACTTATCCGTCAACAAAGGAAAAGACGACGGTATGGAGTCACGTCAGCTGTGGATATAGACTAGGCTAAAGAATATAGTCTTAAACTATGGACTGAGACTACACTAAGGAAGAAGTCCACGAAAGTGAGCTCGTCACTAAGAAAGCCGATATCAGAAATGAAGCCCTCTATAAAAAAAAGCAAAGAAGTTAAGGAACGAAGCTGCTTCTCTAATAGCCCCGTTGAATCGTTGGGCGAAGGCTTTTTTATTTTGATAGGGGCTTCGAACTTCTTAGGAAGAGCCATACGAGGTAGCTCACATACAATTTGAGAGCCGAGCCACTGCACAGGGGCTTAGGTCAATACTTATATATTAGCCAGTCATCAATTGGAAGCAGGTAAGATGGTGATGAATTACGATTGGTCCAAACCTTCTAAAAGAGGCTTCTTACGACTTGCCCAGAATGCCCATACATACCGTCGGTTACAAGACCCTGTTCGCACAGCCCTGAACAGGGTGCTGCTACAGCACCTATGTTCCGCTTGCAGCCCGGTAACTAGTGCAAATTGGAGGAGGAAGAATTCGCTATGTCAATTAGTGTATGGGGGTGTGTATGCGAGTCCCTATCTATTCCATTAGAGTAGTGGGTATTGTCCATCACTGTGACCTGTAGTAGAAGTTTGGATGAAAGTTTGGTTGATCAGCCACGCTACGGTAACCCTTTCGGGACCTGCTTTGGAGCGAATTCCACTCTTGAAGTTGTAGCTATTCTATATGTTACGGTTGGAAATCGATCCTTGCTCTAATCCCGATCCTACTCTTTCATAGGATTTCTTCGAGGCAAGAGATCAAGTACAAGAATGAATGACATTACTTTCTTCTTTTCATACTTGAAAGTAGAATCACACTCAAAACTGCTCTCATGCGTAGGAATGAGTTCGTTACTCGAGCAAGACTAGGAATCACACTTCACCTTGAATTCTGGGCCTTCTCTTCTTTCGCTTTGCTAGCTGCCTATCTTGACTACGAGAGAGATTCGACATGTAAAAGAAGGAGAACACCAATCGACTCCTTCTTCTTGAAATGACTTCGTCTGCTCCATTTTACTTTCTGGTTAGTTGATTCGAGGTGGGAGCAGTCAAAAACTAAGAAAGGTAGCCTCGTGACTCCACCGGGGAAGAACTCGGATATGCTCTTTCTATTGAAAAAAAATCTCATGGATGATTCGGGGATGAAACCCTGCACCTGTCAAGCCTATCCGTTAAAGAAGCCCCTATTGAGCATGGATTCATCGTTAGAAGGAGATTTGTGTTACGATATACTGGTATTGCATTTCTGAACTTACATTTTTAAGTCAAGGTGCCGAGCTTAAAATCTCTAGTAAAGCCCCGAACCTAAAGTAATGGGTTTTCAATCACGGGTTGGAAACTCTTCCTTCTCCAAGCCTGGCTCACCTGACAAATCAAGGTATGAACTCGGCACGGATTCCCCCGCATCGAAGCTTCCTCCGGGCACCTTTGGTCGCATGCCCATGCCTCTCCATGTCTCTTTCCCCCAATCGGTGGGTGTCTCCCCTAATGGTCTAGGAATGAATGGCTTGAATCAATCTAAACTTCTTATTATTATGAAGGATTCGATCCGGTCACCTTACCCGAAAAAAAGGAAAACCTATCTTTTCCAGTCGATACGCGGTCGATGTCCCACAACTCAAATATGTCGAACCGACTCGAATGGAATGCTAGGGTTCTGTTTGATTTGCATCCGACACATTATAGGAAAGAGGGGTTGGCCGTACATGAGAAATCAATATTGCTGAGATCGGGCGGCTTAGGAATACAAAATCGTCGTCTGCCGGAATGGAAGACATACGTTAAAAAGCAGCGGAAGTGGTCAGCCAACCCGGAAGAGATTGGCTTTGAGGGCCCGAGATGCTGTAGAACGCCATTCAAACGTAGATCCCGATATTTGAGAATCTTAATATCCATTTGAAACAATAGTTATATATACTGATTTAGTTGTGTTAACATTCGCGGGTTCGAATCGATCACTTGGAACAAGAGAAAATTATTTAAAAATAGTACCCGCAGTGGTTGTGGGGCCTGCACCTGGCTTCTGAGCACTACATTTCATATAAAAGATAGTGAAAGCATCTTCGGGCTAGGTAGGACTTCCAGTGGAGAAAACAAACCAAACCACGGATAGCCGATCACATACATCAACTTTTAATACAGATGAAAGGTGAGCGAAGTGAGGAAGGGGGAAATCCCAGCGATCGGATTAGAGGGCATTGTGCCGCTTTGAGTCCCAAATCTGTCATGCAGACTAAGGGATGAAACTAGCTAACGGATGGAAGAGATTCGACTAGGAAGGCAACACCTGGGACTGAAACATAATTGGCTTGGTAAGCAGCACCCGGCGAAGACTTCGCCATAAGCGAGGTAATATACGACATGATTCCTTTTTGTTTGATCGGAGTACCCTTGTGAATATGGTATAAAGAAAGGTGCCCTTGTTTTTGGCGTATAAGAAAAGAAGAGTGACACAAGGCACGTAGCGTTGAGCATCTTAATCTTCTATCTAGAGAAACTCACTCTAGAGAACCAAAGGCATCGCTTTAAGAAAAGAGGCCAGATTAACCTTGCCAGCTTGGGGGACCTAGACTTAGCGTGAAATACAGAGAATCAGACGCCGAAAGGCTTCATGTCAAGACTCTTTAAAAGAACTCACCGAGAGTGTATGGATAGAGATGTAGGCCGACTCTTGAGGAAAATTTTGTTGACACCCAATATATATACACCGAAATAAGGCTAGCACAAGGCCTTTAATGTGCATCCAGAAGCACAGTTGATGTTATTATGTGAGTGGAAAGAATTGCAATTATGGTGTAGAATTCAAGGCTTAGTCCATTCTTGTATCATGTTGTTATTTAACCCATGCGGAAAGATTCAAGTCGTAGCGACATCTTTTCTAATGCATGATGGACAGTCACTGTAGGGAACGCTCAACCCATATATTGATATATATGGGGGATTGTTGGTGTCTTTAATTTTAGACTAGGAAAGATAGTCCCACATTGGCTATACCAAATGGCGAGTATCTCAATAGAATGTATTGCTTGTGTTGAGGTATGCACATGAGGTGTGGTAGGGCACAAATGGGTGCCATGTGGGAGTATTTTCCTAGAAGGAAAAAGGATTAATTCCAACAAAAATGCAAGTTGATTTTTGTTGTTCGGACTCGAACTCGAACACGGACTCCAGGATGCCTCGAGCATGCATGGGCGTGTGTTCGGGGGGTAGGCGTGGACTGGCACTCGACTATGCTGATTGTGTGATGATGTAAAATATCAAACTCTATTTTAGAGTATTGGTATTTTTAGTCCCACAAGGGATAGGAGAAATGGTGAAGTCTCACTCCACCTTATAAATAGAGCCCCCTGGCCTCATTTCTAAGATACACCAAAGAAGAGAGTTAAGGGAGTCTGTGGAGTCCAAGGAAGTTGCCTTTCTCTTTCTTTTTTCTTTCACTTCTTCACTTGTAACTCATTTTATCCCATTAAAGATGAAGAATGAGATCTTCTCTGATCTAATTAGAGACCTTTTGTGGGCTGAGATCTTCTCGAGACCTTTTATAGGTTTTCGTCGCTGCTGCTACGAAATTCATTTGTGCCTTCCTGGAAGTGTTACATTTGATTCCGACTCTATGAATCCTCCGGTATTTCAGTTGTGTACCTTCTTCGAAGTGTTCGAAAATACGTTCTTCCATCTTGGATCTGTTTCGGAAATAACATTTTATAGTTTGATTTTTATTTCAGATTGAATCTGCCCAGGAAAAAATAAAATGTAGGATGTGTGACAGAGATTCTTATGGCTGCAATGATGAGCTTTCTCCTACTCTCTTATTTATCAGCATGATGAAATAATGTTGAATTGGATGCTCTACCTTCCTAAGCCATTCAATATAATAAAAAAAACCAATGTTTTAGCAGCCAACACCCAAAGTATGATGTCATGAATTAGTGTGATCCTTGTATTACTCTTATGGGGTCCGGGATACAATTTAGTTTTAGGCAAAAGCCCCAATCAATTATTAATTTGGCCTACCCTAGACTTCAAACCCTTACTTATGTCACTCATCACTTTCGTCTAGTTGGTTCGTCCAAGAGCATCTCCATAAGTTGCTCCATGCAGACTCTTGTTTTTTTTTCTTTGTTTTATAGTTGTTATCCTGTTTTAGCCTTGAACTAATTTGAAGGCACTTTTGGCACTATACTTGTTTCTTTTAGTTAGTTTGTTTATTTATTTTCATATACTAAACTTGGTTATTAGCATTTTGATAATTGTTCTTGGAATGTCTCTCTGTAGGCTCGAAACCGAAACCAAAACTGAACCCCCAAATGGAGAGGATGGAAGAAGAGAAGACCTTTAGGAGATGAACCAAGTACTTCCTTGCAACCCAATTGAGTGATTACATTCTTAGTGGTAGTGTTAGTGTTACTAATATTTTCCATGCCAATTAGTTTACTTGTTGTAGAAATTCAAACCACAAAATGGTAGTTGGAGGAAAAGGGAAAGAGGAAGAAGGAAAACTAGGCTTTCTATTTATGTTACCTGTAAATAAGATACAATCCAAATAATCTACATAGATGAGCCAAGTCCTCTGAGATGCTTGCTACAACCTGACCAGCTATTGTACAACATAACTCCTCACCAACATCACATAGAGATTTTTTCTTCTTCTGATTTTGTGGACCATAACTCCGGTGGTGTCTTGAAGTCCACGTGTCTGTTTTTTTATTTACTTGCTTAACTATTGAGTACCCAACACTATTTTGGTTCATATAGTCACCAACAGTTTTCGATTTTCTTTTTAATAGTAAGAAAACCTGGGAAACTTAGAATGTTGATCTAACTTGGATATGATGGTCAGGATAGCGAATGAAACATAAATTTTGAATAAATTTCCATTTTTGAATCTCCAGAAAGTTTGCTAATTTTCAAACATGTGTTGTTAAGAAAGTTTTGTGTCACAAGCTCTAAACCAGTTAACCATTTCTCTGGATTCATTTCATTCTTGTTTTTTTGAAGTATTTGTTTCTCATAGTATTTATGAAAATATACCAATCTGTAATATAGGGGAAGCTGTGGGTACAAAATTGGATGTTGTCAAGGAGGTGGTCTCAAATCCTTTTAATCTATGGTAAGGCTATTGATATTATTTTCCTGGAACAGGTCCTGATATGTGATTGTTTACTTGGGATTGGACATGAATCACATATTTTTGTTTTTTAGGAATTTTGGCCTTTTTGGTCCTTTGCCTAGTCACATGTCTACTCGACACATGAGGCCAAAGAACTTATTTTATTTTATTATTATTTTAATGTAGTTTCTAGCTTTCTGGAATGGATGGCTACCTTTGAACCAATGGGTACTAGATTTGTAAGAAATTGATGTTTAAAAGATCATTGCAGATTTTTGTCATCATATGCTTATCATGTTTTGTATACTTCTGAGGTTTAGCTATTTCGTTCATGAAGCAGACAAGGTGTTCATTAAGAACTGTACTTTTTTGCTCTAAGTGGACTTAAGCATTGAGGCTACTAATTTTGATTTACCAATTATCATGGGCACATCAAGTTACTGTGATTGCTTAATATATTTTTTGTGTGTTGAGTAATCATCTTGATATTGAAGATAAGTCTGTTTATGTGAAGGAAGGTTAATGGTTATAGATATTTTTAATGGCTTGATTTCATGACATAAGTACTTTCTGCTAAATATTTAGAAATTGTAATGGGCTCCACCAAAATATATAGATTTGGGTGTTTTATATTATGTACAGCTAGTTCAAGGATACCTTTTGTGATGATACTATGGTTTTGGCAACTTGGTCGTTTTAAAAGAATAAGTGTACGAGATTGAATATTATGATATAAATTGAATTTTCTCCGGACCTTTAAACCGTATTTGTTGGATACTAGAAGTTAAATATTGACTTGTACTTTTGGTCAAACATTTTTTTTGGCAAGAGTCCGTAGTTGAATTTATTGTATTATTCAATATGATATACATTTGTTTCTAAACCATTTTGCGTTGGAGAGGAAATTTTGATAGGTTCCTGAACCATTTTGTGTTAGAGAGAAACTTTTGCTAGGTTCCTGATGTCAGTTGCTTCTGCATATATGATCCCTATTTCTTAGGTAATATATAATCATATATTAATATCTATATTTGTTTCTTTGTGCAGTTCCAGGAGTTGGCCCAGGCTTATGATGTACTGAGTGACTCTAAAAGCGTGAGATATATGATCAGTACGGTAAAGATGCACTCAAGGAAGGAAAGAGAGGTGGCAGTGGTGGCCATGATCCTTTTGATATCTTCTAATCCTTCTTTGGTGGTGGAAGTCCCTTTGGAGGTGAAATTTAACAAATATTTGTATTTGATATAAATAACAAGCATTGAATTGCACAAATTTGTTATGTTCAGCTTCTTGGCTGTTCAATGTATACAAATGCAGGCTTCAATAAAGGTAAGTTCCAGTGTTAAGGATAGGTGTTGTACTTGGGATTTTGATGATCACATGATTAAATAATAGCAGTACACCTATCCCAATCTTTGTATGTTTTTTGTATGATTAACATGGTCGATGATATAGAGAAGAACATGTTGATAATTATTGGCAAGGTTTGTGTTCCTATCTTTTAGAACACATCTATTTATACTACTCAAAATTTGAACAATAGGATATGAAATTTTATGTAACACTAAGATAATGTTAAAGGAACAGAACAAATTAGAAAGTGATGCTATTTCTTGAAAAAGAATACATTTATTTGTTCTGCTTCTTTTAAGCATTGGACTTCTATGATAACAACTAGAGATTCGTAAGTGCTGAAAAAATGATAAATAAAGAAACTAAAGTAGTTTTGATATGACACATTTTTCTTGCCTGATCTTGATTTTAAGTTTCATCGATATGCTAAAGATTTCATTAGGTTAAGGAAATTGTAAAAAAAATGAATTGGTGTAGATATTGGTTCATCAACCTGTCGTCAGAGGAGTTGTGACTCTTGTTCTTGGATGCTTAAATAATCTGGTGGTACAAATGGCATTTCTTATACAGGTAATGAAGTTGATAGTTCTCTAGTAATCCACAACTCATTAATTTAGTCTTGCCACTTTGTTTTTCTCAACTTTTCTCTTTTAGATGATTATAATTAAAGAGAACATGTAAATAGATAGTTTATTTATATTGAAAACTCTATTGAATGTTTTATAACTTGTTCCAATATTTCATTATAATTTTCTTTCACTTGTTTGCAACTACCTTACCCCAACTAACCAATGCAGGCCAATACTGATGAAGAGCTCCCAGAGTTCCTCATTGGGACCTGTCGCTTGAACCATCTTGATGTCTCCAAAGTTGCATCGATATGGTAACACACTAAAACTAGTGAGTTAAATAAACAATTATATACTAAAATATCCTCGTCTAATTCCAATAATCCAAACCTGTTGCTTGAACCATCTTATTTTCATGTTAGTAGTAGTGTAACAATCTGTTAGTGTTCCCAAATAGGGTACTTTGTGAATGCATTTCTAGGTTGCATAGACACTTTTTGATATTGACTCGAAGCAAATTCAAAATATGCCATTTCTATTTTTCTTATTTTTTTGGTACAAGCACTACCGATACTATTAGATATATGCATAAATCATAACTATGCATATATTTTACCCATTAGATTTTAATAATATCTTTATTTAAGCATGTTTGCCTAGTAATTATTTTTAAAAATGTTTTAGAAATGCTTCACTGCAAAGGAATGAAACTTTCTCATCTCAATTAATCTTTCCATGATCACAGCATGCGAAGACACCTTCAACTATTGTTTGGTTCCTTCGAAGTAAAGAAGGGATTATTATTTCCAATATTATTCAGACACATACACAGACATGGGTATAATCCACAAATAAGTATTCATGCAATATAGATGATTATACATTCTCATATTTAGAAACTTCCATTAGTATCAAATTTTTCTTGGAAAGAATTTCTATCATCTTCAATTTGTCATTCACAAAAGTCCTTTTCCATCTGTGTCAAAGACTGTAGAATTTTCATTCGATTACAGTAAAACGTTCTCTCATAGAATATGTTAATATGTCACTAACATCTTAACTGATCTATTTTTGAGTCATGCAATATCATCAGTTCATGGCTTAAAATATATTTTAGTTGATAGCATGTGTTGAATGTAACCCAAATCCGAGTAGAAGAAAAAATGTTTTGACATGGTATATTTTTTAGATTAGTGATGATGTGCTAGTAAATTTTATGCATTGGTGAACACCTGAATCCTATTCCCGGTATGTAAACATTCAGAGTGAGGGGCATGATGACTATGGTCTCCTTGTTAGTGAGAAGGCTAGAAAGTATGCTATTGTCAAAGAACTTGATGAACTTGTCAACTTGAAGGATGGGACTGTCGTTCTACAATTTGAAACTCGACTCCAAGTGGGCTTGATGCAAAGGGCAACATCTATTGTGATGAGAACAATCAAGAATACAGGAAGAAGAATTATTTACACATGATGAACCTACCATTAGACTTGATGTAAGGGCAGCATCTATAGTTATGCAAAGGCAACTAGGAAGTAGGGATGTTTCATAACATTTTGGTTCTTATATATTTTGGCGACATTATATTCTTAGTTAGTGAAAGCTGTTATGTGAGGAATTGTTATTTTTCTACAAGTTATTTTGTTTACTGGTTCGAATAAAGTTGAAGTAATGTTCACTTTTTTCTCTTCTACTATAAGAAATTAATGTTCGGAACTCTTGTAATTTCGCTATGAGTAAGTGTTTTTAGGTATGTTTTTTTGTTTTTTCTGCGGCTGTTCTTCAGCTATTGAGAATATTGTTCATATGTGGTTTAGTTGTTATTCAAATGTTATATGGAATGGTCGAAATGTTATGAAATTGTTATGTTGCTTATGGTTTAGTTACGAGTTGAATGCAGGTTCGTGGTTTGAAATATTTTTAAAAAAATGTATTTGCAACGGTTATAACCGTTACAATAAGTGGACAATAGTTACAGAAAATACATTGTAGTCACAAGAATAATCGTGACCAAAAAATATTTTGTAACGTTAATAACCGTGACAAATGGTAAATTTCTAACCGTGATTACCACGACAAATTGTATTTTCCTCACGGATATTACTGTTACAAAAAATATAATTTGTCACAGTTATTACCGTTACAAAAATTTTATCACACCCAAGCCGTAATGGTTATTACCGTGACAAAAAATATTTGTCACGGTAATAACTGTGAGGAATCGTCTATTATGGTGCAGTGATATATAATACAGTAGCATAGTCTAAGTTCATGACTTGAGATCTTTAAACCTAAAGGATAAATACTTCACTCAAGCAACATACTCTTACCAAATCCATCCGCGTTGGATTTTACCATCCTGAGAATAACTCAAGTGACTTTAGCATCATGCTGAGAATCCTTTGTTTCCTCAAACAGATATTTTGGAATAGCATCAGATAGGCAGATAGTACACTTCGAAGATGCCCTGGAGTGCAGAACAAGTGCACACATATTTAAGAAAGTATGATAATACAACCAATAAAAGAATTATTCTAATTTCTGCTATAATATATCAATATGTCCAATGATCAAAAGCCAAAACCTGGCCAAAAACTCAAACCATGATTACAAGCCATCCATGGATTATAAGCCAACACAATCATCCATCAAAGAATAATGGCCCTTATATAGTATCTATGTCACGACCCGCACCCATTTTTTGGGATGCGAATACGTGTCCAAGTCCAGCCTACGCCGCAGTGTCGGCTGTAATACGTTGTCTAGCCCGCAATAAACAAAATGCTCATAAAATACTGTCTTTATTGCTTATTCACAACAACTAAATCAATTTACAATATTCACAAGTTTTACAGTTAATCAAAATACAATGTCTTACAAATATAAAAACTACCAACAAATCTAACTAGTCTTCTAGGGTTAGCCTTCGCATAAACCCATGTCTCCCTCGTATAGTCCATAGCACAAAAGTAAGAAGCATGGCAAGTCACCTGCAACGTCTCAGTTAGGAAAGAAACAAAGTACAAACATGTTATATTTAATGTTGTTAGCACAAAATAAGCTAGAATCAATGAGAAACAGTAACGGTAAAGAATATATATGGAACTAGCAAGATACGAACTAGACATAGAAAGCAATAATCATGAACGAGTAAGCTAATAGAAAAGAAACATGTAGATAACGAACTGAACTAAGATCATGAACAATGGAAACAACTATGTGTGTGAAATACCTTTTGATACATGAACGGTTGGGCCAATACGGCACATCATATGATGGCTATACATAATAATAGGGTACGGCTAACTCATACATGCGGTGTATGACTTAGCTATCCAGAATAACAATTGTTGGGTTTGTTCACATACCTACCGAGTGTTTCCCCTTCCGACTCACTAATAATCAATAACGATCAATAATACAATAAGCCTACCATGTCACCATCGTGTCTCAACGGGATATCAAACGAGGAAACAATAAAGAAAGCATTATAATGTACCAAAAAATAATACAATAATATACTTGCATGAACCCTTGAACAACCATAGTCACAAGTCGAGGATGGGAGGAAAGCTGACCTAGAAGCTATCATCCATATTGCACCATCGTAAAAATCTAATTTAACCTAATAATAATCTGAAATATTACTTAAACAAGGAAGTTTGGCCATAGAAAGTCATATTTCCAATTTAGGAAACTATGACACGCAAATCGAGGCGTACCATTGACTTTCTAGTCAAACTTTTTGAAATCAAGATTCGGAAAGTGCATCATGGTAGATTTCAGTGCCATGAGTGTATTGGATTTGATCGTGCCGCAAAATTACGCTTTGGTCAAAAGATATTGCCGTTATGGCTAACTGTGACCAAATCGATAATTTACCGTTCAAATCTGAGTTTAAATTAATAAATAAAATAGTGAATTAACCTCTAAAATTTTGGAAAAATTTTAAGTTGAAGATCGTCATGCTAGCTTTCCAAAACTTTAAACGGATCATGAATTTGAGTTCGGGATCTCCCGGGATCTAAAAAACCGTACAATATGTCGAGTTTTGGACAAGCAACACTAAAATAATTCTCCAGATATTCTAAAAGCTAACCTTGAGATGAATCCAAAAAAAATGGTGCACGAAAAAGAGGTCGAGGTTGTCCGCAATCGCTCCGGGAAGTCGGGATTCTCCAAAGATCAAGCTCCTTCCAATTCGGCCAAAGATAATTAGGGTTTTCTAATACAGCGAGATATATATATAGGCAGAGCGGCTCGATTGAGTCGGTGGAAGCTGTGGCTCCAGGCCACGTGGCGCAATCCTGCGCGGCCCGCTCAAGAAACCAATGGCCTGATGGACATCCGACTAAGGGAGGCTGCTAAAGAGTCATGGCTCCATAAATGGAAAGGAGGCACAGTCAGCAGTAGTCGTTGACAGTTGGGCTACACCACAGCGCTGTGGGTGCCTGATAGGTGGGCTTTTAGTGCTGACTTGCTGCCTGACTGTGTAATTATTTTACAGAAATGATTTCAAAATTATTTCATGGCCAAATAAATCCAAATAAAATCCTAAAAATGCCTAAAAAATTGTAAAAAATTATAGAAAATATTTATAACCTCCTAAAACCTAAATAAAATACTTTATCTCAAAATATCCCCAATTGACCCTATAGTAAAATCCTAGAAGCTTTTAAAAATACTAAACCTTAATAAAATAAATATTTAAAAATATCTAAAAATTATAATAAAATTTGAAATAGATAAATAGCAGTTATATAAGCTATATAAAGGCTATATGACTAGAGTATGGTCATAGCTCACCTATGAGCTTAGGCATAACCCCTATGATCGTAGAAATTAATCGTAATCAAATAAATAAATAAATAATTTAAAATTTTGGGAAATGGGCTTACAATCTGTATGCTTGTTTTACTACTAAATCTGATGATAATCCCCCATGCAAAGACAGACTGGGTACATTATTTCCACATCTACTAGGAAAATCCTTCAAATAGAAGTAGTGCTTTCTATTATGCAGATCATGAACTAGCACATTGTGAACCCTGAAATGCCATGTCTTGTTAAAGAATTTGCATATTAATAGTTTCAAAACTTGGTTGAATCCAGTTTATTTTAGATTAACTCGGGCAAGAAGCAATTCCAATATTGGGAAATACTAACTAAATATGATAAGCTTTACATGAATCAACGCATTTAAGCATTGGCCATTCAATAAAAACATGAAAGCCAAAGCTAAAAAACAACTAGGGAAGTAATTGAATTTGGTAGCAGTAATTTGTAGCATTTTCTTCACCTCAACCAGCTAAAAAAACAACATATATGTTTTATGGCTCCTACTTCCTATACGAGCATCAATTACAAACAGTAGCAGTGACTAATAGTTAGAATTTCCTACTAAAACAGGTAAATACAATCTAGAAAATAGATGAGGTAAACATGCTTAAAAAGATAAAGAATACAAGCTAGGATATATGGAATCACTAGACAATATGGCATATACTTATAGAAATGCCTTAAGACCTCCTGGTTGGGCTGGCAAAGCCAAGTCTCGACTAACAGACACAATGTAATGCCCTTGCACTAGGAAAATAGCATCCTTAAAAGTTAAAACCCATGAAAAAAATATTAAAATTATTTCACAAGGATTACATTTTATAATATAAAATAGAACAATCCCTACATTTCGCTGAACTGCAACATACAAAAAATGTACGACTAACTATTAACAAAACAATTTCTAATATAAAGAAACTCAGTGGGTCGAAAGTAAATAATGCAACAATATGAGGCCAAAATTCACAATTAGTCAGAGACATTATAATGGACAATGGTGCAAAACAGCATGACTAAAAAATATAAAAATTGAAAGGTGACCATCCAATTATTTGTTTCCAATCTTGAAAAATTATAATATAATCCCAGCTCTCTAGAATGTCAATTCGACTAAAACACAGTTCAATCCTTAGTATGCTTATTGTCTCTACTTGAGTTAGGTTGAAGTAATATGTACAATGATTCAAACTTAGTGCCCTGCAACACTAGAGGGAGGATATGTCCAATGGTTTCAATGTTCTAACAATAATATAATATATATAGTAGTTCAGATACTTTCAGTTATGTTCCATCATGATAATAGCAAGTGTGTTAGGGGGGTGGCCCTTATCAAAGCTTAAGGTCCTCTCAAAATCTATACCTAGATCAAGGAAAATTTTGTCTCTCTTATTAATGTAAAGTAGTTAGTGGATATGATCAGCCTAAGCCATATAGTATCCTTTACTAGTCACATACTCAATTCTGAAAGTTGTTTATATGTTAAATAAAAATTCAACTAACATTCTGTATACCATGTTAACCACATCTTTGTTCACAAGGCCCCCTAACAATTAGAATTTAACCATTTAACATGCACACCAGCATAACCTGGAAACATGGCATAGGAGCAAAACTGTCCAACCAGGCAAGATCGAAAGACTTTCATGTTTGCCATGGAAGCAATGGCCATTGCTACACAATACACAACATATGCATACCAAATCAGCAACATGTACACATTAGAAACTGATAAAAGAGTTTCCAAATAAAGGCCATGCTAGCTAATGTGTTGCCTGGAATGATCAATTGTACAAAAATTGAGTAATTATAGCAAAGGCAACAACATCAAAACAACTATTCATACTTAAATGACATTCCTGCCTAGAAAATTTCTAAAAATGTCCATAAGCTCATAAAACAATGGCTAGATGAAATAAAAATGGCACACTATTGGCAACATTAGATTAGGTAAAATCCAACAATGTCTTTTCCTTACAATAATAAACATTTCTAAATTCAACCAGCATATAGACATGTGTGTATGTAGATGTATAAAAAATTAAGTTGTCCTTCTAAAACATCTATATTATTGTGAACCTGGTACATGTACTTAATCTAAAGATTAGTTAACAATATTAACCATCGATAAAGATCATTTATACTGCTTATATATAGACCCAAACATATGCATGCAATACATAAGTACATAGATATAAGTACATCCATAAACATGCACATGCCTATATCTGTACGTAGACTTTGGAAGGAAAAGAAGAATATTCCCTTATCAAGAAAGTTCCACAAACTACGAAAAATAAAAAGGAAGAATTGTTACCAGAATGAGAGCAATAGCCTTTAGTAAGTATAATTTTGGTGAGTTTCTCCGAACTTAAAGTACTTTCTCATAATCCTCTAGTGCAAGTAGGAAAAATTATCTCAATGTATATTAAAATGATTTTAAAGTATGTTCCTAGGGTACATTATTTTCTCTTAGCATTTATATATTAGGAGTGTTAACAGGAAAGAAAAGGAACATCTCAACATGTGTTGTAGGATCTAGCCCATTCATGCATGATGTTCAGAGTCACTTGCAGATTGTTCTTTTAAAAATTGATTGATCCTGCAATAGTGCAAGAACATATGTTCTTTGATGCAAGTTTGAGAGCTATAAGTGTATCCTTATTCAGAAACTACACGTATGCATCCAACATGAAAGAAATTGAGGAGCCACACTAGAAAAACTCACTTGCAGAAAGAAATACTTTGGTTGCTCAGAATGACTGGATCTCCTAGCTTTAAAAGTTGAGCTTTAGAGTAAAATGAAATAGCCTGCAAACAAGCAACTTACATGTTTAGCATAGGAAAGATAAAGTAACAGTCATATGTTGTATCAAATGTTCCTCTTTCTAGACTATAAAAGTTGTACATCCAATTGTTTTAATTATTAAAGAAAGTTCATATATTTTTAATTTTCACCCGAGTTCTCAATTTTCTATTCTCTAGTTATTTTTACATAATAAGCTAACTAAAGAAATAGCCTAGCATCAATAAGCTAACTAAAGAAAATAGCCAAGCATCATCTTCACAAGCTTAAAAACAAGCTATTGTGAAGCAGGTTTCTATCACATCAAAATGAATAAGATCGCATAAGGCAACCAATTTTAATCTACTCAAGCATTTCAACAAACAACTTGTGTGTACAAACTAAATGGGATTATGGAGATGTTCCTCCTCATCAGCAACAATTTCTTTCGTGAGCACCAGATTCTCCTCAGCGACACCGATAGATCCATCGACGACAACGACCTCCTCCTCAAGGACCTCATACTACAGGGCCCTCGGGATCTATCCATTACTCGAGTGTGAAGCATCGACAGGATTTAGGATGCGACCTTGGTGTCTCAATCACCTTCTCATCCAATAAATATTCAGCAACTACATTTAGAAAATATTTTTTTACAAACCCTAAATGAAATTTTACATAGAAAACTTCAGTAACACATTGAGGAATTGGAAAATGATATCTCACACAAAAAATCTTCGATATTAATGGATTTCTTGAGAGCGATGTCATCTTCGACGTCGTTCGCAAACTCAGAGTTCACTCAGCAGTCCTCGTCCGACACCCTCAGCGATGTCATCTTCGACATCGTTCGTAAACCATTGTTGTTACAAGAGAAAAAGGCCCGAGGCATAGCAGGATGAACCAATGTGAATAAGTGTAAGATTAGTTGTCCGAACACGATTGGTGCTGACAACACTAGGTGCTACCGTGGTAGCAAGAGAGGCCAGGCGGTGATAATTAAGAGGTTATCACTGAGCATTCCATCTCACATAGGAAGAGAGGTCAAATGGCAAGGGCGTAGCGGCCATATGCCCGTGTGGCTCCTCGCGGAATATAGCTCACATCCAAACATCTGATTGGGGAACGGGGCAATGCCCATGAAGCTCTAGCGGAAAGGAAAGGCCTACCAGGCCGTATGCCCATGGGTGCAGGATTCTTCAAAAAAGCATGGGCTAACTCGGAGACATGGGACCTTGGCTTAGCAACGAATGAAGGGAAGCTCTTCGAGCTTTCTTCGCCAGCGGCTTATGTAGTGGTCGGCCAACTAAAGCTCGCTAAATTTTGCTTCCCCCTTCACGAAGTAATCAACATTCTACAAGCCACTTGTCGAGTTTACAAAGCTTTGCTTCATGTAGTCTCCGTCATTACGTCGGCCTCCATGCCTTCCTTCATTTGCTTGCCTCCTTCCAGTCCAGAATGCCTACTGACGTTAAGCTAACCTTAAGAAGCGACAACCGAAAGGTGAGCTTCTGGCACAGGAGGCCAAGCATTCTGCCAGACATCCTAGCCTAGGAGCCCCATTCGCCTTTACTAAATTCGTTTTTATTTTAATAAGTAGCTAAGTTTCAAAAGCAAAGGCGCGTAACGTTAAGCCCTGATGGAAAGAAGTACAAAAACTAAAGTACGTTAAGGCGCTGTAAGCCCTCGGCTCGGCTAAGGTTATAGAAGAACATAGTATATTTAGGTAAATAAAACTCAAGAACTAGCTTAGCTGTTCTACAAAGAAGAAAGCTAAAGTTTCAGAGTCACTTATCCGTCAACAAAGGAAAAGACGATGGTATGGAGTCACGTCAGTTGTGGATATAGACTAGGCAAAGGAACGGAGTCTTAAACTATGGACTAAGACTACACTAAGGAAGAAGTCCACGAAAGTGAGCTCACGTACAATTTCGGAGCCGAGCCACTGCACAGGGGCTTAGGTAAACACTTATATATTAGCCAGTCATCAATTGGAAGCAGGTAAGATGGTGATGAATTGCGATTGGTCTAAACCTTCTAAAAGAGGCTTCTTGCGACTTGCCCAGAATGCCCATATATACCGTCGGTTCTAAGACCCTGTTCGCACAGCCATGAACAGGGTGCTGCTACAACGCCTACGTTCCGCTTGCAGCCCGGTAGCTAGTGCAAATCGGAGGAGGAAGAATTCGCTAGGTCAATTAGTGTGTGGGGGTGTGTATGCGAGTCCCTATCCATTCAATTAGAGTAGTGGGTATTGTCCATCACTGAGACCTGTAGTAGAAGTTTGGATGCAAGTTTGGTTGATCAGCCACGCTACGGTAACCCTTTCGAGACCTGCTTTGGAGCGAATTCCCCTCTTGAAGTTGTAGCTATTCTATAGGTTACCGTTGGAAACCGATCCTTGCTCTAATCCCGATCCTGCTCTTTTATAGGATTTCTTCGAGGCAAGAGATCAAGTATGAGAATGAATGACACTACTTTCTTCTTTTCACACTTGAAAGTAGAATCACACTCAAAATTGTTCTCATGCGTAGGAATGAGTTCGTTACCCGAGCAAGACTAGGAATCACACTTCAACTTGAATTCTGGGCCTTCTCTTCTTTTACTTTGCTAGCTGCCTAACTTGACTACGAGAGAGATTCGACATGTAAAAGGAGGAGAACACCAATCGACTCCTTCTTCTTGACATGACTTCGTCTGCTCCATTTTACTTTCTAGTTAGTTGATTCGAGGTGGGAGCAGTCAAAAACTAAGAAAGGTAGCCTCGTGACTCCTACCGGGGAAGAACTCGGATCTGCTCTTTCTATTGAAAAAAATCTCATGGATGATTCGGGGATGAAACCCTTCACCTGTCAAGCCTATCCGTTAAAGAAGCCCATATTGAGCATGATTCGTCGTTAGAAGGAGATTTGTGTTACGATATACTGGTATTGCATTTCTGAACTTACATTTTGAAGTCAAGGTGCCGAGCTTGAAATCTCTAGCAAAGCCCCGAACCTAAAGCAATGGGTTTTCAATCACGGGTTGGAAACTCTTCCTTCTCCAAGCCTGGCTCACCTGCCAAATCAAGGTATGAACTTGGCACGGATTCCCCCGCATCAAAGCTTCCTCCGGGCACCTTTGGTCGCCTGCCCATGCCTCTCTATGTCTCTTTCCCCCAATCGGTGGGTGTCTCCCCTAATGGTCTAGGAATGAATGGCTTGAATCAATCTAAACTTCTTATTATTAGGAAGGATTCGATCCGGTTACCCCACCTACGCTGTCGATGTCCCATAACTCAAATATCCCGAACCGACTCGAATGGAATGCTAACGTTCTGTTTGATTTGCATCCGACACATATAGGGAAGAGGGGTTGGCCGTACATGAGAAATCAATATTGCTGAGATCGGGCGGCTCAGGAATACAAAATCGTCATCTGCCGGAATGGAAGAAAGACGTTAAAAAGCAGAGGAAGTGGTCAGCCAACCCAGAAGAGATTGGCTTTGAGGGCCCGAGATGTTTAGAAGCATGGAAAAGAACAGGAAAGTACATGCCGCTCAAAAGTCCTTTAGAGCTGTATGTGGCTCAAAAGTTCCCTAGAGCTTCATGCGACTCAAAAGTCCCCAACATCTCCATGCGGCTCGGCAAAAGCCATGTGGCCCTATGCGGTTCAAAAGTAGGCTTCTACAGCTGGCCAGAGCAGCTGGCACATTAAATGCTCTGACGGCAGCTCTGACATAAAGGATTGACAGCTCTGACATAAAGGCAAGACAGCTCTGACATAAAGGCATGATAGCTCTGACATAAAGGTAGAATGATGACTCTGACATAATGATGTGCTCCTAGAGAGACAAGAAAATCATTATAGCTGGCATGATCCACCAAATTCCAAAGCTCTTTATGCGGATCGCTTCAAGGTCTTTCATGCGGCTCTGACATGGCCACTCTTACGCGGTTCAGTTGGAGGCCACCCCCATGCGGTTGCTACTCCCATGCGGCTCGGATCATGGGGGCCACCCTCAGTGCTCATATTTGGGAGGCTACACCCATACGGCTCTGACACGTGGCCACCCTTATACGGTTCAGTTGGAGGCCACCCCCATGCGGCTGCTAATCCCATGCGGCTCGGATCATGGGGCCACCCTCATGCAGCTCAGATTTTGGAGGCCACAACCATGCGGCTGCAACCCTCATACAGCTCGATCATGGGGGCCACCATCATGCGGCTCAATTGCCAGACCACACGCATGCGGCTCTGTCACGACACCCTGTCCATACGGCTCGCAGTTGGGAAACATGGCAGAAGATCAGTTAAGACTTAGTCTTCCGTTCCTACGGCTCGCAGCATAACGACGGTAAGACACGTGGCACAAGATCATGTTGGCCCATTGGTCATATGGTTAACCTATTTTAATAATTGATCAAACTCTGTCTGGATATACAAAGCTAGTCAGGACATCTCGGACTCTTGAACATGATCAAGAATGGCTATCCACTGAATTCAAGACCGAAGATCTGTTTGCCTACTCGAGTCTGTAATTCCTTATACAATATATTTTTCATTTTTGAGTCTAGGAATTTGTTGTACACCGAGTCGTACTGGCAAATAGGCTACCCTTAAATGAGTTCAAAATGTTTTTAAAATGTCCTTTCAAAAAGGTTTACAAAAGGTTTTCAAAAGGTTTTCAAAAATCACCAAAAAGCTTTTAAAACCCTAACTAAACCCTGACTAAACCCTGACAGAACTCGGACCGAGTTCGGCCAGAGTTCGACCAGAGTTCGGTTAGTGGCCGTTGCGATTTTGAATCCTTGGAACTTGGTCCTCCTGCAGTTGCATTTGACCGAGATTTGCTCATAGAGTTCTGTCCGAATTTGCCCGAATTCTGTCAGAAGTCTGCCTTTGGAATTCCTATAAATAGAGAAGATTTCGATCATTTCAACTCACTCATTCACTTTTCTTCTCTCTATCTAAAGCTTTCAGTCTTCCAAAGAGTTTTCTAGAGCTTTCAATTTCAGATCCCAAGCCAGTTACAATCCTCTAGTCGATTTGCCAGTGCGGTACGGTCTAGAAGTGTCTGAGAGATTGTAATCAGAAGGCTTGATTGAAGAATACCTCTCATATTTGAAGTTGGACGAGTTCTTCGTATCAAAGCTCGCGTTGTAGAAGTTGCAAGGACTTCGTAAGAAAACTTGCAGTTTTTTCAATAGTAGATTCAACTGGTAGCAAGAGTTCTACCGACTGGATTAGTCCTCAACAGAGGAAAACCAGTATACATCGCTGTCTTTGCGTTTGCTCTCTTAACTCTGTCTTTACTTTATTTTAGTTGTGATTAATATTCTGTGATTGTGCTGCTAACATTTTTTAATTAGCATTATTCCGCTGCCAACTCTATTCACCCTCCCTCTAGAGTATTACGCTTTACTATTTCGTTCCTACAGATCAACCAAGATTTATCCGCTCGAATTTGTTGCTATCAACAAATCACAACAACCAGATTTATTGCAATCATCATAATTTCCCGGATCAATTTCCAACAAATGATATAGATTTGTTACAATCATCATAAAAACAAGATCAAGGCAAATCTTAACCAATCCCTAACCGCCCACTGTTTAAGGAGCAAACATTGTAAACCCTACTTATCACACCTCACTCCTATAAATAGCAAGGTGCCATTTCCTTGCAAGCAGACAGAGACACACACAGAAAGAGCGACGGCGCGCAGAAGAATCTCCCACACATCCCAAGAGCATTTTTCATCAGAGCCAAGGCTACGTCTGATCGTCCAAACAGTAAGGCAGAGTTGATAGCACTCTCCCGAGCCTCTACCGTTACCCCCCAGAAAAAAACTAAACAATTGTATTTAGATTGTTGTACCTAGGTTTTCATCCCTAGGCTTTCTTTGTACGAGTGAGTTTGTGTTGTGAAGTAAAAGTCCAGTCCTCCTATCAATGGCAAACACGATGGTGACTCTGTGGGGACTAACTTTTCCACGGCTGAGGAGTTGGTGACGCAATCGGACGCAGCCAAACTTGGCTCCACTCAGATGCTGGTCGTCTGCTTTGACCAGCAGGCATTTGAAGAATGCTCTCCGACGGGAGCGCTGGCCCGGTCCAGAAGCGATCCCGCACGAAGAAGGCTCGCAGGGATGGAGGCCCAAATCATTTGCTCCTCCCCAAGCTCTGAGAAATGCTCCCTGCTACCCAAAATGAGGGAAGACTCTCGTACGGCCCCACTTCAGACCATAGAGGACTCTGCTGTCCCCAAGTCCGGCAGAGAAAAATACTACGATGCTGGACTTGTAGGGACAAAGAGGAACTCTGTGCGGTCCAAGAAGAAGCCGCATAAAGGTGCCAGCCACATGAAGACTCATGCGGCCACAGAAGACAGCCACATGCAGAAGGCTCATGCGGCCAAAACTTCCAGCCGCATGAAGGAGGCTCATGCGGCCGCGACTGCCAGCCGCATGCAGACTACTTATGCGCACACCGCTTCTAGCCGCATACAGAAGGTTCATACGGACACATGCTAGCCGCATGCAGACAGCCTGCACGACCACCAATCCCAGCCGCATACCATCTGCTCCATGTGGCTCACGGTCAGTCTTTAACGCCTCTCATGCGGTCCTGACCTTAGAGGCTTTCAGGAGGTTGTGCCAGACTCTGTACGCACCACTTGGACTCTTCTTACTATGCACTCTCGGGTGCTAGAGGAAAGAAGTCTAGGATAGCGGGCTCGGTCGATCTCAGTCAGCTGTCCCAACTTCTGACTATCAGGGCATCCCGCTGACTATTATGCGGGCCCCTGATAGAAAGTTGTATAAAACTATCCGTGTCTAGCCTCCGACGGCTAACGAACGGATAGTTATCAAAAATCTCCCAACAATGATCAGGGGCAAGTACTCGTACTACCCCACATTAGGGAGTAGGCAGGATGCCAACACTTCATGTACTCAGGACTCCCGGCCCACAAAATGAGTGACTTGCGCACGTGATTCTTCACAAACGCAAGGAAAGAGATGAAAACTTGGTGTGCAAGAGTCCTTTCAGGGACATCACTGCACTCAAGTCATTGTCAACTGCTGCTACAGCAAGGCGGCCACACAAGAGGACCGACGTCCGTCTTCCAACGACTGCAACACCAAGCTCATAAGAAGAGCGCTTCTCGTCGCCTCCTGCAATTTTGCTCAGAAGATCCTGACAGCGGGAGACGGAAGAAAACAATTCTCCAGTCCAAAAACTCAACCAGCGTAACCAAGAAACTCTCTTCTAAGCGGTTGTCTACCACCGTTACAGGAGGAGTTTACCAAGGTACCCGCTCAAAGACGAAATTGCCACACTTGGAGATTCGTCGTCCACATCTCTGGGAGGTACTGAAGCGGGGAAGCACTCCTCCAAACATCCATGACAATCTGGTTTCCAAGAAGATAATCCAGGGGAAACGGTTCCTCCAACAGATGCAGCAGTTCCGACGTCCCCGAAGACGTCCACAACTCTTAAGACGAGACAAGCTTTGAAGCTGGGGGTACCACTCCTTCTGAGTCCGAACCAGAGAAGAACATTCCCATATACCCTGGCGACTTCTCTGTACAAGGGTATGACTCAGACGGTACGTCCTCCGCCTTTCTTCTATCTCTCCTCATGTGAGGATGGTGTTCATGAAGGACAGCAACCAAATGGTCCCAGTGATCGCCAACGCATCGACACTCTAGAGGCCATACTTCATACCTTGGTCAAATCCGTAGACGAGATCAAACAGCCCTACCGACTCTGCAAGGAAGGACGCCTGGCCAAACAAGCTTTGGTTCTGCGGTCAATGCGGACTCAAACTCGGCTGCACCAAACCCAGGTGATAATCCTCCGACAATATCGGCTCCTACTGCTGCAGACGAGGCCAGAGACAAGACGAGAGGTCCAGAGCTCCGGGCCATGTTCCACGCCCGAAAAACCTGCCATGACCTCAGGATACGACAATCGTATCCTGCTGCATGGAGAGATATTCCTTTCCCACCAAGATATAAGTCATTCAACATCAATCCCTATGTTGGCAGGACCTCTGCAAGCCGGTACATCACTTACTTCGAAGTCACAACGACCATCTGCCCCGTGATGATGCCATCTTATACGATTGTTTATCGGAGCATTGGAAGTGGTCGCCTTCGACTGGTACCGCAACTTGTCAGACAACTGTATCCATCCTTCGTCGGCTTTAAACGTATGTTCCTGGAAAGGTTCTACAAGTAGGACAAGACGTGACAATGTCCACCCTCATGGACGTTGTTCAGGAAGAAAATGAGCTGACAAGAACTATATTGAGCGATTTTGCCAAACTGCGATGAAGTTGCCTTCCGTAACCCTGATTCCTTCCTGATTAAAATTTGCCAAAGAGGCTGCTCCCCACAATCAGCCTCTGATAGTCGAGAGTCAATTCAAGGACTGAAAGATGTTCATCATCAGTGCCACTGGCGCAGAAGACAAGTTGAAAAAGCTCGCAATTGGGACTGCATCTCGGAGGGAGAGGACAAGGGTAAACACCCTAATGCGAACAACAACAACAGCGTAATTCCTCCAACAACCGAGACAACAAGGGCAAGCAGGCTATGGTGGCCGACACAGCCAGAAGCCTGAACCAAAGCCGGCAGAAAGCATGGCCTCAGATGACCTACTCCTTCGAGGACGGCCATGTCAAGCCCATCTTGGACATGCTCATACAAGGAGGTCGAATTCAGCTCCCTCTCCAAGGCGTGAACCTTGTCCTGCAGAGATAGAGAGCCCCAAATACTACCACTACCATCGCTATGTCCACCATGCCATGCAAGACTGCTTCCAACTGAAGCGATACATCCAGCACCTGATCGACTCTAAAGCTCTGGCCATTGATTTTGAAGAGGTGACCGTGGCAGCCAATATGGCGTCAGTACAGTTCGGCAGCTTTCCTCCGACAAAAACTCAAGACGGTGTATACCCGTCCCCAAAGCAAAGATGAAGGTCGCTAACCTTCCACCTCCCGAGACCAGACGCTGGTCTAGTGCCCTTACCACATCACGAGGGAAGGTCATATGGGTCCATCCGGACTTGGTACCTGAAGTGACTCAGTGTAGCCTCCCTTCCCAGAATTTTTGAAATATTTTTTATATTTATTTGATTTAAATATCGATTTTAGATTTTTTATAAGTAATTATTTAGTTAATTATTACGGTATATAATTTTAGCCATGTTGAGTTTTAAGTACCAGACTAGAAATTCTGGTACGGATAGTGCAGTGGCGTGCTTTGACTAGTATTTAGCCATGGTAGGGGAATGCCGAGCCATAGGAGTGCCCTAACTAAGAAAACCAGATTAAATTGTGACATGACCCTACAAATAATCTAATGAATTGATTATATTGATTATTGATTGTAGGAGACTCGGTCGGGATGGACCCAAGCCAAGCACAAGTCCTTGTAGTGATTCAGTGCATCCAAAGACGGACCATGTAGGAATATTTTATGTGTGTACAAATATTTTAATTAAATTAGGACTTGACGTATATTTTCTAGATATTTGATTATTTATACAAAATTCGTTATTATTATTATTAAATAGTCAGGGCCTTTTATGGCATTCTCCATAAGGTTAGTCATATTCTCCATACGGTTTAGTCATATTTTCTAGATATTTGATTGTTTGATTATTAAGATTATTTGAAAATACTTAACCTACAAGCTTCATGTAGTTATACTGTTCATCTAGTATTTGTTTATTTAATATATATAAATATTATTTATATTTTGGTTAACTCGGTGTTTATATATATATATATATATATATATATATATATATATATTTTTGGTTAACTCGATGTTATATATATATATATATATATATATATATATATATATATATATATATATATTATATATATATGAGGTATATACATATATTGTATATATGTGTATGTATACATATATTGAATATGAGTATTATATAAAGTATATTATATATATTTGTATATATTATGTTATATATATAATATATTATATATATTATATATACAATATTATATATATATATATATATATATATATATATATATATACATAGGTATTTATGTTATATATATGTATGTGTATATGCGTATATATATATATATATATATCTATATATATTATATATATTAATATATATATATATAATATATATATATATATATATATATATGTGGTGTGTGTGGTGTGTGTATAAAGATATATGCAAAGGTATTAATAAAAAAAAATCCTAATAACTACGCACCCAGCCCAGCCCGACCTGGCCCAGTTGAACCCCTGGACCAGAGCCCATAGCAGCCCACCTGACTTGCAAAGCAAACCCAAGCCATCCTCGGCCCACAAAGCCAACCAACACAGCAAAGGGCCAAAACCCCACAACCATAATTCTTCAGCCGCTCGGCCAAAGACCCGAGCCCCTTCTGCATACACACGCGCATATATATACAAAGGAATAAACAAACGAAGAGAAAATAACCGAAAACCTAAACAACGCTCCACCACTCCACCTCCACTCGAGGGGCGACCCCATGGACCTCTCGCCGTGCCACCATGGCACCGCGAGCGCGCGCCAGCGCCGTGCACTGGAGACGGCCAGGCGCGGTTTACATCCATAGTCGCAACAGTGACAGCGGTCCCGCGAGGCCACTTCGCGCAGGGATTCCCCGACGACCGTTCGACGATTTGCCGAACCAATTTCGTCGGTTCGTACCTAACCTATACCCTTTATTTCGATATGATAGTTTTAGTTAAATCAAAGCATAATCGAGTTAAAACTCGACGCTAAGATTGGCCAAAATCCTGTTTAAAATAGGACATTAAAGTAGTTGATGTACCCTGTTCATGAATGAATTCTTTTTAACCCAATACCCTTTTGAAAATCCATCTAAACAGACCATAGACAACCTATATGAGATCAAACTCCTTTTCGTAGAATTATTTTTCATGTATTATACTGGAAATTATTCGTGGATAAAAATTAAGAAAAACCTGTTTTAAAAATATTGAAAACCATCCACACGACGTGCGTTCCGCCATTTCGGGCGACGTGGTCGCGAACCGAAAGCACCGAAAGCTGCGTATCGGCTTCGTGGTCGTGTGGGCTTTGGCGTAATTCAAATTGGTCGCGTGTGCGCGACGAATTTGATGCATATCCGTCGAAATTTATCGTATCGTGCACTTTGCAAATTTCTCAATTACTTTGTGCACGCTTGTCAGATCGAGACAAAACTTGTGCCAACAGGTTCGTATCATTTTTTTGGTCCTGTATGCCAAGTTTGGTCCGATTCTGAGATAGTTGAATCGTATCATTTTACGGGCACCACGGTCCTACTCAACGGGCGATTTTGTGCACGGCCCGCCGGAATCTAACTCTGGACATACGGTTGGGTTTATATCAGAAAACTGGATCCGTAGACATGTAGTTTGACGACTTTAGAGACCGTTGACTCTGGCATGCTTTTCGGTGTAAAGCGGGTCCAACGGCGGACATCGTTTTTGCCCGAAATTACCGTTTTGCCTCTGTGTCCAGAATTGGACTTAAGGACAGGCAATCCTAGCTAATTTGACTATTCTGAGAACATTGGTAATGTTTGTTTCAGCTTTCAGAGATAGTTGTGATGACTTGGACTGTATGGCTTACCAGTTGACGGTATTTTATTGGTTCTTTGCGCTGCCACCAGGCAAGTATACCTTGCCTTCCTCTACAGTTTATTTACATGCATATTTCTATTAGTATATAGTTTACTAGTTGGTTATTACTTGTGATTTGTATATCGTACATGCTAGTATAGTTATAGTCCTTGTACATGGTTAGCCTTGTTAGATCATATTGGATTGGTTCTCTCGTGTATCGTGATTGGGTCGTATCATGTCTTCACCTGTGTCTTGACTGAGTTGTGTCTGCAAGTATATGTGAGTGAACTGCTATTCCTTATTTTTCCCAAACCTGCGAGTCCACACACGGGGCGAGGGTTGTTTTTGTACCTGCGAGTCCACATACGGGGCGAGGGTGACTTGTCTTGAAACAACCTGCGAGTCCACAATCGGGGCGAGGGTTGTCCTTTGTACCTGCAAGTCCACAATCGGGGCGAGGGTGACTTGTCTAGAAATCGACCTGTGAGTCTATAATCGGGACGAGGGTTGGTATCCATTGATCTACCAGCAGTTCATTTATGCATACTTGATCCCGTATCCGAGTTCATAGTTACCTGTTAGTAGCCACTTGTCAGTCTCCAGTCTAGTTCCTGTTTGCACCATATTTATATTATTACATGATTAAACTGTTAGATAGGCATGTTTTATGTATCTTGCTAGTCCTCTGAGGACCTGATGATCTCTTCAGGTTTAACGACTGCACGGAGTTTAGTTAGCAGAGCGGGATGGTAGAGGATTTGCGATGTATGATACATGTATTTTGCTTGTGATATTTCTTTATTATCCTTTCGTGCTTTATATTCAGTACGATGTATACTCTGCTTATTTATAGACTCATATCATTCTTGGAGTCTAATCGAACCATATGCTAATGGGCTGCAGACCATGACCCATAATTGTTCATTCTTATTTATTTGATTCTTGTGGATTGAGATACAGTTTAGATTAGACATGATACCCATGACCTTGGCAGCTTATACGTACTCGAGTCGGGATGGAGTCCGTTCGATACGTGGCTTGCTCACGAGCTCGCGTCCGAAAACCGAGTGCGGGTCGTGACACTCAGTCCGTACCACCCTCCACCAGCAAGAAGAAGAGTGGAAAGTCAAATCCTGTCGTATACAGCTGTCGTCACCCGGTCGGGTGCATAATCCCAACCTACACCGGGTAACTCGGCTGAAGATCATCAGTCGGCTACTGCTGATGCTCCAGGACCTTATCAGCCTCCGACGACCGACAAGCCTAGGCCGAAGGAGACTCGTTTTGACAAACCGCTCTGAAGAGAGGCACCTCATGGGCTGGAGAGGCCCTATAATTTTAACATCTAGGCACAATTTGCCAACACACCAGCCAAATTGTCGCTATTGAGCTCCTGAGACTCTCCAAAGATGTTCGCGTCGTACTGAGCGAGGCACTCCAAAATGCCGACGCATATCTGGCTCAGTCCAATCTCACTAGGAGAGCTCGCTTGCAGATCTCCAGGACAGCACTTGTACCGACGCAATACCCAACATTGTCTTCACTCTGCAGGATATGCTTATCAAGACCAACCTGCACGATTGCCCTCTGTATTATACTGGATACCTTGGCGACATCAAGGTGGATCGGATGCATATTGATCCGGTTCTTCCATAAGCATCATCCGAAGAGCCTGCTGCACCACCTGCGCATCCCAATGCTTCGTCTGACGCCGACAAGCACTGCCATTAGCGGTTTCAATTCAGGCAAAAGCTATCCGATCGAAAAATTTGTCTGAAATGCTAAATTGGCGATCTTCAATCAGAAGTGACCTGTTATGTCATAGATACGGACACTTCCTACAATATTCTCCTGGGGCGTCCTTGGATACACGATTACATGATCGTACCTTCCATACTGCACTAGTGCTTCAAGTATGTCGACAAGCACGGTTCATGAGGACAAAATTTGTCGACGTCGATCCCTTTAAAGGGGTCGAATCCTACTACTCAGACTCATAGTTGTATGAGAAGTCAAAATGCACCTTGTCGAGGAAGATATTCAAGCTCAAACTGAGGCGGCAACTGGATCAGAAAAACCTCGACGATCCACCTCCAAGCCCGCAAACCTGGCAGAACTGTACCCCTTACAACACTCTGCGTAAGGATGCAATCAGCTTCTCTGCATAGGAGGGGCAGATGATAATCCGATTACCAAGGTCTGGCCAAGCCCAAGACCTATGATAGAGCCACTGACAATCAGACTGCCTAGAGCTAGCCAGTAACAAATAGAGGAGCTCAATCGCTCTGTCAAGCCGATGACGATTCGTCTTCCCAGAATGAATCGGCAGCCGAACGCTAAGTCGGGGAGTGCTAGCCAGCCAACAACTCCTGCACAGCACCAAGCACCAAACTGGAGGTCGCTAGTATGCCAACGACTACACGTTCTGCTCCACCAGTGGAGCCCCTGATAATTAAGCTGCCCAAGTCATCCTTCCGGTCTTCATTGACACAGGGGTAGCCGAAGAAGAGTCAGAGCTGGCCAAGTATGTGGCTGCTCACACTGATGTTCCATCCGCAGATGTAATTCTACTAGAAAAGATACCTTACTTCATCAATAAAGGGCTATCTTTGAACTACCTCGAGCTTAATAAGCTTTGTACAATGTATGCTATGGAACATGGTATAGGCACCCACCTACACACACAGGAGACAAATGTCTACACCGTAAACCAAATTACTCCAGTAGAAGACGCTTACCGCATAATCGAGGAAGGGGATCATCCAATCATCTTCGACCGAAAGAATAATCTACAGCCCTTCAGGATAGAAAAAGTTGATCTCGAGCCAGACACCGGAAGACTGCCCCTTTATCTGTATAGTTCCGATCCAAGTATCTCATACAAAAATAGAGGTATGATCTGGAAACTATGCCAGTCTTGAACTACGGTACTGGACGACGGCTAACCTTACAGTTGTCGGTCCCGGCTGGAAAACTACGGGATTACTACAACAAGATCAGATGTGGGCTAGGTTATGTCACACCAGCAACGACTCCTGAAGCTCAGATGAGGAATGCGACTGGCATTCATACTCAACTGGATCACCAACTTCTGATTCAGATGTCAGCATCGGGGAAGTATTCAGGCAAGTCTTGTCTGTCAATACGGTATTCACCGACGCCTATAAACAAGATAAAGACATTTCTGAACTTCTTGAGTTAGAGCCATGGGCCCAACAGTTGGATGCGCAATGGAAAAAGCGGTTCGAACAAAGAGAGCCCCCTACTGAAGATGAGGTCATGCATGTCGACCTCGGCAATGAGTCTTCTCCAAAACCAATCTTCGTTAGCAAAAGCCTGACAGACAAAGAGCGGGAATCGCTATTGCAACTCGTCAAAGAATATTGACATGTTCGCCTGGAGTTATGAAGACATGCCTGGGATAAACCCCGAGGTTGTACTCCACAAGCTCAAAATTCGTCCGGACGCAAAGCCGGTCAAACAACAACAACGACGGTTCCGCCCGGACATCATGAACTCCATCGAAGCTGAGGTCAACAAACTGATAGCTAGCGGCTTCATCCGAGAAGAGCAACATCCAGACTGGGTCACCAACATAGTACCAGTCCTCAAGAAGAATGGAAAGATTCGAATCTGCATCGACTTCTAAAATATAAACGAAGCATGTCCCAAAGAAGAGTTCCCTCTTTCCATCGTGGACATCATGATCAACAAGACTTGTGACTTTGAGCGCATGTCATTCATGGATGGCTTCTCAAGATACAACCAAATCAAGATGTTTCCTGACGACAAAAAGCATACATCATTCCGAACACCGATTGGCGTGTACTGTTACACAGTCTTACACAGTCATGCCCTTTGGTTTAAAGAATGCTGGCGCTACCTATCAAAGATCTATGAGTGTCATCTTTAGAGATCATCTGCATAAGACCGTAGAGTGTTATATTGATGACATCGCCGTCAAAAGTCGCTCTAAGGGAGACCATCTGCAGGATTTGAGGACAGTATTAGACCTGATGTGAGCGCACAAATTGAAAATGAATCCTACCAAATTCTTCTTGGGCGTATCTAGTGGAAAATTCTTGGGTTTTATCATTACTGCCCAGGGAATCCACATAGACCCTGAGAAAATGAAGGCAATCATAGAGATGGATCCTCCGAAAAATCTCCGTGAACTCCGAGGCTTTCAAGGGAGGCTAGCTTACATCAGAAAGTTTATCTCTAACCTCTTCGGACGATGTCAGCCATTCACCCACCTCATGAAGAAGGGCGTTTCATTCGTATGGGATGAAGAATGCCAGCGCAACTTTGACAGCATCAAAGAATATCTGTCAAACCCTCCACTCCTGGTGGCCCCGGTTGCTGGAAAACCATTTCTGTTCTATGTGCGAGCAATTGAGCATTCTCTCGGTGCTTTACTAGCATAAAATAATGATACGGGCCATGAGTAAGCTTATATTACCTCAGCCGAATGATGATGGGGCCTGAGCATCGATACACTGTCATGGAGAAGGAATGGCTTGCTCTAGTGTTCACCATTTAGAAGATGCGACACTACGTCATGGGACAAACCATCCATGTCGTATCAAGAGTTAACCCCCTCAGGGTCCTCATGACCAAGCCAGGTGCACTCAGCTCTCGCCTCGCTACCTGGGCGATATTATTGTCTCCCTACCATATGATCTTCGTCCCACAGAAGGCTGTTAAAGGTCAAGCTCTGGCAGACTTTTTAGCAGCTCATCCAGGTTCAGAGTCAATCAGAATAGACGAAGAGATTCCAGATAAGGTCGCCAATTCAAATGTGGGCTCATGATGCCGTATGGCGAATGTTCTTCGACGGCGCTTCCAGAACTGGGCCCAAGGGCAACATCGTCGCTGGAGTCGGTGTGGTGCTGATTTCTTCCTCCGGGCTGGTGATCAATCGGGCTTACTCCCTTACGAAGCCCTGTTCAAACAACGTGGCCGAGTACAATGCTTTGGTCATTGGCCTCCGACTTGCAAAGGAGCTGGGGGGTAGAGTACCTTGAAGCATACGACGATTCGCAGTTAATCGTCAATCAGATCCGGGGCTCATACGAATTTTGCCATGAAGATATGATCCCCTATCACCAAATAACGATCAACATTATTTCGTCATTTGAAGGGTTCTTCATAGAACATGTTCTGAGTACGGAACATTGAAGCCGATGCCTTAGCAGGACTGGCCGCTTCCCTAGGGTCCCAAAATATACTCATCATTTGGTGGCGTAATAGGCCACGAGTTGGTCTGTCCCAAGAACACCGTACAATTTGCTGAGAGCTATTCTGCCATGACGGTCGACGAGACACAGGATTGGAGGCTCCCATTTATCGACTTTGCAGTTTATGGCATCTTGCCGGAAAAACCCGAAAGAAGCCACTTCTATCAGAAGACGTTCCCTCAGATTCTTCTACGATACAGAGACAAAAATGCTGTATCGGCGATCATACGATGGATTACTGCTTCGGTGTCTGTCAAATACAAAACCAAAGAAGCTGTACGCGAAGCTCACGACGGCGTCTGCGGGGCCCATCAGCCTGGCCCGAAATTACAAGACCGCCTTCGCCGAATGGGCTATTACTGGCCCACGATGGTTGCAGATAAGGTAGACTACACAAGAAAGTGCAAAGCCTGTCAAGTCCACGCAGATTTCATTCACCAGCCATCCGAGTTTCTACGTTCGACGGTAGCATCCTGGCCATTCGAAGCATGGGGAATGGACATCATTGGTCCGATCACTCAGCCTTCGTCTCGAGGACATCGCTTCATACTCGCAATCACAGATTACTTCTCCAAATGGACGGAGGCTATTCCGCTGGCAGAAGTGAAGACTTCAAATATGATCAGCTTCCTCAAGCATCACGTCATCTATCGCTTTGGACTTCCCCGAAGGATCATCCACGACAATGGTCCGCAGTTCGCAAGCCACGCCTTCTATCGGTTCTGCGACAAATACCAAATCCAGAATGTTGCTTCAACGCCATACAATCCGGCAGCAAATGGGTTGGCAGAAGCATTCAATAAAACTATAATCAAGCTGTTCAAAAAGTTTGTGTCTTCCAACAAACGCGACTGAATGAGAAGCTTGGCGAATGTTTATGGGCGTATCGCACTACAGTCCAGACGGCCACCGGGAACACACATTCTCTCGGTGTATGGGAGTGAGGCAGTTCTCCCATTGGAGACTCAAATTCCCTCACTCCGTGTTGCCCTCGCCTATCGATTGACAACGGATGATAATCACCATCGCCGGCTACAAGAGTTAGAGGTTCTAGATGAGAAGCGCCTGTTAGCTCAATAACGAATTGAGCTGTACCAAGCACGGATCTCGGGAGCTTTTAACAAGAAGGTTAAAATCAGAATATTCCAAGTAAGGTGATCTCGTTCTGGCAGTTCGAAGGACTATGGTTATGACTCACAAAACCGCCGACAAATTCCAGCCAAAGTGGGAAGGCCCATCAATGGAGACTTGCTCATGTTGCCTATCAACGGCAAGTTCCTGAAGAAGTATTATATCTAAAAACGACATCCTCCAAATATTCTAGATTGTTGAGTTATATACCCTCTGGTACCGCTGAACTTACATTTTGACTCCAAATCTCCTAGATTATTAAGTTATGTACCCGCAGGTACCGCTGAACTTGCACTCTAGTCACTCCAGATGAATCTATATCGCATCTTCTGGGTAGTAAGTCATGTATGATCATACCTCCGAACTTTTCTTAAAAAGAGCTCCTTCCTCATGATCCACTACCCGCACTTTCAGTGCATAAAAAGGGTAACAGATCCACAAATTTCCCGAAACAACCACGTCGATGTTACCAATGAGTTGTTTCACTTCCATACAAAACAAACCACCCCTCACGTAGAACTTCTACGTCCTCATTACCTCTGAGTTGTTCTATGTACCCTTCATGGAGCCCACTCCTACCACGTCCTTATTACCTCTGAGTAGGAAGGCTTCATTGAAGAAACCCTCATATTTGCCACGTCCTCATTACCTCTGAGTAAGTATGTAGGTTTTCTCTTGACCTATTATCTGTACCCAAAATCGGAGTACGCCAAGGATAATAGGCCTACAAATTTCTCTGTTGACCACAAATGATATACTAAGTTTTCTAGTACATGCGCATTTCTCATCATGCCCCGGGAACCCAGCTGCTCCATGGCATTCTTTCTTCCGATACCATGAACTTCCATGGCCATCTTACTGTGGAATTGTTCTAAGTATCCCCATCGAGCTTGTTATCCGTACCTAAAACTAAGGTATACCAAGGGTAACAAGTCCACAAACAGTCTCCCAGTGGGGCAAATACCACAACACCACAAATGTAATAAGCAATACAAATGAAGGGTAAAAAAAACATACTCTTTTATTTGAAAGTCAAAAGTACTACATGTTTTGGGACCACGTCCCTCTCAAAAAAAGAAAAGAACATAAACAAAAGAAAGAAAAGGCTGACTATGGTTCGGCGATACATAATTCCATTAGATGGTCCCTCAGCAAGACAGTCAAGCGCTCAAACCTCTACTTGGCCCGGCGCTCGGCCTCCTGAGTCAGCCGCTCCGCATCCTCCAGATGCGCATGAGCCCGCCAGCCATCCTCAAGCTTCTTCAGAGCACGCTCCAGGCCAGCAGAAGCTCGGGTGACCTTTTCGGTCTCCTGAACGATCAGCTCTTTATCCGCACGGGAAGCTTCAATCTCAGATTCCAAGAAAGCCAGCTTCTCTGGAGCTCGAGGATCTGCTCCCTTGTATCAATTATTCTGCGAGAGGCAGCCGCTTCCCGAGCCATGCAATCCTCGCTCATGTGGCTCAGCTGGTCATACTGCAGATATAGGCTGCCGAGGTCCTTCATTATAACCGGCTTAGACGTATCTCGTGCAGCCTTTACCTTCTCTAGGACAGTGGTGAGGAAGTCACGCTCTTGATCTATTGCTGCAGACGGATTAACTTGCCGTAACACTTGAAACTGGGCCACGAGCTGATCAGCCTTTAGCAATTTGGGCTCCAGAAGTGCAACTATCCCTGCCCCACCAGGGAGGGTTTTAAGAATTTTAATTTGGCCATGGGCACATTGTCGAGCCAAGGCAAAGGGGGTCCCCCGCTCCACAGCAGCTTTGACCCTTCTCTTCAGGTGGCGGTAGAAACTGTCAACCACATCTTGTGACGCTTCATCCAGAACTTTCGTAGAGGACGACAACAAAGGAAGTGTAGCTGGCAGTGTCGAGGGAGACGCACCGGCCACCCCTGCCACTAGGGAAACAAATTCTCAGCGAAAAGACGCGTGGTTAGCAGCTAATTCCTCCTACGCAGCATGAAGAACCTGGATACTCGGCAGGGCAGAAAGGTCGACCCCCGAAGCCACATGAGGAGAGGAGGACGCAGGGACCATTGCTTTCCGCCCCGGCTGTGCCGCCATCTGATCTTCCGAACTCGATCCAGTAGGAGGCCCCTCAATATAAGTCGGAAGGGGAGGAGGCACACTCCCTTCCACCGGATCCCCTCTTGCAAAGCCTATTCTGACATGTCCGTCATGGGCAGTAAAGGGGCAGGACCTGTATGTCCAGAGCAACCATCAATCAGCCTAACCCGAATGATATGATGATAGAGCAAATGGGTCTCCTCACTAGTCAAGATTTGGCTTATCTTACCAGAGGAGGATTGTAGGGGCCGAGGATCGCTCACAGCCGCCGTAGTCCCCTCACCAGCAACCTTCGAGCGAATGCAGCTGGTTCCTCTGCCCCAGCCGCCCCGAAAGGAGATACAACTGGATCGGCATCACCCGGCTGAGATTCAGCAGTCTCGAAGACTGGTTCAGCAGGGCCCACATCGCCTCTGGGGTCAAGGAGTCCACCATCTTTCTGTCTACCGGTAACATGTTGAACCATGACGGAAAATGATGCTCCATCTGAGGGATATGGATTGCCATCCAGTCAATAGTAAAGCTCCAACTTTTTGATATCCATCACTCGGGGTTCTTCACAGTCAAGGCATCCCCAAAGAGGAACACCGACTTCAGGTATTTTTCCTCCAATTACCTCGAGTTTATCATGGCACAGAGAAAGTAGAAGGGCTGGTTTCTGATAGCATTCAACCTCTCTATAGACTCGTTTGTGGGAAGCTGGTTCGCCATATACTGGATTAAGTGGTCGAATCGCACACCCACAACAGATTGGGTCGAACCCACCAGGGGTTCTTCCGCTAGATTGACTGACAGATTCACTGAAAAAGGACTAAAGAAACAAAGTTAGAAGATGGCCAGGTGAAACTAACTTAGTATTTCTGGGCTTATGCGGCTCTATATTGGTGGGGCCTTGTGCGGCCCAGTTCAAAATGAGCTTATGCGGCTTGGTTCAGCGCGACCTCATGCGGCCCAGTTCAGATGAGCTTATGCGGCTCGGCTTAGCGCAACCTCATACGGCCCAGTTCAGATGAGCTTATGCGGTTTTGCTTAGCGGGGCCTTATACGGCCCAGTCCAGATGAGCTTATGCGGTTCGGCTTAGCGGAGCCTTATGCGGCCTAGTTCAGATGAGCTTATGCGGTTCTGCTTAGCGAGGCCTTATGCGGACCAGTCCAGATGAGCTTATGCGCTTCTGCTTAGTGGGGCCTTATGTGACACAGTTCAATGGGGGGCTTATGCGTCCTGTTTGATGGGGCTTCATGCGGCTCAGTTCAGAGGAACTTATGCGGTTCTGTTCGACGGGTCCTTATGCGGGTCAGTTTGCAAAGTGCTTATGCGGCTACTAGACGACTCTCATGCGGCTCGGACATGGGGTATACCCCCATGCGGCTCGGACATGGGATGTACATGTGGCACATACAATTTGAACAGTTCAATGAAGACGAAGAAGGCCCGTGCATAAAAATGCGACATAGCCATGATGGTTAGGTTCTGAGTTCATATAATTTCTCCCAAAATCCTTATCAGCAATGGCGGGGTGAACGTCGGGATGAACTTCAGGCGCCGCAGTCGACGTAGAAGCCCTCCCTTATCCTTCGCTGCAGCCTTGGAAGTCGTAGGGGCCATCGATGATCGAAGAAAAGAAGAAGACGGCAGCTAGGGCAAGAAAAGCTTGAACTGGAGAAGAGAGTAAAGAGTCTCTCTCTAAAAATTACTTTTATTTATAGGCGGACAGGGGGGGCACGTGGACCGATGAAACGCTTTGAATTATGTGCTGCAGATAAAACTGACTCTTGGGATTTCATCCCCTCTCATGCAGGAGATTCATCAAGGCAAAAATCTAAATATTTAATAAACCGACTCTTGGGATTCCCTCCAAAAGACAGCTTTAAATCAAAATGAATCAAGAACAATTAATGAGACGCCTACGTGGTAGAAAGGACAGTATGCGGCCAGAGCGGTCCATGCGGCTAGAGAACTCCATGCGGCCAGAGCAGTCTATGCGGCTAAGAAGTCTATGCGATCAGAGCAGTCTATGTGGCTAGGAAGTCTATGCGGCCAGGTCAGTCCATTACGTGGACATGCTTCTTATTCAAAGTATTTCAATTTTTACAAATTGAAAACTTTGAAGGGGGTCTTGTAGAAGCATGGAAAAGAACAGAAAAGTCCATGCGGCTCAAAAGTCCCCAACATCTCCATGCGGCTCGGAAAAAAGCTACGTGGCCCTATGCGGTTCAAAAGTAGGCCTCTACACCTGGCCAGAGCAGCTGGCTCATTAAATGCTCTGACGGCAACACAAAGGATTGACAGATCTGACATAAAGGCATGACAGCTCTGACATAAAGGCATGACAGCTCAGACATAAAGGTAGAATGATGACTCTGACATAATGACGTTCTCATAGAGAGACGAGGAAAATCTTTATAGCTGGCACGATCTACCAAATTCCAAAGCACTTTATGTGGATCGCTTCAAGGTCTTTTATGCAGCTCTGATACGTGGTCACCCTTATACGGTTCAGTTGGAGGCCACCCCATGCGGCTGCTACTTCCATACGGCTCGGATCATGGGGGCCACCCTCATGCGGATCAGATTTTGGGAGGCACACCCATGCGGCTCTGACACGTGGCCACCCTTATGCGGTTCAGTTGGAGGCCACCCCCATACGGCTACTACTCCCATGCGGCTCGGATCATGGGGCCACCCTCATGCGGCTCAAATTTTGGAGGCCACATCAATGCGGCTGCCACCCTCATGCGGCTCGGATCATGGGGGCCACCATCATACGGCTCAATTGTCAGACCACACGCATGCGGCTCTGTCAGGATACCCTATCCAGGCAGCTCGCAGTTGGGACATGTGGCAGAAGATCAGTTAAGACTTAGTCCTCCGCGTTCCTACGGCTCACAGCATAACGACGGTTAGACACGTGGCACAAGATCAACAAAGATTTATCTGTTCGAATTTGTTGCTATCAATAAATCACAATAACCAGATTTATTACAATCATTATAATTACCCGATCAATTTCCAACAAATAATGCAGATTTGTTATAATCACATAAAAACAAGATCAAGGCAAATCTTAACCAATCCCTAACCGCCTACTGTTTAAGGAGCAATTATTACAAATCCTACTTATCACACCCCACTCCTATAAATGGCAAGGTGCCATTCCCTTGCAAGCAGACAAAGACACACACAGAGAGAGCGACGGCGCGCAGAAGAATCTTCCCACACATTTCGAGAGCATTTCTTCATCAGAGCCAAGACTACGTCCTATCGTCCAAGGAGTAAGACAGAGTTGATAGCACTCTCCCGAGCCTCTACCGTCACCCCCAAAAAAAACTAAACAATTGTACTTAGATTATTGTACCTAGGTTTTCATCCCTAGGCTTTCTTTGTACGAGCGAGTTTATATTGTGAATTAAAAGTCCAGTCCTCCCATAAAACTGTTCTGTTCTTTTACAATCAATGGCAAACAAGATGCTATAGAACGCCATTCAAACGTAGATCCCATATTTGAGAATCTATCCATATGAAACAAGTTATATTACTGATTTAGTTGTGTAACATTCGCGGGTTCGAATCGATCACTTGGAACAAGAGAAATTATTTAAAAATAGTACCCGCAGTGGTTGTGGGGCCTGCACCTGGCTTCTGAGCACTACATTTCACATAAAAGATAGTGAAAGCATCTTCGGGCTAGGTAGGACTTCCAGTGGAGAAAACAAACCAAACCACGGATAGCCGATCATATACATCAACTTTTAATGCAGATGAAAGGTGAGAGAAGTGAGGAAAGGGAAATCCCAGCGATCGATTGAGGGCATTGTGCCGCTTTGAGTCCCAAATCTGTCATGCAGACTAAGGGATGAAACTAGCTAACGGATGGAAAGAGTCGACTAGGAGGCAACACCTGGGACTGAAACAGAATTGGCTTGGTAAGCGCCCGGCGAAGACTTCGCCATAAGCGAGGTAATATACGACATGATTCCTTTTTTTGATCTGAGTACCCTTGTGAATATGGTATAAAGAAAGGTGCCCTTGTTTTTGGCGTATAGGAAAAGAAGAGTGACACAAGGCGTAGCGTTGAGCATCTTAATCTTCTATCTAGAGAAACTCACTCTAGAGAACCAAAGGCATCGCTTTAAGAAAGAGGCCAGATTAACCTTGCCAGCTTGGGGACCTAGACTTAGCGTGAAATACAGAGAATCAGACGCCGAAAGGCTTCATGTCAAGACTCTTTAAAAGAACTCACCGAGAGTGTATGGATAGAGATGTAGGCCGACTCTTGAGGAAAATTTTTGACACCCAATATATATACACCGAAATGAGGCTAGCACAAGGCCTTTAATGTGCATCCAGAAGCACAGTTGATGTTATTATGTGAGTGGAAAGAATTGCAATTATGGTGTAGAATTCAAGGCTTAGTCCATTCTTGTATCATGTTTTATTTAACCCATGCGGAAAGATTCAAGTCGTAGCGACATCTTTTCTAATGCATGATGGACAGTCACTGTAGGGAACGCTCAACCCATATATTGATATATATGGGGGATTGTTGTGTCTTTAATTTTAGACTAGGAAAGATAGTCCCACATTGGCTATACCAAATGGTGAGTATCTCAATATAATGTATTGCTTGTGTTGAGGTATGCACATGAGGTGTAGGGCACAAATGGGTGCCATGTGGGAGTATTTTCCTAGAAGGAAAAAGGATTAATTCCAACAAAAATGCAAGTTATTTTTTTGTTCGGACTCGAACTCGAACACGGACTCCAGATGCCTCGAGCATGCATGGGCGTGTGTTCGGGGGGTAGGCGTGGACTGGCACTCGACTATGCTGATTGTGGATGATGTAAAATATCAAACTCTATTTTAGAGTATTGGTATTTTTAGTCCCACAAGGATAGGAGAAATGGTGAAGTCTCACTCCACCTTATAAATAGAGCCCCCTGGCCTCATTCTAAGATACACCAAAGAAGAGAGTTAACAGTCTGTGGAGTCCAAGGAAGTTGCCTTTCTCTTTCTTTTTCTTTCACTTCTTCACTTGTAACTCATTTTATCCCATTAAAGATGAAGAATGAGATCTTCTCTGATCTAATTAGAGACCTTTTGTGGGCTGAGATCTTCTCGAGACCTTTTGTGGTTTCGTCGCTGCTGCTACGAAATTCATTTGTGCCTTCCTGAAGTGTTACATTTGATTCGTCTCTATGAATCCTCCGGTATCAGTTGTGTACCTTCTTCGAAGTGTTCGAAAATACGTTCTTCCATCTTGGATCTGTTTCGGAAAAAATTTTATAGTTTGATTTTTATTTCAGGTTGAATCCGCCCAGGAAAAAAAAAATTAGGATGTGTGACAGAGATTCTTATGGCTGCAATGATGAGCTTTCTCCTACTCTCTTATTTAGCAGCATGATGAAATAATGTTGAATTGGATGCTCTACCTTCCTAAGCCATTCAATATAATAAAAAACCAATGTTTAGCAGCCAACACAAAGTATGATGTCATGAATTAGTGTGATCCTTGTATTACTCTTATGGGGTCCGGGATACATTTAGTTTTAGGCAAAAGCCCCAATCAATTATTAATTTGGCCTACCCTAGACTTCAAACCCTTACTTATGTCACTCATCACTTTTCTAGTTGGTTCGTCCAAGAGCATCTCCATAAGTTGCTCCATGCAGACTCTTGTTCTTTTTTGTTTTATAGTTGTTATCCTGTTTTAGCCTTGAACTAATTTGAAGGCACTTTTGGCACTATACTTGTTTCTTTTAGTTAGTTTGTTTATTTTTTCATATACTAAACTTGGTTATTAGCATTTTGATAATTGTTCTTGGAATGTCTCTCTGTAGGCTCGAAACCGAAACCAAAACTGAACCCCCAAAAGGGATGGAAGAAGAGAAGACCTTTAGGAGACGAACCAAGTACTTCCTTGCAACCCAATTGAGTGATTACATTCTTAGTGGTAGTGTTAGTGTTACTAATATTTTCCATGCCAATTAGTTTACTTGTTGTAGAAATTCAAACCACAAAATGGTAGTTGGAGGAAAAGGGAAAGAGGAAGAAGGAAAACTAGGCTTTCTATTTATGTTACCTGTAAATAAGATACAATCCAAATAATCTACATAGATGAGCCAAGTCCTCTGAGATGCTTGCTACGACTTGACCAGCTATTGTACAACATAACTCCTCACCAACATCACATGAGATTTTTCTTCTTCTGATTTTGTGGACCATAACTCCGTGGTGTCTTGAAGTCCACGTGTCTGTTTTTTTTACTTGCTTAACTATTGAGTACCCAACACTATTTTGGTTCATATAGTCACCAACAGTTTTCGATTTTCTTTTTAATAGTAAGAAACCTGGGAAACTTAGAATGTTGATCTAACTTGGATATGATGGTCAGGATAGCGAATGAAAATAAATTTTGAATAAATTTCCATTTTTGAATCTCCAGAAAGTTTGCTAATTTTCAAACATGTGTTGTTAAGAAAGTTTTGTGTCACAAGCTCTAAACCAGTTAACCATTTCTCTGGATTCATTTCGTTCTTGTTTTTTTGAAGTATTTGTTTCTCATAGTATTTATGAAAATATACCAATCTGTAATATAGGGAAGCTGTGGGTACAAAATTGGATGTTGTCAAGGAGGTGGTCTCAAATCCTTTTAATCTATGGTAAGGCTATTGATATTATTTTCCTGGAACAGGTCCTGATATGTGATTGTTTACTTGGGATTGGACATGAATCACATATTTTTGTTTTTTAGGAATTTTGGCCTTTTTGGTCCTTTGCCTAGTCACATGTCTACTCGACACATGAGGCCAAAGAACTTATTTTTTTATATTATTATTTTAATGTAGTTTCTAGCTTTCTGGAATGGATGGCTACCTTTGAACCAATGGGTACTAGATTTGTAAGAAATTGATGTTTAAAAGATCATTGCAGATTTTTGTCATCATATGCTTATCATGTTTTGTATATACTTCTGAGGTTTAGCTATTTCGTTCATGAAGCAGACAAGGTGTTCATTAAGAACTGTACTTTTTTGCTCTAAGTGGACTGAAGCATTGAGGCTATTAATTTTGATTTACCAATTATCATGGGCACATCAAGTTACTGTGATTGCTTAATATATTTTTGTGTGTTGAGTAATCATCTTGATATTGAAGATAAGTTGTTTATGTGAAGGAAGGTTAATGGTTATAGATATTTTTAATGGCTTGATTTCATGACATAAGTACTTTCTGCTAATATTTAGAAATTGTAATGGGCTCCACCAAAATATAGATTTGGGTGTTTCATATTATGTACACTAGTTCAAGGATACCTTTTGTGATGATACTATGGTTTTGGCAACTTGGTCGTTTTGAAAGAATAAGTGTACGAGATTGAATTTATGATATAAATTGAATTTTCTCCGACCTTTAAACCGTATTTGTTGGATACTAGAAGTTAAATATTGACTTGTACTTTTGGTCAAACATTTTTTTGGCAAGAGTCCGTAGTTGAATTTATTGTATTATTCATATGATATCATTTGTTTCTAAACCATTTTGCGTTGGAGAGGAAATTTTGATAGGTTCCTGAACCATTTGTGTTGGAGAGAAACTTTGCTAGGTTCCTGATGTCAGTTGCTTCTGCATATATGATCCCTATTTCTTAGGTAATATATAATCAATATTAATATCTATATTTGTTTCTTTGTCTTTGTGCAGTTCCAGGAGTTGGCCCAGGCTTATGATGTACTGAGTGACTCTAAAAGCGTGAGATATATGATCAGTACGGTAAAGATGCACTCAAGGAAGGAAAGGAGGTGGCAGTGGTGGCCATGATCCTTTTGATATCTTCCAATCCTTCTTTGGTGGTGGAAGTCCCTTTGGAGGTGAACTTTAACAAATATTTGTATTTGATATAAATAACAAGCATTGAATTGCACAAATTTGTTATGTTCAGCTTCTTGGCTGTTCAATGTATACAAATGCAGGCTTCAATAAAGGTAAGTTCCAGTGTTAAGGATAGGTGTTGTACTTGGGATTTTGATGATCACATGATTAATAATAGCAGTACACCTATCCCAATCTTTGTATGTTTTTGTATGATTACATGGTCGATGATATAGAGAAGAACATGTTGATAATTATTGGCGGTTGTGTTCCTATCTTTTAGAACACATCTATTTATACTACTCAAAATTTGAACAATAGGATATGAAATTTTATGTAACACTAAGATAATGTTAAAGGAACAGACCAAATTAGAAAGTGATGCTATTTCTTGAAAAAGAATACATTTATTTGTTCTGCTTCTTTTAAGCATTGGACTTCTATGATAACAACTAGAGATTCGTAAGTGCTGCAAAAATGATAAATAAAGAAACTAAAGTAGTTTTGATATGACACATTTTTCTTGCCTGATCTTGATTTTAAGTTTCATCGATATGCTAAAGATTTCATTAGGTTAAGGAAATTGTAAAAAAATGAATTGGTGTAGATATTGGTTCATCAACCTGTCGTCAGAGGAGTTGTGACTCTTGTTCTTGGATGCTTAAATAATCTGGTGGTACAAATGGCATTTCTTATACAGGTAATGAAGTTGATAGTTCTCTAGTAATCCACAACTCATTAATTTAGTCTTGCCACTTTGTTTTTCTCAACTTTTCTCTTTTAGATGATTATAATTAAAGAGAACATGTAAATATAGTTTATTTTATTGAAAACTCTATTGAATGTTTTAAACTTGTTCCAATATTTCATTATAATTTTCTTTCACTTGTTTGCAACTACCTTACCCCAACTAACCAATGCAGGCCAACACTGATGAAGAGCTCCCAGAGTTCCTCATTGGGACCTGTCGCTTGAACCATCTTGATGTCTCCAAAGTTGCATCGATATGGTAACACACTAAAACTAGTGAGTTAAGTAAACAATTATATACTAAAATATCCTCGTCTAATTCCAATAATCCAAACCTGTTGCTTGAACCATCTTATTTTCATGTTAGTAGTAGTGTAACAATCTGTTAGTGTTCCCAAATAGGGTACTTTGTGAATGCATTTCTAGGTTGCATAGACACTTTTTGATATTGACTCGAAGCGAATTCAAATGCCATTTCTATTTTTTTATTTTTTTGGTACAAGCACTACCGATACTATTAGATATGTGAAAATCATAACTATGCATATATTTTACCCATTAGATTTTAATAATATCTTTATTTAAGCATGTTTGCCTAGTAATTATTTTTAAAATGTTTTAGAAATGCTTCACTGCAAAGGAATGAAACTTTCTCATCTCAATTAATCTTTCCATGATCACAGCATGCGAAGACACCTTCAACTATTGTTTGGTTCCTTCGAAGTAAAGAAGGGATTATTATTTCCAATATATTCAGACACATACACAGACATGGGTATAATCCACAAATATATTCATGCAATATAGATTATTACATTCTCATATTTAGAAACTTCCATTAGTATCAAATTTTTCTTGGAAAGAATTTCTATCATCTTCAATTTGTCCTTCACAAAAGTCCTTTTCCATCTGTGTCAAAGACTGTAGAATTTTCATTCGATTACAGTAAAACGTTCTCTCATAGAATATGTTAATATGTCACTAACATCTTAACTGATCTATTTTTGAGTCATGCAATATCATCAGTTCATGGCTTAAAATATATTTTAGTTGATAGCATGTGTTGAATGTAACCCAAATCCGAGTAGAAGAAAAATGTTTTGACATGGTATATTTTTTAGATTATGATGATGCGCTAGTAAATTTTATGCATTGGTGAACACCTGAATCCTGTTCCCGGTATGTAAACATTCAGAGTGAGGGGCATGATGACTATGGTCTCCTTGTTAGTGAGAAGGCTAGAAAGTATGCTATTGTCAAAGAACTTGATGAACTTGTCAACTTGAAGGATGGGACTGTCGTTCTACAATTTGAAACTCGACTCCAAGTGGGCTTGATGCAAAGGGCAACATCTATTGTGATGAGAACAATCAAGAATACAGGAAGAAGAATTATTTACACATGATGAACCTACCATTAGACTTGATGTAAGGGCAGCATCTATAGTTATGCAAAGGCAACTAGGAAGTAGGGATGTTTCATAACATTTTGGTTCTTATATATTTTGGCGACATTATATTCTTAGTTAGTGAAAGCTGTTATGTGAGGAATTGTTATTTTTCTACAAGTTATTTTGTTTACTGGTTCGAATAAAGTTGATGTAATGTTCATTTTTTTTCTCTTCTACTATAAGAAATTAATGTTCGGAACTCTTGTAATTTCGCTATGAATAAGTGTTTTTAGGTATGTTTTTTTGTTTTTTCGGCTGTTCTTCAGCTATTGAGAATATTGTTCATATGTGGTTTAGTTGTTATTCAAATGTTATATGGAATGGTCGAAATGTTATGAAATTGTTATGTTGCTTATGGTTTAGTTACGAGTGAATGCAGGTTCGTGGTTTGAAATATTTTTAAAAAAATGTATTTGCAACGGTTATAACCGTTACAATAAGTGGACAATAGTTACAGAAAATACATTGTAGTCACAAGAATAATCGTGACCAAAAAATATTTTGTAACGTTAATAACCGTGACAAATGGTAAATTTCTAACCGTGATTACCACGACAAATTGTATTTTCCTCACGGATATTACTGTTACGAAAAATATAATTTGTCACAGTTATTACCGTTACAAAAATTTTATCACGCCCAAGCCGTAACGGTTATTACCGTGACAAAAAATATTTGTCACGGTAATAACTGTGAGGAATCGTCTATTATGGTGCAGTGATATATAATACAGTAGCATAGTCTAAGTTCATGACTTGAGATCTTTAAACCTAAAGGATAAATACTTCACTCAAGCAACATACTCTTACCAAATCCATCCGCGTTGGATTTTACCATCCTGAGAATACTCAAGTGACTTTAGCATCATGCTGAGAATCCTTTGTTTCCTCAAACAGATATTTTGGAATAGCATCAGATAGGCAGATAGTACACTTCGAAGATGCCCTGGAGTGCAGAACAAGTGCACAATTTAAGAAAGTATGATAATACAACCAATAAAAGAATTATTCTAATTTTTGCTATAATATATCAATATGTCCAATGATCAAAAGCCAAAACCTGGCCAAAAACTCAAACCATGATTACAAGCCATCCATGGATTATAAGCCAACACAATCATCCATCAAAGAATAATGGCCCTTATATAGTATCTATGTCACGACCCGCACCCATTTTTTGGGATGCGAATACGTGTCCAAGTCCAGCCTACGCCGCAGTGTCGGCGGTAATACGCTGTCTAGCCCGCAATAAACAAAATGCTCATAAAATACTGTCTTATTGCTCATTCACAACAACTAAAAAATTTACAATATTCACAAGTTTTACAGTTAATCAAAATACAATGTCTTACAAATATAAAAACTACCAACAAATCTAACTAGTCTTCTAGGGTTAGCCTTCGCATAAACCCATGTCTCCCCGTATAGTCCATAGCACAAAAGTAAGAAGCATGGCAAGTCACCTGCAACGTCTCAGTTAGGAAAGAAACAAAGTACAAACATTTATATTTAATGTTGTTAGCACAAAATAAGCTAGAATCAATGAGAAACAGTAACGGTAAAGAATATATATGGAACTAGCAAGATACGAACTAGACATAGAAAGCAATAATCATGAACGAGTAAGCTAATAGAAAAGAAACATGTAGATAACGAACTGAACTAAGATCATGAACAATGGAAACAACTATGTGTGTGAAATACCTTTTGATACATGAACGGTTGGGCTAATACGGCACATCATATGATGGCTATACATAATAATAGGGTACGGCTAACTCATACATGCGGTGTATGACTTAGCTATCCAATAACAATTGTTGGTTTGTTCACATACCTACCGAGTGTTTCCCCTTCCGACTCACTAATAATCAATAACGGTCAATAATACAATAAGCCTACCATGTCACCATCGTGTCTCAACGGGATATCAAACGAGGAAACAATAAGAAAGCATTATAATGTACCAAAAAATAATATAATATACTTGCATGAACCCTTGAACAACCATAGTCACAAGTCGAGGATGGAGGAAAGCTGACCTAGAAGCTATCATCCATATTGTACCATCGTACCACGAACTGTGCACAAAAACCATAAGTCAAATTCTAAGATTCTAATTCTAAAATTATGGAATAAGTTGCTAATGGTTTTCCTTATCTAATATTAAATAATTCTCAATAAATTACATAAAATCTAATTTAACCTAATAATAATCTAAATATTACTTAAACAAGGAAGTTTGGCCATAGAAAGTCATATTTCCAATTTTGGAAACTATGGCGCAAATCCAGGCGTACCATTGACTTTCTAGTCAAACTTTTTGAAATCAAGATTCAAAGTGCATCATGGTAGATTTCAGCGCCATGAGTGTATTGGATTCGACCGTGCCGCAAAATCACGTTTGGTGAAAAGATATTGCCGTTATGGCTAACCGTGACCAAATCGATGATTTACCGTTCAAATCTGAGTTTAAATTAATAAATAAAATAGTGAATTACCTCTAAAATTTTGGAAAAATTTTAAGTTGAAGATCGTCATGCTAGCTTTCCAAAACTTTAAACGGATCATGAATTTGAGTTCGGGATCTCCTGGGATCTCAAAAACCGTACAATATGTCGAGTTTTGGACAAGCAACACTAAAATAATTCTCCAGATATTCTAAAAGCTAACTTGAGATGAATCCAAAAAAAATGTGCACGAAAAAAGGGTTGAGGTTGTCCGCAATCGCTTCGGGAAGTCGGATTCTCCAAAGATCAATCTCCTTCCAATTCGGCCAAAGATAATTAGGGTTTTCTAATACAGCGAGAATATATATATATATATATATATATATATATATATATATATATATATATATATGTAGATATATATATATATATATATATATATATAGGCAGAGCGGCTCGATTGAGTCGGTGGAAGCCGCGGCTCCAGGCCACGTGGCGCAATCCTGCGCGGCTCGCTCAAAAACCAATGGCCTGATGGCCATCCGGCTAAGGGAGGCGGCTAAAGAGTCATGGCTCCATAAATGGAAAGGAGGCACAGTCAGCAGTAGTCGTTGATAGTTGGGCTGCCCCACAGCGCTGTGGGTGACTGACAGGTGGGCTTGTAGTGCTGACTTGCTGCCTGACTGTGTAATTATTTTACAGAAATGATTTAAAAATTATTTCATGGCCAAATAAATCCAAATAAAATCCTACAAATGCCTAAAACATTGAAAAAATTATAAAAATATTTGTAACCTCCTAAAACCTAAATAAAATACTTTGTCTCAAAATATCCCCAATTGACCCTATAGTAAAATCCTAGAAGCTTTTAAAAATACTAAACCTTAATAAAATAAATATTTAAAAATATCTAAAAATTATAATAAATGAAATAGATAAATAGCAGTTATATAAGCTATATAAAGGCTATATGACCATAGTATGGTCATAGCTCACTATGAGCTTAGGCATAACCCCTATGATCATAGAAATTGATCGTAATCAAATAAATAAATAAATAATTTAAAATTTTGGGAAGTGGGATTACAATCTATGCTTGTTTCACTACTAAATCTGATGATAATTCCCCATGCAAAGACAGACTGGGTACATTATTTCCACATCTACTGGGAAAATCCTTCAAATAGAAGTAGTGCTTTCTATTATGCAGATCATGAACTAGTACATTGTGACCCCTGAATTGCCATGTCTTGTTAAAGAATTTGCATATTAATAGTTTCAAAACATGGTTGAATCCAGTTTATTTTAGATTAACTCGGGCAAGAAGCAATTCCAATACTGGGAAATACTAACTAAATGTGATAAGCTTTATGAATCAACGCATTTAGGCATTGGCCATTCAATAAAAACATGAAAGCCAAAGCAAAAAAACAACTAGGGAAATAATTGAATTTGGTAGCAGTAATTTGTAGCATTTTCTTCACCTCAACCAGCTAAAAAAACAACATATATGTTTTATGGCTCCTACTTCCTATACGAGCATCAATTATAAATAGTAGCAGTGACTAATAGTTAGAATTTTCTACTAAAATAGGTAAATACAAATCTAGAAAATAGATGAGGTAAACATGCTTAAAAAGATAAAGAATACATGCTAGGATATATGGAATCACTAGACAATATGGCATATACTTATAGAAATGCCTTAAGACCTCCTGTTGGGCTGGCAAAGCCAAGTCTCGACTAACAGACACAATGTAATGCCCTTGCAGTTAGAAAATAGCATCCTTAAAAGTTAAAACCCATGAAAAAAACATTAAAATTATTTCACAAGGATTACATTTTATAATATAAAATAGAACAATCCCTACATTTCGCTGAACTGCAACATACAAAAAATGTACGACTAACTATTAACAAAACAATTTCCAATATAAAGAAACTCAGTGGGTCGAAAGTAAATAATGCAACAATATGAGGCCAAAATTCACAATTAGTCAGAGACATTATAATGGACAATGGTGAAAAACAGCATGACTAAAAAATATAAAAATTAAAGGTGACCATCCAATTATGTGTTTCCAATCTTGAAAAATGATAATATAATCCCAGCTCTCTAGAATGTCAATTCGACTAAAACACAGTTCAATCCTTAGTATGCTTATTGTCTCTATTTGAGTTAGGTTGAAGTAGTATGTACAATGATTCAAACTTAGTGCCCTGCAACACTAGAGGGTGGATATGCCCAATTGTTTCAATGTTCTAACAATAATATAATATATAGTAGTTCAGATACTTTCAGTTATGTTCCATCATGATAATAGCAAGTGTGTTAGAGAGGTGGCCCTTATCAAAGCTTAAGGTCCTCTCAAAATCTATACCTAGATCAAGGAAAATTTTGGCTCTCTTGTTAATGTATAGTAGTCAGCGGACATGATCAGCCTAAGCCATATAGTATCCTTTACTAGTCACATACTCAATTCTGAAAGTTGTTTATATGTTAAATAAAAATTCAACTAACATTCTGTATACCATGTTAACCACATCTTTGTTCACAAGGCCCCCTAACAATTAGAATTTAACCCTTTAACATGCACACCAGCATAACCTGGAAAATGGCATAGGAGCAAAACTGTCCAACCGGGCAAGATCGAAAGACTTTCATGTTTGCCATGGAAGCAATGGCCATTGCTACACAATACACAACATATGCATACCAAATCCGCAACATGTACACGTTAGAAAATGATAAAAGAGTTTCCAAATAAAGGCCATGCTAGCTAATGTGTTGCCTGGAATGATCAATTGTACAAAAATTGAGTAATCATAGCAAAGGCAAAAACATCAAAACAACTATTCATACTTAAAAGACATCCATGCCTAGAAAATTTCTAAAAATGTCCATAAGCTCATAAAACAATAGCTAGATAAAATAAGAATGGCACACTGTTGGCAAAATTAGATTAGGTAAAATCCAACAATGTCCTTTTTCTTACAACAATAAGCATTTCCAAATTCAACCAGCATAGGGACATGTGTGTATATAGATGTATAAAAAAATTAAGTTGTCCTTCTAAAACATCTATATTATTGTGAACCTGGTACATGTACTTAATATAAAGATTAGTTAACAATATTAACTATCGATAAAGATCATTTATACTGCTTATATATAGACCCAAACATATGCATGCAATACGTAAGTACATAGATGTAAGTACATCCATAAACATGCACATGCCTATATCTGTATGTAGACTTTGGAAGAAAAAGAAGAATATTCCCTTATCAAGAAAGTTCCACAAACTAGGAAAAATAAAAAGAAGAATTGTTACCATAACGAGAGCAATAGCCTTTAGTAAGTATGATTTTGGTGAGTTTCTCCGGACTTAAAGTACTTTCTCATAATCCTCTAGTGCAAGTAGGACAAATTATCTTAATGTATATTAAAATGATTTTAAAGTATGGTCATAGGGTATATTATTTTCTCTTAGCATTTACATATTAGGAGTGTTAAACAGGAAAGAAAAGGAACATCTCAACATGTGTTGTAGGATCTAGCCCATTCATGCATGATGTTCAGAGTCACTTGTAGATTGTTCTTTTAGATATTGATTGATCCTGCAATAGTGTAAGAACATATGTTCTTTGATGCAAGTTCAAGAGCTATAAGTGTATCCTTATTCAGAAACTACAAGTATGCATCCAACATGAAAGAAATTGAGGAGCCACACTAGAAAAAACTCACTTGCAGAAAGAATACTTTGGTTGCTCAGAATGACTGGATCTCCTAGCTTTAAAAGTTGAGCTTTAGAGTATAATGAAATAGCCTACAAACAAGCAACTTACATGTTTAGCATAGGAAAGATAAAGTAATAGTCAAATGTAGTATCAAATGTTCCTAAAAGTTGTACATCTAATAGTTTTAATTATTAAAGAAAGTTCATATATTTTAATTTTCACCCGAGTTCTCAATTTTCTATTCTCTAGTTATTTTTACATAATAAACTAACTAAAGAAATAGCCTAGCATCAATAAGCTAACTAAAGAAAATAGCCAAGCATCATCTTCACAAGCTTAAACACAAGCTATTGTGAAGCAGGTTTCTATCACATCAAAATGAATAAGATCGCATAAGGCAACCAATTTTAATCTACTCAAGCATTTCAACAAACAACTTGTGTGTACAAACTAAATGGGATTATGGAGATGTTCCTCCTCATCAGCAACAATTTCTTTCGTGGCACCAGATTCTCCTCAGCGACACCAATAGATCCATCGACGACAACGACCTCCTCCTTAAGGACCTCATACTACGGGGCCCTCGGGATCGATCCATTATTCGAGTGTGAACCATGGACAGGATTTGGGATGCGACCTTGGTGTCTTAATCACCTTCTCATCCAATAAATATTCAACAATCACATTTAGAAAATATTTTTTTACAAACCCTAAATGAAAATTTTACACAGAAAACTTCAGTAACACATCGAGGAATTGGAAAATGATATCTAACACAAAAAATCTTCGATATCAATGGATTTCTCGAGAGCGATGTCATCTTCGGCGTCGTTCGCAAACTCAGAGTTCACTCAGCAGTCCTCGTCCTACTCCCTCACCACCCTCGGCTCCATAACTTCGACGAACTCTTCCGTACCATCGAAAACAACATCTCCACCCCTTCTGACACCCTCTCCCGTTATTCTATTTCTCCCTGGCCCCGAAGATCGAGCACTGGATCACCGACATCGATGATTTCGTCCCCTTTGCTCCACCGCCACTGCCGCTTCGACATTCGGATCGTCGGTCGATATTCTTGATCGAAGTTTGAGTGTAGGAAGAAGAAGATGACCTAAAAATGAGAGGAATAGGGGAAAATAAGAGATAAAAAGATAGGAAAAGGGGAAGGAAGCATGAAAAAGTGTGCGGGAAAATTATAATTTTTATTCCCTTATTAACAAAATGACGGGTATACAATTGGAATACCTTTTTTTATCAAAGTATGTGATTGAACATAAATATGAATATTTATTGACTGTTTCAAAAAATAAAATTTTATTCTAATTTTAATTAAATTAATTTTAGGAACACTATAGCCATTTGGAACAGATAACAAGTGTTCCAAGGTCTAGGAACACCTATATACTGTTCCAAGTCCAAATATTAAATGTTTCAAATTGTTAATTTTTGGTGTAGTGTATGTTCTTAACATTTTCTCCTCACAAACCTTCCACTAAATCTCACTCTAAGTTCCTCAAAATAGACCCACCATCAAAGGTACCTAGGCTGCATCCGAATTCAGTTAATCTCTATCAAAACGGCCATATCTCCCTCCACACAAAGTATCTTTCTCTAAAAATTAGTACACTTTTTCCTCTCTCTGTCTTCAACATTTCTTCTTCATAAAATTTCACTCTAACTTCCTCAAAACAACCCCTCCATCGTGGGTGTCCATGCTGAATTCAAATTTAGTCTTCCCTTCTCAGGCCATTCTACCATCTCCAAAGCCCCCAAAGTACCTAAATCTCATTTTTCTACCATTTCTCAAAAAGTTTTCTTTACAACTTAGCACCTAAATTATCCCAAAACTCACCCCAAACACCTCTCACAAACTGAAGACACCCTATTGAACCCGCCAACAATAGCACCACTTCAACACCTTGTTGCCACCGCTTCCAGCACCAAAAACCCTTCAACAATTACCCTATCTCATTCTCTCTCTCTTTTCCCTAACTTTTTGAATCCTACAACACTTGGATCAAAGTTTTGGAGTCCCGATCAGCAGCTACGAGCCGAGGTGTCCAAATATGGACAGATTTGTGCAAGGAGTGCATACAGTCCATTTTACTCCTATTCCCCTTTGGTAAGTGGTCAAACTCCTCCTCCTTAAACCTTTCTTCATGTTCTTCAACTTGTTCTTCATAAACTTTAACTTCTTCTTCATGAATATCATCATTTGTTGCATAAAATTCTATCACTCCTTCATTGACAACTAGGAATGTCCTTATATAACTAGTTATTGTTTATCACCTTGTCATAATACAACTTTTGTAAACACTTGTCCATCATGGTATTAACTCCATTTATTCCTAAAATCCAGAATTAAATATTATATTTAAGGAGTTACATGCATAGTTACACTTGAATGAGACTTGGTGAAAGTTATGTATTAGTTGTGCACATGTCTAGGTTTATTCCTAGATAGTTATTTTGTCTGTATAAGTAACAAGTTAGAAAATAACATATGCCATGCTAGATAGTGTTAAATTATGTGTTGATATGTAGTTGACAAGCATATATATAGAATGATTTGTATGAAAGTTGTGGTTGTGTTAATCCTAGAAGTAGTTATTGTTACATGCACTAGTTGTAGTTGATAATTGGAAACCTTAAACATGTGAAGGATAGAATTATATTTAATATTTCGTGTGTAATATGGATTGATGATAGTATTAATGAGTTCCAATTACCCTTGAACTTGATGATGACAAACTTTAAATGACTCTTTGAGTTAGGTTAGCACTTGTTTTATGGGCATTGAGAAATGTGTATGTCAAACTTGTAGAAGAAGACCCTAGTAGGTAGGACACCTAGTACCTATGTATTTGAGAAGCAACTTAGCAACTACATGGACCCTAGTTATGACCATGTTTATGATATATGAGAAATTGTATATTTAGATAACTTAGAGATGTTATGTGACTAGTATACTTACACACCTACTTGACACTTATTTGGTTAACCTTAGTCAACCCACCTAGTTAGAACCCTTGTTTGGTTTAGACCCTAATGACTAATGTTGTTGTGTATGTTGTACTCTTGTGCATGCTTAGTGAACCGTACCATAGCGTCTGATATGATATTATTATATAGAGACTCTTGGTATCGTTTAAACTTGGAAGCCGGAGTAGGACCTTTACATTTTAGCTTAGAGATCTAGGCAAGATACCTTGCCATCTTGTTACTCTTTTAATTTCACGATATTATTCTTATATTGCTAGTGTGTTACTCTAGTAGCTTACGTCTAAGTATAACTTGGGTGCCATCGATGTTGTATTGAGTGTGCATGTGTAGGACTTAGGTGCATAGGAGATGTACCCAAAAAGTAGTAAAGTTATTCATAATAAATTTCATGTCTTGTGATGTATCATTGCACAACACCGTGAGTGAGATACATTGTGTTGGCACGAGCTTACGCATTCGACTAGCTACCAGTGCCAGCAGTTCATGTGTCGGTTTATATAGAGTTAGTGTAAAGTCTAGTTAGTGACTTGCATTGAGATATATAGTGTTCGAGTCATGGATATGACTTGTGCAATCCATGGGCGGAGAAGACTATTAGTAGGCGTATGAGGAACCATTTCAGCCTCAGTGTTGCCCGATTAAGGGTTATGATTCCGAGTTATGGGTGTATCGCTAGAGTATTATTCAACAACTACTACAAAAAATAGGCTTTTAGCGACGGCGAGATCTGTCGCTAAAAGTCATTTTTCCGTCGCTAAAGCCAAATAGCGATATATCAGACGAAAATGGGTTGTCGGGAAAACACGTGTCGCTAATTTAAATCAGTCGCTAGTTTATCGGAAATAGCGATTAATTAATGACGCATTTAGCGAAAAACTATTTATTAGAAAATGCGACGTAATAGCGACAGAAATTCTGTCGCTATAGTTGCCGACGAACTTCCAACGTCGCAGCGGCGTAATTCAGCATGAGTGTAGCGACGGGATAGCGACAAAAATTACATCACTAAGATGTTTTCGATACGCTTTTGGTGTCAGACAGGAACGTAACGACGTAATAGTAAGTCAAACTTACATCACTATTCAGTCGCTATACTGGAATATAATATTTTCCAGAACCTTAGCGACGAAAAATACAGTCGCTATTCTGTCGCTAGCCTACAATGTTCCAGGTTTTCTACCGCTATTCCGCCGCCATTCTGTCGCTAAATACAATATTGTATGTCAGTATTTGTGTTCCCTGTACTCCACATCCCTGTCGACAGTTACTCACACAATATACAGTCATATAAACAGTTTCCAAATATATCAGTATTCGTGTTTCCAGCAGTCCTTATCCCTGTCGACAGCTTTATAGTAGGCACACGTATCAGTATTTCTGCTTCCTGCAAGTTCTCAGTTTCATGCACACGTATCCCAAATGTTAAATACAACACATACACACATATCCAAAATTAGCTTCGTACACATACGAATAATGTTTTAATATAAGAAATATTAACATATCCAAAATGTTTTAATACAAAAAAGTACTGGTACAGTAAATCTATGTCATCGGGCGTGATGAAAACCTCTCGGCGGGCAAGATGAAGACTTCTCGACAGACTTAATGAAGATCCTAGCTGCAAACGTGAATTTCGACCTCTCGGCGCCATAGAAAAATCTGAAAGAAATAATAAGTGATGATGTGTTAAAAATGAAAACTATTGTCATGTCATTATACTAATGAACTCGTATATTAAATTAAAATGTACACACTAGTCTGATTCATCTTTCCAAGAGTCTTCTGAATCATCGCTTTATTCCGAAGTGTCTTCTTCTTGCTTCTTCATTTTCACTATCACTATGATCTTCATCTTCATCTTCCAATACTTCTTCCTTATCTTCTAATTCTTCCAATAACCAGATGTAACTGGAGTCCTTGGGCCTATCATACAGTAATTGGTGGATCTGCTGGTATAGGCCAAATGTACTTAGTATCGACCGTATCAGATTAGTATCGGTCTATCGGTTTGGTATATGACGTATCAGATTGGTATTGGCCTTAACAAATTGGTATCGTCCTATCCGATATGTACATGTATCGGCCGTATAGCTAGGATTCTTATTGGCCTTATCGATTTGGTATTGGTCATATCCGATAGATATCGACCGTTTCGGATTAGTATCAACCATTTTGGATTAGTATCGTGGAAGGTTTAGTAACAACTGTACTTAGATTTCTCTCTTCTCGAGCTAGAATACTATTGCAAGAGAGTCACCAGATCGTGATTGGCCAGTTACAGTAACATATATGCTTCCATTTCTATCAGGAAAGAGAGATTGAAAAAGAAGCATGTATGTTCTGTAACTGGCCAGCTACGCTCTCGTGACTCTCTTGCAATGGTAATCTAGCTCTAGAAGAGAGAAATCCAATTCTCTAAGACCTAGTTATACGAATCCATAAGGCCAATACGAATCCTAGTTATACGGTCGATACATATCGGATAGGACGATACTAATTTGCTAAGACCAATACCAACCGATACGGCCTATACCAAACCGATAGACCGATACTAATCCGATACAGTCAATACTTATAAGTACCTACGGTCGAAGAGGTTGATCTGCTGGTACATCCATGTACTATCAACGAAGTAACGATCCATTTCAATTTGGATGTAAAAATCTGTATCGTAAGACAAACTAAGCAAATATAATAAATTCGGTTCGGTTTCGATTTTGAACATACTAAATTCGGTTCGGTTTCGATTTTGAATATACTTCGGTTCAGTTTTGAATTACCTAAGTTATAATCTAAATCCTATGTTACTCTAAGTTATAGTCTGAATCATAAGTTTACCCAAGTTATTGTCTTAATCCTAAGTTTACCTAAGGTATTGTCTGAATACTTATAATTCTTACATAAATCTCATAAACGCAAGTACTTACATTCGTTGCCTTGGCCCTTCCGTCGACGAAGCTTCCATCCTTCTGCCTCTTGTGGACATGCTGGAATACATCGTGCATGGTGACCGAGTCAGCAGGTTTTCCCTCCTTCAATGCCTGTTGGGTCTGCATACGAAATATTCATAGAATTTAATTAATGAAGTATATTAATAGTACCGAATTAGATAGTAAATAAATTTGCGGTATCTTACCAGATTTGCAAGTGTCGCTGCGTGGGGCTTTGATCCCCGTATGTAGCCCCGCAGCCCGTCGGTTCGCTTTCGCTTTTTCTGATTTAAACTGAATTCACTAAGTTATAAGTGCTTTTAGTAGCCATCAGATTGGTATTGGCAGGAGCATCCATCTTCTCCAAGAGCTGCTCATAGTAGTCCTGTCGGATCAACTCCTTCTTCGAATGCGCCGTTCGAATAGAAAATAGGAGAAAATCTTGACATAGAGTGATTCGAAGGACTTACTAGATGTTCCATCATCGTCATTGTCTAGAAAGATGATATTTTCTTCAACATCCGTAGGAGAACTATAAGGATATATCTTTTCACAACATGTTACCTTGTCAAAGATCCTTAATGTGAATACCATGTTACCGCGGTGTCGGAAGACTAACATCTCATAATTTTCTAAGCCGTGTTCTTTGACATAATCCTCCCAACCCTTTCCTCCTATGTAGTAATCTTGCATTTCTTTATAAGTTCAAGACGACATATTTTTCCATTACGAGTCACTATATGCCGTCTTAAACTTCATAAAGAAATGCAAGATTACTATAGGAGAAAAGAGTTGGGAGGATTATGTCAAAGCACACGACTTAGAAAATTATGACATGTTAGTCTTCCGACACCGCGGTAACATGATATTCACATTAAGGGTCTTTGACAAGGTGACATGTTGTAAAAAGATATATCCTTATGTAATGCCCCAATCCCAAAGTATGTAGGACTAGAACGTAGACATGCCAGCTGTATTCATACGAAGTACATAGGCCTCGTATGAATACATAAGCTGTAAAATGCAGTAGAAAACTAATCTCATCCACACAAAATAAATGAATAAAAGATATCGTATAATCAACTATGAAATTGTCATTTAATACATGTAGTTGGGCGGAGACAAATCCACTACCAACTATGAAAAGAAATACATAACAAAGAAAGAGTTTGGCAAGCGAAGCGAAGACGATCAAAGTGCAATCGCCCTCGAAGAAATAGCGATGATCACGACTAGAGCTAGAACACCTGCGAAAGATAAGATCACACACCTGGCGAGATAACTAGGTCCTGAGAGGGACGTAACAAGACACATAATCATGCCAATAACTGAATAAATAAAGCTCAACAGAAAAGTATATGTGACTACACAAATAAAGGTCCTTAACCATTCTATGTGAAAATGCATTTGAAGACAACGTTCCACACAAGGGCTCCCGAGACAGAAATATGGTGCGTTAGCATTTCAACCAAGGTACTAGTGGCGTCTAGAGAAAAGTAAATGCACGGCCCATTAGCATTCGAGTGAGAGCTAAGGGGTATCAAGAGAAAAATAAATACACGACCACTAGCTCTTGGGTGAGTCACTAACGGTAGCTAGAGGAAAGTAAATGCACGGCACATTTGTGTTTCAACCGAGGAACTAGTGGCATCTAGAGAAAAGTAAATAAGTGCACGGCACAGCTCTCGGCTGAGTCAGTCACAATGGCAGCTAGAGAAAAGTAAATGTGTGAAAGCCCCTGTGCCTAATAACTGACTTCACCCTCCCCATGCACTACTCGTGCTGAATCTACACCACGATATTTCTAATAATCGCTAAGTCTTCTAGACAACTATATTAGCAGTTATATCCTAACGCTCGTCCTGTACGCACCGATGTACGGTCGGTACGCAGTCCGAATCTATGTGAGACACGTGACATCATGGCACACAGTGTCGGGCCAATGAATACGACACAAACAAAGGTGGTCCCTTAACTCTAGGCCAAATGCATAACAAAAACTAAGTATAGTAATTTACAACTACATAAAGTTTTGAAATAACAATTTATATTTGCTAGAAATAAATAATTATAAAACATGCATGATATTGAGCAAAAAAATTTAAGCAGTAAAGGCAAGGTGTCTTGCCTGGTGTAACGACTGGTGTGGGGTGCGTTGTTCCGTCAAGTCCGTTGTCAATAGCCGTGATTGATACGGGGAGGTCCGAAATCGTGAGAAAATAGTTAAGCATAATTAGTCGCGAACAATGAGGATAATCACAAGGAGAATTAAAACAATACATACATAACTATTTGAAAAATATTTATTATCTTTGAAACTATAACTTATGACCCAAAATACTTTTAGATAAAATATATTCTTGAAAGAAGTTACCTTATTTAACATAATTTTTAAGAAAATACCTGTAAAGTCGAAATCTTTTTAGGCAAATTCTAAGTTTATAAAAATAGATTTTCTAGGTAGTAAAAATATTTGTAGAATAATATTCTAACTAAAGAAGATAGTTTAAGGCTAACCAAAACTTTAAATTTTTATATAGATAGCTCTAACCCCCCCCCCTAAAAAATATAATTCTTCAAAATAACATCTTTACTTATAATCATAAGTAAAATAATAGTAGTAATAATAATATTAATATTAATAATATCAATGATGATAATATCATTAATAATAATACTAATAATAATAATAATAATGATAATAATAATAATGAAAATAATAATAATAATAATAATAATAAAAATGATGATAATATCAGTAATACTAATAATACTAATAATATATTAATAACAATAATGGTACTAAATAATAATAATAGTAATAATAATAACACTAAAGCATATGCTGCTCCCTAAACTCACAGAAGTAAATATGGGCGAGAGAGAGAGTAGAGTGAATCATGAGAGTTAATAAAAGCAGAGGAGTGGAGAAGGGGAAAGTGATGGTTTACCAAGGGAACTACGACGGACGACGATCGTCGTCCGGTGCGCGGAGGAGAACGGCGGTAATGGGAAGACAGCCTGGCGCAGAGTGGATGGGCGCTGGAGGCGGCGCGGTGGTGGCGCGGTCACCTGGGAAGATGGCGGCGGCCAAATGGCGGAAGCCGCTGAGCTCCGGCTATGGGAAGGTGAGGCGGCGCACGGGGTTCTGGTAGAAGGTGCGGGCGCTGAGCGCCGGAGGTAGCGGCTAGTCGGAGGGAGCGGCCAGCGGTCTCTTGGAGGCGCTACGGCAGATCTGGGCGGTCGCAGCGGAGGAGTTCGGCGCTCGCCCCGGCATGGCGGCGCTCGGCGAGGCACCACCGGCGATCGAGGTTAGGGCTTCGCCTTCTTCTTACTTTCTGGTGAGGATGGTGGCGGTTTGGTGAAGGGGGGTCCGGCGGGATGGTGTCGGAGGTGGTGTTGGCGGCTGTGGTGATGACGACGTTGCGGGTGGTGTCGTTGATTTGTCCGGAGAGGCGATGGTGGTTGTGGAAGCATAGGGCTGCCAAGATCCTACGGGTTTGGTCGGAGTCGAGGTGCCGACCTGGTGGTGGCGGCGATGGGGCCGTGCTGGTGACGGAGACGGGTGGCGGTGATGGTTCGGATTAGGGTTAGGGTCGGATCGGAGTGCAGAAGGAGGTGGTGGTGGCTGTCCTGGTGATTGTCGGGGAATTCTGGTGGTGAATGATGGCGATGGGCGAAGGTGGCTGTCGGGATACAGACGATGGCGGGGTGGTGGAGTTCTGGTGGGTTCGTACTATCGTGTCGGGAGTTGTCTGACACGATAGATGAGAGATTGGGTAGTCCGGGATTGTCGGACGGAACATAGATATGTATTTGTAGAAGAAGAATATAGTGGAAGGGAATGGCGACACCGACACGGTGTACATCTGGTTGTGGTAGAGAATTATGGAGGAGTACCTGCCTATAATAGGATGTGGGAATACCCATTGGATAAGGATTAGGTTTTGTTTAAACCAAATTAGATACTTTAAATTAACTCAAAATCAAATCCAAATTCAAATTAAATTCTAATTTAAAACTAGATAATCTAAACTCAATTTAATTATAAATTCTATCCTTAAACTATTTAAATTAAATCCATAAAATTAAATCGAGATTTAAAATGGCCACAATAATTTTCAAATATATTTTCAAAATACCAATAATAATAATTTTTAAAATAATAAATATTTTAAATATCTTTTTGAATAATAAAATAATAATATTAATAAATCTCAAAAATTATATTTTATTCAAAATAAACTAATAAAATATTTAGGAAATGTATATATATGTATGCACAAAGAATATTATTTATTATTAATAACTATTATAAATGAAAGACTTTTTATAATAAATAAATAATGGATTTTGAATTGTTGGTATGATAGCTAAAATAGTTATTACATATATTACTATAAAATAAAATTAATAAAATATTTTTCTAAATAAATATGTACGCTCACACATATTCGCACTCGTCGAGCAAATTCGATAATAACGAAAAAAATTTGCGCGGCGTACATTGCAACTAATAATCAGTATCAAATTTATTAAAAAATGTAGTAAAAATTTTAGGGATTTTACATCTTATAGTTCTCCTACAGATATTGAAGAAAACATCATCTTTCTAGACAATGACGATGATGGAACATCTATTAAGTCCTTCGAATCACTCTATATGTCAAGATTTTTTCTATTTTTCTAGACAATGACGATGATGGAACATCTAGTAAGTCCGCTGGTATATCCATGTACGATCAACGAAGTAACGATCCATTTCAATTCGGATGTGAAAATCTGTATCGTAAGACAAACTAAACATAATTAGTTCGATACTCAACGAAATAGTCCGATACCAATATCGACATCGATACTCAACGAAATAGTCTGATACCGATACTGATACCGATATAGATTGGTGGTGGGACGAGCCATAATCCGTTGATTTGGTTTTGGTTTTGGTTTCAAACATACTAAATTTTAAAAATGCATATGTAATACACAAGTATAAAAATAGAACATGTAAACTATACAAGCATGTAATAAAATGAATTTGAACAATATGACTAGTATAAGTAGTACAACCAACATATCTATAAATAACTAGATGGGGTGAACATTATATAAACATATCTATATAAACACTAAATTTTAAAAATACATATGTAATACACAAGCAAAAAATAGAACATGTAAACTATATAAGCATGTAATAAAATAAATAGTTGAACAATATGACTGGTATAAGTAGTACAACCAAATCTCAATATACCAGAGACGATAGGGTGAACATTATTAATGAACCTAAACATGGACTCATGGCAATTATAATAAGGAAAAAAATCTAATTAGAGTAATTATATAATGTACTTGCATATTGATCGCAACTAAGTAAATCGAAATCATGAACTATCATAATGCTTGATAGTTTACATATTTCAAAAATGACAGGTTCTATTAATTCCCCCTGTAGA